>JAPQWN010000005.1:41965338-43177838 GCA_028538565.1 Umbellularia californica
ATGGTTTTATGAACATCTCATCAAAGAAGTCACCATCTGGGAAACTCTTCGTCTCAGTCCATTTGTCCCCCAAGGTGATGATCTCCTCAAGAAAATCCTTGGCGCTTGCGATGTCCAGACCGACTTCTTTGCTATCAGCAAGGATGTCCTGCACATGCTTGATCATGCCAAAACCAGCTTCCAAATGACCTGAAGAAAGAGTCTTAACCCATGAGCTCAAGACAGTCTTCAACACCTTCCTTGCATACTGAAGGTGCGGTGCAGATGAGGATTCGCCATTCTCTGGTGCCCGACTGCCCACGTCATACTCCATTGGAAGAGTAATCAATAAACTCTTTCCAACGGAAGAAGCTGACTCATTGAAAAAAGGAGAAGCCCCTACTCCTGGATCAGCAGCAGGTATCCCCTGTTCTGGCTCCGAGGAAGACAGAGGAACCTCTCCTGCTGCTTCACAATCTGTCAAGGAAAGACAAAAGGGTATGAATATAATCTTTTCCTTGTCAACAATATATCAAGATTATTATTGCAAAAATACCTGCTTCGACAATCGGCGGAGTACTCTCTGCCTCTTTGAGCTCATCCGAAGCATCGTCAAAAGTTGCGTCCATGGATGGCTCGAAATCGTCAGAATCTTCTGGCAAGTCAAGAAAACAAAAGTTACATGTTAGCAAATGGCAGCACAAAAAAAAAAAAACAAAAAAAAAAGAAAAAGCCAAAGCAAATCATACCAGGTGAAGGTTCTGGAACCACTCCAGAGTCCCTGGGCTCTTCCTCAGATGCCATGACTGGATCTGTCATCGCCTCATCGGCAGGAACCTCAGGCATCACCAGGTCATCGTCCTCTGCTAAAAGAAAAAAAAAAGAAGAAGAAACAAAGGAAAGGAAGAGGATCATACCAGCTGTCTCCTCTTCTCTGCTTCTCTTCTCTGGAGGCTCGTCAGCATCCACAGACACCTCCTCAGCAATGGTGAGAGGAACTTCAAGATCAGAAGGACTATAGTGCCGTCTCATGTTACGGCGTTGTCCTCTCCTCCTCTTGCCTCGGCGGGTCAATCTGCTCGACGATCCTGCCCCACTATCAACATCAGGCCTCTCACAAGAGTCCTCACTGGATGATCTACTCTTCTCAGTAGACTCCATGGAAGCCTTCGTATGCTCTGCCTGTATCATAGCATCGATCTCGGCCTCCTCCTCCTCCAGCTGTCTCAAGACCTCACCAGGAATCCCTTTTGCAGCTCCCGATTTGATGATGTCCTGCTCATTGAGAAAGCCTATCTTATGCTTCTCTCCATAAAGGAAGGCCAAAACTTCCTCCCGGCGGGCACCATCTGATTTGCCAAGACCCTTCCCAGGAGACTGCTTAATATCGTGCTCTTTTTTGGAAAGCCCCCGGTGCACTGAGAAGCTCTCCACGAACCACTTCGTGAAGCCAGCAGTCCGGAAGGTGGGCAGCTCAGGATAGGAAATCATGACGGTAGTGGTCTCAGCGCTATAAAAAGCCCATGCATTTCTCCCATCCTGCAGACCTCCAAAACGCTTCACCATGCTTGAAGGCGCTCCAACAACACCTTGAGAGAAGCCAAGCTGCAATGCAAAACGCGAAGGGACATACTGTTGGATGTCGACGAAAAGATGTCTACGGTACACCATCGTACCAACCCGTATGTTGAAGAACCATCTCTTCTCGGCATCTGTCAAAGCATAGTGTCTTCCCGACCCTGCCCTGGTCAAATCACGGGAGACACCAAAGTCAAAAGCCTTCTTCCGCAAGCCCGGAGAAAGCTTCACCGAAGACTGCCCAATCTCGATGTCCCTAAATCGTCGGGTCCTCAAACGGGCAGATAAAAGTGATTCGGGAACGGCTGTCCCTCTAGCCAAACGAATCATAAAAGGATCTTCGTCCTGTGCAACTCCCAAACGATTGAAGCTAGGATAGTGGTATACATACCACGAATAGAAGGTGTGGGCAGAAAATACCCTGTTCATGGAAAGCCCAAGCCGAACCAGAAAAGCAGCAGCCTGAAGTTCGGTACACAAATAGGAGTAAAGAGCAGGTACCAAAGCTAGTCGCTCTCCAAACGCCATCTGACAAGCCGGAAAAATACAGTGCGGTCTGATGTGCGTTCCATCTCCTCCAGCAAAAACAGCCTCACCCAGCCAGTAAGTGAGGTAAACAGCGAGATCTCTCCGCAACGCAATGTCAGGACAAATGGCATCCGTGCTTGCGAAGAACTTCCTCAAATCTTCTCGCATAGCAGCGATCTTCTTCAAATTTGATGCTTTAGCCCTAGCATCCTGGGCCATGCCATCAGAAGACTCCCCGCTGTAAAAAAAGTTGGAGCTGCAACTTCTCCAACTGCTGCATCTAACTTTCAAGCCCTCCTTCTCCTTAAAAAAATCATAGAAGGCGACGAGCTGAAAGTACACAAGCCTAAACTCCTCAGAGTGCTCCTCAAGGACGCTGTCAATAGGCATAAACTCCTCATAGAGTTTGCCGAGGATAGGCAATCCGGTGATGGCGCTTAGTTCCTTCAAAGAAAAACCAATCTCACCATTCGTCACAATGAAGGTGTTGGTTTGTGGAAGGAATGACTCCAGCATGGCCATGAAAGCCTCATCGGAGAAAACAATTGTTTTCCGAAAAGCGCGAACAGCATAAAAAATCTGGGCCTCCCGCAAAACGGCATCGGTAATCCTCAGGGTGTGATCAGTCCATGACTCCCAGCTCGAGTCAGCATTGAAACGGCCGCGAAGTCGAAAAGGCTTCACCCAATTGCTGCCGTCACCCCGAAAAACACCAAGGCCCACTGGTCTCAAATCAACCGATGGATGATCAGAACCTTGGTAACCACTGGCTGGCATCAACATGTCCATACGGACAGGTGGCTTCTCTGCAAAACCGGAAGGTCCGCCAACAAAAACCCCGGTCTTGATCACACTGGTCCTCTTCACCCAGCTCGAAGGATCTTCCCTCGTAGGGCACGTGGGAGAAAGGCTCAGGATCGAGATGGTCCGATCGAAAGTCGACCGGGTAAAAATAGTTCTCTCCTCACCATTTGCTGTGTACGAGAACTGAAAACATCTCCTTTGGTATGTCAAGTCGTCGGGGACTGCATCACCGAAGAAGAAGGTCGGTTTGAGCACAACGCTCTGATCGTCCGTAACCCAAGGACGACCGCTTACCATGATCTTATAGAACTCCTCATCTTTGAGAGCGATCAATCGTTGTCTCATCTCATCACGATTGAGGGAATCGCATTCTTCCAAGTTCTTCTCAACAAACTGGACCTTCTCCCAAGCCTGCTGAGCGACCGCTTTGGAAGATCTAGCAGACCGACGAGGTGCGTCAGTAACAGGACATTTACCTTTGTTGGTTCTAGAAGAACTACCTGTAAAAGATGGAAGAGAAAAGATCAATCAACATCAAAATGACAAAATTCTGCTACAAAATTCTAGCAAAATTTTGACATGGTTCCGGGGCAATTCCAACGAAAAGGAAAATACTCTGAAAAAGACAGGAAGCCTGAAGATGAGCTCAACATCGCTGCGAGCTCATAGTCAGTGGAGAATTCTCAAAGAAGGCTCGAACTCAACATCGCTGCGAGAACAAGCCAATCTCATCAAACTCCCGCAAAATCTAGAAAAGAGCTCAACATTGCTGCGAGCTTCAGAATCCAAAAATTGCAAACTTCCTCAAAATCCAGCAAGACCGAGAAAGAGCTCAACATCGCTGCGAGCTCAAAATCCCGATACTTGCAAAAGATTTTCAGGTATGCATCATCATACTTCCAAATCCATTTACCAAAACTCATGCATCAAAAATATATCATCATGCATTAAATGCTAGGAAAACCTTGACCAAAGTTTGACCAATTCCAACCCAATTTGGTCAAAACCAATCAAACTTTGTCCAAGTCAAAAATCATGTTGGCTTGACTTAGAGACTCTAGCCTTCTATCTTGATGCATCAAACAAAAAAAAATGCATATATATTGAAATTGCATAACCTCATTATCATGGTGAGCAAACAAGGAAAAAGAAAAAGAAAAGGAAAAAAAATCTCAGCAAAAAAAAAAAAAAAAAAAAATTTCTGGCCCACAGGCCGTGGCCCACTGCCACGTGGCAGGCCGTCCGTACAGCCAAAAGAAAGAAAAACAAACAGCAAAAAAAAAAAAAAAACAGAGAGAGAAAAACGCTGAAAAAAAAAAAGAAAAAAAATCAGCGTGGACAGAAAAGCAGAAAGAAAAAAAAAGTTCACGGAAAAAAAAAAAAGAGAAAACCGTAAGAAAAGAAAAAAAAAAGAGAAGAGAAGCACGAAAAAAAAAAGAAAGAAAAGAAAAACGTGCTTAAAGAAAAAAAAAAGAAGAGAAGAAAAGAAAAAAATGAAGAAGCTACTTCTACAATGGAGATTCTTGAGGAGGAAGAAAACTTACTTGAAGCCATTGATGGAGAAGAAGAAGAAAAGCTTGGAGATCCTTGAAGAAAAGAAAGCACTTCTTATCTTGGAGAGCACTCTTGAAGATTTCTTGCAAAAAAGAAAGCAATGGAGCAAAAGAAACAACCCTCTTGCTTTTATAGAAGAAAGCAAGCCAAAAGAGGAAACAAGGAGAAAGAAAAGATGTAAGTGCTAAAATTTAGTTACTTTCCCAAAAGAGAGATATTTTGAGAGAATCTTTCCACAAAAAGGAAACTTGAGAAATTCTCTCCAAGTAAAGATATTTTTGGATATTCTCTACACAAAAGAGATATTTTTAGATATTCTTTACAAAAATGACACAATATGAGATCTAGGCTTTCTCCAAAGCCTAAGGTCCCATGGGTTAGCCCATATGAGCCAGGTTTGACCACCTAGGCACTAAAAGTGGCTTTTAGTCAAAATATTCCTCTTACCAAGAGCAAAAAAAAAAAAAAAAAAAAAAAGAAAAGAGCAAAAAAAAAAAAAAAAAGAGGTCCCATGCCTCTTTTGAGTTGATGGGACCATTCAAAAAAAAAAAGAGAAAAGAAAGTCTCATGAGTTTCTAAAAACCAAACCATCCAACCTCATGAACCAAATTGAGCCAAAATCTTGAAATTGACATTTCACAAAACCAAATTCCGGTCCCCTAGCTCGCCACATACAGCTTGTTAGGTCACAAGACCAAAACCAAAATCAAAATCCAATACCAACAAACAAAATCTGACCCTCCAACCTGCCACATACAGCTTGTTGGGTCACAAGGTCAAAATCAAAATCAAACCCCGACCCCCTAACCTGCCACATATAGCTTGTTAGGTCACAAGGTCAAAAATCCAAAATCCAAAACCCAAAATCCAAATACCCCATGTCATTTTCAAAACTTTGCCTTGAGATGGTACGTGATCCCTCTCACTACCATAAAATCCCCCGGAAACTCAGAAGGCTATTCGAAAAAAAAAAAATAATGCTCAAGACTCTTGGTCAAGTTGGAATCTCTCCTCCAAGTTTCTCTTCGAGGCACATCGACTCCAAAAAGCTACTCGTCGCTGTACCTCGAGGAGGCATTTGTTGACACCAAAAAAGTCACTATGTCTCCTCAACAACAAGAAGCCTCGTGAAGCTGCATCCTGCTATAAAACAGGCAAGGCTACTTCAAGCATCAGATCTTATCAGAATTAGACAGAAACCGAGAGATCCTTAAAGACAGCTAAAAGAGGGGTACACCTGAGGTTTTGGGCCATTCTGACATTGTTTGGCCCCATTTCACTGCTCCGACAGCTAAACAAGCGCTCTCGGCGGCGACATCATCAAAGACACCAAAACTTTGATCGGAGCCTACGGATGACTCCAGAATGTCTCCAAAGCGCTCCATGCCAAATTCCAAGTCAAACCGACAATGTTTGACCCTCCATCAATGCTCGAACAGCAAAATCAAGCCTCCCGACGGCGGGAACCACCGAAGCCATCACTCATCAAACAAAGTACATGAGTGGCTTCATGCTTCTAAAAGGCTACACGTCGAATTTCAGGTCATTCCGACAACGTTTGACCAGGTTTCGATGCTCCGAGAGAAAATCAAGCCTACCGGCGGCAGAGCATCCCGGGACCATGACATCCAAAATGGAGCCCATGGAACGTCTCAAAATGACTCCAATAGGCTCCCCGTCAAATTTCAGGTCAATCGGACATCGTTTGAGCACATATCAAAGCTCGGCATTTTCCCCGCAGCAAAATAAAGTGAAACATTGATGGAACCCCAAACAGCTTCAAAACTCAAATAAAAGCCCATGGTTGGTCCTATCCACTGCTCAAGAAGATTCACCTCAATTTTCAGGTCATTCCGACATCGTTTGACCTAGTTTCGACTCTTGACGGAAAATCGGCTACAAAGTCTTCGGCTTTCCCGAAAAATGGGAAACTTTGTGCTCCGATTTCGTGCGGATTCTCGTCAAGTTTTCTCCAAGAAAATGAAGTCAATAATTGAGGAAAAATGTCAAGAAAAATACAGAAGAAAAAAGGAACGAAAAAGATGCAAAATCGGCCGAAAACGAAGCTCGGCGACCAAAGGGCAAAAAACCCTAAGGTCGCCAGCGAGCTTGGCCCAGGGTCGTCGGCGACCCTGCAAATCCGGGTCGCCGGATTTTGCACCAAAACGTCCGTTTTTCGATCCATTTCGCGTTTCCGGTGTTCCTACCTCTGTGATTTTCTGAAAATCCAATATTTGATGCTTGAAAACGACTGATCTTCGTCAACATCTCGGATCCGCCGTCAAAAGCATGAAATCATCACCGATCGCCTCAAGATCGCCAACCGGCTGACCAAGAAAGAGCACTTTCTGTCCGACCGATCGTAAAATCGACAAGACAGATGTCACTGGCCCACCAACATCAACTAATGTCTGAAATTGCATCGCAACCTGACATCAAACAATGCGTGGATCCACCTGTGATGATCGCAAGAAGAATCTCAAAAGGCGCAGCGCGGCCCGCGACTCTTCACATGCCTTGGCGACCACTTAATGACGTTATTTGACCCGTTTATGACAACTTAATGCGGTCATTAACTCATTATTTTGGACGGCCCAATCAAATTCAAGCATTTGGGAGTTACAAATCCAAGCAATCATGGCATTAAACCCATGAAACTCCCATCATCATGAAGCATGAAGGTGATTAAATGCCCACTACCTTCATCGGCCAATCACAAGCCATGAAAAAGGAGTTACAAAATCAACTTGTAACTCCTCATCAATTCTTTCATCATGGCCATCAATGCGAATAAACATCTCATGGCTACCAAAAGTCTATAAAAGGAGGTCCATTCCAAGAAGAATGCATGAAAAAAAAATAGATCCCAAGTGCATGCTCTGAAAATTCAGAAAATCCAAGAGAGAAACAAAGTCCTGCTACTTTGCTCCCGGAAGCACCACAAGGTGATCAACGTCCCTTGGGGGGCCACCCCCCCCCCCCCCCAAGGTCACCTCCTTCTCCATCATGGCCTAAACGTGGCTTTTCAGCCCGTTTACTTGGTTTTTCATTGGATATAGGACCTCCTCTTGGTCCTTGTCCTTTAAGAAACCAAGGTTGGGAGCCAAGCCAAAGAATCAAAGCATCACATGTTCTCATTTGAAGGACGATGGCGAAGCCCATACATGACTTGCGACCGTCGATCTCAACGTGTCTCCACAATCTCCTGAGAAGTTAGATCCCTATTCTTACTTTTCTATTGTAGTTTGTATTTCTTAAAGAGACAAAAAGAAATCACAATTCTTGTCTTTCACATTTGATGAGTTTTGTAAAATCGCCTTTCACGGCAAAATCGCCTTTTGCGGCAAACAAACAAAAACGCCTCTTACGGCATTCTAGAAAAAAAAAACTTGTCTCTTTTCTTAATATTAATGCAATTTGAAAAGTTAGAAAAAAGGATTGATTTCCTTTCCACTTGTGAAGATGAATCTCTGGATCATCACCATTCCAAATTCCAAGTAGAAAATAAATCTGGCATACCCGTACAAAAAATGTTGATGCCCGAGATTTTCCCTCCTCCGCCGAGACCCAGGTCAGCCCCCTTGGTGCAGAGGGAGAGGATGGAAGATTCCTTTCGGGTCCATCAGTTTCTATCTTTTAGATAGATTTATTACTGTACATGGTTGATCAGTTTGAGGGATTTGATCCAAGATATGGTTTATGGCCTTATGGGTACATGATCCCTGAGTCAAGTGGGTCAAAAAGTTTTGAAAACCAATCCACGAGGCCCACTTACTTCCAAAAATTGGTATCAGAGCTATACCTCATCTCTAATCATGTTAGATCAGCAATCTAGATCTAATCTTTGCTTGAGATGCGAAGAGGATAGACCTAGGAGTATGTAAGGATTAGTTTTGATTGGTTTTAATTACTTTGTAGTAGATCCATGTTTGGAATATCACAAAAGGGTTTAACTATTATGAAAGGATGGTAGGAAGCCATTAGATGGTATTTGGAATCATTAGAAAGAGTTTGGGATCAGTTGGCTAAGATTTGGAAAGACTCAAATTTTGGGTGTTCGTCAGGCCGGCTAACCGACTTGGACAGGTCGGGCAGCCGACTTGGTCAGGTCGACTAGCCGACTACAGACAAGAAAATTTCTATTTTTAATCCGAATTTTCTTTTGACATCCTATCTTTCCACTATGGTTTGCCATCCTGGTTTTGTGAGTTGCTTGGTTGTATGTGATATTAATTTGCAGGTGGTCTTGTCCTCTCCTTGTGACCCACAAGTTTTTTACTTTCTTTATATGGTTGATGGTTATTTTGGGCAGCTTGTAAAGGGCAGCATAGTTTCCTTGGTTTCCCATGAAAGGGCAAGGTATGGTGAATTTCCCTACAGCCCTTTTATTTCCATGTTTAGGTTACCATGTAAGTTTCATTATTGAGGCATAGGAATTTATGTAATTTTTCTAAATTTGTAAATTCTAGCAATGTTCGAGACGAAGAAGGAAAGTGAAGTTGGATTCCTAATAAAAGAGTTTGAAGATTACCAAAAGCATTTTGGAGATACCTAAAGAGTTTGAGGAATCCCAAAATTTTGGAATGTCTAGAAGTCCAAGAAGTCTATTCCGCTTCGGCAATGTGGAGGAAAGGACTAGTTTCTAATTTTAGCACTTTCAATTTGTGAATGATTGCTTTTATAGAATGTTTCCAAATTTGATCCAAACAAAGCAATTTTCAAAATTGGTCAAATCAAATTAATTTTTAGAAAAAGTTCTAATTAGTGTTGGTGGACCCATGAGATGGATCCATTCGTAACACTAGTTTTTGAAACTGGACTTTCCTTAAAATAACTTGACTTGGAACCAATCATCGGTCATATCATGAGATGATTTGATGTTTATAAATGTGGGCCCATATACATATAAGGAAATCCTAAATTCTAAAATATTAAGTGGGAGCGGGGCATTTATATTTAGAAATCCCCATGGTTTTCCACCATAGGTCCATTGTAAGGAAAGTATTAGCCTCGTGCCATCTTGAGAATAGTTGTTCCCCATGAAGGGCTTTTATTTGTCTGGTTACTAGATATGGATCTCCTATGGATGGTGTTGATGAGACGGGACGGGGGCCCACTCCCAAAGGAGGAGCTGCTTGCAACAGTTGTCATGCAATGCTAGTTGGTGGGTTACACCTAACTAAAATAATGATGTATCCCTAAGGATTTGCCTCATGTATTTTAGAAACCGAAGCTGATCAGGAGTCATACATTATTTGGTATGAGATACCTAGATAATAATGAATGATAGGGATCATGGATAGTTAGACTTAATCCTAATTTTGACAAACTTTGATCTGCACCAATCTAGGTAGTATTCGCACTCCGTAAGGAGGCATACCCCAGGGATTGGGATTCCGATGTATTCTGAATTTTGTGGTTATGTGGATTCCCATATAAATTTGGTAGAATACTAAACCCTAATGTCATATTCATTAATTGAATGTATGGTTATGTGCTACACTTTTTTGAAGCATGAATTCAAATACTTTCAATCAACTTGCGACCATCCTCAGCCAGAATAAGTTGGTAGGATCCAACTATGTAGACTGGAAACGGAACCTGGATATTGTCCTGACTGCTTCAGGATATAATTATGTCCTTACCAAACCACAACCACCACCCCCCCCCCCCCCCCCCCCCCCCCCCCTCCCCTTGATGAGGCTATGCCGAATGCATCAGATGAAGAAAATGAACTTTACACCAAATGGGCCAAAGACGATGAGATGGTCAGATGTTACATACAGGCATTCATTTCTAGTGTTTTGCAACACCAACATCAATCATATAAGACTGTGTATGATATTATATCAAACTTAAAGGAGATGTTTGCGGGACAGACCAGGCCTGCTTGGCAGGCTACTATAAGGGTGCTCATTAGAACAAAGATGGCTGAAGGCACACTAGTATAGGACCACATGTTGAAAATAATGGACTCATTGAATGAGTTAGATGTACTAGGGGCTGTGATTGATGCAGAAATGCAAATTGACATAATCCTTGAGTCACTGCCAGAGTCATTCAACTATTTCAAGGTTAATTACAACATGAATAAGATGAATCTGACTCTGGCTGAGTTGTCTAGCCAGCTGGTAGTAACTGAAGGGATTATGAAGAAGAAGCCATCTGCCCTGATGACAAAAAAGTCAGTTGCCAAGTCCAAGCCGAAAGACAATGGGCGGAAAGGTAAGAGGAAATCCGTTCTGAAGGGTTCGAAGGTGGAGAATGGTCCTAATGGTGGTATGGCCAAGGGTAAGGGTTTGGGGACAAAAGGAAAGTGTTTCCAATTGTGGTATAACAGGACATTGGAAAAGGAATTGTCCAGACTATTTGTCTAAAAGAAGACCTCAGGTATAATTGAGTCACTTATTTCTGAAGTTACTTTTACAATTGGTACTTCAAGATCCTGGTGTGTGGACTCCGGGACAACTAATCACATATGTAATACGTTTTAGGGGTTCAAGGAAACCAGGAGGCTTAGTGATGGAGAAATCATTGTCAACCTAGGATTTGATGCTAAGGCGGAGGCCATTTCAACGGGAGTTTGGTCGCTCGAGCACGCAGGCTGTCCGCTCGAGCGGACGTTTGGCCGCTCAAGCGTAGGTTGTCCGCTCTAGTGCACCTCGGTCCACTTGAGCGCAATCCCCCTTGGGCCCAAATCACTTTTGGAGCTCGATAAAGGTTTTTAAAGGAATCCCTTGGCATCGAGGAGATCTATGAGGCATTGTTCAAAGCCCATTTGAGAAGAAAAACCACATCACAAAGATTCTTTGAAGTTTTAGAAAATTTCTAAGGTGTGTAAGGAGCCCGAAATGTCCCAAATTCAAGGAGTACTAAGCTTAAATCGAAATCGACATACGGGACCCCTATTCACCTTGAATTGGGTTTCAATCCCGACATTTATTCTGAAATTTTGAAAGTCCAATTTTATTGCATTGTCCCTGGAATTTTTACATACATTCCCGAAAGCGTTGGAATAGTATTTTGGTATTTTGCTTGCCCAAAACGAAATGTTATTTGTGCCTTTGAGCACTCCTGTCCCGTCCGTTTATATTCTTGCACCTGATGTACTTTATACATGTCTTGGTTTCTGTGATTTGACCTATGAGTTGGCACCACTGAGCTTGGACAACCCTGTTGGTTTGATCCACCGACTTGGAAGTCCCCCACTTGTTCCGCGAGCTGCAGTTTGGGTCCCGTTACCCAGTTATTACCGTGGTCTTGTCCTGATACCCCAGATTGCTACATAGTTCCTGATGCCCGGCACGCTACCATGGTCATGTCCCGTATTATTATATATGTATATGTAAGACCCCGACTCGAGTGACCTCGATTAGTGCTAATTACGTCGCGTGTTAGTGCTAAGCGTGTTTAATAGAATTTACTAAGTTGGATTAGTATAGTTCTTGCTATAGCTTTGGGAATTTTTAGTGCTTATGTTAGTGGAGCCCTTTGGGGGTTCCCTTTTGATAACTTTGCGTTAATTTGGGAATTTTCTCGAGACCCCGATGACTTGTATGCCTACCCCGTTTCACTCGTTCCGATAATCTCTACAACTTTCATGTTGAGCCCGAACCCGTCCGGAACCCTTAAACCCAATTTTTCTTGTATTGAGGGCAAAACAGTCTTTTTACATGAAATCTGTACCCAAAACTCGATATCCCCAAAACCCGCGAAACATATACTTTTTAGAAACTAGATATTTCGATGATCACTTTTCCCTTCTTCGTTGATTTCGTCCGAGGTCTCGAGATTTGTGATTTCAGCCCAAAGAGTTTCTTAAGTGGTGGAGCCCATTCCAAAATGCTTTATATAGAGACCCATCTTCTTCTTTCACTCTTTTCCCAGCACAAGAGTTTCAACCTAGGGTTTCTTTGCTTCCTTCTATTCTTCTTCTTGCTTCTCCACCATCAAGCACCACCCACCTTGCATCAATCAAGAAATGAATTTCACCTTCTTCTTCCTCACTACTAGAGCTATTAATTGGTACCATTTTTGGAGGAATCCATTCACCTCAAGACCCTCATTGAACTAGTTTGGTGATTTTGAGGAGCTTCCTAGTAAGTCTTCCTTCCAATCTCTTTGTTTTGTGTTTCCTATCTTCAGAGGAGCTCCATTTCCTTTATGGAGAGCTCTCTCTTCTTGTTTCTTGGTTTGACCCATTTTAGGGTTTGGATTTGGGGGTTTTGTGTAGATTGCACCCTTGGCTTGGAGGAAGAGAGTAATAGCTTGATTTCTTTGTTTAGAGACTCTAAGGCAAGTGGATTGAATGGATGTTTTGGTTTTAATGATTTCCATGACATGTAGACTTGATTTATATCTCATTAATGATTTGTTTCCTTGGCATTCAATGATGTTAAATGCTTTTGAAAAGAGTTGGTAAGCCTCTTTATTGTCTTAAACATGATTTCTAGCTTTGTTTCATTTGTTGTCTTTAAATCTTGAATTGTAGCTTTCGGTTCATCTTTTGTACAATGCCTAAGCGAATCCTTGTGATGATGGTTGTCTTCCTTCTCTTGGTGATTGTATGAATGTCAAATGGAGAATGAAAGGAATTGGTTTGGGGAAGGGAAGACCTGAATCTGAACCCATTGAAGAAATTCCCGTGACTGGCGGTCAGCTGGCGGTCGCCCAGCGGCTAGCCGCCTGGTGACTAGCGGCTAACCGAAGCAAGTTCGGTTACATTTCCAGAGAGCTGTAACCTCACGGTCAGCTCCGCGGTCAGCTATCGGCTAACTGCCGTGTCCATCGACGGCTAACCGCCATCCAACCGCATAGTTACGGTCACTTTTCCAGAGAGCTGAAATCCCGCGGTCAGCTAGCGGCTAACCGCCGAATTCATCAGCGGCTAACCGCCAGCCAACCGAATTGTAGCGGTTACAATTCCAAAGAGCTGTAATTCCACGGTCAGCCTCACGGTCAGCCAGCGGTTAACCGCCGGATTCCCTGGTGGCTAACCGCCATCTGACCGCAAGGTAACCGAAATTCCCTGAATTCTATGAATAAAAGAGGATTGAAGGGAGCCTCCACCCCATTGCTTGTGAACCTTTCTGAGAGCAATGGGCACTGCTCACCGGGGATTGTGTTCGAAGCATAGGTGAAGTGTTTGTTGGTAGTACGTTAGAGAGAGAAACCACATCATCGAGATTCACTTAAGCATTGAGGCTACTATAGTGTATAAGGAACCCGGAATGTCTCCCAAATTCAAAGAGTACCAAGTTTCCTTTATTATACAGACATACGGGATCCCTATTCACCTTGGATTAGTTTAAACCCCGATATTTTGAAAGTCTATTGCAATTTTTTATTCTAGAAATTTATGGGTTATAATTTATCGATTCCGAAAGCACCGTATTTGTACTTGCACTCTTTTATAGTCCCGAAATGCAAGCCCGACATGATGTGACCCGATATTGAAATGATGTTTGTGCCTTGAGCACCCCGTTTTGCTCGTCTATTCGATTTCATCGTAAGTGTTTTATACATGCTCGATCTCTTGCATATGACCTATGAGTCGGCACCACTGAGCTTGGATAACCTTGTCAGTCTGATCCACTGACTTGGAGATCCCTTCCCGTCCCGCCAGCTGCAGCATGGATCCCGATACCCGGTTTATTAACTGTGGTCCCGTCCCGATACCCGGCTCGCTCCCGTGGTTCCCGATATCCGGTTCGCTACCGTGATTCCCGACACCCGGTTTGCTACCGCGGTCCCGTCCCGTATTATTGTATATGTATATGTAAATTGGTTGTACCTCCTCACTTCGGTGACTGAGGACAACGCCCGATACTCTCGTCACTTCGGTGATAGAGGATTTAGCTTCTTGTGGATGCCATCTTGATTGTTTCCCGATTTCCTTGATTACCTTACATGTTTTGTGACTGCATACGCGTTTTAATTAAATGATTTATTTACTCCTTGAAAGACATTGTTTTAACAGGTTTGCATGTTTTTCCAATGTAAAGGTTTTTATTATCAAATGTTTATTTCTTTTCACCCACCTGCCAGACCGTTGTGTCTGATCCTTTTGCTTTGGTACTCAGGTCCCGTTGTTGGTTATCCCGAGGAGGAGCCAGAGGAGGCGGTCGGAGAACCGCAACCGCTAGTTGAGTGGCGTGCTGACTATGTTATGTAAACATCGGGTTGTTGAGATGCGAAACATTTTGGGGTGTGATTGGATTTATTTATTTTGGTGGACATTGTTTTGTCTATGTTGGCCTTTGTTGGCCTCTTTTTTTTGGGAGTTGTAATTAAATTATTGTTGATTAAACTTTAACATGTACTTTTGGGCTACGCTATAGGACATTGCTCATTCTGATACTTGTTATTCAAATGTAATCAGTCTTGTCATCTTGGAAATGAAATACATATCCGCAATTATACTATATGGTTACGTGTGTTGGAAAATCCTCACCGCGGACACCTGTGGGAAATCATGTGCACGGGTAATGTGTGTTCTTTTATTAACCCGTGTACACCTGGGCATCAAACATACCTCTTCGTAATTACTCTTTTAGAGTCCCGATCCCGGATTTGGTCGCCAAACCCGGTTCGGGGTCGCGACAGTATATGTAAATTTCGTTGTACCTCCTCACTTCGTTGACTGTGGTCAACGCCTTGATATGCTCTTGTCACTTCGGTGATAGAGGACTTAGCTTCGTGTGGTCACCATCATGCTTGTTTCCTGATCCCTTGGTTACCTTTACATGTTTTACATTGCACATATGTTTTCAGTAAATGATCCATTTCTTTCATGAAAATTATTATTTAAATAGATTTAAATGCTTTTGAAGGTAAATTCATTTATTATTATTTTGTCATATCTTTTCACCCACCTGCCAAATCGTCTTGTTTGACCCACTTTTTGGTACTCAGGTCCAGTCGTTGGTTACCTCGAGGAGGAGCACGAGCAGGCGGACGGAGAACCGCAGCGATTAGTTGAGTGGCATGCCGATGATGTCGTCTAGACATACGGTTGTCCAAGTTGCGTAACATTTTGGGTTGTGGATACCATTCTTTTTTTTTTTTTTTGGTGGGGGGCGGGGGGGGGGGGGGGGGGGGGGGCTATTGTTTTGATTATATTGGCCTTTGTTGGCCTCTATTTGGGGAATGTAATTAAATGATCTTCTGTTAAACTTTAACACTACTTTTGGGATTATGCTAATGATCATTGCTCACTCTGACATCAGGTGGTTTATATGTTATCAGTCTTGTTATTGGAAATGAATTTCATACTTGATTTGCTACACGCTACCGCACTTAAACAAAATATTTATATTGTTATGAAATCCTCACCGCGGACACCTGTGAGAAATCACGTACACGGATAGTATTATGTTCATCATAGATCCGTGTACGCATGTTATGTTCTATGGCACCAACCAAACTAATCAAACATTCATTTATATTCTTCAATCATCCATCCTTAGTCCCGATCCCGGATTGGGTCCCGATAACCTAGTCCGGGGTTGCGACAATGAGTTTGAGGGATTGGATCCTAGATATGGTTTTATGGCCTTATGGGTACTTGATCCCTGAGCCGAGTGGGTCAAAAAGTTTTGAAAACCTATCCATGAGGCCCACCTACTTCCAATAGCACCAATGCGGTTTTTCTAGAGGAAGATTATATGTTAGACTAGAAATATTTAGAAAAGGTGGTCTTTGAAGAGATTCAAGAGCAATCAATTCCAAATCCAAGTATGACCGAACTTGAGGAAGAACCGCCCTTACCAGACCCAATAGTTATACCAATGCCTCGTCGTAGTGGGAGGGTTGTCAGACCCCCTGACAGGTTCTCGTTCTTGGGAGAGTCTTACGAGGCAGTCCCGAAAGAACCGGAGCAAGATCCCTGTAACTATGATGAAGCAATCAATGACATAGATTCGGGATATTGGCAAGATGCTATGAAAGTTGAGATGAAGTCTATGTACTCCAATCAGGTCTGGACACTTGTGGACTTGCCTGCCAATATTAAACCTATTGGGTGCAAGTGGATCTGTAAGAGAAAACGAGGACCAGATGGAAAAGTGGAGACCTTTAAGGCCAGGCTTGTTGCAAAAGGGTATATTCAGAAAGAGAGTATCGATTATGAGGAAACATTCTCACCCGTAGCCATGCTCAAGTCCATCTGGATGCTCTTATCCATTGCGGCTCATTTCGATTACGAGATTTGACAAATGGATGTCAAGACAGCGTTTCTCAATGGCCATCTTGAGGAAGACATCTATATGGTGCAGCTAGATGGTTTTGTAGATAAAAACCAAGAGCAAAAAGCTTGCAAGGTGCAGAAGTGTATTCGTGGACTGAAGCAAGTATCCCAAAGCTGGAACATCCGTTTTGATCCAGCAATCAAGTCAATTGGTTTTTGTCAAAATCCGGATGAGTCATGTATGTACATGAAATGTGAAGGTGATAGAGTAGTCTTTCTGGTTTTATATGTCGACGACATCCTTCTCCTCGGGGATGGAGTATTACAAGAAGAGTATTACACCTTTCATGCATGGAGTGTACCTTTCAAAGGATCAGTGTCCCAAGACACCTGAGGGAAAGGAGTAGATGAGGTCGATACCGTACGCTTCAGCTGTTGGTAGCCTCATGTATGGTATGCTATGTACAACACCGAATATCTGTCATGCAGTGGGCCTAGTCAGCAGATATCAGTCTAATCCAGGACCTAAACAGTGGACTGCTGTAAAATGTATTCTTAAATACTTGAGAATGACTAGAGATTACTTGTTGATTTATGGCAGTGATGAGCTGATTCCAACTGGATACACAGATTCTGACTTTATGTCAGATAAGGATTCCAGGAAATCAACTCTGGCTATGTGTTTATGATTGGTGGAAGAGCTATCAGCTGGAAGAGTATTAAAAAGGAATGTACCACTGATTCCCCCTCAGAGGATGAATATGTAGCAGCTTGTGAAGCAGCTAAGGAAGCAGTATGGTTCAAGAGATTCCTTATGGAACTTGGGGTGGTACCTTTGGCAGGACAGCCGCTCATGGTTTACTGTAACAACAGCGGAGCAGTCGCACAGTCCAAGCAGCCCAGGAGCCATAAAAGCCAAAATCATGTACAGAGGAAGTATCATTTGGTCAGAGAGATTGTATAGAGAGTTGATATCGCTATTACCAAGATAGGCTCTGCGGACTATCTGATAGTTCCCTTTACTAAGCCTTTGACAACTAAAGTCTTTAAGCAACATGTAGATGGGATGAGCATGAGATGCAACCCCGACTGGCATTGAGCCTAAGTGGGAGATTGTCAGATTGTATGGACTCAATCCATCAGATGATGTAATAAGTTGATTAATTTCTTTATTCATCAATAAAATCATGCTTTCCTTTCATGAGATGAATGGTGTTTTATTACTTAATGCACATGACCAATACATATGACATGATGGTTCATGAGATGAATCGGGTCTCATTAGTACATTAGATGTGATATATGTGTATGGATGAGATCCACATACGAGAGACATGTGTCGCCAATCTTATACTTAAATATCTTCACAACCAGTGATGTGACTGGGCATCTCATCTGATAAGGTTGCAACATTTTGATCACTATGAGATAGTGTGATTTGTCTCGATCATCAGAATGTAAGATTCTGGAACATGGTGCTGGTACATTGGATGTATTGAAGGACCATGAGAAGCATCTTATGGAATACTATCTTGATTTCAAAGTCTGCTCTCACAATTCCCTAGAAATAGGCTCTCAATCCTGAGACATTGATGAACTCAAGTTTCAATCTATTCATTTGCTTTGAGTCACCAATGAGTGAGGCCAACTGTAGGTCAACACCTTGGTGTCTTGGGTACGTGAAAATAGGATTGTGGGAACATCTAATGGTCAAAATGGAATCTATCTATATTATCCCCTTGTGCCAATTAATAGATTTGTCATTAGTAAGTGTGCACCCATCTCGATTAAGAGTTAATTGGATGGTGCTGATGATCATTGTGATTAATTAGGGATTAAGGATAATAAGATGTGGATTTAAGATTGGAAGGGACAGATTTAATCCAATTGATCCATGGATATTGATAGAGGGGCCTACTTGTGGTACTTGGGAAGTTTAGGGTCTTCTTTGTAATATAATCCTAAGACTGGAGTGCAATTGAATGTATATAGTGGTGTTATTTGCAATTAACTGTGGGCTTGGATTGCACATGAGATGTGGGGTCACGGTGTCCCAATTGGAGCCAGCTTTCTTTCGAATCTCTAGTGGTCCCCACGCTAGCCCAAGTTAATAGAAAGATCCTAATCCCACTTGAACTCTAAAAAGGAGGAATTAGAAAATTACTATTTCTATTTAAAGTAGGACTTCTAATAGTGGTAATAGTAAGTTACTAATTGTTGTGGAAGTGAGACTTCTATATTAATTAGAAAGAAGAAAGTTACTAATTATTAGTGGGAGTTGAACTTCTATTTCAATTAAAAAAAGAGGAGGTTTGGAGGGCTATAAAAGGAGAGAAAGGGTGCTGGACGTCCAACCTTGGAATTCACGCCCAGCCCTCTTTTGTGCAAGAGTTGCACATCTCTCTCTCCTCTCTTTCTCTTCTATTTCCTTAGAGTTTCTAGTGGGTTTTCTCTTGGAGTTTCCACCAATCTTCTTGAGAAAATAGATCTGATACGGGTTATAGCGTGGAAGATTAATAGGTCTTAGAGATCCTAATTTGCAACAAGAAGAGTTTTTGTTAAAGCTAATTGTCTTCTTCTCCATTAGAGCACTACCGGGCTCCAAAGGTATAATCTACTTCTCTATTTGTTGTGGGTTATTTTGGTTGCATGGTGTTGCTGCTTTCTATCTTCTAGATAGAGTTTATCGCTGCACTTGATTGTTGAGATTGAGAGATTGCATCCTGGATGTGATTTATGGCCTTATAGGTACTTGATCCCTGAGTCAAGTGGGTCAAAAAGTTTTGAAAACCTATCCACGAGTCCCACCTAATTCCAACAAAGATCGGTTGTGCGTGCCAGATGTGCAGGACATAAAGACAAAGTTGATGACAGATGAACACCATATGAGATATTCTATTCATCCGAGCAGCACTAAGATGTACCAGAATTTGAAGAACCACTATTGGTGGATGAGTATGAAGAAAGATATTGCAAAGTTCGTTTCCAAGTGTTACACGTGTCAAGTGATCAAGACTGAACACAAGAAGCCTCCTAGTTTACTTCATCAGTTAGATATTCCTAAGTGGAAATGGGAACACATCACTATGGATTTTGTGTCAAGATTGCCAAATACCAGGAAAGGGAATGATGTTATATGGGTGATCGTGGACCGATTGACCAAGTCAGCCCATTTCATACCATTTAAGACCAGTCAGTTTATGGATAAGATGGCTAAGTTGTACAATGATGAGATTGTCAGATTGCATAGAGTGCCTAAATCTATAGTATCCGATCGAGACGCCAAGTTTGTCTCTCGGTTTTGGACTACACTTCAGTCATCCATGGACATACAGTTGAGATTCAGCACAGCTTACCACCCTCAGACAGATGGACAATCAGAGCGCACTATTCAGACTCTAGAGGATATGTCCCGGGCATGTGTGTTGGACTTCACGAAAGATTAGGATGAGAGGTTGGCCCTCTGTGAGTTCTCCTACAACAATAGTTATCATTCTAGCATTGGCATGGCACCATTCGAGGCATTGTATGGACGTAGATGTAGGACTCCGGAATGTTGGGAAGAGGTAAGAGTACGAAGTTTCCATGGACCATCAGTGATTGGTGATTCCAGCAAGAAAGTCAAGGTTGTACAGATGCGTTTAAAAGAGTCTCGTGACCGTCAAAAGAGCTATGCAGATAAGAGACGGAGACCACTAGAGTTTCGGGTTGGTGATAAGGTGTTCCTAAAGGTTTCTCCAATTCGTGGTGTTGTCAGATTCGGTCAGAAACGGAAACTTTCCAAGAGATATGTGGGACCGTTTGAGATTCGTACCCAGATTGGTGATGTTACGTATCGTCTTGCCTTGCCGCCAGAGTTGTGAGGTGTACACAATGGGTTTCACGTGTCGCTGTTGTGCAAGTACATTCCAGATCCCACCAGTGTTGCGACACGGACCACTATAGATTCAGTCTTACGCATCTTACGTAGAGTAGCCAGCGCATATTATAGACACCAAAGAGATAGTTCTACGGACGATGACCATTCCATGAGTCAAAGTTCAATGGGAGCACCACCGTCCAGAGGAAGCTATGCGGGAACTCAGGGACCAGATCAGGAAGGCCTATCCTCATCTTCTTCCTAAGGAGGTATTTTAGGCATTTGGAGGACCAAATGTGTTGGAACTAGGTAGGCCTCGTTGATAGGTTTTCAAAACTTTTTGACCCATTGACTCAGGGATCAAGTACCCATAAAGCCATAAACTACATCCAGGATGCAATCCCTCAATCTTATCAATCATGTATAGCAATAAACTCTATCTAGAAGATAGAAACCAGCAACAATCAAACAACCAAAAGATCTACAACATACAAGGAAGTTAATCATACCTTTGGAGCCCGGTAGTGCTCTAATGGAGAAAAAGACAATTAGCTTGAATAAGAACTCTTCTTGGAGCAAATTACGATCTCTAAGACCTTAATGTCTTCCACGCTATGACCCACTATCAGATCTCTTTTCTAAAGGATATGGGTGGGATCTCCTAAAGAAAACAACTAGAAGCTCTTAAGGAACTGTAAGAGAAACTAGAAGAGAGAGATAAGCGGGCGTGCAACACTTGCACAAAGAAGGGGTTGGGCGTGAATCCCTATGTATGGAATAGCATGGGACGTTCAGCCCCTATTACTCTCCTTTTATAGCTTGGCAACCTCTTCTCTTACTAATTAAAATAGAAGTCCTACTTCCTATAAGAATTAGTAACTTTCTCATTTCTAATTATTATAGAAGTCTCACTTCCACAACAATTAGTAACCTACTATTGCCACTATTAGAAGTCTCACTTCAAATAGAAATAGTAACTTTCTAATTCCTTCATTTTAGAGTTCAAGTAGGATTAGTGACTTTCTAATAATTTGGGCTAGCATGGGGACCACTAGGGATTCCATAGAAAGTTTGCTCCAACAGGGACAGAGCGACCGCACATCTCATGTGTATTCCGGGCTAACAATTAATTGCAAATAACTCCACTATATAAATGAAATTGCACTCCAGTCTTAGGAATATATTACAAAGAAGACCCTAAACTTTTCTATTACCACAAGTAGATCCCTCTATCAATATCCATGGATCAATTGGATTAAACTTGTCCTTTCCAATCTTAGATCCACATCTTATTATTCTTGAGATCCAATTAATTCTAGTGATCATCAGTACCATCCAATTAACTTTTAATTAAGATGGGTACGCACTTACTAATGATAAATCCATTAATTGGCACAAGGGGATAATATAGATAGATTCCATCTTGACCAATGAATGTTCCCACAATGCCACTACCACGTACCCAAGACATTGAAGTGTTGACCTGCAGTTAGCCTCACTCATTGGTGACTCAAAAGCAAATGAATAGACAAAAACTTGAGTTCATCAATGTCTCAGGATTGAAAGCCTATTGCTAGGGAATTATGAGAGCAAACCTTAAAATGAAGATAATATTTCGTACGGTGCTTCTTATGGTCCTTCAATACATCCAATGAACCAGCACCGTGATCCAGAATCTCACATTCTAATGATCGAGACAAATCACACTATCTCATAGTGATCAAAGTGATGCAACCTTAGTAGATGAGATGCCCAGTTTTATCACTGGTTGTGAAGATATTTAAGTATAAGATTTGTAACACATGTCTCCCATACGTAGATCTTATCCATACACATACATCACATCTAATATACTAATGGGACCCGATTCATCTCATGAATCATCATGTCATATGTATTGGTTATGTGCATAAAGTAATAAAACATCATTTGTCTCATGAAAGGAAAGCATGATTTTATTGATAAATAAAGAAATTAATCAATTTATTACATCATCTGATGGATTGAGTCCACACAATCTGACAAAATGTTCTTTTTGGAGGGAAGGGATGTAACGTTCCCAACCTTAATAAGGCATTTAACACATGACCAATACATATGACATAATAGTTTATGAGTTGAACCGGGTCCCATTAGTATATTAGATGTGATATATGTGTATGAATGAGATTCACACACAGAAGACATGTGTCACAAATCTTATACTTAAATATCTTCACAACCAGTGATGAGACTGGGCATCTCATTTGGTAAGCTTGCAACACTTTGATCACTATGAGATAGTGTGTTTTGTCTCGATCATCAGAATGTAAGATTGTGGATCACGGTGCTGGTACATTGGATGTATTGAAGGACCATGAGAAGCAGCTTATGGAATATTGTCTTGATTTTAAGGTATGCTCTCATAATTTCCTAGCAATAGGCTCTCAATCCTGAGACATTGATGAACTCAAGTTTCTATCTATTCATTTGCTTTGAGTCACCAGTGAGTGAGGCCAACTGTAAGTCAACACCTTGGTGTCTTGAGTACGTGGTAATAGGACTGTGGGAAAATCTAATGGTCAAAATGGAATCAATCTATATTATCCCCTTGTGCTAATTAATGGATTTTTCATTAGTAAGTGCGCACCCATCTCGATTAAGAGTTAATTGGATGGTGCTGATGATCATTGTGATTAATTAGAGGTCAAGGATAATAAGATGTGGATCTAAGATTAGAAGGGACAGATTTAATCCAATTAATCCATGGATATTGATAGAGGGGCCTACTTATGGTACTTGGGAAGTTTAGGGTCTTCTTTGTAATATAATCCTAAGACTGTAGTGCAATTGCATTTATATAGTGGTGTTATTTGCAATTAACTGTGGGCCCGGATTGCACATGAGATGTGGGGTCGCGGGGTCCCAATTGGAGCCAGCTTTCTATGGAATCCCTAGTGGTCCTTACATTAGCCCAAGTTATTAGAAAGCTGCTAATCCTGCTTGAACTCTAGGAGGAAGGAATTAGAAAGTTACTATTTCTATTTGAAGTATGACTTCTAATAGTAGTAATAGTATACTTACTAATTGTTGTGGAAGTGAAACTTCTATAGCAATAGTTGCTAATTGTTTTGGAAGTAGGACTTCTAATTAATTAGTAACAAAAGGAGTTGTAAAAGGTTATAAATAGGGAAAAAAAAGGGGCTAGACATCTAACCCTATTGGAGAGCACGTCCAGCCCCTCTTGTGCAATTTGTTGCACAATTACTTCTCCTCTCTTTCTCTTCTAGTTCCTTGGAGCTTCTAGTTGAGTTTTCTCTTGACGTTTCCACCAATCTTCTTAAGAAAAGAGATCTGATAGCGGGTCATAGCATGGAAGATAACAAAGTCTTGGAGATCCTAAATTGCTTCGAGAAGAGTTCTTGATCAAGATAATTGTCTTCTCCTCCATCAGAGCACTACCGGGCTCCAAAGGTCTAATCTACTTCTTTATTTATTGTGGATTAATTGGTTGCATGGTGTTGCTGATTTCTATATTTTAGATAGGTTTTATTGCTGTACATGATTGATGAGAAGGAGGGAAAGCATCCTGGATATGGTTTATGGCCTTATGGGTACTTGATCCCTGAGTCAAGTGGGTCAAAAGTTTTGAAAATCTATCCACGAGGCCCACCTACTTCCAACAATTGTGATCTAGCTATTAGGCTGGTTTAGTGGCTAAGCGAGTTTCTTTTATCATTAGAAAGTGATTTGCGAAGTTTCGTTTGATTCCAAGTGTGATTAGTCTTATATAGGGGATTAGGTGTGATTAATATGAAAATTAGTCATTTTTCCGGAAAATTCAGTTTTCTCCGAATTGGGCTCGTTGGAAAGATCTTGTCGCACTCATCACTTTCCGTTCTTGACTCGTCACAATTCAATGCCCCAAAGTCCCTCAAATAATCACATTTCTCTTAATTCACTCAAAGAGGGCATTTGAGTCATTTCCCCCTTCATCCCTCATTTTAAAACCCATTCTAGCAACTATCATTCGCTTCTTCCTCCCTCTCACTCAATAGCAGCTGGAGTATCTTTTTTTTTCTTCGCTCACTCTTCACTTCTTCTTCTTGCATATGCCGTTGGAGAAGGGATTCAAGGTCAACCAAGCTCACCATCTTCTTCCTCTCTTCTTCCTCTACCTTTAGACACAAAATTAGGTAAGTTTCCTCTTTTCCTTCCCTTCCAATTCCGTTTCTCATGGCTGTAAATGGATTGCATGTTGATGGATTTCCTTTCTTTCATTTCCTTTGTGTTCCTTGAGTGTAGGAGAGAGGCTTGGGAGAGTTATTTGGCTAGAGTGTGTGGGATCTTTTTTCCTCCTCAATCTTTTCAATTTCTCTTTAATTTCACTCTCTTTGGTGAAAGCAAGTAGAATAGCACTATATATTGTACATGCATGTATATTTACTTTTAATCTTGCTAATGTAATTGTTTAGCAACTCATAATGCCAAGCTCGTCTATGTTTATTTGGATTTCACATGCTAGATTAGGTAATTAATGGAATTGGACCCTAATTGAATGGTTGGGTTTGTTGATGGGAGGAATGGAATGGATATGGAGAGAGCAAGTGGCTCTTTTTCTTGCAAGGATGATCTTGGAGGAGAGGGGATTTGATTCCCCAAGGTTTGGACTCAAAATGAGTCATTTTCTGCAACTTTGGGCACTTGACTCAAGCCAACTAAACCTCTGGGAAGATTGGCTCGAACAGACCTCAGTTCGCTCAAGCCAAAGAGGTTCTGTGACCAGTTTGCTCGAGCAAACTTTTATTGGCTCGAGTGAACTACACCAGGCTTAGGACGACCATCTTCCGAAAGCCATAAATTTTGACCCACTCGTTGGAATTTGGAGTTCTACATATTGTCGGAAAGCCCTTGAGGCGTAGAATCCAATGGTATACTTATCTTGATCATCAAAGATTGGGAAAGTAAGTGGGTATTGGATCAATGAACCAAGCCCTTATCCATTTTGGAAATGGATTCTAAACCTAGTTTGGACCCTAGGTTGGAACCCATTGACCTTACACATCCATGACCAACTGGGAAAAATGAAAATAGAGCACGTTTGGCTTGGTGTGCTTTGTCGGTTGTCTGGGATTTTTCGTATATGAACGTAACTTCGCCAGATGTGTGTGGAATTGAGTTAATTGGTGCCCAACAACTTCCATACACCATGGGACCACCAAATTAGGACACCATCGACTCATTCTCCATATGTACTCAGTTGGGGGACATGTTCGATACACAATGGATAACTCTTGACCTAGGATTAGCTTGTTCTTCACTCTTGACTCGTGAATCTTATATTCGTAGCTTGTCGTACCTTGTACACTCTAATCTTGTATACTTGTATAACTTGTAATTTAACTTGTAGAATTAGGATTTGATTGGACTTATTAGAGTGTATCCTTAGGTACATTTGTCTTGGTATTGATGAACACGTGTGGATAGACTTGAAAGAGGACTACTCCTGGAACTTGGAACTTGTATCTCGGCTTGACTTGGTGTAGCCCTCAACCTGTTATCTTGTACTTGGTAACCTATCCACTTGTATTTGTCTTGGAACTTGTGTCGTATGTAAACCATCATCATCATCTTGCATTCATGACCAGCTGCACATAGATGATTATAAAGTGGGCCAGATACCGAACATTAGGGTGGGCAGTCGGCTTTGGACGGCATCCATGGAGCGAATAGCTAAGAGCGGGCTAGGACCATGCTGTTATTCCTAGGACCGGGAGCTAGGATCCCCTAGAGCCTGACTTTGGGTATTCGTAGTCGGCTGGGACTTCACTTATACCCCCGTGAGATGGCTCGGACATCGACGGAGTCCCCTCTTTCTTGACATTGCATTTCATAGATGGTTATTCTTGTTTATCTTGCTAGGACTTACATTGTTACTTGACTCTCATATTCTTATGCTTTATGCATAGCTTGTACCTTGCCATCTTATAATCATGTACTTGTTTTTATTCTCTTTTGAAACATGTTATGAATAACGTATACTGCTTAACTTCTTGTCAACATGTTGTTGATCCTTTATTCTGTGCTATGCAGAGGACACCTACTACTATTACACCAACCCGGATGCCGAGGCAATCCCAAAGGATCCTCAACTGGGGGAGGAGGACGAGGTACAAGAGTGGGGTGCCAATGACGTAGCTTTGCATCATCACTCTTAGCACTAGTGCGCATTACACGGGGATATCTTCTATCGTGCCACCTTATTTCATCTTTTGGTTTAGATCATTTGGACTTGTCTATCTTAATACTGTATATCTTTTGTACCATGACCTAGGTTTTTGGGATGGTCATGATGTTTATAAACTTTATATGTTTTATCTTTTGAAACTTGAACATATATATAACGAGATGAATACCATACTTGCTTTGATATTTCTACAGGTTTGATGTTGTGTTTACCAGAAAAGTCCCGTTGATTAATTTGTTAATTAGGCTTAACTACACAATCCTCACAGCGGACTTCGATCCTTGGGTATTGAGGGAATTTTTTTTTTAACTAGCCCTAAATTTCACACCTCGGATCCGGTTTAATCTCTAATTAGGTTCGGGGCCGTGAGATGCCCTCTCCAAGAACTTTAAGAGAACTGAAAGGACTTCAAGAAAGATTAGCATACATCAGACGGTTCATCTCCAATCTTTCTAGGAAATGCAGTCCTTTCTCTCAGTTAATGAATAAGGTGTGGACTTTGTTTAGGATGCTGAATGTAAGGCTGCATTTTAAGATATCAAGTCATGCCTTACCAAACCTCAAGTGTTGGCTGCCCCTACCACTTGAAAACTATTCATCTTGTACAGAAGAGCCCTCAAGCATTCTTTGAGCGTTCTGCTTGCACAAGAGAATAACGAAGGAAAAGAAATTGCTTTATACCACCTCAGCCGTATGCTATTAGGTGCGAGCATCGCTACTCTCCAGTTGATAAAGAATGCCTTACAGTGATAATTGCCATGCAAAAGCTACGTCACTACCTTCCTTCCAACACAACCTACCTGATTTCAAGGATCAACCTCTTAAAGGTCATGTCACAAAAGTAGGTTCTCTCAATGCTCGACTGGCAAAATGGTCCATCGTCCTATCACAATTTAATATGAGGTATGTACTACAAAAAGCAATCAAAGGCCAAGCTCTAGTAGATTTTTTCACAGAGCATCCATTCCCTAAAGATTCTCCACTCAGAGATGATTTCCCAGATGAACCTGTCTACAACGTAGAGACTTCCTCACCAAATGCCTCCTTGGACATGTACTTTGACAATGCAACCATAACAAATGAAAAAAGAAAGCTAATCTCGGGAGTTGGCATCCTCTTCATTAGCCTCAAGAAATACATGATTGCACACGCTTTCTCACTACTAGAACCCAAATAATACAGCTGCATACCAAGCTCTGATCGTAGGATTGGAACTCACCCTTGAATCCGGCATCATCATGCTGGAAGTCTTCATAGACTCTCAACTGATCGTCAACCAGATGAATAAGAAATATGAAGTCAGGAAGCCTGATTTGTTGCGTATTACAACAAGGCACAATCGCGTTGGCAAAAATTTGACACCTGTCACATCACCTATTAGACCCTAACCTAGATTTGCCAGATTAGTGTGTGCTTAGTCCTAAGAGGGTTTAGTGACCGTTGGGTTAGAATATGATTGGTTTTTAGTCTTGGACTTAGCTTTGGGAATTTTGAGAGCGTTTAGTGTTAGTCATACACGCTCAGAGAGGCCTGAGCGCATGTGCAAACATGGGAGGATCGTTTTGGTTTCCAATTTAATTGTGGTTTTGATTTCATTTGAATGGTCTTATTAATCGCTATAACTTTTGTTTTCAGCCCGTCTATGTTTGAAGCCCAAAATCCAAGTTTTGGCCGAAAAAGGTAAAATTGACTTTTCACACTCAAATCTGGACACGAACTTCGAAATCTCAAAACCATGTCAAATTTTTACCCTTCGAAAAATAGATTTTTAGAGGATTATTTTGTCCTTCTTCGTCGATTTCATTCAGGGCCCGCAAGACCATATTATTGCCGACGCAAGAGTTAGACTTGATGGGCCCCACATTCAAGTCACTTAAACCACTATTCTCCCTCACTCACTCACATTTCAGAACCCATTCCTGCAACTCTTATTCTCAAAAACCATAGCTGAGAGGAGAGCTTGGTTTTCTTCACTTGCCCACTTCGCATGCCATAGCTAGAGAAATTGGATTGGAATTTGGAGACCACCCTCTTCTTCCTCTCATCTCAATCTTTCCATTTTTGCAATTTATTTGAAGTTTTCAGCTGGACAACCACCCCTTCTTCTGCATTGCTTCTTGTTTGGAAACCTCTAGGTGAGGGCTACAACCCATCTCTTTAATGGAGTCTTTTGATCTCCTAAGAAATTTGTTTTTCAAACATGCAAACCCATTTTCAAATTGGGTTCTTTGTTTTCCAATTTGTTGATTTTGGAACGGTTTTCTTGGGGTTTTTGTAGACATTTTGCTCAACTATTGGTAGGATCTTGGAGAGAGTTAGTATGGCATTTTGGGCAAAGGCAAGTAATCTTTATAGGATTACGGTTGCATGCATGTATAAGTTGTGGCTTTGTTTTTAAAAGTGTATCAAATTGTCTTGCTAAGTCTTCTAATTTTGTGATTTTAGACTCTCATTTGTTAGTTTCCATTTCCTTACAAGTATTGATGTCAATGAGTTTTCAAAATTCTGTTTGGGATTGCAAGTAAATGTTTTGTTTAGTAAATGGAATGGTTTTAATGTTTTAAATGGAAATTAATCGATTAGTTGTGGATTGAATGGTTTGGAAATGTGTAACTGATCCCTTGGAAAGCATGGAGGCTCAAAAAAGTGCAGGTAATTCAGTTATGAGAAGATGGGAAAAAGAGATAAAAAAAATTAGAAGGAAGAAGTGCAATTCTGCACTCAGCGGACACAGGCAGAAGCCGGTCCACTCGAGCGACCACAGGGTCCCCTCGAGCAAACTGGCCACTGCCTGGCGCGGGCATAGGCAGAAGCCTATCAGCTTGAGCGACCATGGAGTCTACTCGAGCCAACAGGCCACTGCCTAGAGTGAGACAGGCCAAAGACCTGTCCAGTCGAGCAACCCATGTGGTCCACTCAGGCAGACAAGCCCCTGTGTCAGGTCTGCTCGAGCGAAGGGATGACCGCTCGAGCGAAGCTGGGCAGATTTTCAGGACTAAGTTTGTTTCTTCGTGGATTTTTGGGGATTGAAAAACTAGACTATGCTGAGGGCTTTAAATTGACATTGTTCCATTGGAGATTCGGAATGTATTCTAACTTCGGGGACACCAATTCATTTTATTGCCAACATTTGGGTTTCAATTACACAAAGGTCAATGAATGGTCTCAGCATATGCTTGACGGACTTCGTGTTTGAACTTCAGCTTTGATACAAAAATATCATCGTGTATTCATTTTAAATTTCAAGCATGAGCTCGTTTGAAGATTTGTTTCAATTATTTAAAAGGGGACCACTTCTTAAGCTTGTATGTGTAAGACCCCGAGCCGAGTGACCTCGATTAGTACTAATTAAGTCGTGTGTTAGTTCTAAGCGTGATTAGCGGATTTTGGTTAAGTTGGGAATAGACTAACTTTTGATATAGCTCTGAGGAATTTTGAGTGCCTTAGAAATTAATGGGACCCTTTGGGGGTTCCTTTTGTGACCTTGCGTGTACTTGGGGAATTATTTGAGATCCTAATAATTCGTATTTCAATCCCGTTTTACTCATCTCGTTAATCCCTTTAACTATCGTGTTTGTCCCGTTCCCATTCGAAACCTCGAAACTCGAGTTTTCCAATATTAGGGGCAAAACAGTCTTTTTACAACCAACCTGGCCACAAAGATCAATCTCCCCGAAACCCTTGAAATATATACTTTTTAGAAGCTAGATATTTCAACGATTATTTTTCCCTTCTTCGTCGATCGTGTCAGAGGTCCCGAAAGTCATGATTTCAACCCCACAAGATTGCTAGTAGTGGAGCCCACTCTCACTTGTTATATAAAAGGAACCCTCTTCCTCTTTTCCCTTTCCAGCTCAAATCCAACCAATCTAGGGTTTTTTTTTTCCTTATTCTTCTTCTTCTTGCTCTCCCATCTCCAAACATCTTCCAACTTTGCATTATTTAAAGAATGGAGATCATCATCTTCTTCCTCTCCTTGAGAGCTCTCCTTAGATGCCATTAATAGTGTAAACCCAACCATTGGAGCTTCCTTGGAGCTAATCTTGTCTATTTGGGAACCTTACAAGTGAGCTTCTCTTTCAATCTCTTAAACTTGTATTCTTCTAACCTTAGAGAAGCCCCATTCCCTTTATTGCAAGCCCTTTCTTTCTTGTTCTTGGTTTTGACAATTTAGGGTTTGTTTTCTTGGGGTTTTTTGTTTGTGTTGTAGGTTTGGTCTTGAGATTGTTTTTTTGTGAAGTTGTTTGTGCTAGTGGAGACCAAGGCAAGTGGATGAATGGATTTCATTTGAATGATAGTTCTTCATGGTTGATTCTTTTTATTGTTTCATCATTTTCTTACAATATTTTCATGCCTTCATTTATTTTGAAATACATGCCATTATTTCCATAAGTTTTTGCAAAAACATGCCTAGTGAGTTATCATATTTCTCCTTCTTGATGAGCTTAATGGAAATGTTAAGGGTGTTTTACTCAATATGGCTTATGTACTTTTTAAATGATTCATATGTGTGATGGGTTTGTTTGGATGTGATGGGAAGTAGTGAAGAGTGTTGTGGTGTTTGGAAGAAATTTGATGATTGTTATTGGGAGGCAAGGAGGCCTTTTGTTGAAGGAAAAATGAATTGGAGAAGGAGGAGAGGAAGGCCAGGATGGCCATTTTTGGGCAGCAGAAATGACTGCCCCCTCAAGCGCATATAGGCCCGCTCGAGCGCCTATGGGTCCTCTCGAGTGCATATATGCTCGCTCGAGCGAGCAAATGTTCTGTCTACCAACCCTCCTGCAAAACCCAAGCCCGCTCGAGCGCACCCCTCCTCGGGTCCAAGCCACTTTTGGGTCTCGGAAGAAGGTTTTGAGGAGGAAGAAGAAACTGTTTAGAACCTAGTCTTCATGATGTAATGTTTGGAAGAGCTTTAAAGGGAGACATTTGTGTCTGGGAGATTTAAGAGGCAACGTACGAAGCCCATTTGAGAAAGAAGCCCCATAACAAGGACTTATAAATGGTTTTTGGAAATTACTAAGGTGTATAAGGAACCCAGAATGTCTTTAAAACTCAAGGAGGACCAAGTCTATACTGAAATCAATATACGGGGACCCCTATTCACCCTGAATTAATCTTGAACCATGATACTTGTCCCGAAATTTCGAAAGCTCAAATGTATTTCATTGTTCCCGAATTTTGATTTGCACTCCCGAAATTCATGGTTTATGATTTTTCATTCTCGAAAACACTGAAATTACATTTGTAGAATTTTGCTAGCCCCGATGTGCATTACCCGATATTGAAGCAACATTAGTGCCTTCGAGCACCCCCGTCCCGCCCGTTTATATAATTGCATCATATGTATTTTTATACATGTCTCGATTTCTGTTATTTGACCTATGAGTCGGCACCACTAAGCTTGGATGACCTTGCTGGTTTGATCCACCGACTTGGAGATCCCCCTCCCGTCCTGCCAGCTGCAGTTTGGATCCTGATACCCGGTTTATTACTGTGGTACCGTCCCGATACCCTGCTTCCTACTGTGGTTCCCGATACCCAGCTCGCTATTGTAGTCCCATCCCGTATAATTATATGTATATGTATATTTTGTTGAATCTCCTCACCTCACATGACAGAGATCAATGCCCCGATATGCTCTTGTCACTTTGGTGATAGAGGACTTAGCTTTGTGTGGTTGTCATTTTGCTAGTTCCTGATTCCTGGATACACTTACATGTTTTTATGTTGCATTGTGTTTTCTAATCAGTGACATGTTTCTTTTATGAAAAATGTTGTTTAAATAGGTTTAATGATTTCTAAGGTAAACTCAATTATAATTGTATTGTATATCCTTTCAGTCACTTGCTAGACCGTTGTGTTTGACCCACTCTTTGGTACTCAGTTCCAGATGCCGGTTTCCCTGAGACGGAGTTAAGGAGGAGGCCGGAGAGCCGCAACCAGTAGGTGAATGGCGAGCTGATGACGTCATTTAGACGTTCGATCAAGCATTGAGATCCGATACATTTTGGGATTGTGACTAACTCATTATTTTGGTTTGTACTGGCCTTTGTTGGCTTTTATTTTTGGGAATATTAATTAATCAATATTTTGTATAAACATTAACTTCACTCTTGGGAAAATGCCTATGAATATTGCTCACTCTGATATATATATTATATTTTATACGGATGTGTTATCAGTCTTGTTGATGGGAATGAATTACAGACTTGATTTGCTACACGCTTCCACACTTAAAAAAAAAATACTATGTTGATTTGAGATCCTCACCACGAACACCTATGAGAAATCACGTGCATGGGTAGTATCATAGATTCTTTATTGACCTATCGACGTATTAGTCAGATAAATATATGTTCGGTGACATTATGGCACCTCACTAGCCCCAATCCCGGATTAAGCCCGCGGGCCTGGTCCGGGGTCACGACAGTATGCATATAATTTATGTCTTTTACTAGCCGTGTCTTATCTCGTTTTGATAAGTGATCTTCCCTTTAATTTTGATCTGTTTAGAATGTGTATAGCGCGTTTTGTGGATTCATGAATCCAAGTGAACACCACTGAGCTTGGACTGCCCCTTCAGTCTGATCCACTGTCCGTGGGTCCTTAAACATGTGGACTATCTATAGATTGGTCGTGTTTTTTATTACACATAGTGCGTGTTCCGGTTCCGTGGCCGGCCAGTCCATCTACCTTGTGTGGCGTGGGAATCTTGTTTTGCATGTCGTGCTTGTCGTTCGTGCTTACTCTTATCATCATGTATGATGGAGAAATGATGGACCAAATGTGGATTAACTATTCATGATATTATATGTAATCCATGCTAGCTTTGTTTTGCATCTTTGAAATGTATCTTGGTCATGTATATGTTTTAAATTCAATGTACTGTTTTAACATTGTTTCTCTCAAAAATTTAAATGATTTATGCTTATGCCTAAATTGATTACCTGCCAAGCCATCGTGTTTGATGCTTGTTATTTTGGTGCCTAGGTGCAGGTGACGTTGCCTTTGAGGAGAAGCGTCAGGAGGAGGCTATTGAGCCACCCCCAGTGCGAAAGTGGCAGCTCGACGACGTCAACTAGACGTCGGGCGAGATCATGAGATTCGCTTCATTTTGTTGGGTGTTTGTTTTAAAATGAGGATATGTATTGGCCTTTGTTGGCCTCTTATGGGTTATAACAAACTTAACTTACTTTGGGTTAACTTTATAACTTTGAACTATGTTGGGAAGGCTATGTTATAATTCCTTCTTTTGAAATCTTGATCTTGATGTTACTACTCTTTCACTTAGAAATATTATTCATGTTTCGTCTTGATATGATTTGCTACACGTTTCCGCAAACTTGATTGTGTGAGTTAGTCCCCATGTCTCGGGATCCTCATAGCGGGAACCTGTTGGAAATTCAAAATCAGAGCGGGACTTGTTTAAGGCACTTAAAATAAACTAGAAAAGAATACTAGGAGCGTGGCAAGGACTCGTGAGTTCGTTAGATTCGTTTAGTATGGGACCTAGAAAACCATCATACTATATTTATTGTGTACTTACGTTTTGTTTTACAGCATCATGCCTCCAAGAAAAGCTCCAAATCATAATGCTTCGGTTAGTAATCAAAATGACACAGATCCGGCTAGTACACCCACAGCTATTCAGTTGCAAGAACTCAAGCAAGCCATGTTAGAATAGCAGAGGCAAGCAAATGAAACTCAAGCAAGGTTCCAAGAACGGATGGCTAAGAAGGATGAGGAGATGGCTCAAGTTTAGAGCCAACTTGTCACGACCCCGGACCGAGCCATGACCTAATCCGGGATCGGGACTGTTGACACCAAAAAAAGCCACCTTGCCTCCTCCACATCAAGAAGCCACATGAAGCTGCATCCTAATACAAACAAACAATGCTACTTCAAGCATCAAATCTTGTCAGAATCGAACAAAAACTGCAAGATCCTTCAAAACAGCCAAAAAAGGGGTACACATCAAGTTTCAGGCCATTCCGACATCATTTAGCCTAACTTCACTCCTCCGACAGCTAAACAGGCACTCCCGACGGCGACAATGTCGAAGACATCAAAACTTCGATCAGAGCCTACGGATGGTTCCAAAATACCTCCAAAAGGCTCCTTGTCAAATTTAAAGTCAAACCGATAACGTTTGACCGTCCATCAATCATCGACAGCAAAATCAAGCCTCTCGGCGGCGAGAACCATCGAGGCCATCACTTATCAAAAAGAGCACATGAATCGCTTCAACATGCTCCCAAAGCACTACACGTCTAATTTCAAGTTATTTCGACAACATTTGACCAGACTTCGATGCTTCGAAACAAAATCAAGCCTCCCGGCGGCGAAATACCCTGGGACCATGACATCCAAATCGAAGCTAATGGATCATCTCAAAATGACTCCAATAGGCTCCCTGTCAAATTTCAGGACAATCGGACATCGGTTAACCGTACATCAAAACGCGATATCTTCCTTGCGGAAAAATCAAGTCTAGCAGTGACGGGACCCAAACGGCTTCAAAACTCAAACAGAATCCCATGGTTGGTCGTATCTACTACTTAAGAGGCTTCACTTCAAATTTTGGGTCATTCTGACATCGTTTGACCTAGTTTCAACTCTTGACGGAAAATCGTCTATACAGTCTTCGGCTTTTCCAAAAAATAGGAAACTTTGTGCTCCGGTTTTCACGGCTTCTTGTCAGGTTTTCTTCAGGAAAATCAAGTCAATAAATAAGGAAAAATGTCAAGACAAATACAGGAGAAAAAAGGAACGAAAAAGACCAAGAAACGACCGAAAAACGGCGACCAAAAGGGGACAAACCCCCATGGTCGCCGGCGACCCTGGGTGCATGGTCACCACGACCTTGGAAATCCGAGTCGCCGGATTTCCCCCGGGTGGCCTGTTTTTTGATCTTTTTCGCGTTTCGGGAGTTCTTGCCCTTGTGATTTTCCGAAAATCCAATTCTTGATGCTTGGAATCGACTGATCTTCATCAAAATTTCGGATCCGCCATCAAAAGCATGAAATCATCATTGATCGCTCCAAGATCACCAATCGGCTGACCAAGAAAGTACACTTTCTGTCCGACCGATCGAGAAACCGACAAGACAAATATCACCAGCACACTGGCACCAATCACTATCTGAAGTTACATCGCCATCCTACTTCAAACAACATGTGGATCCATCGGCGATCGTCACAAAAAGAATTCCATAAGACGCGGTACGGCCCGTGACTCTTCAAATGCCCTGGCGACCACTTAATGATGTTAATTGACCCGTTTTATGACAACTTAATGCAGTCATTAACCCATTATTTTTGACGGCACAATCAGAATCAAGGAAAAAGGAGTTACAAGTCCAAGTAATCATGACAATAAATCATGAAACTCCCCTCATCATGGAGATTAAAGGCGATTAAATGCATATCATTCTCCATTGGTCAATCACAAGCCAAGAAAAAGGAGTTACAAAATCAATAGATAAAAACTTGTAACTCCTCCCATCATGGAGCTTCAATGCCATCAAACTTTCATCGTGGCCATCAATGCTCATAAACCACCCCATGGCTACCAAAAGCCTATAAAAGGGGGTCATTCCAAGAAATCCAAGATCGATCCGGAAATCCAAGAGCGTTTCACACACAGAGGGCTATACAGACATAGAGAGAATCAGAAAATCCTGAAGAGACTCTGCTGCAACGCCACAGGTGATGAAGTCCCTTGGGGGGCCACCCCAGCAAAGTATCCTCTCCTTCTATCCAAAATGGCCTAAACGCGACTTTTCAGCCCGTTTACTCAGTTTTTTTATTGGATATAAGACCTCCCCTTGGTCTTTGTCCTCTAAAAATCTGAGGTTAGAGTCAAGCCAAAAGAATCAAAGCATTATGCATTGTCATCTGAAGGATGATGGCGAAGTCCATACATGACTTACGACCGTCGATCTTAATGAGTCCTCACAATCTCCTGAGAAGATATATCCATTTTCTTACTTTTCTATTGTATCTTGTATTTTTTAAAGAGACAAAAAAACACAATTCTTGTCTTTCATTATTGATGAGATTTGTAAACCGCCTTTAACAGCAAAATCGCTTTTCACTGCAAAAATCGCCTTTTACGACAAAACCGCCTTTCACAGCACAAAATTGTCTTTCACGGCAAACAAACAAAAAAAATCGCCTCCTACGACATTCAAAGAAAAACTTGTCTCCTTTCTTAAATATTTATAAAATTTGAAAAGTTAGAAAAAAGATTGATTTCCTTTCTACTTGTGAAGGTGAATCTCTGGATCACCACTTCAAATTCCAAGTAGAATAGAAAATCTGGCATACCCGTACAAAAAGAATGGTGATACTCGCTTTTCTCCTCTGCCGGACCCCGGTAGCCCCAGGGCGGAAGGAGAGGACGAAAGCCGGGTTCATCAAGTTGGCACACCTGGTGGGACTCGTTCATTTGAGAACGTGATTTTTCGATTCCTTGGCTCCTTTCTAGTTGGAGGCCTATGTTGGATCTTGCATCTTAAAAGAACATGAGATGGGATTTCGTTCAATCTTTCTCATTTCGCCAAAAAAAAAAAACTAATTTCTCTTTCTTGGATTCAATTTTGAGAAACTTTGATCATCTCCTCTTCGAACTTGATAGCTCACAGAAATGTTTGCAGCTATTGTTCATATCGGGGAATGGGCCATCTTTTCTCTTTGATGAGTCCGACAGGGATTTCCAAAAACAAAAAAAGAATCTCTCATTTCGAACTCTTTAAAAAAAATCAGTTTTCTTTCTTTTGGATTCAAATTTGGGAAACTTTGGTTTCTTCCTTTTCGGACAATGGCTCGCGGAAATCGTTTGTAGCCAGCGTTTGGATTTGGAGGGGCCATTCACTCTCTTTGATGAGTCCATTAGAAATCTTTCAAAAAAAAAAAAAACACTAAGGTTGCACCAATTGCGTTCTTTGACAAAGTAGATCTAAGAAAAGCCTTGTCCAGAGTGTGGAGGCAGCTAGATTGTTCGAGGCAAGGGTCCTCCAAACGAGTTCATTAAGTAGTCCTACCCTTACCTGGGGCTGATCTATCTACTAAGGTTTCATAAGACCGAATTGGAAACCTATGTGCACCCTTAAAAAAAAATCTCAAAAAAAAAAATCTCTTCAAAACAAAAAACACTTTCGTCACTTTTGAGTTCAGAATTGAAAAATCTTGGTTCTTTCCTTTTAGGAATTAGTGCTCGCAGTAATGTTTGAGCCTATGTTCGGATTGGAAAATCATTTGCTCTTTTTGATGAATTCAATCTTGACCTTTCAAAACAAAATAAAAAAAAATTCCGTCACTTTTGAGTTCTGAATTGAGAAATCTTAGTTATCTCCTTTTCGGATTTAGTCCTCACAGTAATGTTTGAGTCTATGTTCGGATTTGAACATCATTTGCTCTCTTTGATGAATTCAATCTTGACCTTTCAAAAAAAAAAAAAAAAACTTCCACCACTTTTGAGTTCAGAATTAAGAAATCTTGGTTATTTCCTTTTCGGATTTAGTGCTCACAGTAATGTTTGAGCCTATGTTCGGATTGGAACATCATTTGCTCTCTTTGATGAATTCAATTTTGACCTTTCAAAAAAAAAACTTCCGTCACTTTTGGGTTCAGATTCGAGAGATTCTGGTTCCTTCCCTTTCGGACTTAGTGCTCATAGAAATGTTTGAGCCTGTGTTCGGATTGGAATACCATTTTCTCTCCTTTATGAATCTAGTCTTGACCTTTCAAAAAGAAAATCCCACCTCGTGTCCTTTCCAAGGATGCGATTTGCAACATTTGTGCCTAGCGGTGCTAGTACGCCCTTTCGGGTCTACTGTATTCGCAACTGACACATTTGTATCTCCAACCTTATATCATCTTACCTCGAGTGAGCTTTGTTTCTCGGTAATTTGAATTAAGATCTACAATTGCTTCTAGTAGTCACTGGAACGCTCACCCTGAACCTACCATGCTTGCATTTAGAACAATTGTAACCTCTATGGCTTTTTGCCTTTTTCATCTTGCTTGAGCTGGGCCATGTCCCCTCGAGTGATTTGAAAAGACAAAACCACAGTTATTCTCCATTTATGATCACTATATTCTTGTGATTACTAATGGATGTGGCCTTATTTCAGAAGTTTTCCAAACTAACAATGGCAGCTTCATTGACCATCACTTTTGATGAGAACAAGTACCAGCTCATGCTTCAAGATAAGCAAAACAATCGCACTCATAAACGCCCTGCCAGTTGCCAAAGCGTCATCTCCCTCGACAACTCTCAAAACACTGGGTCGACCTCTACTCCCCGGACCATTGTCTTTGGGTCGCTAGGACCATTCCCACTCCTTGCATCGAGATGGGTGCGCACTTACTAATGACAAATCCATTAATTGGCACAAGGGGATAATAGAGATAGATTCCATCTCGATCATTCAATGTTCCCACAGTCCTACTACTACATACACAAGACACCAAGGTGTTTACCTACAATTGGCCTCACTCATTGGTGACTCAAAGCAAATGAATAGATAGAAACTTGCGTTCATCAATGTCTCAGGATTGAGAGCCTATTTATAGGGAATTATGTGAGCAAACCTTATAATTGAGACAGAATTCCATAAGGTGCTTCTCATGGTCCTTCAATACATCTAATGTACTAGTACCATGATCCAGAATCTTACATTCTGATGATCGAGACAAATCACACTATCTCATAGTGATCAAAGTGCTGCAACCTTATCAGATGAGATGCCCAGTCTCATGACTGGTTGTGAAGATATTTAAGTACAAGATTTGTGACATATGTCTCCCGTGTGTGAATCTCATACATACACATATATCACATCTAATATACTAATGGGATCCAGTTCATCTCATGAACCATCATGTCATACGTATTGGTTATGTGCAAATAAGTAATAAAACACCATTCATCTCATGAAAGGAAAGCAATAATATATTGATAAGTAAAGAAATTTATCAATTTATTCATGAGAAATTTACCTAAAAAAGGACCATAGAGGGCCATTAATCATAGAAGGTACCAATAGTTTTTATGGCAGGGACCACTTCCAACGACGTTATCGTGCAGTCAACCCCATAAATTCCCATGAAACCCCACTTCTCCATTTTCCCCTCCTTCCTTGATCGTTTTCCACTGCTCTACCCTAACGGTTTCTTCCCTTCCCTCGTCCAAAGACAGTTTTTGGTGGTCCCAACCGCAGTTTTCCAACCTATTGGATGCTTGCGTCAAGGTTTCCAGCGGTTTAACCCCACTACCCCATTTCCCTTTCTTCCTGCGTCGCTTTCTCCTTTTCCGCTGGTGGATTCGTCTGTACCAACCTCAAAAGGTAGTGAAGGTGGTCCCAAAGGACCTTTTCCAACCTTTTTTTATTGTCCCATCAAACTTCCAGTGGTTTATCAGGCGGAGGTATTTTTCTTGTCTCCTAGCTTTTTCTGTGTTACACAATGATGATTTACTGCGGTTTTGTTCATCTTCTTTCCATTTGCTTCACATTCTAAAATGGTTTATATTCATGCACTATACATGATTATTGCATGAATCAGTTGGATACATCTCAGTCCTTACGTTTTCCCCCCTCTCGACTGTGTAGTTAGTCCTAGTGTACATCTTAGTCCATTTGCTTCCATTTTCCCCCCATCTCAGTCCTGTGTAGTCATAATGTGAAATTTGAAGAGTAGTGATAAGGAAGAAGAACCATAGGGCACTTGAAAACCTTGTGTTGCAGATGGACCAAACACAAGGTTGTATTACAACCCTGTGTTGCAGATGGATCAAACCTTGTATTGCAAAGTTGTATTAGAACGACGTCGTTGCTTCTGTTAAGCAACGACGTCATTGTACAGTTATCCTTTTCGAATCTGAGTCGTTCCTTTGTGAGTATCACCTTGAGCAGTACATGTCTCTTTGACTACATTTTGTTTTTGTCTTACCTTATAGTTTAATAAAGTTTATCATTGTGGGGAGGACAAACATGCTTATGGAGAAAAGTTAGAGTGAGTGGTTGGGAGCGACGGACAAGTAGAAGGTCTAGTTGGTAATGTTTATATGAAGAGCAGTGATAAGGAAGAAGAACTACAGATTAATGGAAAACCTTGTGTTACATATGGACCAAACAGTTTGTATTGCAGAGTTGAATTACAACGACGTCGTTGCTTCTGTTAAGCAACGACGTCATCGTACAATTATCCTTTTCGAAGCTGAGGAAATTACTTGGTAGGCTGGAGGTTAATATTTGAAAGAAACTCAGCTGAGCTAATGGAACTGCCAAGGATGGGTTGGACAAGGATTCCATTTTAATGCCCAAAAACCTATACTCTCTCTCTCTACACACACATGCATACAGTTTTTCCTTTGTTTTTTACACCTTTGTTTGTTACACCTCCGTCGGTTACACCTTTGAGCAGTACTCTACACACATTGCAGAGTTGAATTACAACGACGTCGCTACTTCTGTTAAGCAACGACGTCATCGTACAGTTATCCTTTTCGAAGCTGAGGAAATTACTTATTTGGCTGGAGGTTAATATTCGAAAGAAACTAAGATGAGCTAATGGAGCTGCAGATTTCCTGCCAAGGATGGGTTGGACAAGGATTCAATTTTAATGCCCAAATACCTATACTCTCTCTCTCTCTACACACACATGCACACAGTTTTTCCTTTGTTTGTTACACCTTTTTTTTGTAACACCTTTGTCTGTTACACCTTTGAGCAGTACTCTACACACATATTGTAGAGTTGAATTACAACGACGTCGTTGCTTCTGGTAAGCAACGACGTCGTTGTACAGTTACACAGTATTTTATGCAATGAATTCTGTGAAACAAGGATGTCGTCACTGACCATCGCAATAAAAAAAAGTCCTATCTGCGCCAATGAGGGGGTGACACATGGGATTAGGATGTCAAATCTGCTGACACTCATCTCCTCCAATGATATTAAAAAAAAATAAGGCATCAAAGTGGCATGTAAAAACTACCTCATTGGCCCTGAATGTCAAATTTATATATGGTTTATATTTACATCTTTCCCTTGTTATGTTTACATCTATCTCTATTTGTTTTTTTCAAATGGATGAAAGTAAAGATAGCGGAAATAGGCTTCTTTACGATCAGGCCAATCACATTTCAGAAGCCATAAACCATGGACATGTATATTTTTAGCCACCCTTTCATCTTATACTTTTATTATTGAGTTAAGCTCTTATTAACTATAATCACTTGTTAATGTCTATCAGGAATTCGGCACCTTTAGATGCATACCAATGAACCCGGACAAAGACGTATGGTTGTTAAATGAAACCCAAAGGGAATACGTCAGGCAATCGGGGCTGCATAATTTGGTGGAAATGGAACATATTAGGATAGATCATGCCCTCATTACGGCCTTGGTAGAAAGATGGCGTCCCGAAACTAACACCTTCCACTTCCCATCAGGTGAGGCAACCGTCACTCTCGGAGACGTGGCCTAAATCTATGGGCTACCAATAGATGGCCCCATTGTCACCGGGAGAACTTTCCCGTTTTCATTGGTTAGTGAAATATGTCTTGAACTACTTGGGAAGGCCCCCATTCAGGGTGTTGATGTCAACGGGATAAATATTAAATTCACATGGTTGGAATCCAATTTCGCAGCAAATCCAACAAAGGATGTGAAGAAGAAGAAGAAGAAGAAGAAGAAGAAGCTTTCTAAAGCCGAAGAAATCTACAACACTAGGGCATACCTTTTCTTCTTAGTATCCAGTCAAATTATGTCTAATACATCGGGTGGAAGGGGGCCGGCATATCTTCTCGAATTTTTCAGGGAATTTAAACCATATGCATGGGCTCCCGCCTGTCTTGCAAATCTTTATTGGATATTAGCAAAGGCGGTGAAAGTTGTTAGGGACAAGGGGGGAGATGTTGATGAAATGAAATCTTCAAACACTGAAGGTTCGAGGAAGTTTAGAACCTTAAGTGGACCTCTACAACTTCTCCAAGTAACGTAGTTTATTTGATGATACTTATTCTTTTTATACAACTCTTTGAATAGCGTATTTTGTATTGATTGTTGTTTTTCGCAGATATGGGCATACACACGAATGCAAATTGGACGTTGTCCACCGCCAAATGCTACCTGAAAAAGTGACATTCAGTTTCCATTGATGAAGACCTGGACAGTTAGGTTGAACTCATTCAAAGCTGTAACCACTTTGACAAAGACCCGACAGCAATTGAACAAATTAACACAGGACGGTGTAAGTTCATCATGTTTGGATTGTATATAGTTTGATGGATGCAATTCTAATTTCATGTTGCTAATATTTTTTTAAACTCAATTTATGTAGTTCAAATGGCAACCTTACAAGCAGTTTGGAAAGAAATTCTGTCATTCAGTTTCTAAAGCCGACCGTGAACTATTCTCTTCTTCAACAGTCCTAGCTTTTTATTGGGTTGTGGAGCGACATAATACTGGTCGTGTTATGAAACAGTTTGGTCTTCATCAAGATGTTCCCCCACCTTTCAGTATGCCCTTTGCAAGGGTGGAGCGGGTAGAAAAGATAGTGTATGACTACAATGGAGATGGAAGGGTACCTAATTACAAACTTTGGGACAGTAGATGCAAGGGCATTCTGAAAGGAAAGAAATCATCTTCGTCCGCACATACTGACGAGTATATGCAATGGTATCAGGCCAACACGATCATGTATATAGGTCGGGCCAAGTCTCATGAGGAGATTGGTACAAGGAAGACCAAACGTGATGAACATGAGGGTTGCTGTGAACAGAAGCGAGTAAGAGATGAATACCTCTTTCTTAACACTTGTATTTTTCCCATCCAAATGCATCTTGGCTAATTTGGATTTACACACACGCAGGTAAAGGAACTTTTACTACATATGGAGAGGTCAGTTGACCGGGTTGTGAGGAAGAAAACCTCAATTGAGCATTTCCGGGATTCCTGGATCAGGAAGATCTTCATATTCAGATCTGGTTTGAATACAAATTTCGCCAAATTTAAGGACGATCACTTATACAGCTCAGCTTCAGAAGATGTAAGCCACAACTACATCCATCTTTAATTTTAGAATTTTACTTTGTCTTTAACAGTTATCGACAAATTTCCATTGACAGGATAAAGAGTCTGTAGAGAGGAGGAGGGTTAAAAAGGCTGCGGCGAAAAGTCCAGGAAAGAAGATAGGAAAGAAGCAAAAGAGTGTGAAGATGAATGCCAATGTGAAGGAGATCTCACCTCGGGTGCATAGCCCCGCTAAGGAGGCCCCTGAGGTGGGCACAAGTGATTTTGCAATGGAACCAGAGTGTGTAGAGAGACACACCTCTACACCAGTCGGGCAGTCCGATGAGCCACCAGTGGTTGATATCTTCTCCACCCCTCGAGGGGCAACAACCTCATAAGCAATTATAATATCACCAATCAGGGCGTCCATTGATTCACTAGTTTGGAGGTTAAAACGATTGCCCCGAACAAGGAAGATTCCAGAAAAGTATGACAACCATTTACACTCAATGGGTGGACCAGAGTATGTTCTCTCCAAAAGGGATGTGTTCCTACTGAAGGGGTTCAAACAATACTTCAATCAGAGGTTTGTCTTTTTTGATACACCTTCCTATTGGTTTCATTACATTTATTGTCTTATGGTTAGTGTATTTTGCAGGAAGGAAGAGCTTGACGTTGTATGCACATTGGTATCCAGTGAAGTCCTGCATGCTGCTCTGGAAGAGGGAATTTGGTTAGACACCAATATCATGTATTATTGGTTTGATGTGTTGAGGGAGAAGTGTCTTATGGCCTTTTTGGCAGACCCGAGCATTTCTGTAAGTATATACTTAATATCAGCAATATCACGTATGATCCATAAATGTTGACCTCTACCACTAAAAATGATTGCAGAGCTGGTGGCAGTCTGGGCTGCCTACAGCAGAAGAAGCAGCATTTGGTCCTGGGGGTTCTCGTGTGTTGGAGGCTAGAGAATGTAAAACACTCATTTTTGTTATCCACTATGTTAATCATTTCACATTACTTGTTGGATACACGGACGAGAGGAAGTGGGAATTCTACAACAGTTCTGGCAGTGATCGTCACGCTTTAACAACTTCTAAACAATTAGTGAGTATATAATGTCTATTTCCAAATTGAACAAACAATTTATATCCAATTTAACGACTTGTGTTGTTCCTGCAGGTTGACTGGCTGACTGCGAAGTACAGCGACTATGGGTGGCCAGACCCATACATATGGACGATCAATGTAAAAACAAACATCCCACTGTAGGAGAACGGCTACTACTGTAGTATCTTCACGGCTGCGTTCGCCAAGTACTGTATATTTCGGCGTCCGATTAATTTTATGCAAGCTGACATGATGTACTAACAGCAACGGATAGTCCTTGAAATCCTTAAACGCAGCTGAGAGTTGAATGCGCATCGGTTGAATCTTGATGAGATTCCAATTGATTCAATTAAGCCTAATGATTGATGCAAATTTAGTGACATCCTTGACACTTCTAGCAAGTTGTAAATATTTTGTTGTAAATATTCGATGAAAATGAATCTTGGGTGTGCTGATTTCATTTTTTGATGAAATTGAATATGTGTGCCCTTGTTGGCAACTATTTTTTGAATCCAATTTCTGGTTTACATTTCCGTTGTAATTGATATGGATCTTGTAGTGTGTTCACACAACAAATTAGTAGCTTTCAGTGTATTGACAATTTTGTTTGTTAAGCGACGACATCGTCGCATCACAGAACCTATTGCAAAACAAATGTTTGTAAGTATACAACGACGTCGGTGCTTCACAGAAGCTACTGCCCAAAAAAAAATTGTGTTTTATTATACGACGACGTCGTTGCATAACAGAGAAGATAGTAGAAAAAAATGTATGTGATTTTACAACAACGTCGTCGCTACACAGAACCTAGTGGAAGATACATTTTGTAACTTTACAACGACGTCGTTGCTTCACAGAACCTAGTCTTTTCAAATATGTTATATTTACAACGACACCGTCGCTTCACAAAACCTACTCTTTTCAAATATGTTATAGTTACAGCGACGTCGTTGCTTCACAGAACCTACTCTTTTCAAATATGTTATATTTACAACGACGTCGTCGCTTCAGAGAACCTACTCTTTTCAAAATATGTTATATTTATAGTGACGTCGTTGCTTCACAGAACCTACTCTTTTCAAATATGTTATATTTACAATGACGCCGTTGCTTTACAAATCCTACTCTTGTCAAATTTGTTATATTTACAGCGACGTCGTTGCTTCACAGAACCTAGTGGAAGCGAATTGTTAACGTAATGTATGTGATTTTACAACGACGTTGTCGCTCCACAGAAACTATTTTTACAAAATTCTCTGCCAATGTAAAAAGACGTCGTTTTTCCCATCCAAATGGAAGAAAATGTGTGTGACTATACAAGGACGTCATTTTTTCGCGGGATGTAAAATAAAATATGCAATGACGTCGGCACTTGACAGAACCTAATGCGAAGGGTGTTGTTCCAATCTGTGACGATGTCGTTGCAGCACAGAATCATTATCCATGGACTCTGCCCTGGTTCACAGCAATGATGTCGTGGTTGAACAGATCCTTTGCACACATAACTATAACATATCAAATTAAAATGGTGACAAAATTGACAAATCTTGATGAAAAATTAGTTGTAGTTGTAATATATATGAGGTTGTATTACAAAAGTATGATCCATATGGTTGAATACAAGGTTGATTACAATACAAAAGTATGATCCACACCACCAAAATGTGAAAGTTGAAAGTACAAACTTGTTGTCACTGTAGTAGAAGGCTACCTATACAAAAGTATGAGCCACATCCAAAAAATGATCAATTTGAAAGTACAAAATGGTTGTCACTGTAGTAGGAGGCTACCTGTCGCGACCCCGGACCGGGCTTCAAATCCGGGATCGGGACTAATATGGTGATGGTTGGACATGCGATCATATGGAGTGATGACAATAATTAAAGATATGTTTATGATCAAGCGTACACTGGTTAATAAAAGGACACACATTACCCGTGCACGTAATTTCCCATAGGTGTCCGCGGTGAGGATTTTTCCAACACACATAAACATTTAGTAAGATTGCGGAAGCGTATGGCAAGTCAAGCATGTAAATCATTTCCATAATAACAAGACTGATTGCATTTAAATAACAAGTATTAGAATTAGCAATGTTCTATAGCGTAATCCAAAATACTGTTAAAGTTAGAACATATATCATTTAATTACAATTCCCAAAAATAGAGGCCAACAAAGGCCAATATAGACAAAACAATATCCACCAAAAGAATCAATCCAACCACCCCCAAAATGTTTCGCATCTCAACAACCAGATGTTTACATAACAACGTCGGCACGCCACTCAACTAGCGGTTGCGGTTCTCTGACCGCCTGCTCTGGCTCCTCCTCGGGATAACCGACAACGGGACCTGAGTACCAAAGCAAAGGATCAAACACGAACGGTCTGGCAGGTGGGTGAAAAGATATAAACATTGATAATGAAAACCTTTACCTGGGAAAACATATAAACCTACTTAAACAATAACTTTCAAGAAGTAAATGAATCATTTAATTAAAAACAAATATACAGTAATAAAAATATGCAAGGTAACCAAGGAACTCGGGAAACGAGCAAGATGGCATCCACAAGAAGCTAAATCCTCTATCACCGAAGTGACAAAAGTATCGGGTGTTGACCTCAGTCACCGAAGTGAGGAGGTACAACCAATTTACATATACATATACAATAATACGGGACGGGACCACGGTAGCAAACCGGGTGTCGGGAATCACGGTAGCGAACAGGATATCGGAAACCACGGGAGCGAGCCGGGTATCGGGACGGGACCACGGTTAATAAACCGGGTATCGGGATCCATGCTGCAGCTGGCGAGACGGGAAGGGATCTCCAAGTTGGCAAATCAGGCCGACAAGGTCATCCAAGCTTAGTGGTGCCGACTCATAGTTTAAATCACATAAATCGAGACATGTATAAAACAAATCCAGTGCATGACTATAAACGGGCAAGACGGGGTGCTCAAGGGTACATCTGTCATATCATGTCGGGCATGCATTTCGGGACTAATAAAAGAGTGCAAATACAAATACAATGCTTTCGAAATCGATAAATCATAATTCATGAATTTCTGGAATAAATAGTTGAAATAGACTTTCGAAATATCAGGGTTTAAAACTAATTCAAGGTGAATAGGGATCCCGTATGTCTCTGTAATAAAGAAAACTTGGTACTCTTTGAATTTGGAAGACATGCCGGGTTCCTTATACACTATAGTAGCCTCAATGCTTAAATGAATCTTTATGATGTGGTCTATCTCTCGAACGGGCTCCCAACAAATCTTTTATCTCTGCTTCGAATACATTCCCAGGTGAGCGGTGCCCATTGCTCTCAGAAAGTTTCACAAGCAATGGGATGGAAGCTCCCTTCAACCCCCCTTTATCCATAGAATTCAGGGAAATTTGGTCACCTTGCGGTCAGATGGCGGTTAGCCGCCAGTGGATCCGGCGGTTAACCGCTGGCTAACCGTGAGACTGACCGTGGGATTTCAGCTCTCTGGAATTGTGACCGCCTCAATTCAGTTGGCTGGCGGTTAGCCGCCGATGGATTCGGCGATTAGCCGCTAGCTGACCGCGAGGTTACAGCTTTCAGGAAAACTAACCGAAACTGATTCGGTTAGCCGCCAGTCACCAGACGGCTAGTCGCTGGGTGACCACTGGCTGACCGCCAGTCACGGGAATTCCTCAATGGGTCCAGATTCAGGTCTTCTCTTCTCCAAATCAATTTCTCTCATTCTCCATTCACTTTCCTGCAATAGCATGAGCTAAAAAGCTCAATGCTTCTACCAAAGATCCGCCCAAACAATTCAATACATTTCCACATTCCATCATAAAGAAAAGAGAAAATCACAACTACATAGATTCATTCAAGTCTTAGATAAGAGATAAAACAAAAACTTTAAAATCACATTTCAAGACATTAAATAGCTAACCAACTCCTTTCCAAAAGCATTTATAGCATGATGAATGCAAGTGAAACAAGCCATTAATGAGACAATAAATCAAACATATATATCATGGAAATCCTTGAAAACTAAAACGTCCATTCAATCCACTTGCCTTAGAATCTCTAACAAGAAAATCAAGCTTCTAATCAACTCTTCCAAGCCAAACTCCAAGCTACACAAAAACCACCAAAATACAAACCCTAAAATGGGTCAAACCAAGAAACAAGAAGAAGAAACTCACAGTAATAAAAATGGAGCTCCTCTAAGACTAGGAGAATACAAATCTAAGAGATTAGGGAGGAAGCTTACTTGTAGGTTCTCCAAATGGACAAAGTAAGCTCAAGGAGGGTCTTGAGTTGAGTAGATCCTTCCACAAATGGTATTAATGAGAAGCTTGCAAGGTGGGGAAGAGGGTTGAGATCTCCATTTCTCAAAAGATGCAAGACTGGTGGGGATTTGGGCAATGGAGAAGCAAGGAAATGAAGAAGAGAAAAGGGAAAACCCTAGGTTGCTCTTGTGCTGGAAAAAGGGTAAATGAAGAGGGTGAGTCTCTATATAAAGCAATTGGAAGTGGGATCCACCACTTATGAGCTTTGGAGGCTGAAATCACTAATCTCGGGACCTCGGACGAAATTGACGAAGAATAGAAAAGTGATCGTCGAAATATCTAGTTTCCAAAAAGTATATGTTTCGCGGGTTTTGGAGATATCAACTTTTGGGTACATATTTCATGTAAAAAGACTGTTTTGCCCTCAATGCAAGAAAATCGGGTTTCGGGGTTCCGGACGGGTACGGGCTCAACATGAAAGTTGTAAGGATCGACAAAATAAGTAAAACGGGATCAGGACAAGAATTAGGGGAAAATCAAGTAACCTCTAAATGCAAGCAAGACTATAAAAAAGGAACCCCCCAAAGGGTCCCACTAAACACAAGACACTAAAAGTTCCCCAAAGCTATCAAAGAACTATGCTAATCCAAGCTTAGCACTAACACAGAACTTAATTAGTACTAATCGAGTCACTCGGGTCGGGGTCTTACACTACCTATACAAAAGTATGATCCACATCCAGAAAATGTGAAACTTGAAAGTACAAACTGGTTGTCACTGTAGTAGAAGGCTACCTATACAAAAGTATGATCCACATCAAAAAATGCTATGCAAGTTGGAACTATAGAAAAGTATGATCCACATCCAGTTTGATCTATGCAACATGATCAGTTGGTGGGTTGCGACAACTCTTTCAGTTGTGTCCCCTATTTTTGCAAATAGAGCAGGTAACAACCTTGCGCTGTCGATTTCTGTCTTCAACACGAATTCTATTTTTCTTTGGATGCCCTAGTTGTTTTGTGGCATGTGGAGGCAACACAATTTCATTTGATGTATGTTCCCATTGTTTGCTATCACGAGTGGCATGTATGACCTCACTGTACGACGCACGGTAAGTACTTGTTAGGTAACACTTCAACATAGTCATACGGATTCAAGTGCCTAACCTTCATTGCTGCTAGTGCATGGCAACATGGAATCCCCATTATTTCCCATTTACGGCAACTACACTTCTTTTGTTCAAGATCAACAATATCAATAAATTGTGCTGATTGGACCTGGAACTCAACGAGACCGGCAACACGTACATGCACGCGGCGTGAGTCTTCAGCCTCTTGGCTCATTAGTTTCTCTGCATAGGGCGTTAACCGAGACATAATATTGAGTGACTCAAGATGTCTTCTCTTGAAGAACTCCATCAACTTGGCACGGATTTCTTCGACTTGCTTTGTAATGGGAACCACTCTAATGTCCTGTAAAAGCGCGTTCGTACACTCTGCTGCATTGCTGGTTATCATGTCATAGCGCCGACCATCAACAAATGCATTTGACCAACGTTGTTTTCCAATGGCATTGATATAAGTGTGCGCCCCTTGGTCTACAGCAAGGATGTCGTTCATATAGGCCTCATACTCACATGGTCTAAAAGCCTTGGCAGCCCGCCAAAATTTCAATACAATGGCACGATCACAGAAGGCTAATTTAATGTTTTCTGCAATGTGATGACAACAATAGCAGTGCCTCGCACTTGGAATGATGTTGGACAATGCCGGAACAACGCCCTTTTGTCGATCAGACACAATAGTTAGGTTTGTTGGACTTCCCAATGCAAGAACGAGATTGGCAAGGAACCACTCCCAACTGTCACGATGTTCGGCCTCAGCGAATGTGAAAGCTATGGGAAATAGCTTATTATTACCATCGTAGGTGACAACCACTAGCAGCGCACCTGGATACTTGGCCCGAAGATGTGAACCATCAATAGCGATCATGGGCCTCATTGATGAACGGAATGATCGGATGCAAGGACCGAAAGCTTAGAAGAATCTTCTAAACCTATCTTCAATTGTCGTGTCGATATTAGTCACAGTGCCTGGATTGGTCCCTTGTAATTCTCTACAATAAAGAGGTTGAATCTTAAAGGATTCTTCATATGATCCCCGAACTACACGCAACGCCATCTTTTTTGCAATGTGTGCTTTTCTGTAAGTGATACAGGTACCAAACTCCTTTTGGTATTCATTCATAATCTTTTTCGGCTTCAAGTGGTTATTGCATCGAACTCTGTCCTCAATGAACTCTTCAATCAGTTTCGATGATGCTTGGGGATGTGTCATTCCCATCATTGGTTTTGAGCAACAATACCGTGGGTTATAAGTCCGCACCTTAAACTCCGGACCAGAATCAACAATGGAAGCATGTATACACCAGAGACAACAATCATCTTTGCAACGTGTTGTGATTTTTTTCATCTTGGTCAACACATGTCGTAGAGTAAAATAGTTATAAATTGTAAATTTCGCAAGAGATCTTCTGAAGCTTTCAGGATCAGGAAACTAACGCCCTATCCACATTTCTCGTGCTGAGTCCATACCAGTTTCAGCTATAACATCTTCAGGGGCCATTGTGCCAACAAAGTTGACATCTTCCATAGCAAGTGAATGATTCACAGCATCAATGGTTGCAGCTCCTTGTTCATTACCCACAAAATTGACATCTTCCATAGCAAGTGAATGATTCACAGCATCAATGATTTCAGTTCCTTGTTCATTACCAACAAAATTGACATCTTCCATAGCAAGTGAGTCATTCACAGCATCAATGGTTTCAGCTCCCTGTTCATTACCAACGAAATTGACATCTTCCATAGAAAATTAATGATTCACAGCATGAATGGTTTCAACGCCTTGTTCATTACCAGCCATCATCCAAGAGGGAGTTTCACGAACCATTGGTAAATCAACAGTACCACAGAGACCATCATTTGCATCAACAGCCTCATGATATATTCCGTCCACATGAAAACCCGCTCTTGTAGAACAATCGTTTGTATGAGAATCCCGTACGGAAGAGAAATGCATATCAACATCGTCACGAATATCCACGGTGGGATACACTGGGCCAGGCGTGGGATTCATAATCTCGCAAATCCCTTCGCGCATTTTCTTCCGGGCACAAGAACCGCCAAACATAACCCTTTCAATGAAAGACATGGGTAAGAATTTAAGTTAAGCGCGACAAATGCAACAATACAAATATTAAAGAGTTAGAACATAGATACGTACCGAGAGCCTTCACGTTTCTTATTTACATCGTGAAGTTTCCTGTTGACATACACATGTACCCCATCTTGCTCACTTCCAGACGCCATCAACATTCCCATAATATCATTCTCATCTTCCAAACTAATCAACGAAAAAACGAGTCCACTGTGATGAAGGTATTTCATGCTTACATCATCGATAGTTGCATCCCAATTAGACAAAGCAATGGCTTCATTCAACAACGTGCCATATGTTATGGTGTTAGGTAGAGACCTCATCTTCTGTCTTCCACCTTTGTAGACCGGACGTATAATGTCAAAGACAAACTCTCCATCATAGTGAAATATAATGGAGATCCCATCCTCAGTCATGTTGCTGACACAAATATACCATATATCAATTTGTTGGTATTAGCAAATGTAGTGAATGAGTGCAGATGTTGAATAATGCTAATAGAGAGATGATTTTATGCGTTCTTTTGTCCATTTCTATTTCTATTTAAAAGGAAAAAAATTCACAAGAGAAGTTAACTCCACTGACACTGTTTTTCTTCTAGGGTTACAGACAGAGAAGGAGTAAAAATGAAATCATTTCTTGCGTGTTTGCTCCAACCTTTATATAACAACCCTACCATATAAAATTGGTATTCACCATTCTTTTGTGCACGTATTTGAGTTCCCGTCTTCATATTACCCTAAAGGAGAAAACCCTAATATGTAAATACGTGTATTCACCATATTTATATGCTCTCAATTAGGGGTTGTGACAATAAACAACCTTAGAACAGCCAAAGTTGTTACTTTGATGATTTAGCCACCCAACAATAATGTGTAATCAAGATAATGTCATGAAAAAACCGTATATCAAAAGCCCTAATGAACTTTTTCTCGAAAAGGTAAACATGAAACTCAAAATCTATGGTAGCTAATGCATGAAACAACTTTGAAAATGTGTTGTGCCTACCTCTTAATGGAGATCAACAACCGCCGGTTGGGGGAGACTTTTGGTTCATTCAGCATTCAATCGCAGATGAAAAGGGAAGGAGAAAACGCAGCTGTGTCGGGGCGTACAAACACATATATATAGAAGATTAGCGACAACGTCGTCACTTACTCTCAATATTAAGTGACGACGTCGTCGCTTGTTGAAAAAGGCAAAAAAAATAAAAAAACGGGTGGGAATACCGGTTCCGTGCCATAAAAACTATTGGCACCTTCTCTGATTACTGGCCATTATGGTCCTTTTTTAGGTAAATTTCTCTTTATTCATCATCTAATGGATTGAGACCATATAAACTAACAGATGATTGACAACACCTGTGGGTATGAGCGAATGACATTCATAGATGGATTCTCTGGCTACAATCAGATAAATATGCATCCTGAAGATGAAAGACATATATCATTTCGGACTCCATTTGGCGTGTATTGCTACACTATCATGCCATTCGGTCTAAAAAATGCAGGTGCAACATATCAGAGGGCTATGATGAAAATATTCCAAGATATGAACAAAAGACGGTCGAATGTTATGTCGACAACCTCGCCATCAAAAGCAGAAGAAAAGAAGACCATCTCAAAGATCTTCAAGAAGTTTTCCTCCGACTTCGCAAACACAAACTGTGGATGAATCCACTAAAGTGCTTATTCGGTGTCTCATTGGGTAAGTTTCTCGGATTCATTGTTCGAAAAGCTGGAATAGAACTTGACCCCACCAAAGTCAAGGCTATCCTAGAAATGCCGTCTACAAGGACCCTAAGAGAACAAAAAAGGGCTTCAAGGAAGGTTGGCATACATTTTACGGTTAATCTCCAATCTATCAAGGAAGTGTCACCCGTTCTCTCACCTAATGAAGAAAGGTGTGGACTTTGTCTAGGATACCAAATGTGAAACTGCATTTCAAAACATCAAGACATACCTGACCAAACCTCTAGTGTTGGCTACCCCCACAACTAGAAGACCATTCATCTTGTACACAAGAGCTCTCGACTATTCTTTGGGTGCTCTACTCGCACAAGAAAATGACAAGGGAAAAGAAACTACTCTATATTACCTTAGCCGCATGTTGGAAAGTGAAGAGCATCGCTACTCCCCAGTTGAAAAGATTGCCTTGCAGTGATGTTTACCGTACAAAAGCTACATCACTACCTGCTGTCCAACACAGTCTGCCTGATTTCGAGAATCAATCTCTTAAAGGTCATTGTCACAAAAGTAGGTTCTCTCAATGCCAGACTGGCAAAATGGTCCATCGTTCTATCGCAAATTGATATTAGGTATGTACCACAAAAAGTAATCAAAGGCCAAGCTCTAGCAGACTTTCTGGCAGAGCACCCATTGCCTAAAGATTCTCCACTCAGGGATGATCTCCTAGACAAACCTGTCTACAACGTGGAATCTTCCATATCAAATGCTTCCTGGGACATGTACTTTGACAGCGCAACCAGGACAAATGAAAAAGGAAAGCAGATATCGGGAATTGGCATCCTCTTTGTTAGCCTTGACAAATACATGATTCCACAGCTTTCTCGCTACTGGAACCATGTTCAAACAATGCAACTGAGTACCAAGCCTTGATTGTAGGATTGGAACTCGCCCTCGAATTCGGCATCACCATGCTGGAAGCTTTTGGGGACTCTCAACTGATCGTCAACCAGATGAATCAGAAATTTGAGGTCAAGAAGCCTAATTTGTTACCTTACTACAAGAAGGCGCAATCGCTTCGACAAAAGTTCAACATCTGTCACATCACCCACATCTTCAGAGGTGAAAACATCCGTGCAGATGCCCTGGCCGGACTCGCTGCGTCTATGGCAATCCAAGAAGGGGAAAACATGCAAATTACAGTGTGTCAAAGAAGGATTCTCTCTCCTCTTAACACACACCAAGCAGTTGTTGAATGCCACCAAGTGGTTGGAAGTCGGATGTCCATCATCAAACCTCCGATCGACGACTGGAGGAATCCGTTCATTGATTACATTATGTTCGGAATTCTACTTAAAGATCCAAAAGAGTGGGTAAGCATTCAAAGACGTACCCCAAACTTTCATTTGGATATTCCTTTAAAAATTCTTTATAGAAAATCCTTCAACAGAGTACTTATACGTTGCTTGTTGCAACAAGAGGCCGAGAAAACTCTTAAAGAAGTACATACTGGTCTTTGTGGAGCCCATCAGGCTAGTCCTAAGCTCTACGATCAGATAAAAATGTTAGGTTATTATTAGCCTACTATGGTAGCTGACGCAATGCAATTTGCTAAACGCTGCCAACAATGCCAAATTCATGGATATTATGTCCACATGCCTCCAGAATGGCTATATCCTACAACAATCTCATGGCCTTTCGAAGCTTAGGGTATGGACATCATAGGACCTATCTCTCCCACATCAAGGAAAGGTCATCACTTCATATTCGCCGCTATGGATTATTTCTCTAAGTGGTCATAAGCACTTGCACTCAATGAAATTAAGACCTCATCAGTCCTTCAATTCTTGCACACCAACATTATTTTCCGCTTCGGCATACCTAAAAGATTCGTCCATGATAATGGACCACAATTCCGGGATCACAGATTCTACAGGTTCTGCGACAAGTACAAAATCCAAAGTTGTCATTCGACTCCATATAATACTGCAGCGAACGGACTAGCAGAAGCCTTCAACAAGACACTCTGCAAAATTCTCAAAAAAATGGTCTCCAATCACAAAAGAGACTGGGGCGACAAACTACTTGAAGCTTTGTGGGCCTATCGAACCACCGTTTGAGGACCAACCCATAGCACACCATTCTCCTTGGTCTATGGATGCGAAGTTGTTGTCCCTTTGGAAATACAAATTCATTCCTTAAGGGTATCTTTGCAAAATAACATGACGCAAGAAAGTAATGTCAAATTGAGACTCCAAGAGCTGGATAATCTTGATGAGAGATGGCTTTAAGCTGAACAAAGCATTGAGTTGTATCAAGCACGCATGAAAGAATCTTTTGACAAGAAGGTCAAGCAACGCGCCTACAAAAAGGGTGACTTGGTCCTTGCAGTAAAAAGACCCATAGTCTTTGCCCACAGTTCCAAAGGCAAATTCAAACCAAAATGGGAGGCACCCTTCGTCATCGAAAAAGTCTTCTCCAATGGTGAATACGCTCTTCTAAACATGGAAGGTGACAGATGTATGCTGCCCATCAACGACAAGTTCTTGAAGTGGTACTACCCTTGAAGACTTCCTCCAACGGATCAAAGCGATACCTATATGGCCAAAGCCTATTCCTAGGCACTTGCTCACCAAACCCATCCCTTTTGAAATTTTTATCTTTATGTTGAAATTTCTAAAAAAAAAAAACCTCTCAAAACAATGCTTACTTTCATCATTTCATTGTTCAAAAAAAGTTATCAAATCCAAAAATCCAAGTTTAGGAGCCTCTTCCCGGACTTGACCAAAATTTTCGATCCTCGAACCCAAAATTCATGGTTTGGAAAAAAAAAACATCAGGACTCAGGAAATTCCACCCTAGTCCGCCCCGACTTTTACAACCAAAAATGATTTTGAGTCAAAATTTACAACCCTTGTGTCTTTAAACAAAAATGGTTTTTAGAAACCGCGGGGAAGCGACGCTCAGTCGCTACTCTCAAAACCCAACAACCGGAAGGATGTGAACCCCATTGATACTTCCAAAACCTCAAATTTAAAAAAAAAAAAAAAGAAATCGTGGGGAAGTGACATTCTATCAATACCAGCAAAACCCAAAATTTTTGAAAAAACAAGGAAGCGACATCCAGTCTATACTTGCACCCCAATCCGCAAGGAGGCGACATTCATCGATACTCGCAATCAAATGAGCAAGGAAGCGACATTCCATCGATACTTGCAAGACCATTCAGCAGGGAGGCGACCTGTCGCGACCCCGGACCGGGCTCGGGGACCAGATCCGGGATCGGGACTAATTTAGTGAAGCCAATAGTTGTGATCATATGGAAAGATGACAATAATTAAAAGTATGTTTATGATCAGACGTACACGGGTTAACCAAAGAACACACACTACCCATGCACGTGATTTCCCATAGGTGTCCACGGTGAGGATATCCCAACACTCATAATCATATAGTATAATTGCGGAAGCGTATGGTAAATCATGCATGTATTTCATTTCCAAAATCATAAGGCCGATTACATTTGAATATGAGTATCAGAATGAGCAATGTCCTAAAGCATAACCCAAAAGTACATATTCAAGTTTAATCAGAAGATCAGTTAATTACAATTCCCAAAAATAGAGGCCAATAAAAGCCAATATAACAAAACAATAACCACCAGAAAACTATCCAAACAATCCCCCCAAAATGTTTCGCAACTCGGCAGTCCGATGTTTACATAACATCGTCAGCACGCCACTCAACTAGCGGTTGCGGTTCTCCGACCACCTCCTCTGGCTCCTCCTCGGGATAACCGACAACGGGACCTGAGTACCAAAGCAAAGGGTCAGACACAACGGTCTGGCAGGTAGATGAAAAGATAAAAACATTAATAAATAAAACCTTGACCTTGGAAAACATGTAAACCTGTTTAAACAATGGCTTTCAAAGGTAAATGAATCATTTCATTGAAAACATACATGCAGTAATAAAACAGGTAAGGTAACCAAGGAAATCGGGAAACAATCAAGATGGCATCCACAAGAAGCTAAATCCTCTATCACCAAAGTGACGTGAGTATCGGGTGTTGACCTTGGTCACCGAAGTGAGGAGGTGCAACCAAGTTACATATACATATACAATAATACGGGACGGGACCGCGGTAGCAAACCGGGTATCGGGAATCACGGTAGAGAACCGGATATCGGGAACCACGGGAGCGAGCCGGGTATTGGGACGGGACCACGGTTAATAAACCGGGTATCGGGATCCAAGCTGCAGCTGGCGGGACGGGAAGGGATCTCCAAGTCGGTAGATCAAACCGACAGGGTTATCCAAGCTTAGTGGTGCTGACTCATAGGTCAAATCACATAAATCGAGACAGGTATAAAACAAATCCAGTGCAAGGCTATAAGCGGGCGAGACGGGGTGCTCAAGGCATAATCATCATTTCAATATCGGGTCACATCATGTCGGGCATGCATTTCGGGACTATAAAAGAGTGCAAGTACAAATACAATGCTTTCGGAATCGATAAATCATAACTCATAAATTTCTGGAATAAACAATTGCAATAGACTTTCAAAATGTCGGGGTTTAAAACTAATCCAAGGTGAATCGGGATCCCGTATGTCTGTATAATAAAGGAAACTTGGTACTCTTTGAATTTGGGAGACATTCCGGGTTCCTTATACACTATAGTAGCCTCAATGCTTAAATGAATCTCGACGATGTGGTTTCTCTCTCTAACGTACTACTAACAAACACTTCACCTATGCTTCGAACACAATCCCAGGTGAGCGGTGCCCATTGCTCTCAGAAAGGTTCACAAGCAATGGGGTGGAGGCTCCCTTCAATCCTCTTTTATTCATAGAATTCAGAGAATTTCGGTTACCTTGCGGTCAGATGGCGGTTAGCCGCCAGTGAATCCGGCGGTTAACCGCTGGCTGACCGTGAGGCTAACCGTGGAATTGCAGCTCTCTGGAAGAGTGACCGTAACTATGCGGTTGGATGGCGGTTAGCCGTCGATGGACACGGAGGTTAGCCTCTAGCTGACCGCGGAGCTGACCGTGAGGTTACAGCTCTCTGGAAATGTAACCGAACTTTCTTCGGTTAGCCGCTAGTCGCCAGGCGGCTAGCCGCTGGGCGACCGCCAGCTGACCGCCAGTCACGGGAATTTCTCCACTGGGTTCAGATTCAAGTCTTCCTTTCCCCCAAACCAATTTCTTTTATTCTCCACTTAACAATCATACAATCACCAAGAGAAGGAAGACAACCAACATCACAAGGATTCACTTAGGCATTGTACAAAAGACGAACCAAAAGTTACAATTCAAGATTTAAAGATAACAAATGAAACAAAGCTAGAAATCATGTTTAAGACAATAAAGAGGCTTACCAACTCTTTTCAAAAGCATTTAACATCATTGAATGCCAAGGAAACAAGTCATTAATGAGATATAAATCAAGTCTACATGTCATGAAAATCATTAAAACCAAAACATCCATTCAATCCACTTGCCTTAGAGTCTCTAAACAAAGAAATCAAGCTAATACTCTCTTCCTCCATGCCAAGGGTGCAATCTACACAAAACCCCCAAAATACAAACCCTAAAATGGGTCAAACAAGGAATAGAGAGAAGAAAGCTTCAATAATGACAATAGGGCTCCTCTAAAACTAGAAGAACACAAATCTAAGAGATTGGAAAGGAAAACTTACTAGGAAAGTCCTCAAAAGGCAAGATGAGCTTCAAGAGAGTTCTAAAATGGGTGGCTTCCTTCCTCAAATGGTATCAAAGAGAAGCTTGCAAGGAGGGGAAAAGGGTGGTGATCTCCATTTCTCAAAAGATGCAAGGTTGGTGGGGATTTGGGCAATGTAGAAGCAAGAAGAAGAAAAAAAGAGGGAAAGAAAACCCTAGGTTTCTCTTGTGCTGGAAAAGGGGAAATGGAAGAAGAGGGTTCTTTTTATACACAAGTGGGTGTGGGTCCCATCTCTAGGAAATCTTTGGAGGCTGAAAGCACCAATCTCGGGACCTCGGACCAAATCGACGAAGAAGAGAAAAATGATCGTCGAAATATCTAGTTTCCAAAAAGTATATGCTTCGCGGGTTTCGAGGATATCGACTATTGGGTACAGATTTTATGTAAAAAGACTGTTTTGCCCTCAATGCAAGAAAATCGGGTTTTCGGGGTTCCGAACGAGTACGAGATCAACATGAAAGCTATAGGGATTAATAAGACGAGTAAAACGGAATATAAATGCAAATCACTGGAACACGAACAATCCCCCACACAATAGTAAAACTATCCAAAAAGGGAACCCCCAAAGGGTCCCATCAAACACAAAGCACTAAAACTCACCCAAAGCCATAAAAGAGCTATTCTAGTCCAAGCTTAGTCAAAAAATCACTAATCGAGCTCAGTACTAATGCGCAACAAATTAGCACTAATCGAGGTCACTCGGGTCGGGGTCTTACACGACCTTTCGTCGATACCTGCATTTTGAAAACCAAAAATCCGGCTATCACGCCAAAATCGGCTATAAATGCCAAAAATCGGCTTTCACGCCAAAACCAGCTATAAATGCCAAAAAACCCGGCTATCAATGCCACAAAAATCGGTTATAAATGACAAAAATCGGCTTTCACGCCAAAACCGGCTATAAGTGCCAAAAAACCCGGCTATAAATGCCACAAAAATCGGCTATAAATGCCAAAAAACCGACTTTCACGCCAAAAAAATATCAAAAAATGGCTTCCACGGCAACAAAACAAAACTTGTTTTTCAAAAAATCAGGCTCCCATGCCAAAAACAAAAAAAAATTCCGCTCCCATGCCGCAAAAATCGGCTTTCATGCCAACAAAAAAAACTTGGTTTTCAAAAGTTTGGCTTTCACGCCCACAAACAAAATTTTGGCTCTCATGCTATCCCAAAATTTTGGCTTCCATGCCACAAACAAAATCCGCTCATATGCCACAAAACCTGGCTCTCATGCCAATTCAAAACCCGACTTTCATGCCATCTCAAAATTTTGGCTTTCCTGCCATCTTAAAACCCGTCTTTTATGCCATCTCAAAAACTTCGGCTTCCATGCCGCAAACAAATTTTGGCTCCCATGCCATAAACAAATTGTGGCTCTTACGCCACAAAATTCGGCTTCCATGCCATCCCAAAATTCGGCTTTCAAGCCATCAAAAACCAGGCTTTCACCACAAAATTTGGCTTTTATGCCCAAAACAACCCTTTGACAAAAGTTTTCACAAAATAACAACCTTTTGATCAAATTCTCAAACAAACATTCCCATTCAGCTCTTGCTTAAATTTGTTTTCATCAAAAAATAATTTAAGTGAAAGAAGGGAATACAAATAAAAAAAAGTACCAAAAATACTTATACATGGAGGTGCCCAAAAAAAATAGAAGAAAAAGAGTTTGTTATAACTCAGGAGGTCAGTCTAACATGGTCTTCAACCAAAGATTCAACTCCTCAAGCAGACTCTTGGCCTTAGCCTCCAAAGCTCTCAGGCCACGCTTCTTCAAAACATTTCCATAAAATGCGGCAGAACGCCGAGACCCATCTGCAACATGAGGAAGTTCTTCCCAGAGAATCTGCCATTGCTCATATTCCTGAGTCTTCCTCTGGAGATTGTTGTCAGCCTCCTCAACTTGGCAAATCAGAGTCTACTCTCTAGCACGAGCTTCCACGATGGCAGTCCATTTGGCAGCAGCTTGTTCCTCCAAAAGCTCAAGACGTTGCCAAACCTCGACAACCTCGTTATCAAGGCGGTTCAGGTCTTGTGTTAGCTCGATGATGGGAAACTCGGTAACGTTCCTCTCCTGAATAAACTGCTTCTGAGTCCTCGAGATCTCATTCAAGCCAGATTTGGCCTCGTCGGAAGGCTTCACAAACATCTCATTAAAGAAGTCACCGTCTAGGAAACTCTTGGTCTTAGTCCACTTGTTGCCCAAAGCAATGACTTCATCAACAAAAGCCTTGGCACTTGCAATGTCCAGACTGATTTCTTCGCTATCAACAAGAATGTCCTGCACATGCTTGATCATGCCGAAACCAGATTAGGAAATGGCTACTCCTCTAGCCAATCGAATCATGAAAATGTCATCGTTCGACGCAACTCCCAACTGATGGAAGCTAGGACAGTGGTATACATACCATGAATATAAAATATGGGCTGAAAATACCCTATTCATAGGAAGCCCAAGCTGAACTAGAAAAGCAGCAGCCTCCAGTTCGGTACATAAATAGGAGTAAAGAGCAGGCACCAAAGCCAGCCGCTCTCCGAATGCCATCAAACAAGCCGGAAAAATACAATGTGGCCTGATGTGCGTTCCATCTCTTCCAGCAAAAGCAGCCTTACCAAGCCAATAAGTGAGGTAAACAACAAGATCTCTTCGCAATGTAATGTCAGGATAAATGGCGTCTGTGCTTGCATAGATTTTCTTCAAGTCTTCTCGCATGGCGGAGATCTTCTTCGAACCTGGGTTTTTATCCCTAGCATCCTGGGCCATGTTATTAGAAGACTCCCCACTGGCAAAAAGGTTGGAGCTACAACTCTTCCAACTGCTGCACCTGACTTTCGAGCCCTCCTTCTCTTTCAAAAAATCATAGAAGGCGGCGAGCTAAAAGTACAAAAGCCTGAACTCCCCAGACTGCTCCTCAAGGACGCTGTTAATAGGCATGAACTCCTCATAGAGTTTGCCGAGGATAGGCAGCCCAGTGATGGCGCTCAATTCCTTCAAAGAAAAACCAATCTCACCATTCGTAACAATGAAGGTGTTGGTTTGTGGAAGGAATGACTCCAGCATGGCCATGAAAGCCTCATTGGAGAAAACCACATTTTGCCGAAAAGCGCAAACCGCGTCAAAAATCTCGACCTGAGTAAGCACTGAAACGGCCACGAAGGAGAAAATTCTTCACCCAATTGCTGTCGTCACCCCGAAAAATGACAAGGCCCACTGGTCTCAAATCGACTGGCGGATGATCAGAACCTTAGTAGCCACTAGCTGACATCAACATGTCCATATGGACAGACGACTTCTCTGCATAACCGAAAGGGCCGCCAACAAAAACCCCGGTCTTGATCACATTGGTCCTCTTAACCCAGCTCGGAGGATCTTCCCTCTCAGGGCATGTGGGAGAAAGGCTCATGATCAAGATAGTGCGATCGAAGGTCGACCGGGTGGAAATAGTTCTCTCCTCACCTTTGCCGTGTAAGAGAACTGAAAACATCTCCTTTGGTATGTCAAGTCGTCAAGGACTACATCACCAAAGAAAAAGGTAGGTTGGGCCAATGCTCTGATCGTCTGTAACCAAAGGACGGCTGCTTACCGCAATCTTATAGAATTCCTCATCCTTGAGAGCGATCAATCGCTGTCTCATCTCATCACGGTTGAGGGAATCACACTCTTCCAAATTCTTCTCAACAAACTGGAGCTTCTCCCAGGCCTGCTGAACGGCCGCATTAGAAGATCTGTCAGACCGACGAGGTGCGTCAGTAACAGACCCCTTACACTTGTTCGTTCTGGAAGAACTACCTAAATGACAAAACTACCTAAAGGATGGAAAAGAAAAGAGCAATCATCACCAAAATGACAGAATTTTGCTAAAACAAAATTCTAGCGAAATTTTGACATAGTTTTGGGGCAATTTCGAAGAAAAGGGAAACACCCTGAAAAATATAGGAAGCTTGAATATGAGCTTAACACTGCTGCAAGCTCACAGTCAGTGGAAGATTCTCAAAGAAGGTTTGAATTCAAACATTGCTGTGAGATCAAGCCAGTCTTATCAAATTTCTGCAAAATTAGAAAATGGCTCAACATTGCTGCGAGCTCCAAACTCCAAACTTGCACAGCTCCTCAAAATCCCGCAAGACTAAGAAAGGGCTCAACATTGTTGCGAGCTCCAAAGCCCAATACTTGCAAAAGAATTCCAGGTATGTATCATTATGCTTCCAAATCAATTTACTAAAAATCATGCATTAAAAAAAGAAAAAAAGAAAACCATCATGCATTAGATGCTAGGAAAACCCTAACCAAAGTTTAACCAATTCCAACCCAACTTGGTCAAAACCAATCAAACTTTGTCTAAGTCAAAAATCATGTTCGCTTGACCTAGAGACTATAGCCTGCTATCTTGATGCATCAAACAAAAAATGCATGAACATCTTGAAATTGCATAACCTCATTATCATGATGAGCAAAAAAAAAAAAATAAAGAAAAGAGAAAAACCTCTTCAAAAAAGAAATTTATGAGCTGGCCCACAGGCCGTGGCCCACTCCCACGTAGTAGTACAGCCAGGTCCATACGGACATGTCCGTACAACCAAGAAAAAAAAACTGTGAAAAAAAGGGGGGAAACCGTGGAAAAAAAAAAGAAGAGAGAAAGAAGAAAAACTGTGAGTAAAAAAAAAAAAGAAAAAGAAAAGAAAAAATAAGAGAATGAAAGAATAAAAAAAGAGAAAGACAAAACATGCTTAACAAAAAAAAAAAAAAAAAAAAAAAAAAAACAGAGAGAGAGAAAAAGAAAAGAAAGTTTTTCTATTTTTACATGGAGTTTTTTGAAAAAGGAAACTTACTTGAAGCAATTGATGGAGAAAAAGAAGAAAAAGCTTGAAAATCCTTGAAGAAGAAGAGGAGTTCTTGATCTTGGAGCACTTTTGAAGATTCTTGCAAAAAGAAAGCAATGGAGCAAAAGAATCAACCTCCCCTTGCTTTTATAGAAGAGAGCAAACCAAAAGAGGAAAGGAGGAGAAAAGAAAGGAGGTAAGTGCTAAAAATTAGTAACTTTCCCAAAAGAAAGATACTTCGAGAAAATCTCTCCCAAAAACAAGGAAACTTGAGAGATTCTCTCCAAGTAAGGATATTTTTAGATATTCTCTACCCAAAAGAGATATTTTTTGATATTCTCTACATAATGACACCATATGAGATCTAAGCCATCTTCAAAGCTTAAGGTCTCATAGGTTAGCCCGTATGAGCTAGGTCTGACCACCTAGGCACTAAAAGTGGCTTTTAGTAAAAAAAAATCCCTCTTACCAAGAGTGTACAAAAAAAAAAATGGTTCCATGCCTCTTTTGAGTTGATTGGACCATTAAAAAAAAAAAAAAACAAGAAGAAGAAGAAAGCCCTCATGGGTTTCCAAAAAACTAAACCATCCAACCTCATGAACCAAATTAAGCCAAAATATTAAAATTGACATTCCATAAAAAACCAAACCCTGGTCCCCTAGCTCACCACATACAGCTTGTTAGGTCACAAGGCCAAGACCAAAAACCAAACCCTGAACCCCTAGCTCACCACATACAGCTTGTTAGGTCACAAGGTCAAAACCAAATCTGACCCCCCAACTTACCACATACTGCTTGTTGGGTCATAAGGTCAAAATCAAAATCAAACCCTGACCCCCTAACCTACCACATACAGCTTGTTAGGTCACAAGGTCAAAAACCAAAAAGCCTTTCTTGACCGCCTGATGCACCACATAAAGCCTTTAGGTTCACAAGGTCAAAAGTGAAAATCCAAAAACCCAAAAATCCAAATCCCTTATGTCATTTTCAAAACTTTGCCTTGAGACTGTACGTAATCCCTCTCACTACCATAAAATTCCCTCGGAAACTCAAAAGGATATTAAAAAAATTCTCAAGACTCTTGGTCAAGTCAGAAGCTCTTCTTCAAGTTTCTCTTCGAGGCACATCCACTCCAAAAGCTACTCGTCGCTATACCTTGAGGGGGTATTTGTTGACACCACAAAAGTCACCTTGCCTCCTCAACATCAAGCAGCCACATGAAACTGCATCCTACTACAAATAGGCAATGCTACTTCAATCATCATATCTTGTCAGAATCAAACAAAAATTGCAAGATCCTTCAAAACAGCCAAAAGAGGGGTACACATGAAGTTTCAGGCCATTCCGACATCATTTGGCCTAACTTCACTCCTCCGACAGCTAAACAGGCGCTCCCGGCAGTGACAGTGTCGAAGACATCAAAACTTCAATCAGAGCCTACGGATGGTTCAAAAATAACTCCAAAAGGCTCCTTGTCAAATTTCAAGTCAAACCAACAATGTTTGACCTCCATCAACCCTCGAGCAGGAAAATCAAGCCTCTCGGAGGAGAGAACCACCAAGGCCATCACTCATAAAAAAGAGCACATGAATGGCTTCAACATGCTCCCAAAGCACTACACGTCGAATTTCATGTCATTCGGACAAAGTTTCACCAGACTTCGATGCTCCGAAACAAAATCAAGCCTCCCGGCGGCGGAGCACCCCGGGACCATGACATCCAAATCGGAGCTAATGGATCATCTCAAAATGACTCCAATAGGCTCCCTGTCAAATTTTAGGACAATCGGACATCGGTTAACCGCACATCAAAGCGCATCATCTTCCTCACGGCAAAATCAAGTCTAGCAGCGACGGGACCCCAAATGGCTTCAAAACTCAAACAAAAGCCCATGGTTGGTCCTATCTACTGCTCAGGAGGCTTCACCTCAAAATTTGGGACATTCTGACATCTTGACGGAAAATAGGCTACAAAGTCTTCGGCTCTTGACGGAAAATAGGCTACAAAGTCTTCGGCTTTTCCAAAAAATATGAAACTTTGTGCTCCGCTTTGCATGGCTTCTTGTCATGTTTTCTTCAGGAAAATCAAGTCAATAAATGAGGAAAAATATCAAGAAAAATACATGAGAAAAAAGGAACGAAAAAGACCAAGAAACGGCCGAAAAACGGCGACCAAAAGGGGACGAACCCCATTGGTCACCGGCGACCATAGCCCATGGTCGCTAATGTAAGACCCCGACCCGAGTGACTCGATTAGTGCTAATTAAGTTATGTGTTAGTGCTAAGCTTGATTAGTGGTTTTGTCTAAGCTTGGATTAGTATAGTTCTTGATAGCTTTGGGGAATTTTTAGTGTCTTGTATTTAGTGGGACCCTTTGGGGGTTTCCTTTTGATAGTCTTGCTCACTTTTGGAGGTTACTTGATATTCCCCTAATTCTTGTCTTGATCCCGTTTTACTTATTTTGTCGATCCTTACAACTTTCATGTTGAGCCCGCAACCGTTCGGAACCCCGAAACTCGATCTTCTTGCTTTGAGGGCAAAACAGTCCTTGTACATGAAATCTGTACCCAAAACTTGATATTCCCGAAACCCGCAAAACATATATTTTTTGGAAACTAGATATTTCGACGATCACTTTTCTCTTCTTCGTCGATTTCGTCCGAGGTCCCGAGATTGGTGCTTTCGGCCTCCAAAGATTTCCTAGAGACGGGGACCCACACTCCACTTGTATATAAGGAGATCCTTCTCTTTCATTTCCCCTTTTTCCAGCCTTAGAGAAACAAGAGTCTAGGGTTTCCTTCCCTTCCCTTTCTCCTTGCTTCTTCACCACCAAATCCCTATCAAACCTTGCACCAATCAAGTAATGAACTTCACCTTCTCCTTCCTCATTACTAGGGCAATACATTGATGCCATTTTTGGAGGAATCCATCCACCTCAAGACCCTCATTGAACTAGTTTGGTGATTTTGGAAAGCTTCCTAGTAAGTCCTCATTCCAATCTCTTTGTTTTGTGTTTTTCCTATCCTTAGAGAAGCCCCATTTCCTTTATTGTGAGCTCTCTCTTCTTATTTCTTGGTTTGACCCATTTTAGGGTTTGGATTTGGGGGTTTTGTGTAGATATCATTCTTGGCTTGGAGGAAGAGATTAATAGCTTGATTTCTTGCGTAGAGACCCTTGAGGCAAGTGGATTGAATGGATAGTTTAGCTTTCAATGATTTTTTGATAAATGTGTTTGAATTACTACCTAATTAATGCCTTGTTTTATTGTATTCAATGATGTTAAATGCTTTGAATGGGGTTGGTAAGCCTCTTTACTGTCTTGAAACATGATTTCTAGCTTTTGGTTTCATCTATTGTCTTTAAATCATGGATTGTAGTTTTGAGTTCATCTTTTGTACAATGCCTAAGTGAATCCTTGTGATGATGGGTGTCTTCCTTCTCTTGATGATTATATGAATGTAAAGATGGATAAATTGGTTGATGGTTGAGTAGTGATTGAAGGGAGTTGAGAGTCTCCCATTATATTGTAGAAAAGAGGCTAAAAAGGGGTTTTGAGAGAAGGGAAGAATGGAAGGGCAGAACCGTCCCGAACTCAGTTCTGGACAGTTCGCTCGAGCGAACTTGACACTTCGCTCGAGCAAACTGCCCAGGAAAGGGTTCGTGCCATTCCAGAGAGCTGTTCGCTCGTGCGAACCCAGTGTCCGCTCGAGCGAACTCTTCCAGCAGCCATCCAGTGAGTGGTTGGGTCGAGCGCACAGATCGTTCGCTCATGCCATCCTGAGCTAGGCAGGTCCGCTCGACTGAACATATGTCCGCTCGAGCGAACCCTCCCAGAAACCATTCCAGAGGCTCATCCGCTCGAGCAAACTGTAATGTCCGCTCGAGCGATGGTTGCTGTTGCACAAGGGATGTGTTTGGAGCTGAAGTGGAACATTTTCATGATGGCGAAAGGTTCATTGGGAGCCTTGTTGTGTCAAGAGAACTATAGGGTGATGTATGGAGCCCGGATGAGAACGAAACCATTATCACAAGCATTCATTGGAGTTTGGAGACTTCCAAATGTATAAGGAGCCGGAATGCCCTCAAACCCAAGGAGTATCAAGTTTTATTAAATAGACATTCAGGTTCCCTATGCACTTGAATCAACTTCGAACCTTGATACTCATCCCGATATTTCGAAAGCTTATTTCACTCTTTTATTTCTGAAATCTACGAGTTAGGATTTATGAACCCCGAAAGCACGGAATTGTATTTGTAGCCTTGTGCTATTCCCGATGCGCATGACCCGATACTGAAATGATGATTGTGCCTTGAGCACCCCGCCTTGGCCGCTTATAGCCTTGCACTGGATTTGTTTTATACTAGTCTCGATTTATGTGATTTGTCCTATAAGTCGGCACCACTAAGCTTGGATGACCTTGTCGGTCTGATCTACCGACTTGGAGATCCCTTCCCATCCCGCCAGCTGCAGCTTGGATCCCGATACCCGGTTTATTAACTGTGGTCCCATCCCGATACCCGGCTCGCTCCCGCGGTTCCTGATATCCGGTTCGCTACCGTGATTCCCGATATCCGGTTTGCTACCGCGGTCCCGTCTTGTATTATTGTATATGTATATGTAACTTGGTTGCACCTCCTCACTTCGATGACTGAGGTCAACACCCATTACCCACGTCACTTCGATGATAGAGGATTTAGCTTTTTGTGGATGCCATCTTGATTGTTTCCCGATTTCCTTGGTTACCTTACATGTTTTATTACTGCATATGTGTTTCAATGAAATGATTCATTTACTTTTGAAAGTCATTGTTTAAACAGGTTTACATGTTTTCCAAGGTAAAGGTTTTATTATTAAATGTTTATATCTTTTCATCTACCTGCCAGACCGTCGTGTCTGACCCTTTGCTTTGGTACTCAGGTCCCGTTGTCGGTTATCCCGAGGAGGAGCCAGAGGAAGCGGTCGGAGAACCGCAACCGCTAGTTGAGTGGCGTGCTGACGATGTTATGTAAACATCGGGCTACCGAGATGTAAAACATTTTGGGGGTTGTTTGGATAGTTTCTGGTGGTTATTGTTTTGTCTATATTAGCCTTTGTTGGCCTTTATTCTTTTTGGAATTGTAATTAAATGTTATATGTTCCAACCTTAACAGCATTTTGGGTTACGCTTTAGAGCATTGCTCATTCTGATAATCGTTACTCAATGGAAACAGTCTGGTTACTATGGAAATGATTTATATGCTTGATTTGCCGTATGCTTCCGCAATTATACTAAATGGTTATGTGTGTTGGAAAATCCTCACCGCGGACACCTGTGGGAAATCACGTGCACGGGGAATGTGTGTTCTTTTATTAACCCATGTACGCTTGATCATAAACATATTTTTAATTATTGTCATCACTCCATATTATTACATCATTGGCTTCACTCAATTAGTCCCGATCCCGGATTTGGTTCCCGAACCCGGTCCGGGGTCACGACAGACTGGTATCAAAGCGAGACGTGTTTCAGGCAATTAAAAGAAACTAGAAGTCCTAAGGACGTGGCGAGGATTCGTTAGATCTTCCGTTAGTTAGAATCGCGTGAGCAATGTGTGACCCTATTCTTGATTGTTATGTACTAACAACTTGTTTTGCAGCATCATGCCACCACGTAAGCTCCCGGTAAATGGCAACCCCACAGCGAGTAACAGTGATTATACAGGACCAGTTGAGAATACAGGGCCAGTTGGGGAAGATGGAGTAGGAAGTGCTATGCCAAATCAGTTCCAACAGATGATGCAAGCCATGCTCAATCAACAGCGTCAAGCTAATGAGAATCAGACTAGACTTCAAGAACAAATGCTAAAGAAGGATGAAGATCATGCCAGAGAGTTGGCAGAGATGCAGAGGCAATTGTTGGAGGTGTTATAGAGAAGGCCAGAGCCAGTCCAGCCTCAACCTGCAATTGTCATCAATCAGAGAGATCATGACCCCAATACTCTATTTGAGAGATTTAGAAAGAGGGCACCCAAAGATTTTATGGGCTCAGAAGATCCCTTGACTGCAGATGATTGGCTGGATCATACGGAGAACATCTTCGAAATCTTCAGATGCATAGGGGGTGAGAGAGTAAAGCTGGTAACGTCCCTATTCACCGAGTTGGCAGATATCTGGTAGAAAACTGTAAGGGAAGAGTATAGGACAATGGCTGACGCAGTTGCATGGCAGAATTTCAAGATACAGTTTCGTGACAAGTATGTACCCACGCACATCAAGAGGCAGAAGGCAGTAGAGTTTCAACAGCTTGTCCAAGGCAATACGACCGTTCAAGAATACCTCACTAAGTTTGAGAGGTTGTCAAGATATGCACCCGAATTAGTGGACACGGTGGAGAAGAAGATAACCAAGTTCCTTGAAGGACTTCATCCCATCATCGAGAGAGATGCCACGGGAGTCATACCACCGGTCACTTTTGAAGAGGCGATCAAAAGGGCCTACAAGTTCGAAAACTTCCACCACAAGGTCCTTAGATCTCAAGGCAAAGGACAAGGGCAGCCCCAGCAACAGCAACAACAACAGGCCCGTCAGCAAGGGCAGCAACAGAATCAGCGTCCACCGCAACAGAACAGAAATGCCCCTCAAGCCAGGCCACAACAGGCACCTATCAAGCCACAGCAGCGAGGACAAGTTTATGCAGTCAACAGAGCTGATGCAGAGGCGGCAGGCAACGTTGTGGAAGGTACACTTCTTGTTAGTGGAATAGAAGCTAAGATATTATTTGACCCTGGCTCCACTCATTCATTTATATCCCATGCATTTTCTACACTGATTGATGTGCATGGTAGAGATCTTGGGTATATTTTGACTGTGGCAACCCCGGTAGGAAAACAAGTTGTGTGTACTAGCTATTACCCTAGTTGTACAGTCCGGATAGGAGAAGTTGTGTTACCCACACATCTTATTCTGTTGGAGATGAAGGATTTTGATGTCATCCTAGGGATGGATTGGCTGGCAGGGTACCATGCCACAATGGATTGTTTCCATAAAACCCTCACATTCAAGTTGGATGAGACACCAGCGGGGGTGTTATTCCAGGGAGAGAGGAGGAATCCTCGTGCAGGGTTTGTCTCAGCGTTGAAGGCTGATAGACTTTTGCGAAGTGGATGTGAAGCCTATTTGGCGTTTATCACGGAGGATAAACGGTCCCAAGGGGTGGAGGAGACCCCTATTGTTTGGTAGTTCCCGGATGTATTTCCGGAGGAGATTCCGGGATTACCACCCATGAGAGAGATTGATTTCACCATTGAGTTGTTACCGGGGACCGCTCCGATATCTATTGCACCATATAGAATGGCTCCGGCGGAATTGGGAGAGTTGAAGATACAGTTACAAGAGTTGTTGGACAAAGGTTTTGTGAGGCCAAGCATCTCACGTGGGGAGCTCCAGTTTTGTTTGTGAAGAAGAAGGATGGTTCGATGAGAATGTGTATTAATTACCGGATATTGAACCAAGTGACCATTAAGAACAAATATCCACTGCCAAGGATAGACGAATTGTTCGATCAGTTACAAGGTGCCTCGTACTTTTCGAAGATTGATTTGAGATCTGGTTACCATCAGCTGAGAGTTAGAGAATCAGATGTGTTGAAGACAGCTTTCCGGACAAGATATGGCCACTATGAGTTCCTAGTGATGCCATTTGGGTTGACCAATGCACCGGCAGTGTTCATGGCTTTGATGAACAAGATCTTTGCGCAATATCTGGATCAGTTTGTAGTGGTATTCATAGACGATATTTTGGTGTACTCCAAGACCAGAGAAGAGCATGAAGAGCATCTGAGGATTTCATTGCAACTTTTGAGAGAGAACCAGTTATTTGCGAAGCTCAACAAGTGTGAATTTTGGCTAGAGCAAGTGGCATTTTTGCGACACATAATCTCTAAGGAAGGTTTGTCAGTAGACCCGTCCAAGATTGAGGCAGTAGTGGAGTGGGAAAGACCGAAGAATGTGTCAGAAATCAGAAGTTTTCTTGGTTTGGCAGGATATTACCGGAGGTTCGTACAAGGGTTTTCGTCGATTGCAGCACCGTTGACAAAGTTGACCAGGAAGAATGTACCCTATGTGTGGACAGACCAGTGTGAAACTAGTTTCCAAGAGCTGAAGAAGAGATTAACCACCGCACCAGTCCTTACTTTGCCATCCGGAAGCTGCGGATTTACCATCTTTACCGATGCTTCGAACATTGGACTTGGTTGTGTGTTGATGCAAGAAGGAAAGGTTGTAGCATATGGGTCTCGGCAGTTGAAAGATCAGGAGAAGAACTATGCGACCCATGACCTAGACTTGGCAGCGGTCGTCTTTGCATTGAAGATGTGGAGACATTACCTTTATGTAGAGAAGTTTGAGGTCCATTCGGATCACCACAGCCTACAGTACCTATTTTCTCAGAAGGAGTTGAACATGAGGCAGAGGAGATGGATGGAGTATATCAAAGACTATGATTTTCCGATCATATATCACCCGGGGAAAGCGAATGTAGTTGCCGATGCCTTGAGTAGAAAATCAGTGGGCATGGCGAATCTAAGTGGCACTTGTATTTTCGATAAATTTGAGGAATTGAGAATAGACCTCCAGCCACTAAGGAAGGGTGTCATTATGGCTAACATGTCAATGTCAGAGCCTTCGTTCATCTAGAAGATTAAGGACAGTCAGTTGCAGGATCCAGAGTTGGCCAAGATTGCAGAACATATAGCAGAACGTCCCGATTTTCGTATTGTTGAGGGAGTTCTTTATTATCGGGATCGCCTGTGTGTGCCTAACATCGAAGATTTGAGAAATGACATCATGGCAGAAGCTCACAGTGCGAAGTATTCCATGCACCCGGGCAGCACAAAGATGTATTAGAATTTGAAGGGCAGATTTTGGTGGAACAACATGAAGAGGGAGATTGCAGCATTTGTATCTCGTTGCATGACGTGTCAGTTGATAAAGGCAGAACATCAGAAGCCTCCAGGTTTGTTGCAGCCATTAGAGATCCCAGAGTGGAAGTGGGAGCACATTACCATGGACTTTATTTCGGGAATACCGAGGACTAGCAGAGGCAATGATGCGATATGGGTGATTGTGGACAGACTCACCAAGTCAGCTCACTTTATCCCCATGAAAACAGGGAAGAGGATGCACATGTTACCCCTGGCAGGGTTGTTCGTTAATGAGATCGTCAGTAGACATGGACAGCCAGTTTCCATCACTTCAGACAGAGATAGCAGGTTCGTCTCGAGATTTTAGAGGACCCTAAATGAGTCTATGGGTACGAAATTACAGTTTAGTACAGCTTATCACCCTCAAACAGATGGCCAGTCAGAGAGGACGATTTAGACCCTCGAAGACATGTTACGTGCTTGTGTGTTAGACTTCAAGACTCAATGGGATGAGACTCTACCGTTATGTGAGTTTGCCTATAACAACAGCTACCACTCTAGCATTGGGATGGCGCCTTTTGAGGCTTTGTATGGCAGAAGGTGTAGGACACCTATTTGTTAGGAAGAAGTTGGCACCCGCAGTTTCCATGGACCGTCCATAGTGAGTGAGACTACTGATAAAGTGAGACAGATCCAAGAATGTTTGAAAGTAGCCCGGAGTAGACAAAAGAGCTATGCAGACTCTCACCGCAGGGATCTACAGTTTAAAGAAGGAGACAAGGTTTTCTTGAAGGTGTCACCTACTAGAGGAACATTGAGGTTTGGGCAGAAAGGCAAGTTGTCACGGAGATACATCAGACCGTACGATATCATAAGTAAGATTGGTGATGTGGCTTATAGATTAGCCTTACCACCTGAGTTATCCAGTGTACACAACGTCTTCCATGTGTCGATGTTGAAGAAGTACGTTCCCGATCCATCGCATGTCCTCCGGCATGAACCATTGGAAATCAGAGAAGATGCTACCTATGTAGAGAAGCCCATTCAGATCATTGATACCAAAGAGCAGGAGTTGAGGACACGGACCACTCAATGGGTTAAGGTGCTTCGGGAGAATCATGGGCCAGAAGAGGCAACGTGGGAACTACGAGAACAAGTACAGAAGAAGTATCCACATCTCCTACCCGAGGTGAGTTTTATATTTTATTTGGAGGACCAAATGCCCTAAGGGGTGGAGGATGTAAGACCCCGACCCGAGTGACTCGATTAGTGCTAATTAAGTTATGTGTTAGTGCTAAGCTTGATTAGTGGTTTTGTCTAAGCTTGGATTAGTATAGTTCTTGATAGCTTTGGGGAATTTTTATTGTCTTGTATTTAGTGGGACCCTTTGGGGGTTTCCTTTTGATAGTCTTGCTCTCTTTTGGAGGTTACTTGATATTCCCCTAATTCTTGTCTTGATCCCGTTTTACTTATTTTGTCGATCCTTACAACTTTCATGTTGAGCCCGCAACCGTCCGGAACCCCGAAACTCGATCTTCTTGCTTTGAGGGCAAAACAGTCCTTGTACATGAAATCTGTACCCAAAACTTGATATTCCCGAAACCCGCGAAACATATATTTTTTGGAAACTAGATATTTCGACGATCACTTTTCTCTTCTTCGTCAATTTCGTCCGAGGTCCCGAGATTGGTGCTTTCGGCCTCCAAAGATTTCCTAGAGATGGGGACCCACACTCCACTTGTATATAAGGAGATCCTTCTCTTTCATTTCCCCTTTTTCCAGCCTTAGAGCAACAAGAGTCTAGGGTTTCCTTCCCTTCCCTTTCTCCTTGCTTCTTCACCACCAAATCCCTATCAAACCTTGCACCAATCAAGTAATGAACTTCACCTTCTCTTTCCTCATTACTAGAGCTATACATTGATGCCATTTTTGGAGGAATCCATCCACCTCAAGACCCTCATTGAACTAGTTTGGTGATTTTGGAAAGCTTCCTAGTAAGTCCTCCTTCCAATCTCTTTGTTTTGTGTTTTTCCTATCCTTAGAGAAGCCCCATTTCCTTTATTGTGAGCTCTCTCTTCTTGTTTCTTGGTTTGACCCATTTTAGGGTTTGGATTTGGGGGTTTTGTGTAGATATCATTCTTGGCTTGGAGGAAGAGATTAATAGCTTCATTTCTTGCGTAAAGAACCTTGAGGCAAGTGGATTGAATGGATAGTTTAGCTTTCAATGATTTTTTGATAAATGTGTTTGAATTACTACCTCATTAATGCCTTGTTTTATTGCATTCAATGATGTTAAATGTTTTGAATGGGGTTGGTAAGCCTCTTTACTGTCTTGAAACATGATTTCTAGCTTTTAGTTTCATCTATTGTCTTTAAATCATGGATTGTAGTTTTGAGTTCATCTTTTGTACAATGCCTAAGCGAATCCTTGTGATGATGGGTGTCTTCCTTCTCTTGATGATTATATGAATGTCAAGATGGAGAAATTGGTTGATGGTTGAGTAGTGATTGAAGGGAGTTGAGAGTCTCCCATTATGTTGTAGAAAAGAGGCTAAAAAGGGGTTTTGAGAGAAGGGAAGAATGGAAGAGCAGAACCGTCCCGAACTCAGTTCTGGACAGCTCGCTCGAGCGAACTTGACACTTCGCTCGAGCAAACTGCCCAGGAAAGGGTTCGTGCCATTCCAAAGAGCTGTTCGCTCGTGCGAACCCAGTGTCCGCTCGAGCGAACTCTTCCAGCAGCCATCCAGTGAGTGGTGGGGTTGAGCGCACAGATCGTTCGCTCGTGCCATCCTGAGCTGGGCAGGTCCGCTCGACCGAACATATGTCCACTCGAGCGAACCCTCCCAGAAACCATTCCAGAGCCTCATTCGCTCGATCGAATTGTAATGTCCGCTCGAGCGATGGTTGCTGTTGCACAAGGGATGTGTTTGGAGCTGAAGTGGAACATTTTCATGATGGCGAAAGGTTCATTGGGAGCCTTGTTATGTCAAGAGAACTATAGGGTGATGTATGGAGCCCGGATGAGAACGAAACCATTATCACAAGCATTCATTGGAGTTTGGAGACTTTCAAATGTATAAGGAGCCGGAATGCCCTCAAACCCAAGGAGTATCAAGTTTTATTAAATAGACATTCGGGATCCCTATGCACTTGAATCAACTTCGAACCTTGATACTCATCCCGATATTTCGAAAGCTTATTTCACTCTTTTATTTCCGAAATCTACGAGTTAGGATTTATGAACCCCGAAAGCACGGAATTGTATTTGTAGCCTTGTGCTATCTCCGATGCGCATGACCCGATACTGAAATGATGATTGTGCCTTGAGCACCCCGCCTTGCTCGCTTATAGCCTTGCACTGGATTTGTTTTATACTCGTCTCGATTTATGTGATTTGTCCTATAAGTCGGCACCACTAAGCTTGGATGACCTTGTCGGTCTGATCTACCGACTTGGAGATCCCTTCCCGTCCCGCCAGCTGCAGCTTGGATCCCGATACCCGGTTTATTAACCGTGGTCCCGTCCCGATACCCGGCTCGCTCCCGTGGTTCCCGATATCCGGTTCGCTACCGTGATTCCCGATACCCGGTTTGCTACTGCGGTTCCGTCCTGTATTATTGTATATGTATATGTAACTTGGTTGCACCTCCTCACTTCGATGACTGAGGTCAACACCCATTACCCACGTCACTTCGGTGATAGAGGATTTAGCTTTTTGTGGATGCCATCTTGATTGTTTCCCGATTTCCTTGGTTACCTTACATGTTTTATTACTGCATATGTGTTTCAATGAAATGATTCATTTACTTTTGAAAGTCATTGTTTAAACAGGTTTACATGTTTTCCAAGGTAAAGGTTTCATTATTAAATGTTTATATCTTTTCATCTACCTGCCAGACCGTCGTGTCTGGCCCTTTGCTTTGGTACTCAGGTCCCGTTGTCGGTTATCCCGAGGAGGAGCCAAAGGAGGCGGTCAGAGAACCGCAACCGCTAGTTGAGTGGCGTGCCGACAATGTTATATAAACATCGGGCTACCGAGATGCGAAACATTTTGGGTGTTTTTTGGATAGTTTCTGGTGGTTATTGTTTTGTCTATATTAGCCTTTGTTGGCCTTTATTCTTTTTGGAATTGTAATTAAATGTTATATGTTCCAACCTTAACAACATTTTGGGTTACGCTTTAGAGCATTGCTCATTCTGATACTTGTTACTCAATGCAAACAGTCTGGTTACTATGGAAATGATTTATATGCTTGATTTGCCATACGCTTCCGCAATTATACTAAATGGTTATGTGTGTTGGAAAATCCTCACCGCAGACACCTGTGGGAAATCACGTGCACGGGGAATGTGTGTTCTTTTATTAACCCGTGTACGCTTGATCATAAACATATTTTTAATTATTGTCATCACTCCATATGATTATATCATTGGCTTCACTCAATTAGTCCCGATCCTGGATTTGGTTCCCGAACCCGGTCCGGGGTCGCGACAGCTAGAGACCTTGCCCCATGGTCGCCGGCGACCCTGGAAATCCGAGTAGCCGGATTTCCACCGGGTGGCCCATTTTCCGAACTTTTTCGCGTTTCGGGAGTTCCAGCCCCGTGATTTTCCGAAAATCCAATTCTTGATGCTTGGTATTGACCGATCTTCATCAACATTTCGGACCAGCCATCAAAAGCATAAAATCATCATTGATCGTTCCAAGATCGCCAACCAGCTGACCAAAAAAGTACACTTTCTGTCCGACCGATCGAGAAACCGATAAGACAGATGTCACCGGCACACTAACACCAATCAATGTCTAAAGTTACATCGCCATTCGACATCAAACAACATGTGGATCCATCGGCGATCGTCACAAGAAGAATTCCAAAAGACGCGGTACGGCCCGTGACTCTTCATATGCCCTGGTGACCACTTAATGATGTTAATTGACCCGTTTTATGACAACTTAATACGGTTGTTAGATTGTATGGATTCAATACATCAGTTGATGTGATAAATTGATTAATTTATTTATTTATCAATAAAATCATGCTTTACTTTCATGAGATGAATGTTATTTTATTACTTCAAGCACATGATCAATACATATGACATAATGGTTCATGAGTTGAACCAGGTCCCATTAGTATATTAGATGTGATATATGTGTATGGATGAGATCCACACACGAGAGACATATGTGACAAATCTTATACTTAAATATCTTCATAACCAGTGATGAGACTGGGCATCTCATCTGATAAGGTTGCAGTACTCTGATCACTATGAGATAGTGTGATTTGTCTCGATCATCGGAATGCAAGATTCTGGATTATGGTACTGGTACATTGGATGTATTGAAGGACCATGAGAAGCACCTTATAGAATTCTGTCTCGATTATAAGGTCTGCTCTCATAATTCCCTAGCAATAAGCTCTCAATCCTGAGACATTGATGAACTCAAGTTTCTATCTATTCATTTGCTTTGAGTCACCAATGAGTGAGGCCCACTGTAGGTCAACACCTCGGTGTCTTTGGTATATGGTAGTAGGACTGTCGGAACGTTCAATGGTCAAAATGGAATCTATCTTTATTATCCCCTTATGCCAATTAATGGATTTGTCATTAGTAAGTGCGCACCCATCTCGATTAAGAGTTAACTGGATGGTACTGATGATCACTGTGATTAATTGGGGCTCAAGGATAATAAGATGTGGTACTAAGATTGGAAGAGGCAGATTTATTCCAATTGATCCATGGATATTCATAGAGGGATCTACTTGTGGTAATCGGGAAGTTTAGGGTCTTCATTGTAATTTATTCCTAAGTTTGGAGTGCAATTGCATTTATATAGTGGTGTTATTTGCACTTAACCGTGGGCCCAAATTACCCATGAGATGTCAAGTCGCGGTGTCCCAGTTGGAGCCAGTTTTCTATGGAATCCCTAGTGGTCCCCACGCTAGCCCAAGATAGTAGAAAGATACTAATCCTACTTCAACTCTAAAAGGAAGGAATTAGAAAGTTACTTTTTCTATTTGAAGTAGGACTTTTAATAGTGGTAATAGTATACTTACTGTCACGTCCTCGGACCGAGGCCTTGATAATCAAGTCCTTAATCCGGAAACGTGGCACGACGGGTCTAAAAATTATGCCCACACGCGCTAATTATTTTCCCACAAGATTCCGCGGTGAGGATCCCAAACAATCCATTACAACCAATTAATTAAGCCACAATAAATAATGATATGCGGAAGCATGTAGCAAAATAAAAATCAAATATGACATGAGATAAATACACAAGCATGGCATCAAAAGAGAAATATATACATAGCAAAACCCCAAAGTTAATTAAAGTTGAGATGATCACAAAAGATTTAATTTATACAACCCAATAAGGCCAACAAAGGCCATAAACAGAATTCCCAAAATAAATAGAAGTGACTCCCCAAAAGTTGTTATCGGAATTCCAGACCCAACATGACATCATTGGGCCGCCACTCTTGCTCCACCGGAGGTCCTACTGCCTCCTCCGCACGCTCCGCCTCAAAGACTGCGCGCGTCCGACATCTGAGACTAAACAGAAGAGTATCAAACACGACGGTCTGGCAAGTGAATAATACAGATATGATATACAACTTTTATCCAAATCATATTTAAAATCATAAAAGTGTATTGAAGGCAAAATGTATGCACAAAACGATTTAATTAAACAATTGCTGCATATATAGAAATTTATAGTAAAACTCTTCAAGACAGACAGATAAATATTCAAAACAATGGCAACCCACATATAGCTATATTCTCCTATTACCGAAGCAATAAGAGCAAACAAACAGAAACCATCGCCATACAAAATGGCCGGAACAGATGACATGCAAAATGGCCAGATCAGAAACCGTTGCCACTACTCGTAGGACCGGAAAACAGAACCGTTGCCATGGCCGGAGCAAACAAACAAAGTCCAAACTGCAGTTGGCAGATAATTTAAAGATCCCAAGCCGGGTGATCAGCCCGACAAGGTGACCTAAGCTTAGTGGTGCCTTTCAAAACCAAAATCTGAATTAATACAAATCAAATCATAATAATACATTTCAAAATCAATAAGAAGAACTACTCCGAACAAATACAAACGGATAGGATCGAACGGACCAAATGAGTAGTCTTACTGATAATCTCAAAACGATATAATTACGCTATCAAAGTACATTCCCATCGATGAAAAGGACTACTCTTAACCAAATACAAACAAATAAATATGGACAAATCAAACGAGTAGCCTTATCAATGTTTTCAAACGTAGCAAACCAATCAACATCATTTCTAAACAATTCATGAGAAAACATAGAATTATTCTAGCTTGAAATGAGATTATTAGTAGTGTTTGATGGACTTACTAGGGCCGTCTCAATACACACTTAGTGTCCCAATGTCGGTTTATAAGTGAAGAAGTTGGTGTCTCTGAAGGTTTTCGACATTTGAGGGCATAAAGTGTACATATAGATTTAAAGAAAATTCCCGGGTAATTTAATTACTAACTTTCTCCATGGATTTTGATCAAACGGAGTGATTCGGGCTAAATTCCCCAATCCCGATGATTAATAAGTCATTAGGGAATATTTACCCTCGAACCGGGCTCAAAACTATCCAAAATGGCCAGAAAAATGCTTCATATTGACCTGGGCCGAAACCCAAAGCGGACACATCTCGCTCGAGCGGGCTGTCACAACAGCCAAGCCGCTGGAGCGAGCCCAGGCTCTCTCGAGCGGCACAGCTACTGGTTTGCCCAGTTCTGTGCAGCAGTGTGCTGCTGTCCTTTTTAACTCCTGTTCATATTCTCCATCATTTACACTTCCCAACTGTAAGCGCACAAAAATTCACTGACCCGGGGGAGGGGGGGGGGGGTGATTTTGAGACTTATTGGAGGAGGACGGAGACTGCAACTCCTTGGTGATGATAGAAGAACCGCTGCCTCGAGCCTGAAAGGGGAAAAAGGAGAAGGTCAGAGGACCCTGGCTTGGGTAGCGCAGGGCTCTTTGATGCCTAAGTTAGGTGCAGGTCAAAGCAAAGGCTGGAGATGGAGTTGGGGAGGAGATGGCCTACAAGTGTATGTGGTGTTTCTTGGCCATGCCCATTCTGGAGCTGTGGCTGTGTTTACATAGAGGAAGAGAGAAGACCAGAGGGTCGCACTGTCAGAGAATAGTCGCATCATAGTCTACTCTCTTTCAATTACTATCCCATCGGGCCTTATCTTGTTGATTCCTGGGCCCAGTGCCATTAGGCCCAATCTTGAGCCATGCACTTGGCAGGGGTGGAATATGGGGGAGGAAATATCTCCCCACACAAAGCCCCCCAGCTTTTAACTTCTTAGAGTGCTCCTAACTCTTGGAAGTTGAAAGCTAAATAGCCTGACGGTCTATTCGAGCTTGATTTTTCTGAAGCTGGTGCCATCGCCGAGCTTGAGTTTTTCGACGCTGGTGCCATCACCGAGCGTGACTTTTTCGAAGCTGGTGCCATCACCGAGCTTGATATTTCCGACGCTGGTGCCATCACCAAGCGTGATTTCTCTGACGCTGGAGCCATCACCGAGCGTGATTTTTCTGAAGCTGGTGCCATCACCGAGCATGAGTTTTTCGACGCTGGTGCCATCACCGAGCTTGATTTTTCGGACGCCGGTGCCATCATCGACTTGATTTTTCCGACGCTAGTGCCATCACCGAGCGTGATTTTTTCGACGCTGGTGCCATCACCGAGCGTGATTTTTCTGAAGCTGGTGCCATCACCGAGCTTGAGTTTTTCGACGCTGGTGCCACCACCGAGCGCGATTTTTTCGACGCTGGTGCCCTCACCGAGCGTGATTTTTTCGAAGCTAGTGCCATCTCCGAGCTTGATTTTTCCGACGCTGGTGCCATCACCGAGCGTGATTTTTCCGACACTGGTGCCATCACCGAGAGTGATTTTCCCGACGCTGGTGCCATCACCGAGTGTGATTTTTCTGAAGCTGGTGCCATCACCGAGCTTGAGTTTTTCGACGCTGGTGCCATCACCGAGCGTGATTTTTCCGAAGCTGGTGCCATCACCGAGCTTGATTTTTCCGACGCTGGTGCCATCACCGAGCGTGATTATTCCGACACTGGTGCCATCACCGAGCGTGATTTTTTCGAAGCTGGTGTGTCACGACCCCAAACCCAGGGTCCGTGAAGTAACAGTTATGTTTCTCCCAAGATCCGCGTGTGTGAGGATTACAAATTCGTTCCAACACACTCTGAATATTTAGCGGAAGCTTTTATGGTGTTGCGACTCGGAGTCCGTGGCCATTGGATTCCGCACCGCACTTAACCCAAGCATATACTCATCTTATCAATGATCCATCTCAGACTGGAATAAACTATCACAATAAAAGTACAGAGCTGACAGTAACAGGATATTACATTCCCATATATGTTCAAGTTACAATTAACAATGTATATTAATTACAATCCCAAGCAAAAAGGCTAATAAAAGCCATACAAGAAAACAAGCTAATGATTACTACCCATATGTGACGTAATACCGATGTCAAGCTCAATGTCGACATGACATAGCCAACAAACACCTGTAAGCTCATGGCTCCACAGCCAATACGTGCACTCATCTCGGGTGAAGAAATCTGAACCTGAGTACCAAAGTAGTGGGTCAGACACGACGGTCTGGCAGGCGGGTGAAAAGATATAACAACATACTGAATGATAAAACATGAAACAAATCATACTGTCTGATCAAAATTGTACATAATAAAAATGTATCGGAAATCATGAGTATCTGACGAAATCATGTATTCATATAAAACGGGTATGAAACACGGATATTAGGCAAAGCATGTATTCCTTTAAAGCATGTATAAAACATGAACATTTCACAAATCGGGAACTCATTTAAAACATGTATAAACAATAAACAACTTTCAAATCGGGTACTCATTTAAAGCGTGTACGAACAATATACATCTTACAAATCGGGGACTCATTTAAAGCGTGTATAAACAATATACATTTTACAAATCGGGTACTCATTTAAAGCATGGATAAACAATAAACACTTCCCTAATCGGGAACTCTTTTAGAACATGGATAAACAATAAACATTTCCCAAATCGGGGACTCTTTTAAAACATGGATAAACAATAAACACTTCCCTAATCGGGAACTCTTTTAGAACATGGATAAACAATAAACATTTCCCAAATCGGGGACTCATTTAAAACATGTAGAATTAATGCATCCTTTATTAAGAAAAGACATGATCAATATAAAACAGTACGGGTAACAAGGATCAGGAACTATCAAGATGGCAACCACACAAAGCTAAATCCTCTATCACCGAAGTGACTAGAGTATCGGGCGTTGACCTCGGTCACCGAAGTGAGGAGGTACAACAAAATTCACATATACATATACAATAATACGGGACGGGACCACGGTGGCAAACCGGGTATCGGGAATCACGGTAGCGAACCGGATATCGGGAACCACGGGAGCGAGCCGGGTATCGGGACGGGACCACGGTTAATAAACCGGGTATCGGGATCCATGCTGCAGCTGGCGGGACAAGTGGGGAATCTCCAAGTCAGTGGATCAGACTGACAAGGTTATCCAAGCTTAGTGGTGCCGACTCATAGGTTATATGCAAGCAAACAAAACACATACATGTATGCAAGTTCTCTTTTAGCTCATGGGCTCGCACTACAAAGCTCTGGCCCCCTATTGCCTCCAGGTTTTACTCTCATGAGTCATATACAAGAAATCAAATCCAATAAATACATGTGACGGGACGGGGTGCTCATAAGCACAAAAGCATATCTGTATCGGTCGGGCATGCACGGGCTAACAACAATGCTAAAAACATGAATTTCAATACTGCCGGGCAAGTCTAGTCATAAAACACGAGATTTCAAGTGTACAAGTGAAGTTCGGTCAAAATAAAGCATGAATGGATTTCTCATATTCTCCGGCCAAGTGTTGAAAGTCCAAGATTGAATCAATGTACTAGGGTCCCGTATGTTACGTTCGACATACATTTGGTACTCTTTAAGAATTGAAAACATTCCGGGGCCTTATATACATTAACAAATCTAAAAGACCTAAACAACAAAGTCATGATGATGGAATTTCTTCTTCTGTACAGTTCCTCACTCTCCTCCAATATAGTTCCCTATGGTTCCTCAAGAAGAAAACAATACAATTGCTGTCGGTCAGCTCATCGGTTGGCTGTCGGTCAGCCGAACTGGGATGTCGGCTAGCCGACGGCTGACCGACGCTGACTGTCAGCTCTACACACATTAGGAAGTTTGTTGCTCTCTGGAAAATGAACCGAAAGATCTGTCGGTTGGCTCTCGGTCGACCGAACTAGGGAGTTCGGTCAGCCGACAGCTGACCGACAGATTTCTGATGGAAATCTGCTCTCTGGAATTGGAACCGAGAGGGTTTCGGTCCACCTCGGTTGGCTGTCGGTTAACCGACGGGCTGACCGACAGCTGACCGACGTTACTGCGGACACATAATTCTGAAGCTGTTTTCAATCCCTTCTTTCTCCAAACACTCCTCATTTTCAAGGGTCAGATCCCTGTAATAAAGTGAGCTAAAAGATCCTCCATTTCAAGCAATCAAAACTTCATTCTCAACACTTCAAATTCCCCATTCAACTACATCCATTCTTCCATCAAATCATCCATTCCATTCACATTCAACCCAAAAGAAATCCATCACATGAAACAAGTCAAAACTTAATACTATCAAGATATCATTTTCAAGGAAGCAATGTACTAGAAAGATACACTAAAGAGTGTATTTCAAATCTCAATAAAAGCATGTCATGAAGTAAAGCATGAGTAATGAAAATCATTATGAAAGCTACACATTTGTATAAAACATGATCAATGAAAATAAATCATTTCATCCACTTGCCTTGGGTCCAACGCTAATCAAATCAACCACCAATCCCTTCTCCAAGCTATAAATCACCAATCTAAACAAAACCCCCAAAAGAAAACCCATCTTAGAACCCTAAAATGGCAAAACCAAATCAAAACAAAAGGAAAGCCTCCAATAATCAAAACAAAGCTTCTTAAAGGCTAGGAAAACACAAATCCAAAAGATTACAAGGATTCCTTACTTGGAAGTTCTTCAAAAAGCTAGAGGTTGCTCAAAAGAAATCTTGAAAAGCTTGGTTTTCTTCAAAAATAACATCAATGGATAGCTCTTGAGATGAGGATGAAGATGGTGGAGTCTAATCTCGGTTTGGCATTGTTTGGTGGTGCTATGAGATGGAGAAAGCAAGAAAAGAATGGAGGAAGCCATGGCTGCTGGGGCTGCTCCTCTCTTAGAAATTAGGTCAAGGAAGAAGAGAAGAGAAGAGGTGGGTTCCTCTTATAACAAAGGGGAGATGGGTCCCACAACTTAACACATTTGCCGGGCTAGAAACATGCATTTCGGGACCTCAAATCGGTTCGACGAAGAAGACAAAGTTGTTCGTTGAAATAACTACTTTCCAAAAAGTGTATTTTCCCCAATTTCTGGAATTTTCGAAATTTATGGACAGATTTAGTGAAAATTGTCATTTTTGCCCTTTTTCTCGAAAAACGCAATTTCTGAGTATTTATTCAAGATGGTCAAAACATGAAAGTTGTTTGTAACAACAAAATGGGTCAAAAGGAATAAAATTTGGAATTTTTAGAAACCAAATATAAATTCTCACAAAAATACAATTTACAAGGGTCGGGTCAAAACAAAGTCAACGTCTTTTAAAATTCTCCAAAGTTATGAAAAATCTATTCAAACTCAAAAACTCAACCAAACAATCACTAAACCCATCGAGAAACCAAATCACGATTAAAACCACACTAAACCAAGAAATTAAGGGTCGGGTTCTCACATCCTCCCCCCCTTAGAACATTTGGTCCTCCAAATGAACTAAACAAATCCACAACAAGTGGGGATATTAATCCGCACTTCGAAAACAAAACCACGAATCAAAACTCCAAAACGGTCATCTCGAAAACATCTGAACTCACTGGGTCGCCCTCGTGGTAGAACCCCTTGGTCAACTATCAACGGTCGTCAAACATTCTTCCACTGGCTCGAATCCGTCACTGTCCTCAATCTGACTGCTCAAGGAATTCGCCAACTCTAACTCCTTCTAAGTTCAACCAAGTCTCTTGTTTCTAAACACCTTGATACTGAAAATCCTTGGAACCATTTTGTCGACTTCATCGCAACTATCGAAGCTAGGGTTTCACATCCACTGCACAATCTTCAAGGTTAACTCTTGCTAGCTTTAATTCTTTTTGCTCGTTGCTCTTGATCCTCTATACAATATTCGGTCTCTGACACTAACATGTTTGTCCCTTCACTATGCTTTAGTATTTGGAGCTCCGTGCTCACTCTTGCAACTGCTCTGCCAAGTCTACCTTTCCTAATAAAATCCGAAATAACTGATTTCCTGCTTCGTATATCTGTACATTGAAATCCGATGCTCCTCGTGTCGATAAAATCTGCAAAGATCTTCGTTGTCGGGCGATCAAGTAGATTTTTCCTGCAGTCAACTCCTTCATTAGTTACTGAAATCCAACTCCAAAAGCTTCTAACCACACAATGACACATCCTGCTGGGTCTACTCCTCCACATGACTGCACTTGTTGAAAATCCTAAAATAATTCTCTGACAAACCTCATCAAATTCTAGGAATCTCTAATTCTGGACATCTCCTTGGAGCTCTACTAATTGAAAACTTGTCTCTAAACATCTGTACTGTTCCTGTACAACTGCCAATGTCGGTCCAAGAGGATGAAGATTCTGACTCACTCCGATGTACCGTAACTCTATCTCTGTCGTAGAACACTGCACCTAGTGTCATTCTTCTCCAGGTCTTCTAACCGGACTTGTCCGTAGGCTATGATTCTCCCGTTGTATCTGTACTCTACCCAAACTGATATTCCAAAAGTCCGTAAAGTTTGCAAGATCTCCTCTATCATAAAACCAGGTAACAATCCATTCTGTACACAGCTCTCTACACCATAGCTGAAAGTTTTCTTCCTATCATTTAACCACACACTGATGCATCCTGCTGAGTCAACTTCACCATCATTCTAGAATTATTAAAAATCTTGTAGCACCTCTCCGCCAAGAGTTCATCAAATTCGAGAAATTTCTTGCTTTTGGTATCCACTTGAATCTTTATCAACTGAAAATCACCTCAAACTTCCTAAAATCCACCATTTGTCTAGTTTCTATAGCCTTTTGGTTTAGGAAAATATTCCAGATTTATCCAAAATCCACACTTACTTGCCTGACGCACCATCTGACGGTACACGATCAACTGGAATTGGGTCTCAATATGCTGTTCACATTCCTTGCTGACTAACAACTGCTCACAAATTCCTTCGCTAGCTCCATCTGTGACTTCGAAAAGCTGGGAATTCTGCCAAAGTCCCCCGAGATCCATATGCTAAAACCACAAAACTCGAACTCTCTGGCGCGAAAACAAGAAAAAGGCACTGAATGTGGGTGTGGAGACATTAAATCCTCCCCCACTAGAAAAGAATTTGGTCCCCCAAATTCCCTAGCAAGAACAAGAGGGAAGAGACAAGAAGGGTCTCCCCCACTAGAAAGAAAACAAATCCGAACCAAAACAGAATGGCATCTAGCCAAAACAAGACGACAAATCTAATGGTTTCCTCACCACACGTCTTAAAGTTCCTAGAGTGTTTTATTTCCTAGAAACTTGCCGGCTCTGATACCAGTCTGTCACGACCCCAAACCCAGGGTCCGTGAAGTAACAGTTATGTTTCTCCCAAGATCCGCGTGTGTGAGGATTACAAATTCGTTCCAACACACTCTGAATATTTAGCGGAAGCTTTTATGGTGTTGCGACTCGGAGTCCGTGGCCATTGGATTCCGCACCGCACTTAACCCAAGCATATACTCATCTTATCAATGATCCATCTCAGACTGGAATAAACTATCACAATAAAAGTACAGAGCTGACAGTAACAGGATATTACATTCCCATATATGTTCAAGTTACAATTAACAATGTATATTAATTACAATCCCAAGCAAAAAGGCTAATAAAAGCCATACAAGAAAACAAGCTAATGATTACTACCCATATGTGACGTAATACCGATGTCAAGCTCAATGTCGACATGACATAGCCAACAAACACCTGTAAGCTCATGGCTCCACAGCCAATACGTGCACTCATCTCGGGTGAAGAAATCTGAACCTGAGTACCAAAGTAGTGGGTCAGACACGACGGTCTGGCAGGCGGGTGAAAAGATATAACAACATACTGAATGATAAAACATGAAACAAATCATACTGTCTGATCAAAATTGTACATAATAAAAATGTATCGGAAATCATGAGTATCTGACGAAATCATGTATTCATATAAAACGGGTATGAAACACGGATATTAGGCAAAGCATGTATTCCTTTAAAGCATGTATAAAACATGAACATTTCACAAATCGGGAACTCATTTAAAACATGTATAAACAATAAACAACTTTCAAATCGGGTACTCATTTAAAGCGTGTACGAACAATATACATCTTACAAATCGGGGACTCATTTAAAGCGTGTATAAACAATATACATTTTACAAATCGGGTACTCATTTAAAGCATGGATAAACAATAAACACTTCCCTAATCGGGAACTCTTTTAGAACATGGATAAACAATAAACATTTCCCAAATCGGGGACTCTTTTAAAACATGGATAAACAATAAACACTTCCCTAATCGGGAACTCTTTTAGAACATGGATAAACAATAAACATTTCCCAAATCGGGGACTCATTTAAAACATGTAGAATTAATGCATCCTTTATTAAGAAAAGACATGATCAATATAAAACAGTACGGGTAACAAGGATCAGGAACTATCAAGATGGCAACCACACAAAGCTAAATCCTCTATCACCGAAGTGACTAGAGTATCGGGCGTTGACCTCGGTCACCGAAGTGAGGAGGTACAACAAAATTCACATATACATATACAATAATACGGGACGGGACCACGGTGGCAAACCGGGTATCGGGAATCACGGTAGCGAACCGGATATCGGGAACCACGGGAGCGAGCCGGGTATCGGGACGGGACCACGGTTAATAAACCGGGTATCGGGATCCATGCTGCAGCTGGCGGGACAAGTGGGGAATCTCCAAGTCAGTGGATCAGACTGACAAGGTTATCCAAGCTTAGTGGTGCCGACTCATAGGTTATATGCAAGCAAACAAAACACATACATGTATGCAAGTTCTCTTTTAGCTCATGGGCTCGCACTACAAAGCTCTGGCCCCCTATTGCCTCCAGGTTTTACTCTCATGAGTCATATACAAGAAATCAAATCCAATAAATACATGTGACGGGACGGGGTGCTCATAAGCACAAAAGCATATCTGTATCGGTCGGGCATGCACGGGCTAACAACAATGCTAAAAACATGAATTTCAATACTGCCGGGCAAGTCTAGTCATAAAACACGAGATTTCAAGTGTACAAGTGAAGTTCGGTCAAAATAAAGCATGAATGGATTTCTCATATTCTCCGGCCAAGTGTTGAAAGTCCAAGATTGAATCAATGTACTAGGGTCCCGTATGTTACGTTCGACATACATTTGGTACTCTTTAAGAATTGAAAACATTCCGGGGCCTTATATACATTAACAAATCTAAAAGACCTAAACAACAAAGTCATGATGATGGAATTTCTTCTTCTGTACAGTTCCTCACTCTCCTCCAATATAGTTCCCTATGGTTCCTCAAGAAGAAAACAATACAATTGCTGTCGGTCAGCTCATCGGTTGGCTGTCGGTCAGCCGAACTGGGATGTCGGCTAGCCGACGGCTGACCGACGCTGACTGTCAGCTCTACACACATTAGGAAGTTTGTTGCTCTCTGGAAAATGAACCGAAAGATCTGTCGGTTGGCTCTCGGTCGACCGAACTAGGGAGTTCGGTCAGCCGACAGCTGACCGACAGATTTCTGATGGAAATCTGCTCTCTGGAATTGGAACCGAGAGGGTTTCGGTCCACCTCGGTTGGCTGTCGGTTAACCGACGGGCTGACCGACAGCTGACCGACGTTACTGCGGACACATAATTCTGAAGCTGTTTTCAATCCCTTCTTTCTCCAAACACTCCTCATTTTCAAGGGTCAGATCCCTGTAATAAAGTGAGCTAAAAGATCCTCCATTTCAAGCAATCAAAACTTCATTCTCAACACTTCAAATTCCCCATTCAACTACATCCATTCTTCCATCAAATCATCCATTCCATTCACATTCAACCCAAAAGAAATCCATCACATGAAACAAGTCAAAACTTAATACTATCAAGATATCATTTTCAAGGAAGCAATGTACTAGAAAGATACACTAAAGAGTGTATTTCAAATCTCAATAAAAGCATGTCATGAAGTAAAGCATGAGTAATGAAAATCATTATGAAAGCTACACATTTGTATAAAACATGATCAATGAAAATAAATCATTTCATCCACTTGCCTTGGGTCCAACGCTAATCAAATCAACCACCAATCCCTTCTCCAAGCTATAAATCACCAATCTAAACAAAACCCCCAAAAGAAAACCCATCTTAGAACCCTAAAATGGCAAAACCAAATCAAAACAAAAGGAAAGCCTCCAATAATCAAAACAAAGCTTCTTAAAGGCTAGGAAAACACAAATCCAAAAGATTACAAGGATTCCTTACTTGGAAGTTCTTCAAAAAGCTAGAGGTTGCTCAAAAGAAATCTTGAAAAGCTTGGTTTTCTTCAAAAATAACATCAATGGATAGCTCTTGAGATGAGGATGAAGATGGTGGAGTCTAATCTCGGTTTGGCATTGTTTGGTGGTGCTATGAGATGGAGAAAGCAAGAAAAGAATGGAGGAAGCCATGGCTGCTGGGGCTGCTCCTCTCTTAGAAATTAGGTCAGGGAAGAAGAGAAGAGAAGAGGTGGGTTCCTCTTATAACAAAGGGGAGATGGGTCCCACAACTTAACACATTTGCCGGGCTAGAAACATGCATTTCGGGACCTCAAATCGGTTCGACGAAGAAGACAAAGTTGTTCGTTGAAATAACTACTTTCCAAAAAGTGTATTTTCCCCAATTTCTGGAATTTTCGAAATTTATGGACAGATTTAGTGAAAATTGTCATTTTTGCCCTTTTTCTCGAAAAACGCAATTTCTGAGTATTTATTCAAGATGGTCAAAACATGAAAGTTGTTTGTAACAACAAAATGGGTCAAAAGGAATAAAATTTGGAATTTTTAGAAACCAAATATAAATTCTCACAAAAATACAATTTACAAGGGTCGGGTCAAAACAAAGTCAACGTCTTTTAAAATTCTCCAAAGTTATGAAAAATCTATTCAAACTCAAAAACTCAACCAAACAATCACTAAACCCATCGAGAAACCAAATCACGATTAAAACCACACTAAACCAAGAAATTAAGGGTCGGGTTCTCACATGGTGCCATCATCGAGCTTGATTTTTTTTAAGCTGGTTCCATCATCAAGCTTAATTTTTCCGACTCTGGTCCCATCACCGAGCGTGATTTTTCGAAAGCTGGTGCCATCACTGAGCTTGAGTTTTTTGACGCTGGTGCCATTACCGAGCGTGATTTTTCCGACGCTCGTACCATCACCGAGCGTGATTTTTCTGAAGTTGGTGCCATCACCAAGCTTGAGTTTTTCGACGCTGGTGCCATCACCAAGCGTGATTTTTTCGAAGCTGGTGCCATCACCGAGCTTGATTTTCCCGACGCTGGTGCCATCACCGAGCGTCATTTTTCCGACGCTGGTGCCATCACCGAGCGTGATTTTTTTAAGCTGGTGCCATCCCCGAGCTTGAGTTTTTCGACGCTGGTGCCCTCACCGAGCGTGATTTTTTCAAAGTTGGTGCCATCACTGAGCTTGATTTTTCCGACGCTGGTGCCATCACCGAGCGTGATTTTTCCGACGCTGGTGCCATCACCGAGCGTGATTTTTCTGAAGCTGGTGCCATCACCGAGCTTGAGTTTTTCGACGCTGGTGCCATCACCGAGCGTGATTTTTTCGAAGCCGGTGCCATCACCGAGCTTGATTTTTCTGAAGCGGGTGCCATCACCGAGCTTGATTTTTCCGACGCCGGTGCGATCACCGAGTGTGATATTTCTGAAGCTGGTGCCATCACCGAGCTTGAGTTTTTCGACGCTGGTGCCACCACCGAGATTGATTTTTCCGACGCTGGTGCCATCACCAAGCGTGATTTTTCTGACGTTGGTGCCATCACCGAGCTTGATTTTTCCGACGCTGGTGCCATCACCGAGCTTGATTTTTCTGACGCTGGTGCCATCACCGAGCGTGATTTTTTCAACGCTGGCGCCATCACCGAGCGTGATTTTTCTGAAGCTGGTGCCATCACCGAGCTTGAGTTTTTCGACGTTGTTGCCACCACCGAGCGTGATTTTTTCGATGCTGGTGCCCTCACCGGGCGTGATTTTTTCGAAGCTGGTGCCATCACCGAGCTTGATTTTTCCGACGCTGGTGCCATCACCGAGCGTGATTTTTCCGACGCTGGTGGCATCACTGAGCGTCATTTTTCTGAAGCTCGTGCCATCACCGAGCTTGAGTTTTTCGACGCTGGTGCCGTCACCGAGCGTGATTTTTTCAATGCTGGTGCCATCACCGATCTTGATTTTTCCGATGCTGGTGCCTTCACCGAGCGTGATTTTTCCGACGCTGGTGCCATCACCTAGCGTGATTTTTCTGAAGCGGGTGTCTTCACCGAGCTTGAGTTTTTTTACGCCGGTGCCATCACCGAGTGTGATTTTTTCTAAGCGGGTACCATCACCGAGCTTGATTTTTCCGACGCTGGTGCCATCACCGAGCGTGATTTTTCCGACGTTGGTGCCATGACCGAGCGTGATTTTTCTAAAGCTGGTGCCATCACCGAGCTTGAGTTTTTCGACGCTAGTACCATCACCGATCTTGTTTTTTTCGAAGCTAGTGCCATCACCGAGCTTGATTTTTCTGAAGCTGGTGCCATCAACGATCTTGAGTTTTTTTTAAGCTGGTGCCATCACCTAGCTTGATTTTGTCAAAGCTGGTGCCATCACCGAGCTTGATTTTTCCGACGCTGGTGCCATCACCGAGCGTGATTTTTCCGACGCTGGTTCCATCACCGAGCGTGATGTTTTTGAAGCTGGTGCCATCACCGAGCTTGAGTTTTTCGACGCTGGTGCCATCACCGACCGTGATTTTTTCGAAGCCGGTGCCATTACCGAGCTTGATTTTTCCGACGCTGGTGCCATCACCGAGCTTGATTTTTCCGACGCTGGTGCCATCGCCGAGAGTGATTTTTCTGAAGTTGATGCCATCACCGAGCATGAGTTTTTCGACGCGGGTGCCATCACCGAGCGAGATTTTTTCGAAGCCGGTGCCATCACCGAGCTTGATTTTTCCGACGCTGGTTCCATCACCGAGCGTGATTTTTCCGACGCTGATGCCATCACCGAGTGTGATTTTTCTGAACCTGGTGCCATCACCGAGCTTGAGTTTTTCGATGCTGGTGCCATCTCCGAGCGTGATTTTTTCGAAGTTGGTGCCATCACAGAGCTTGATTTTTCTGAAGCTGGTGCCAGCACCGAGCTTGAGTTTTTCTGAAGCTGGTGCCATCACCGAGCTTGATTTTTTTGAAGCTGGTGCCATCACCGAGCTTGATTTTTCCGACGCTGGTGCCATCATCGAGCTTGATTTTTCTGAAGCTGGTACCATCACCGAGCTTGAGTTTTTCGACGCTGGTGCCATCACCGAGCGTGATTTTTTCGATGCTGGATTTTGTGACTTACTGGTACTCTTATCGGAGCCAGTGTAATCCTATGGGCAGCGATCTGGTGCTTGACCGAGATGCTTTATGTCAAGATCGGGACGTAACTAGCTGGTACTCTTACCGGAGCCATTGTAATCTTTGTGGATAGTGATCTGGTACTTTTACGGAGATGCTTGGTGCCGAGACGGGGAGGTTGGACATGATTGGTTGGTACTTTTACCGGGGCCAGTGCTGTCTCTTTGGCCACGTGGGCTGAATCTGGCGCGTAGCCGAGATGAGGGACGTAACCTGCTGGCTCGTCAGCAGAGCTGTAGTCTCTGGTAGTGATCTGGTTGGACCGAGATCGTCTGTGGTAGGACCGGCTCGGTGCTGCTTTTGCTTGTGTCAGTACGGGCCGGGCTCGATCCGAGACATGACCATCTGGCTCGTTGCCAGAGGTGTAGTCTCGTCTGCCAGTCATATATATGTAAGAGAAGTGACAAGTGAGAACCGGAAAACACATTTCTCAAAAGGAAAAGAAAAGCAGCAACAAAGGAGTAATCGAATTGTCTTTTGCATGCGAACCATGGGGCTTTGGTGGATAGTAGGATTACCAATTTCGGTGGACAATAGGATTACCAAACCTCCAAGTCACCTCATCCTGTGCATGTGCATCCTACTCACCCTTCCCTAGTTTGACCTAAACCCATGATGTCATGAACCAAATCCCAACGCCCCCCAATTGCACCAATCTCCTTGTTGCATCCACATCCAAGGTCCCTTCATCAGCTTCCTTACAAACTGAGAATGGAGTTGATGTTTTCTTGCAAGAGCTTCGTCAGAACTCAGATCGTTAGAGGAGATGATGCAGAGATTGTTGCTGTCTTGAAGGCCTTATCACCCCACGAGCCAATAACCACATAATCGACAGGATCGCCGGGGTTGTAGAGGTCGAATGGGACTGAGGCGAATCGGGTGGTGCCGCCGCCTTGAAAGAAGAGGACCTCAAAATCGTCAGGAATTTTGAGAAATTCCTGGAGATCCGATTCGGCCTTTTGTATTATAGAGGAAATCCTTACCTCGGTGGCCCATCTCCATGATGCTCATGCCGGATCCGCGCCAGTTGAAGAGCTTTGACTGCGTCTTGAGGAGCACGGTCGCCGGCAACGGGGCCGGTCCAGCGGCGAAGTTGAGGAGGCGATCTTGGCGGGGTTTGGCGACAAGGGGATGAGATGGTGAAGAGAGGGCCGTGCAGGAGATGGAGAGGGATTTTTTGGGTACAGATCATGTGATCCTTTTTTAAATTTTTCCTCTGCTCATCATCTCTTTAAACTCCTCGAAGTTGACGCTCCCATCCCCATTAGAATCAATGGACCCGATCATCCTCGAACAATCCTCGACCGAGCATCTCTCTCCCAAGCTCTTCAGCACCCGATGCAGCTCCTCCGCCGTAGAACTTCATGAATTCCTTCAGATCCACGAATCCCTCGTCGTTGGCATCGAATCGGTTGAAGACCTTCTCGAGCGAGCTCGTCTTCTCATGGCTGCTGCTATGGTTTTTCGCCATAATCGGATGCAGTTGCTGGGCTAAGCTAGTTGTGGCTGCCGAATTGGGAGAGCTCTGCCGAGCCGGAGACACCATCTAGCTGGGAGATCTGCCGAACTGGGGGTTTGGCCTAGATGGACCTGCCAATCTGGTGGTGCTGCCGAGATGGTGAACCTGCTGGACTGGAGACGTCAGCCAGCTGGGGGGTGTGCCGAGCTGGTGACCTCTGCCGAGATGGACCTGATGAACTGGAGACGTCTGCAAGGGACCACCACACAGAACAGCAGTACCAGTTCAGAATCAAATGAGACCACTACAGCAACAGCAGCAGCAAGACAGACAAGTGCAAAATCAGAATCCTTGTCCACCGCAGAACAGGAACAACCAGGGCAGGCAGATTCAGCAACAGAATTGGCCCAACCAGCAGGGATGCGCATACAATATCAACCGTGCTGACGTTGAAGCAGCAGGTGACGTCATAAAAGGTAAACTTCTTGTTTGTGGAGTAGAAGCACAGATCTTATTTGATCCAGGATCCACACACTCTTTTCTATCTCCTTTATTTACAAAGAAGATTGATGCACATCATACATAAGTGGATTTCATGTTGACTGTTACTACACCAGTAGGTAGACATGTTGTTTGTACCACCTATTACCCTAGTTGTCCGATTTTGTTAGGAGATATCAGTTTACCGGCTAATCTCATCATTCTAGACATGCATGATTTTGATATTATCTTAGGCATGGACTGGTTAGAGACCTACCATGCTACCATGGACTGTTTTGGTAAGACCATCACATTCAGATTGCAAGGGCCACAGACAGAGTTGATGTTTCAGGGTGACAGGAAGAAGTCTTCCAGTGGTTTCATTTCAGCGTTGAAAGCTAACCGATTGGTGGGCAGTGGTTGTGAAGCATTTATAGCGTTTATCACGGAGGATAAACAGTCCCAAGGGGTGGAGGATATCCCCGTAGTGTGTGAATTTTCGGATGTTTTTCCAGAAGAAATCCCGGGTTTACCACCAGTTAGAGAAGTTGAGTTTACTATTGAACTCCTTCCAGGGACTGCACCGATCTCAATTGCACCTTATAGGATGGCTCCTGTAGAGTTAGGTGAATTGAAACTTCAGTTGCAAGAAATGTTGAGCAAAGGCTTCATTAGGCCAAGTGTTTCAACTTGGGGAGCGCCAGTTCTTTTTGTGAAGAAGAAGGATGGAAGTCTCAGAATGTGCATCGACTATAGAAGGTTGAATCATGTGACCGTCAAGAACAAATACCCCTTGCCAAGGATAGATGAATTATTTGACCAATTACAAGGAGCAGCACACTTTTCCAAGATAGATTTGAGGTCAAGGTATCATCAATTGCGGGTTAGAGAGTCTGATGTGGCGAAGACAGCTTTCCGAACGAGATATGTGCATTATGAGTTCTTAGTGATGCCTTTTGGTTTGACAAATGCACCCGCAGTCTTCATGGCTCTCATGACCAAGGTTTTTGCAGAGTTCCTAGATCACTCTACAGTAGTGTTTATTGATGATGTCCTTGTGTATTCTAAGAGTAAGGAGGAGCATGAGGAGCACTTGAGGACGTCGTTACAGCTCTTGAGAGACCATCAGCTCTATTCTAAGTTGAACAAATGTGAATTCTGGCTAGAGCAAGTTGCCTTTTTAGGGCACATCATTTCAAGAGAAGGGTTAGCAGTCGATCCAGCCAAGATAGAAGTAGTTATTGAATGGAAGAGGCCTAGCAGTGTGACAGAAATCAGAAGCTTTTTGGGGTTAGCAGGATATTATTGGAGATTTGTCCAAGGTTTTTCGTCCATTGCAGCTCCTTTGATGAAGTTGGCCCGGAAGAACGTACCTTTTGTTTGGACCGATCAGTGTGAAGGCAGTTTTCAAGAGTTGAAAAAAAGGCTAACCACAGCCCCAATCCTCACATTACCATCAGGCAGCGGTGGATTTGTTGTTTTTACGGATGCGTCCAATGTGGGATTAGGCTGTGTATTGATGCAGGATGGCAAAGTGATTGCCTATGGCTCGAGACAGTTGAAGAATCATGAGGTAAATTATGCAACTCATGACTTGGAGTTGGCAGCAGTAGTTTTTGCTTTGAAGATGTGGAGGCACTACCTCTATGGAGAGAAGTTCGAAGTCCATTCAGACCACCGAAGTTTGCAGTATTTGTTTTCATAGAAGGAGTTGAATATGAGGCAGAGATTGTGGATGGAGTATATAAAAGACTATGACTTTCCAATCAAGTATCATCCGGGCAAAGTGAACGTTGTAGCAGATGCGTTGAGCAGGAAATCAGCAGTTATGGCTAGTTTGAGAGGAGTTAGTGTTTTCCAACAGTTTGAAGAACTTGGAGTGGAGGTACAACACTTGAGGAGAGGTGTTTTATTGGCAAACATGACAGTGTCTGAGCCTACCTTCATCCAGAGAATCAAAGATAGTCAGTTGCAAGACCCAGAATTGGCCAAGATCGTAGATCAGATTGTATAACGTCCAGATTTCAGGATTTCTGATGGAGTATTGCATTTTCGTGACCGGTTGTGTGTACCAAATGTTGATGATTTGAAGAATGAAATTATGATTGAAGACCACCATACTAGATACTCTATACATCCGGGTAGCACGAAGATGTACCATAACTTGAAGAATAGATTTTGGTGGAATAACATGAAGCGAGAGATTGCAGCTTTTGTGTCTCGTTGCTTGACTTGTCAGATGATCAAGGCAGAACATCAGAAGCCTCCTGGTTTGTTGCAGCCTTTAGAGATTCCGGAGTGGAAATGGGAGCACATCACTATGGATTTTGTCTCTGGTTTGCCTAATACCAAGAGGGGAAACAATGCGATTTGGGTTATAGTAGACCGTCTTACGAAGTTTGCTCACTTCATTCCGATGAAGACTGGGAATATGATGCATATGGCACCACTTGCAAGACTATTTATTGACGAGATTGTTAGTAAGCATGGATAGCCTGTCTCCATCACCTCCGACAGAGATAGTAGATTTGTTTCGAGATTTTGGAAATCTCTTCTTGAATCCATGGGTACCAAACTTCAGTTCGGCACAGCGTATCATCCTCAGACAGATGGTCAGTTAGAGCGGACGATACAGACTCTTGAAGATATGCTGCGTGCTTGTGTATTAGATTTCAAGATTCAGTGGGATGAGAACCTACCTCTTTGTGAGTTTACGTACAACAATAGCTACCATTCTAGCATTGGAATGACACCTTTCAAGGCACTCTATGGTAGGAGATACAGAACTCCAGTCTGTTGGGAAGAAGTCGGTGTGCGTAGCTTTCATGGACCGACGATAGTTGGAGAGACAAGCGACAAGGTTAAACAGATTCAGGACAGATTGAAGATTGCTCGAAGCAGACAGAAGAGTTATGCTAACACTCACCGGAGAGAATTACAGTTTGAAGTAGGTGACAAAGTATTCTTGAAAGTCTCCCCGGTCAGAGGCACTCTAAGATTTGGGAAGAAAGAAAAATTGTCCAGTAGATACATTGGCCCATATGAGATTTTGAGCAAGATTGGAAATGTCGCATACAGGCTTGCACTACCGTCGGAACTCTCCGGGGTACATAATGTTTTTCAGGTCTCCATGCTCAAGAAATATGTTCACAATCCTTCTCACATTATTCCACACGAGCCTTTAGAGATTCGAGAAGACGCGTCGTATGTGGAGAAACGGGTTAGAATCATCGACACCGAAGAACATGAACTGAGAAATCGGACCATCCATTGGGTCAAGGTACTTTGGGAAAACCACGAACCAGAAGAAGCCACATGGGAATTGAGAGATCAAGTCCAGAAGAAGTATCCACACCTATTACCAGAGGTAAAATTATTTATATTTGGTGGACCAAATATCCTAAGGGGTGGAGGATGTTAGACCCCAACCCAGACCAACTCGATTAGTACGAATTAAGTGAGTGTTTAGTCTTCAGCGAGTCTTAGTACTAGTTGGGTTAGAACGTGATTAGATTTAGTCTGGATTATAGCTTTGGGGATTTTGAGGACGTTTAGTATGAGTCAGACACGCTCAGGGACGCCCTGCGTACATGAGTAAGAATAGGTTTTGTTATAGATCTTTGCTATGGTTGTGATTTTTATTTCTCTTAAATGGTTTTATTATTTGTGGCAACTTTCATTTTTAACTTGCATGCATTTGAAGCCCAGAAACCCAAGTTTTGGCCCAATAAGGGTAAATCTGTCTATTCATACTAAATCTGGGCACACTTTTCGAAGTCGTGAAACTATGTCAAAATTATACTTTTTCGAAACTAGATTTTTCGACGATCGTTTTGTTCTTCTTCGTCGATTCCATCCGGGGTCCACAAGACCATGTTTTAAGTGTTTCAAATTCAGCTAGAAGGGGACCCACCTCTCAACCCATATAACTACTCTCCTATTCTCTCTCCTCCATTCTTTTCCCATTTCCAAATCTCTGCAACTTCTTTGACCTAGGGCAAGTGAGTGGAGAAGTTTTCTTCTTGGCCTTTTCCTCTTGAATCATCTAGCAAGAGAGCTTCAATCCACGATCCAACTCCGCCATTCTCTTCCTCTTTTCTCAAGCTTCGTCTGGAGTGTTTTTGGAGCCAAACCATTGTACTTTCATCATCGTCAAGCTCTATCCTCCTTGTTCAGCTAGCTCTTGGTTGGTCTTCCTTTTCATTCTTTCTTTTGTTGTTCTTTAGCTCACTTAGAGCTTGTTTTATCATGTTTTCAAACCCATTTTCGAAATGAGGGTTTGTAGTGACCAAAATGGTGATTTTTGTGTGCTCTATTTTGGGGGTTTCATGTAGATTTTCGTGGATCTCCATTCTTGTTGAGTTTTGGGAAGATTTCCTTGACATATGGCCAAGGCAAGTAGACTTTTTAGTCCCTTATAGTACATTACAAGTTTTTGGTGTTTTATCTTTAGAAATGTTGTTTCATCATCAAGCTTATCTTCTCTTGCATGTTATTAATCTCTTTTAGTTTGTTTTAATCTTGATAAGCATGGGTGCTAATTTCTCTATCTAATCTAGAGGTTTTATCTTCAATGGAAGCATGATTTTCAATGGAATGCTTTGCAAGTTATTAATACATGATTTGAATGTGAATGGGTTGTGAATTTTGATGTTTTGAATGAAATGCGAGTGGATATTGGTGTGAAAATCATCCCTTGGAAAGCATGTAGGCTTGGGGAGTGCAGGTGATTCGAGTGTGGAAGTGAAGAAGGAAAGAAATGCAATCTCTAACTTGAAATTCGCCCAGTCCGAGTCTGGCAGTCAGCCAGCGGCTAACCGCATTGGGCGGTTACTTTTCCAGTAGCTTGCAAAATCTGCCCAGGTCTACGGTGACCTCACGGTCAGCTCACGGCTAGCCATGGAGGCTAGCCGCCAGCTAACCGTGAGCCATTTCGGTTGCTTTTCCAGAGAGATGTGTTTTCCCTGTTCTGATCAAGCGGTCAGCTAACGGTCAGCTAATGGCTAGCCGCCAGACCCCTGTACGGCTAGCCGCCAGGCGACCGCTAGCTAGCCGAATTTTGAGGAAAACTAGACTATGCCTTAGACCTTCATTTGACATTGTGCACTTGAAATTCCAAAATGTATCTTACCTTTGGGGGTACCAAGCTATATAGAATTCCGACATTTGGGTTTCAATTCCACAAGGGTCAAAGATTGGTCTTAGCCTATGCTTGATAGATTTATGTTTGAACTCTTGTTTTGATGCTTCATGCATCATTGTGTTCTCATTTGATTTCCGAGTACAAGTTCGTTTTCAAGATGTGTTTCAAGAATCAAAAGGGAATCACTTCTTTAGTTCATTAAGCATTTATATTATGCTATTTTGCTAGTCTTGTCATGTCGTGTTTGATAAATGATTTCCCTCTTATTTTGTCGTGTTCTCGAATGTGTATCGCCGTGTTTTGTGCATTCATGTTATAAGTGAATACCACTGAGCTTGGACTGCCCTTTTAGCTTGATCCACTACCTGGGGGTCCTTAAACATGTGGACTGTCTGCAGACTAGTCGTGTATTATATTACACATCGTGCGTGTTCGTGGTCCGGTTCCGCGGCGGGATAACCCGTCTACCTTGTGTGGCGTGGGATCATGTTTTTCGTGTCGTGCTTGTCGTGCGTGCTTGCTCTTGTCATTATGTATGACGGAGAAAGGATGAGCTCAATGTGGATTTATCTTTTCATGATATTATAAGTATTCATGCTAGTTTCGTAAACTTGAAACGTGTATCTAGATCTGGAACTGTTTTAGCATTACTTCTCATATTCATGCCTAAATTGTTTATTTGCCAAACCGTCGTGTTTGATGCTTGTTATTTTGGTGTCCAGGTGCCGGCGGTTCCACGCTTGACGAGGAGTACTCGGAGGAGGCTGTTGAGCCACCCCCAGCACACGAGTGGCAGCCCAACGACGTCATCTAGACGCCGGTCGGGATCGTGATGTCTCGTTCACTTAGTTGGGATATTCTTTTGGGATCTATTGTTGTATTGGCCTTTGTTGGCCTCTCTTGGTTTTGTAACTTGCACTAATATACGTTTGTTAAACATTGAAACGTTAATCATGATAGGAATGCTTTGATGACATTCTCTTTTGATACCTTGTCTCGATATTAAAATGTCTCTTGTATGTTGTTTTTGGGAATTGTATGACTCGTTTTGCTACACGCTTCCGCATACCCATTCGTGTGAGCTCAACCCGTGTCTTAGGATCCTCACCGTGAAAACCTGTGGGAAAAATAAAAGCGGCGGTGTGTTTTGTGTTGGTTAATCACATCGCTGCACAGTTGCGGGCCCGGGCCTCAGTCCGGGGTCGCGACATATACTTTCCTCATGATTTTCAAATTTCAAAATTTATGCACAAATTTAGAGTAAAAAGACGAATTTGCCCCTTTTTCTCGAAAAACGCGATTTCTGGGGTTCAGATGCAAACGGATGAAACATGAAAGTCGCTGGGATCAAAATAAAAAATTCAAAAATATCGAAATATATATTTTCAACAATTAAATAAATCGAATTCCCACACTAACACGCGTCACACGGGCCACCCCGGGCCCTTGCCAAACCCGACTCATCGCACTCAAAATTCCCCAAAGCTATTCAAAATTCTAATCTAACTAAAAATCCAAGCTAATCATCCTTTAATCCCACTTAGAGACTAATCATGATTAAAAACAATAATAAAATATACTAAACCTGGGTCGGGGCCTGACATCCTCCACCCCTTAAAGGCATTTGGTCCTCCAAATGAACACTAACCTCTGGTAACAAGTGCGGGTACTTCTTCTGAACCTGATCACGCAATTCCCAAGTAGCTTCTTCAGGATCGTGATTCTCTCAAAGCACTTTTACCCACTGAATCGTCTGGTTCCTCAATTCTTGCTCTATCGTATCAATGATTCTAACTGGTTTCTCAACATAAGTGGCATCTTCCCGAATTTCCAATGGTTCACGTCGTAGTACATGTGAGGGGTCTACGACATATTTCTTCAACATCGATACATGAAACACATTGTGTACACCCCAAAGTTCTGGCGGTAGGGCGCGTCTGTAAGCCACTTCACCAATACGACTCAGGATCTCATACGGTCCAATGAATCTTCTTGATAGTTTACCCTTCTGACCGAACCTCAATGTTCCTCTGATCGGTGACACTTTCAAAAATACTTTATCTCCTACTTGAAACTGTGTGTCATTTGTTCTAACATCAGCATTGCTTTTCTGTCGGCTTCTCGCAGTCTTCAAACGCTCAAGAATAAGTTTAACTTTCTCATTGGTTTCACCAATCAATGTCGGTCCATGGAAGCTGCTTTCTCCGATCTCTTCCCAACACACTGGAGTTCCGCATCTCCTGCCATATAGTGCTTCGAAAGGCGCCATCCCTATACTCGAGTGGTAACTGTTGTTATATGCGAATTCACAAAGAGGTAGACTTTTGTCCCACTGAGTTTTAAAGTCAAGCACACATGCCCTAAGCATGTCCTCCAGCGTCTGGATGGTCCTTTCTGACTGTCCATCTGTTTGTGGGTGATATGCCGTGCTGAATTGAAGTTTTGTACCTATGGATTCATGCAGAGTCTTCCAGAATCTCGAGACAAATCTACTATCTCTGTCCGATGTGATGGAGACTGGTTGACCATGTCGGCTGACGATCTTGTTAACAAACGTTTGTGCCAGTGATAACAATTGCATCTTCCTTCCCGTCTTCAACGGAATAAAACGTGCATACTTCGTCAGTCGGTCAACTATAACCCATATGGCATTGTTTCCTCTGCTAGTCGTCGGTAAACCCGAGATAAAATCCATCGTGAGATGTTCCCATTTTCACTGTGGAATCTCTAATGGTTGCAAAAGACCTGCTGGTTTCTGATGTTCTGCCTTAATCAACTAGCAAGTCATGCATCGGGACACAAATGCTGCAATTTCTCTCTTCATATTGTTCCACCAGAATCTGCTCTTCGAATTATGGTACATCTTTGTACTCCCCGGGTGCATAGAATACTTAGTGCTATGGGCTTCAGCCATGATTTCATTTCTCAAGTCATCAATATTCGGGACACACAATCGGTCGCGGAAGTACAATACTCCCTCCACTATTCTGAAATCTGGGCGATCTGAAATGTGCTCCAATATTTTTTCTAAGTTTGGATCCTATAGCTGGGTCGCCTTGATTTTCTGAATAAAAGTATGCTCAAACACAGACATATTGGCTAGTATAACACCTTGTCTCAATGGATGAAACTCAACTCCCAATTCTTCGAACTGTTGGAGTATACCCATTCCTCGTAAACTAGCCATGCTCCCAAACTTTCTGCTCAACGCGTCTGCCACAACATTTACTTTTCCTGGATGGTATCTGATTGGAAAGTCATAGTCTTTGATATACTCCATTCATCTTCCTTGCCTCATGTTCAACTCCTTTTGGGAGGACAAATATCGGAGGCTACGATGATCCGTGTGAACTTTAAAATTTTTCTCCATACAAATAGTGTCTCCACATTTTTAGTGCAAATACCACTGCTGCCAATTCTAAGTCACGCGTCGCATAATTCTTCGTGCTCCTTCAGCTGCCTTGATCAATACGCTATGACTTTACCATCTTTGTATTAACACACATCCAAGTCCGGCAGTCGAAGCATCGGTATAAACTACAAAATTTCCACTACCTGAAGGTAAGGTGAGAATTGGAGCTGTAGTTAACCTCTTTTTCAATTCTTCAAAACTTGCTTCGCACTGATTGGTCCACACGAATGGCACGTTCTTCCAAGTTAGTTTGGTCAAAGGTGCTGCAATAGAAGAAAATCTCTGCACAAACCTTCTGTAGTAGCCCGCTAAACCCAGAAAACTCCTGATTTCGGTTACATTCTTTGGCCTCTCCCAATTGATAATTGCTTCTATCTTTGCCGGATCAACTGCTAAATCCTCTTTGGAAATGATATGACCGAGGAAAGAAATATGTGTCAGCCAAAAGTCACATTTCTCGAGCTTTGCATACAACTGGTTGTCCCTCAATAACTGCAGCGATGTCCTCAGGTGCTGCTCATGCTCTTCTCTAGACTTGGAATATACTAGTCTATCATCAATGAAGACAATGGCGAACTGGTCCAAGTAGGGTGCAAAGATCTTGTTCATTAGAGCCACGAATACCGCTGGTGCGTTTGTCAGTCCAAAGGGCATTACTAAAAATTCATAGTGCCCGTATCTTGTCCGGAAGGCTGTCTTCGGTACATCTGATTCTCTTACCCTCAGCTAATAATATCTGGATCTCAAGTCTATCTTCGAAAATTACTCTGCTCCCTGCAATTGATCAAATAACTCATCTATTATTGGCAATGGGTATTTGTTTTTAATGGTTACTTGATTCAGTTTTCTGTAATCTATGCACATTCTTAAGCTTCCATCTTTCTTCTTGACAAACAACACCGGAGCTCCCCACGGTGATATGCTTAGTTTGATAAAACCTTTCTTCAATAACTCTTGCAACTATAATTTCAATTCACCCAATTATGCCAAAGCCATCCTGTATGGTGCAATAGAAATAGGAGTTGTTCCGGGCATAAGCTCTATGGTGAACTCCACTTCCCTAACTGGTGGCATTCCTGGAATTTCTTCAGGGAATACATCTGGAAATTCGCACACTACGGGGATTTGCTCCACCCCATGGGACTATTTGTCCTCTGTGACGAATGCTATGAATCCCTCGCATCCACTTCTCAATAATTTAACTGCTGACAATGCCTAAATAACACCAGCCCGTGAAACCCTTTTCCCTCCGTGAAATTCCACCCTTGGTGATGCTCCATCCAACTTAAAGTAACTAGTTTTGTTAAAACAATCCACACTAGCATGATGTCCAGACAACCAATCCATCTCCAAAATGACGTCGAAGTCATGCATGTCTAACAAGATAAGGTCTGCTGGAAATGTGACCTCACCTATCTTAACTGTACAATTAGGTAAAATGTAGTACCTGCATGGAGGCATATTACTGCAAAACCACTTGTTAGTACAATAATATATATATCAAGAACAACGCACCCACAATCCCCACGCAATGCTAAGTAACGAAAATTCTAATGGATCCTCTCCACGTCCCTATGTTTCTAATGTCTTTTAATTGCCCGACATATTTCTCGCTTTGATACCAAGATCTGTCACGTCCCCGGACCGAGGCCATGATAATCAAGTCCTTAATTCGGAAACGTGGCGCGATGGGTCTAAAAATTCTGCCCGCACGCTCTAATTTTTTTCCCACAGGATTCTGCGGTGAGGATCCCAAACAATCCATCACAACCAATTAATTAAGCCACAATAAATAATGATATGCGGAAGCATGTAGCAAAATAAAAATCAAATATGATATGAGATAAATACACAAGCTTGGCATCAAAAGAGAAATATATACATAGCATAACTCCAAAGTTAGTTAAAGTTGAGATGATTACAAAATATTTAATTTATACAACCCAACAAGGCCAATAGAGGCCATAAATAGAATTCCAAAAATAAATAGAAGTCACTCCCCAAAAGATGTTATCGGAACTCTACATGACATCATTGGGCTGCCACTCTTGCTCCACCGAAGGTCCTACTGCCTCCTCCGCACGCTCCGCCACAAAGGCTTCGCGTCCGACATCTGACACCAAACAGAAGAGTATCAGACACGATGGTTTGGCAAGTGAATAATACAGATATGATATACAACTTTTATCCAAATCATATTTAAAATCATAAAAGTGTATTGAAGACAAAATGTATGCACAAAACGATTTAATTAAACAATTGCTGCATATATAGAAATTTATAGTAAAACTCTTTAAGACTGACAGATAAATATTCAAAACAATGACAACCCACATATAGCTATATTCTCCTATTACCGAAGTAACAAGAGCAAACAAACAAAAACTGTCGCCATACAAAATGGCCGGAACAGATACCATGCAAAATGGCCAGATAAGAAACCGTTGCCACTACTCGTGGGACCGGAAAACAGAACCGTTGCCATGGCCGGAGCAAACAAACAGAGTCCAAACTGTAGTTGGCAGATAATTTAAAGATCCCAAGCCGGGTGATCAGCTCGACAAGGTGACCTAAGCTTAGTGGTGCCTTTCAAGACCAAAATTTGAATTAATACAAATCAAATCATAATAATACATTTCAAAATCAATAAGAAGAACTACTCCGAACAAATACAAACAGATAGGATCGAACGGACCAAATGAGCAGTGTTACCGATAATCTCAAAACGATATAATTACGCTATCAAAGTACATTCCCATCGATGAAAAGGAATACTCTTAACCAAATACAAACAAATAAATACGGACAAATCAGACGAGTAGCCTTATCAACGTTTTTCAAACGTAGCAAACCAATCAACATCATTTCTAAACAATTCATGAGAAAACATAGAATTATTCTAGCTTGGAATGAGATGATTAGTAGTGTTTGATGGACTTACTAGGGCCGTCTCAATACACACTTAGTGTCCCAATGTCGGTTTATAAGTGAAGAAGTTGGTGTCTCTGAAGGTTTCCGACATTTGAGGGCATAAAGTATACATGGAGATTTAAAGAAAATTCCCGGATAATTTAATTACTAACTTTCTCCATGGGTTTTGTTCAAACAGAGTGATTCGGGCTAAATTCCCAACTCCCGATGATTAATAAGTCATTAGGGAATATTTACCCTCGAGCCGGGCTCAAAACTATCCAAAATGGCCCAAAAAAAATGCTTCATATTGACCTGGGCCGGAGCCTAGGCCCGCTCGAGCGGGCCCATCTCGCTCGAGCGGGCTGTCACAACAGCTAGGCCGCTGGAGCGAGCCCAGGCTCGCTCGAGCGGCACAGCTACTGGTTTGCCCAGTTCTGTGCAGCAGTGTGCTACTGTCCATTTTAACTCCTGTTCATATTCTCCATCATTTACACTTCCGAACTATTCCAACATCATTCTGAATAATCCCAACATCCAACAACATCATCTCAATCACAAAGAAACCAATCTCCTTCCCAGATCATTTACAACAAGAATTAAAAATTCAGCATGAATGAACTTACAGGAATTTTAACAAATTACATTTGAAATCTTGTGAGCTATCAAAACTCCTGGTTATCTAAGCTATAAAAGGCATAACATTAAGAATGAACATTTCACACTATCTTGCATGTAGAACTTTATGAAATGAGCAACATATAAACCAAGAAACAAACCGAAGGAAATAGAATTTTTTCCATATCAACTACAAGAGAAAAACACCCATTTCAAAAATATGTATTCCTAGCTGAATATTTCACTTCCCTCAACTGAAATTCGGTCTCAAGCTCACTCCAAACACTCCTACACAATCAGCTGCAGGCCTACATCAAATCCCAAGAAGAACCCATTTCAAAAATCCACAACATTTGGAAAACAATGGAGTTCCACAAGGAAGTCCATGCATGTATGAAAAGAGCATCCTATCCATGTCATAAAACCAAGATTTGGGAAAGAAATAGCCATAGCTAACCTTGAGAAGCTTTAAACAAGAAGAGGAGTTTGGAGAAGATGATGAACTCAGCTGAAATCTCTTAGAAATGGTACCTTTGGAAAGCTTGGAAGATGGGGAAGGGATTGGTGTAACTTATTCTTCAATTTGGGTGAGTTTGCTATACATGCAAGAGGAGAGAAGGTGAGAAGAAAAGACTTCTCTGGTTCCAGCTGCTACTGCTACAGGAACGAACGAGTGAGGAAGATGAAGACCATTAGGGCCCATTTGGTCTAAAACTTGAGGGCTTTAAAACTCCTGTTTTATGGGTCCCGAATGAAGTCAACGAAGAAGAGAAAAATGATCGTCGAAAAATTTAGTTCTCAAAAAGTATGCTTTCCTCATGATTTTCAAATTTCGAAATTTATGCACAGATTTAGAGTAAAAATGCGAATTTGCCCCTTTTTCTCAAAAAACACAATTTCTGGGGTTCAGATGCAAACGGATGAAACATGAAAGTCGCTGGGATCAAAATAACAAATTCAAAATTATCGAAATCCATATTTTCAACAATCAAATAAATCGGATTCCCACACTAACACGCGTCACACGGGCCACCCCGGGCCCGGCCAAACCCGACTCATCGCACTCAAAATTCCCCAAAGCTATTCAAAATTCTATTCTAACTAAAAATCCAAGCTAATCATCCTCTAATCCCACTTAGAGACTAATCACGATTTAAAATAATAATAAAATATACTAAACCTAGGTCGGGGCCTGACACTTACTAATTGTTGTAGAAGTGAGACTTCTATTTCAATTAGGAAAAGAGGAGGCTTGAATGGATATAAAAGGGAATTAACCCCTCATGGACGTCCATCAATTGGGGAAAACGTTCAGCCCCTTTTGTGTGTAATTGTTGCTCATCTTTCTCCTTTATTCCTCTTCAAGTTCCTTGGAGTTTCGAGTTGGGTTTTCTCTTGGAGATTCCACCCATCTTCATTGAGAAAAGAGATCTGATTCGGGTCATAGCGTGGAAGGCTAAGAGGTGTTGTAGATTCTGATTTTTTTTTTTTTTTATTTTTGTAGAAGAGTTCTACATCAAAGAAAGTCATCAAGTTCTCCATTAGAGCACTACTGGGCTCCAAAAGTATGATCTACTCCTTGCATATTGTGGATTGTTATGGATGTTTAGTGCTACATATTTCTATCCTTTAGATAGTATTTTTACTGTACATGATCATGCGAATGAGGGTTATGTATCCTGGATATAGTGTTTGGCCTTATGGGTACTTGATCCCTGAGTCAAGTGGGTCAAAAGTTTTGAGAATCTATCCATGAGGCCCACCTACTTCCAACAGCGGTCATTTACCCATTATTTTGGATGGCCCAATCAGAATCAAGGAAAAGGAGTTATAAGTCCAAGTAATCATGACAATAAATCATGAAACTCCCTTCATCATGGAGATTAAAGGCGATTAAATGCCCATCATTCTCCATCGGCCAACCACAAGCCAAGAAAAAGGAGTTACAAAATCAAGAAATGAAAACTTGTAACTCCTCCCATCATGGAGCATCAATGCCATCAATCCTCTCATCATGGCCATCAATGCTCATAAACCAATCCATGGCTACCCAAAGCCTATAAAAGGGGGTCATTCCAAGAAATCCAGGATCGATTCGAAAATCCAAGAGTGTTTCACACACAGAGGGCTACACAGACACAGAGAGAGTCAGAAAATCCTGAAGAAACTCTCCTGCAATGCCACAAGGTGATCGAAGTCCCTTGGGGGGTCACCCCTCCAAGGTATCCTCTCCTTCTATCCAACATGGCCTAAACGCGGCTTTTCAACCCGTTTACTCGGTTTTTTTATTGGATATAAGACCTCCCCTTGGTCTTTGTCATCTAAAAATCTGAGGTTAGAGCCAAGCCAAAAGAATCAAAGCATCATGCGTTCTCATCTGAAGGACGTTGATCTAAACAAGTCCCCACAATCTCCTGAGAAGTTAGATCCCTTTTCTTACTTTTCTATTGTATCTTGTATTTTTTAAAGAGACAAAAAAATCACAATTCTTGTCTTTCATTATTGATGAGATTTGTAAACCGCCTTTCACGGCAAAATCGCCTTTCACGACAAAAATCACCTTTTACGGCAAAACCGCCTTTCACGGCACAAAATCGCCTTTCATGGCAAACAAACAAAAAAAAATCACCTCCTACGGCATTCAAAGAAAAAATTGTCTCTTTTCTTAAATATTTATGCAATTTGAAAAGTTAGAAAAAAGATTGATTTCCTTTCTACTTGTGAAGGTGAATCTCCGGATCACCACTTCAAATTCCAAGTAGAATAGAAAATCTGGCATACCCGTATAAAAAAAAAAGTTAATACCCGTTTTTCTCCTCCGCCAGACCCCGGCAGCCCCGGGACGGAAGGAGAGGATGAAAGCCAGGTCCATCAGGGACATTTTAAATGATGAATAAATATGCCAATGATGTTACCATACCACCTGCATTGTTTATATTGGCAAGTACGTACACGGATTAACACGGAATATCATACCATTCGTGTACGCGATTTCCCACAGGTGTCCGCGGTGAGGATATCACATCAACATTACATTTTCTTTTAAGTGAGGAAGCAGGTAGCAAATCGAACATATAACTCATTTCTAACAACAAGGCTGAAAACACACACATATATATAAAACATTATATCAAAGTGAGCAATGATCATAAGTTGTTCTCAAAAGTAAGATTATATGTTTATACAAAGATCGGTTAGTTAATCATTCCCCAAAAATAAATGCCAACAAAGGACAGTACAACCAATAAAAATCCCAAAATATGTTAACTAAAATCCCAAAATGTTTCATATCTCAAGACTTAACTAAATGTCTAAACGACATCGTTAGCCTGCCATTCTCCTACTCGTTGTGGCTCTCCGACTGCCTCCTCAAGCTCCTCCTCGGGATAACAAGCGTCTGGACCTGAGTACCAAAGAATGAGTCAGACACGACGGTCTGGCAAGTGCGTGAAAAAATAATCAACAAGTAATAATTTTGATTTACCATAGAAAACATTGAAACCTGATTAAAACAATATTTTTCATGAAAGAAGCGCATCACTTATTAGAAAGCACATATGCAGTATAAAAGCATGTAAAGGTACTAAAGAAATAGGGAACTAGCAAGATGGCAACCACACAAAGCTAAATCCTCTATCACCGAAGTGATGAGAGCACATCGGGGCATTGATCACTGACACACGAGGTGATGATTCAACGAAATACATATATCCATATAATTATAAGGGAAGGGACCACAGTAGCGAACTGGGTATCGGGATGGGACGGGATCCAGACTGCAGCTAGAGGGAAGGGAGGGGGACCTCCAAGTCGATGGACCAGGCCGACAAAGTCGTCCAAGCTTAGTGGTGCCAACTCATAGGTCATATGAAGGCAATCGGGACATGTACAAACATTTGTATGATCTAAAACACATAAACGGGCGAGACGGGGTGCCCATGGCATAAATATCACTTATCATTGGGCAATGCATAATGGGTCTAGAAAATGCAAAAGCACAATTTCAGTATTTCGGACATGACTTGTCATGTAGCATAAATTTTTGGGAATCATCAATACAAAAGTTCGGGTAAAATAGAACACAACTCTATTTCCAAAGTTTCTGGGCCGAGTATTCGTGATTGAATATTACACCCATGTGAATAGGGGTCTATGTCAATTCCGATATAAACTTGGTACTCACTGAGTTTTGGATACATTTCAAGCTCCCTATGCACCTTGGTAATTCAAAACTTCAATGAATCCTCGTGATGAGGTTACTTTCTCAAACAGGTTCTATACATCGTCTCCTAGATCTCTCATCACAATAGAGCTCCCAACGAACCTCCTCCATACATCCAACAATCCCTCGGTTGACAATGCACATGGCTCGAGCGGACATGAAGTTTGTGTTCGATTGTATGGACTCAATCCATCAGTTGATATGATAAATTGATTAATTTATTTATTTATCAATAAAATTATGCTTTACTTTCATGAGATGAATGTTATTTTATTACTTAATGCACATGACCAATACACTTGAAATAATGGTTCATGAGTTGAACCGGGTCCCATTAGTATATTAGATGTGATATATGTGTATAGATGACATCCACACACGAGAGATATGTGTCACAAATCTTATACTTAAATATCTTCACAACCAGTGATGAGACTAGGCATCTCATCTGATAAGGTTGCTGCACTTTGATCATTATAAGATAGTGTGATTTGTCTCGATCATCAGAATGGAAGATTCGGGATCATGGCACTGGTACATTAGATGTATTAAAGGACCATGAAAAGCACCTTATCGAATTCTGTCTCGATTATAAGGTCTGCTCTCATAATTTCCTAACAATAGGCTCTCAATCCTGAGACATTAATGAACTCAAGTTTCTATCTATTCATTTGCTTTGAGTCGCCAATGAGTGAGGCCAACTGTAGGTCAACACCTCGGTGTCTTGGGTATGTAGTAGTAGGACTATGGGAACATTAAATGATCAAGATGGGATCTATCTCTATTATCCCCTTATGCCAATTAATGGATTTGTCATTAGTAAGTGTGCACCCATCTCGATTAAGAGTTAATTGGATGGTATTGATGATCACTCTGATTAAATGGGGCTCAAGGATAATAAGATGTGGAACTAAGATTGGAAGAGACATATTTATTTCAATTAATCCATGGATATTGATAGAGGAGCTTACTTGTGGTAATAGGGAAGTTTAGGGTCTTCTATGTAATTTATTCCTAAGACTGGAGTTCAATTACATTTATATAGTGGAGTTATTTGCAATTAACTGTGGGCCCGGATTGCACATGAGATGTGGGATCGCGAGTCCTACTTGGAGCCAGCTTTCTAGGGAATTCCTAGTGGTCCCCATGTTAGCCCAAGTTATTAGAAAGATACTAATTATAGTAGAACTCTAAAAGGAAATAGAAAGTTACTATTTCTATTTGAAGTGAGACTTCTAATAATGGTAATAGTAAGTTACTAATTATAATGGAAGTGAGACTTCTATTTAAATTAGAAAGAAGAGAGTTACTAATTGTTAGAGAAGTGAGACTTCTATTTCAATTAGATATCAAAGAAGAGTTTGCCTTTAAGCTATATATAGAGGAGATTATAGGGCAGGACGTCCAATGGATGTCCTCACCTAGGGATTCACGCCCAAACCTAGTTCGTGCAAGAGTTGCACATGCTCATTCTCCTCTCTTCCCTCTTCTAGTTCTCTTCTAGTTTTCTTAAGAGCTTTCTCTTAGAGATCCCACCCATCTTCTTGAGGAAGAGAATCTGATATGGGTCATAGCGTGGAAGATCAAAAGGTCTTAGAGATTCCTATTTGATAAGTAAAAAAGTTTCATCATCAAAGAAAGACACAACTTCTCCATTAGAGCACAACCGGGCTCCAAAGATATAATCTACTTCGTTGCATGTTGTAGATTTTTATTCATGCTTGTTGGTTGTTGTTCTATCTTCTTGATGGGTTTATTTATTGATCATGATGGCTGAGATTGAGGACATGGATCCTAGACTAGGTTTTATAGCCTTTTGGATAGTTGATCACTAGATCAAGTTGGTCAAAAGTTTTTGAAACCTATCCTAGAGGCCCACCTGTTTCCAACAGTTTGCTCGAGCGGACTTGGGTTCGCTCGAGCGGACCTATCCAGATCAGGTTGGCTCGAGCATACAATCATGTTGGCTCGAGCCAACTGTCCACTGGATTAGCGAACTGTCATAGAAAGCATTTCTGCTAAACAGTTTGGCTCCTGCCCTTTTCCTTTTTACAAATCTCCTTAAGCCTCATTCTTACACCTAAATGAGAGGCTTAAAACCTCCCTTAAACTCCACACAAACCACGATCAAAACTTCCACAAACATCCATCCAATCACCTCCTTACCATCCATATTCAACCACAAGAGAAAGAGAGGAAACCCATCATTCACAAAAATTCATTTGTGCCATAATCAAGAGTTAAATAAAAGACTATATGCCAACATTTCCAAGAAATTAAATGAGCTAACAAGACTCCTTCATATGTGTATTTCGAAATCAATGAAATCAATAAAAATAAGCATGAATGAAAAAACAATAATGCCATCCACATTTCTCATAAGCACATTCTAATATTCAAGTTATCTATTCATCCACTTGCCTTAGATCTCAAACAAGTTAAGGAGGCTTCTAATCTCCCTTTCTCAAGGCCAACCTACAAACACATTCAAAAAACCCCAAACACAAACCCTAAATGGTCAAAACCATGAATGTGGAAGAAAAAGCTTTCAATGAGGAAGAAGAAGGCTCTCTAGGGTGAGAAGGTCCTAGATCTAGAAGATGGAAGGAAAAGCTTACTTGGTGATTCTTCAAACAGACAAAGTTAGCTCAAAGAGGATCTTGAAATGGGTGGTTTCCTCCACAAATAGTATCAATAGAGAGCTTTCATGGTGAGGAAGGAGAAGATGACCTCTATTTTGCCATTGGTGCAAGATTAGTAGAGGTTTGGAGATGGAAGAGTAAGAAGGAGAAGAGGGGAAAACTCTAGATTGGGGGCTAGACTTTTGAGCTGGAAAAAGGAAGAATAGGATAAGGAAAAGAGTTCTCTTATTTATAGCAAGTGAGAGTGGGCTCCACCATTAGCAACTCTTGTCGGGCTGAAATCATGGCTTTTGGAACCTTTGATGAGTTCGACGAAGAAGGGAAAGATGATCGCCGAAAAATCTAGTTTCTAAAAAGTTTATATTTCAAGGGTTTTGGAGACGTTGAATTTTGAGTCCAGATTTGATGTGAAATACTGTTTTGCCCTCGGTGTTGGGAAAGTCGGGTTTCGGGGTTTTGAACGGAAATAGAATCAACACGAAAGTTGAAGAGATTAATGAGATGAGTCCAACGGAGTCAAAACATGAATTATTGGAATCTCGAACAATCCCCCATATACACGCAAAATTATCAAAAGAACCCCCAAAGAGTCCCACTAAATCAAAAAGGTACTCAAAACTCCCCAAAGCTATATAAAAGCTATTCTACCCCCAACTTAAGAAAAAACCATTAATCTCACTTAGAACTAACACACGACTTAATTAGTGCTAATCGAAGTCACTCGCGTCGGGGTCTTACACAACTATTGGATGTTATACAGAATAGGCCACAAGCTCCACCTATGCAACCTCTGGGCTCGAATATTGTTATCAACAATAGGGATCATTACCCTAATGTATTGTTTGAAAGGTTCGGGAAGAGAGCACCCAAAGAATTCTCAGGTCACGAAGACACGTTAGTTGCAGATGACTGGTTGGCAAGCACTAAGAAAATCTTTGATGTCTTCACATGCACAGGAAGACTGAGGATCCATCTTATAGCTTCATTGTTCTATGGGCTTGCAATCCAATAGTGGCAGACAGTCAAGGACCCGTATCTGGCAATGGCTAATGATTATGCATGGACAGCGTTCAAGATTTAGTTTACAGACAAGTACGTCCCTTCCCATGTCAAGAGCCAGAAAGCTATTGAGTTTCAGCAGCTCAAGTAAGGCAGCATGACAATACTAGAGTATTTCACCAAGTTTGAGAGGCTAGCTAGATATGCTACCGAGCTGATTGACACCAAGCAAAAGAAGATAACCAAGTTCTTGGAAGGACCGAATCCGATTTGTTGGGCTATGGAGCTAGGATTTGTGGATTTGTGCAATTTCGACGAAAGGCAAGTAGATATTTATATATATTCATAGAAATGTTTGTTTCTCCTTTGATTTGATGATTTAATGATGATTTAGATAACCACATGCTCATTGATGTCTTTGATTTTAGAAAACATGATAATTATGTTTAATTGTTTAATGAAATGGATTCTTAATTGGATGGTTAGATTGGTTGGATGGATATTAGTTGATGGACTTGATAAGAGGGGGTATGGATGTATGTGGAGAGGGCTAGGCTCTATTCTTGTGTTTGTATGTAGGTATGGATGAAAAGGGAGTTTCTCCCCAACCCAGTTCGGTTATAGAAGCTTGATTATGTTTTCTGAAAACACGCGGTTGACCGAGTGGGGTCACCTGGTAAACTGGCAACACTGGTATTTAGTTAGGCTTCTTGAAGCCCGACAACTTTTCCAATTCCCATTTATGTTTCAACTCTGACTGTGTATCCGATCGACCGGATGTCGACCGGCTATGAAGGAGGTCGACCGACCCTGTTTGTGGTCGACCGGATGAACTGGGGTTCTTTCTTAAGGGCCTCTTTGACTTAGAACTGGATGGACTTAGGTGGAACCTTGGGTACCTTTTTGGACTCATTTGACTTTGTACGAGGAATGTTTTGAGCAGATGAATCCTCATAGTTATTTCCATTTTCTCGGGTTTCGATTCATCTCAATCTTGAACATAATAGGACAATGGGATACCCTTTTTATATCTATGCATGAAGAGGTTCCGTCCGGTATCGCGAACCCTAATTCCTTTCGTTGACTGAGTAGGGTTGCATGAGACTCCGGGGATAACAATTGACTTAGGATTGGATTGTCTATCGCTTTTGATTCTAAATTGTACCGTCTGGTACTATCTACATGTAACGAACATGTTCAGTAGTTTTGTTTACTTTACTTTGTTTGAGGATCACATTGAGAACTTAGATGATGGACTTAGGATCCCTTTTGATGTTCCGTTTGTTTTGAGGTTTGGTTGAAGTGTTCAGGCTAGGAGGCTTGATTGTAAGGCTTGAAGAGAACTACTATTGAAGTTTGTTTGAAGTTTGATTTGATTTGGAATAAAGTAGTTTCTCTAATGCTGTTGAATCTTGTTCGCGCAAGAAAGCCTAGCCCCTCACTGATTGTCTGTTTAGGATTCTTTGTGTCAGGCACCACTCAGCTGTTAACGTTCAACACAGCTGGGGCACCACCTGTGTGAGGATTTTGAATTTGTTTGCTTCGAGGCAAGATTGGGCCAAAGCCCACGGGGACCGAGCCTCATGAGCCAAGAGATGATTGTTATTGTTATTGTTATTGTTAGTGGACACCAGGTTTTGATCCCAATTTATTGATATCTCCACCACGACTCAATGTGAGTAAGGGAGGGCAATGACACTATCCCGTGGTAATTAGCATGTGGACCGCCTACTTTGATAGTCTGTTTATGATTCGAATGCTATGCATTTCTTATGATCAGGATGCTATGCATTTCATATGATTTTGTTCACTCGTTTACTCTAATTCGTTCTGCATATCTGTTGATGTTTTATATATGTATATATATATATACCTGCCTGCCGACCGTCGTGTCTGATGCTGCACTTGGTGCATAGGTACCGGGCACATCTACCTTTGGGAAAGTGGATGCGTCGCTTCAGGCAGTTTAGCCTGATGGTGAGTACGAGTTGTGTGTCGACGATATTGTCGTCATGACCAGCACACGAGTGCCTTTATACTTTGGTTAGTTCGTATTTATTCTCTTTTGGCTTAGGTTTTGTTAGAAGCCGTTAATTAATATATTTTTGCTATCTTTTTTACTAAACTTCAACTATAGAAAAAAAAGATGTGCATACTCTGAAATGTTATATTATACCATTTGTTTAATTATGATGTTCCGCTGTGTTTTATGGTTACCGATCAAATATTTATACCTCACAGCAGACTTCGATCCTATGGGACATGATTGGGGCCAGGTTGCATTTGATTAAAGTTAGAAAGAAAAATTTTAATTGGCCCTAATCTCACGCATAACCCCAGTTTCACTTTTGGGGGCGTGACACCTCTCTTCCCTCCTCGCCTGCACTCTCCTTTCCCCCTGCATCCCACACACCATTAGCACCTTCCCTGTACACCCACCTGCCATCTACACTCGTTCTCTTCTCTCCGCTCCTCCCTATTCCTCTCTTCTTCTTTTTCCCCCTGTCTCCTCGCCACCTATGCCTGCTGCAGCGCCCATCCGTGTGCACCATTCCCTTTCTCTCCTTCTCCTCCTCCTCTCCTTCCTTCCTTTCCTCCCTCACGGCACTCACCTATGCGCCTGCCCCACTTCTCCTTTCTTCTACTTCTTTCCTTTTCTCTTTTCTTCTTTTTCTTCCTCCCCTTTCTCCCTTCACTGCATCTGCTGCACCCACTTCACTCACCTGCACACCCATCCACTACACTACAACCACCATCATCACTTCCCCGTCTTTTCCTTTCTCCACCAGCACACCCTCCTGAACCCATCTATTTTTCTCTCCATTCTTTTATTTCTCTTCTCCCAATCCTCCTGCCAAATAGCCACACCAAATTAATAACATCTCCCTGTTCTCCTAAGTAGCCACGTCTACACCACTGTCCACTCCCAGTCCTCCTAACCAAAGTACCCACTAGAACCCATTCAACACAAAACAAACCACAAAAACGGCCCATAACCCAACGAACCCATTGAACGAGCCAACCCACCTACAATCTAGCCAATCATCATACCAAAACCCACTTTACTGACCCATCCAACCCGAGCCAAAACCCATCTCAGCTCACCTGCGCTATACCACTTACAGTCCATCTTTGGGACTTAATGCAAAAAGAGATCCAAGACCCAAAAAGAAAAGAAAAGGACATCTACATGGTCCCAACGACCAGATTTGGGATTCTAGTATCAAATTGGTGAGATCTTTCTATTATTACCTTAGTTCAATTTATCTTAGTTTGTTTGCAGTAGATTCATATAATTGTCTGCATTTATTTTAGGTTGCCATTTAGTTACACATTCATCAATCATTTATTTTTCATTATTATTTTGATAGGGTGCATCTTATTGCATTTATTGTATGCATTCATCATGCATCATCTTAATTCATTAATTTGAACTACTTTTTTAAGCATCCATTACATTCATCGCATTTGTCATTTGCAGTCTTATCCTCTCCATCTAACCTAGCCTTATAGGACCTAGGAGAGTGGCGGTAGGCGGGTTGGCCCTTTCATTGGGTCAGCCCATCCATGCGCTCCAATGTATAAAAGAGATGAACGGTTAGATTAGGTTCCATGCACACCCCTAGTTAGGCCCTTCCAACCCTATATTTACAAAAATCCAAAAAAATCAGAAAATCCCAAAAAATCAAGAAAAAGATTTTACCTTTCTTTTCTTCATTCAACCTCTACCAATTTTCACCATGGAGCTTCATGCTATTAGGGTAGGCTATACTTGATTCCTGAATTTATTGATATTTGAAAAAGAATTTTCAGCACATGCTATATTTTCAAAACTATCTTCCACCCATGCTTTCATTATTGCTTCAATGCGCTAAGTAACACCAACCCTTAGGTGTTAGTGAACTCGACATCGTCCACCCTTCTATGCGACTCTCTAGGCCTTACGGCGATAGCCTCCTAGCGGACTCTCTATGATTGACAGTGGCACACAGGCCCCTCACTCTCTCCTAAGTTAGATTAGCTAAGTGTGTATTCATCCCCAACCATGCCCTAAGCAATTGTTGGTTTTAAGATGGGCCTGATGGACGATAGTCCACTTCTCTATGTGATCTTTCCCTAGATCGGCCGGGTGCCTTAGTCCTCCCATCTTTAGACCAACGTTGTAGTGGGCACCTAGGCTTTTATTTTGAGCATCATGTCGCATGTGCTTTTGACCCTTTTTCAAGCATCCTTACAAGTATGTTTTCAAATAAAATCTACCCTTTCCCAGCCAAGGGATTCGAGGAGGGTATCCGGTGAATAGAGTTGATCCCCCTCAATGAATATTGGCACCAAACCCTTTTTATTTATTTTTTTTTTTCATCACTTTCTAGTACTTTCACTTTTTTAGCTGAATGAAAGAAGGTAAACAGTGATTGACTTTCCTTTGGGATTGTAAATTGATGATAGGAATTCCTTTATTCCATATAATGATTGATTATAACCTTAGTCATCATTTCTGTTGGATTTGGAGTGATTTTATGCTATGACTCGTACTGAAATCTTGTGCATTTGGGCTATGATAAGGCACTACTGAACCCAAGTTTTATGTACTGGAGAAGCTTTTCCAAAATGACTGAAATTCTGCATTATGCAAATTTGATAACGTGTTCCCATTTTTCGTAGTTCTGTTTTCAATGTGTTTCAATCCAAATCATGCCATGCTGATTTTTTTGTTTATGCATCTCTGAATTATTTTTCCCGTCAATCCAAAATTATGCAATTTCAATATAAAATGAATTTTCTAGGATCTCTGAGCTGAACCAGTCAAAATATGTGAATCGGACTGCAGCAGATTTTGGAAACCTGTACACTATTTTCAAATCCCTGGTTCAATGATTTCTATTTTGAATAAAGACTCACTGATGTTTTTGACTACTCCCATACCAGTTGTCTTTCAGTGAGATTTGGTTTCATCTGATTTCAATTTTCAAGAAATTATTAAAAATCGGACAGCGGGCCTGAGTCATGGACAGACACTGCAGAAACTCAGCATGTAAACCGGGATTTCTGCACATAATCACAAGGGTTTCTGTTCATTGAAAATCCATAAAAAAAAAAAAAAAAATTCACATGAGCTTCCCCTTTAGGTCCATTAACTCCCATAAAAATTTCAGATTAATTAGAGCTTTATAAAACTTATTAAAAATCTGATAGTGGACCCCGATCATGGACCGAATTCTATAGTGCAGAAAATCCAGCAGGTTAACTTGGATTTGTGTGTATAATCATGAAGGGTTAGTTTAAGTTAAAATTCATGAAAACTTTATAGGAGTTTCCTCTTCGGGTCATTTAAGTCTAAAAAAAAATTTAGAATAATTGGAGGCCTGTAGAAATTATAAAAATTCAGACAGTGGACCTATTTCAGGGGCCACATTCTGCAATGCAGAAATTCCCGCATTTTTATTCAGATTTGTGTCCACTATTTCATAAGGTTTCAATATCAGAAAAATCCAGATTTAATATGGGACTTTATCATCACATGCACTGAATCCCTATAAAAATTGAGACTGATTCAAGTTACTGAAAAATTATAAAAAATTGGGAAACGAGCAATGGAGCAAACTATAGAATTCAGGATTATGTTACCTATTTCATATTTCAGTTATTTTTCTTTCTTTTCTTTCAAATGCATGGAACTTAGTCTTCTCACTCATCTCGAATCTTAAAGATGAACCGAACCCCCATAATAATGACCCAAAATAATATTGATGAGATCATCACGCGTCGCCGGCGGCGTTGTGATGAGTGGAACCCTTAATTTCCCGCATGGAGGCGATCAAACGGAGTCATGGCCGTTTACCATGACCAACGATCACACTTTTTTACCAATTCTAGGATTAGTCGGGAATCCTCGGAATCAGTTTGTACTTTCGAGTATCGCTCTATATAACACTGTGTTTCCACCCATATCGGGTTTGGAAATCACATCTGACAATTACTCCACTATATAAATGCAATTGCAATCCAGTCTGAGAAGTAAATTACAAAGAAGAGCCAAAACTTCCCTATGACCACAAGTACCCTCCATCTATATCCATGGATCAATTGGACGTGTCCACCAGATTGGATCCATATCTTATTATCCTTGAGACCCAATTAATTATAATGATTATCTGTACCTATCCAATTAACTCTTAATTGGAATGGGTGCGCCCTTACCAATGATAATGACGATAGATTCTATCTTGACCATTGAATATTCCCACAGTCCTACTACCACGCACCCAAGACACCAAGGTGTTGACCTACAATTGGTTTCACTCATTGGTAATTCAAAGCAAATGAATAGACAGAAACTTGAGTTCATTAATGTCTCAGGATTATGAGCCTATTGCTAGGGATCTATGAGAGCGTACCTTAAAGTAAAGACAATGTTTCATAAGGTGCTTCTCATGGTCCTTCAATACATCCAATGTACTAGCACCATGATCCAGAATCTTACATTTTGATAATCGAGACAAACCACACTATCTCATAGTGATCAAACTGCTTCAACCTTATCAAATGAGATGGCCAATCTCATCACTGGTTGTGAAGATATTTAAGTATAAGATTTGTTATACATGTCTCCCGTATGTGGATCTCATCTATACATATATATTACATCTAGTATAGTTGTGACTCTAGTTCATCTCATGAACCATCATGCCAATCATGTTGGTTATGTGCAAATAAATAATAAAACATCATTCATCTCATGAAAGGAAATCATGATTATATTGATAAATAAATAAATAAATCAATTTATTTCCTCATCTAATGGATTGAGACCATATAAACTAACAAAATCGGCTCTCATGCCAAAAACCTAGTTTTCACCCCAGCAAACCAAAACTTAGCTTTAAAAAAACATGGCTTTCACGCCAAAAATCGGCTTTCATGCCACAAACCTTAGCTTTCAGGCCAAAAATAAAATTTTGGCTCTCATGCCACAAAAAACAAACCTTGGTGTAAGGGGTGAACACCCCCCACAGTGAGATAGGGGGGGCCCAGAGCCCCGGGCCTATTGTATACACTTCAGGCGTCAGGGAGTTGCCCCTAGCCTTATTCATGCATTTGTCCCTGGCTCGTCACCAGGGGGCCTCCCCGGGTTTCGATCCCATGACCTCTTGTTAAAGAGGTATTTAGGGAGAAACCCAGTACCACTTGAGCTACTAGCCGAGTGGTACCCGGGGTTCACTCCAACCGAAAGGTTGCGGGTTCGAATCCCCGGAGAGGCCCCCTGTTGAAATCCATACAAGGACAAATAAACAATAGGCTTCTGACACCCCTGGTGACGAGCCAGGGAACGGTACCGTGGTGACGAGCCACGGGGGTTGAGTAACGCCCCAGCCGGTGGTGACCAGCCCCGGGGGTTTCGGGAAACGCTCAGCCCTACAAAAGATCGGCCTTTTTGTAAGGGGTGAACACCCCCCACGGGGAGATAGGCGGGGCCCAGAGCCCCGGGCCTATTGTATACACTTCAGGCGTCAGGGAGTTGCCCCTAGCCTTATTCATGCATTTGTCCCTGGCTCGTCACCAGGGGGCCTCCCCGGGTTTCAATCCCGTGACCTCTTGTTAAAGAGGTATTTAGGGAGAAACCCAGTACCACTAGGGGCAACTCCCTGACGCCTGAAGTGTATACAATAGGCCCGGGGCTCTGGGCCCCGCCTATCTCCCTGTGGGGGGTGTTCACCCCTTACACTTGGTATTCTAGATTACTTTTGATCAGGGTAGATTCGTGGTTTTCGCGGCAAAAAGCTCCTCCTCAAGTTTTTCCCCAATTATCTTCATCTTCTTGGTTGAGAGGCAAGTAGATATGCAATTTATAATTGAATGTCTGTATTGTTTGCTATTGATTGTATGATTTCTTGTTAGATTTCCCAAATTCCAAGCCTGCTATTAATATTGATTTGGGATTGACATGTTAGATTAAGTCTGGGGATTTGGGTTTGGTTTAATTTGTAATTGGTAAACCTTTGGCGTTAAATAAATAGAATGGGTGGAAAATGATAAATGTGATGAATGGGGAGCATGGTGGCTCATTTTCAGCAGGTTTACTATTAAATGGCCTGAGGAGGAAGAGAGCAGGAAACCCATTTTCGGGGTTATAGGCCGTTGTCCGATCGACCTGACCTTCTATTCGATCGATCGGACAGGGTTAATGCCCCAATTAACCAGGATAGTTCACTGTCCAATCAATCGGACAGAGAACACGTCTCAATTAACTTAAATATGGCATTGCCCGATCGATCGAAGGGTAGTTTTCTAACAACACTTGGCAACTTCAGACACTTGTAACTTTTAATCCGCCCGTTGAATTTCTACATGTAATATACCGTTGGAAAGCCCTTGATATGTAGAATCCAATGGTTTTAATTTCATCACAATCGGAGGTCGCGAAGTGATGTAAATACTTAAATTATTGATCCAGCTCATGTTTTATTGCAAATGAGACCGGTAACTTATGTTTGGGCCTTAGATGTTGGAAACCATGAACCTACTCTCACTTGACCTTTAATGGGATTAAAATCATAGCACGTGGCTTGGTGTGCTTCGATGGGTTCTCTAGGTATTTGTGTATTACGCATGGTTTAACTGAATGGGTATGAAATTGTTTCAATAGATGCTTAACATAATTGTAGACTAAGGAATTTCCCTATAAACATCGTAGATCCAATTTCCACACGTACTCCATTAGAACATGTGGGATACAAGGATGACACCACTTACCTAGGTCGGGATTGTAATTCCTCCTTGACTTATGACTTGTATCCGTTGTTACTATTCCTTGTACACTCTTTTGGGCATAACACACTTGATAATAATGAAACATAATTCTTATAGAACTAGGATATGAACCTGACTTAAAGTGTATCTTAGGAATCGTGTGTCATGTAATGATAAACATGATTGGCTAGCATGTAAGGGATTATCAAGTGGTTGACTTATATTGTATTGTCTTGAATGAGATAACCCCTATGATCATGTCTTGTGCATTGAGTTAGCCAGACTTGCTTGTCTTGTTTTCCTTATATTAATACCACTTCATTATCATTTGCATGTCATGGCCAGCTGCATTTTGGGGGTTTTATTTGATGGGCTGGTTGCTCGGACATCGGGATGGGCAGTCAGCGTAGGACGGGGTCCATGGAGTTGAATAGTTGGGAGCGGGCTAGGACCGTACTGCTATTCCCAAGATCAGGAGTTAGGATTCCACTGGAGCCAGACTTTGGTATCAGTAGTCTGGTCTGGATTGTTACTAATACTCCGGAGGTGGCTAGGACATCCTTGGAGTCTCCCTCTTGCTTCTTGCATTGCATTGTTTGGATAGTGGTTATTGCTAGATGATGTTAGGATTTCCGTTATTGCCTCTTATGATTATTATTCATGCTTTATGCTTAGCTTCACTTTCCTTGTATTCACATGATATTATAGTTGCCATTATTCTGTACTTTATGCATGCCATGTCATTTATACCTTGCTCATCTATTGTTCAACATGTCGTTGACTCTGTTCCTTGGTGTGCAGACACCTTAAGTAATTACTACTATGAGGAGCAGGCCGGTGAGGAGATCCTCAACCAGCTAAGGAGGAACGAGAGCGGTGTGCAGATGACGTAGAGTACCTTCATCGATCCTGACACGAAAAAGATTCATATGAGACTTCATTAGATTTATTATTTCATTTATTATCGCTCATTGAACTTTTATTTCATTGACTCCATGTTAGTTAATGGCCTTGACTTTTGGGATGGCCATTGTAATTAATTAACTTCTTTGTTTAGTTTTATTTATTCCTTGTGCAACTTTAACATTTATTGAGATTATTATTCCTTGTTGATATCCAACTATGGTATGAATTTCGCAATTATTGCATAATATGAGGCATGAAATATAATATCCTCACAGTAGACTTACGATCCTTGGGCCTAAAGGACAAAAATTTTAATTAGTCCTAAATTTCACTCTCCGGATCCCAATATATTTCTAATTGGGTTCGGGGGATGTGACAGAAACATAAAAAGGTATGAATACGATCATGTTGAGAAAGTCATTATCACTAGGGTTATTATTACAAAGTACCTTCTTTGACGACTGGCGGAGTACTCTCTACCTCCATGAACTCATCCGAAGCATCGTCAAGAGTTGCATCCATGGATGGTTCAAAGTCATCGGAATCCTGTGGCGAGTCAGCTGACAAGAAAGCAAGCAGTATGTTAGCAAACAACATCACAGACGAAAAGGAAAAAAGAAAAAAAAAGTGGGGGGGGCGGGCTGGCCCACTTGTCGTACAGCCAAAAAAAAAACATGTGAAAAAAAAGGAAAAACACGTGAAAAAAAAAACAAAGAAATAAAAATGTGAAGAAAAAAAAGATAAAAAAAAAGAAAAAAGAAGAAAAAACCATGAAAAAGAAAAAAAAGGAGAGAGAGAAAGAAGAACTATTTTTACCATCCTACTTTTACATGGAGTTTTCTTGGAAAAAAAAGACTTACTTGAAGCCATTGATGGAGAAGAAGAAGAAAAACTTGACAATCCTTGAAGAAGAAAAACTCTTAGTCTTGAAGAGTTTTACAAAAGAAACGAAAAAAAGCAAGAGATCCAATCTCCCTTTGCTTTTATAGAAGAGAGCAAGCCAAAGAATAAAACAAGGAGAAAAGCAAGGGGGTAAGTGCTACAAATTAGCAACCTTCCCAAAAGAAAGATATTTAGAGCAATTCTTTCACAAAAGAAAGGGAATTAGAAAGATTTTCTCCCAAAAGAGGGGGGATTTCCCCCAAAGAAAGACACTTTGAGATATTCTCTCTAAAAAGAAAGGAAAATTGAGAGATTCTCTCCAAGTAGGGATATTTTTAGATATTCTTTACAAAATAACACCACATGAGATCTAAGCCATCTTTAAAGCTTAAGGTCCCATTGGTTATCCCACATGAGCTAGGTTTGACCATCTAGGCACTAAAAGGGGCTTTCTATAAAAAAATCCCTCTTACCAAGAGCACACAAAGTGGTTTCATGCTTCTTTTGAGTTGATTGGACCACACAAAAAAAAAATCCAAGCCTCATGAGCTTTTAAAATTCAAATCATCCAACCTCATATACCAAATTGAGCCAAAATCTTGAAATTGACATTCCACAAAAACCCAAACCACTCCAATGGACCCAAAATAGTCTCAAAGAGTGAACAAAAACTAAATCCTAACCCCCTAACTTGCCACATACAACCTTTTAAGTCATAAGGTCAAAACCCAAATCCGAATCCTGACCCCCAACCTACCACATACAGCTTGTTAGGTCACAAGTTCAAAACAAAAAACCAAGCCCCGACCCCCTAACCAGCCACATACAGCTTATTAGGTCACAAGGTCAATAAAGAAAACTCAAAACCCAAAAAAAAAAAAAGAAACCGAAATCCAAATTTCTCATGTCATTTTCAAAACTTTTCCTAGAGATGGTATGTGATCCCTTTCACTACCATAAAATCCCCTGGAAACTCAAAAGGCTACTCTACCAAAAGAAAACTGCTCAAAGACTCTTGGTCAAGTCAGAAGTTCTCCTTCAAACTTCTCTTCGAGGCACATCAACTTAAAAAATTGTGCAACTCATCGCTGCACCTCGAAGGGGCATTTGTAAATGTCACTTTGCCTCTTCAACATAAAAAAGCTACATGAAGCCGCATCCTAACACAAACAAGCAATGTAACTTCAAGCGTCAAATCTTGTCAGAATCAAACAAAAACTGCAAGATTCTTCAAAACAGCCAAAAGAAGAGTACACATGAAGTTTGGGTCATTTCAGCATTATTTGGCCTAACTCACTCATCGAACAGGAGCCTCTTGGCAGCGACAGCGTCGAAGACATCAGATCTCCAATCCGAGCCTATGGATGGTCTCAAAATACCTCCAAAAGGCTAAATATTTGTTGACACCAAAAAAGTCACTATGTCTCCTCAACATCAAGAAGCCTCGTGAAGCTGCATCCTGCTACAAAACAGGCAAAGCTACTTCAACCATCAGATCTTGTCAGAATCAGACAAAAACTGCAAGATCCTTCAAGGCAGCCAAAAGAGGGGTACACCTGAGGTTTCGGGTCATTCCGATATCGTTTGGCCTAACTTCACTGCTCCGACAGCTAAACAAGCGCTCCCGGCGGCGACATCATCGAAGACACTAAAACTTCGATCAAAGCCTACGGATGACTCCAGAATGTCTCCAAAGGGCTCCATGCCAAATTTCAAGTCAAACCGACAACGTTTGACTCTCCATCAACGCTCGAGCAGCAAAATCAAGCCTCCTGGCAGCGGGAACCACCGAAGCCATCACTCATCAAACCAAGCACAAGAATGGCTTCAACATGCTTCCAAAAGGTTGCACGTCAAATTTCAGGTCATTCCGACAACGTTTGACCAGGTTTCGATGCTCTGAAAAAAAATCAAGCCTACCGGCGGCGGAGCAACCCGGGACCATGACATCCAAAACAGAGCTCATGGTTCGTCTCAAAATGACTCCAATAGGCTCCCCATCAAATCTCAGGTCAATCGGACATCGTTTGACCACATATCAAAGCTCGGCATTTTCCCCGCAGCAAAATCAAGTCAAGCATCGATGGGACCCCAAATGGCTTCAAAACTCAAATAAAAGCCCATGGTTGGTCCTATCCACTGCTCAAGAAGCTTCACCTCAATTTTCAGGTCATTCCGACATCGTTTGGCCTAGTTTCGACTCTTGACGGAAAATCGGCTACAAAGTCTTCGGCTTTCCCGAAAAATGGGAAACTTTGTGTTCCGGTTTTGCGCGGGTTCTCATCAAGTTTTCTCCAAGAAAATCAAGTCAATAATTGAGGAAAAATGTCAAGAAAAATACAGAAGAAAGAAGGAACAAAAAAGACGAAAAATCGACCGAAAACGAAGCTCGGCGACCAAAGGGGAAAAACCCTAAGGTCACCGGCGACCCTGCAAATCCGGGTCGCCGGATTTTGCACCAAATGCCTCGTTTTTCGATCTTTTTCGCGTTTCGAGCATTCCTGCCTCTGTGATTTTCTGAAAATCCAATGTTTGATGCTTGAAAATCACTAATCTTCACCGACATCTCGGATCCGCCGTCAAAAGCATGAAATCATCACCGATCGCCCCAAGATCGCCAATCGGCTGACGAAGAAAGTATACTTTCTGTCCGACCGATCGTGAAATCGACAAGACAGATGTCACCGGCCCACCAACATCAATCAATGTCTGAAATTGCATCGCAATCCGACATCAAACAATGTGTGGATCCACCTGTGATGATCACAAGAAGAATCTCAAAAGACGCGGCGCAGCCCACGACTCTTCACATGCCTTGGCGACCACTTAATGACGTTTAATTGACCCGTTTATGACAACTTAATGCGGTCATTAACTCATTCTTTTGGACGGCCCAATCAGATTCAAGCATTTGGGAGTTACAAATCCAAGCAATCATGGCATTTAACCCATGAAACTCCCATCATCATGAAACTTAAAGGGAATTAAATGCCCACTACCTTCATCGGCCAATCACAAGCCATGAAAAAGGAGTTACAAAATCAACTTGTAACTCCTCATCAATTCTCTCATCATGGCTATCAATGCCCATAATCACCTCATGGCTATCAAAAGCCTATAAAAGGAGATCCATTCCAAAGAGAGAGAGAACTTTTTTTCAACTTTCCACTGGTCTGCACACTTGCATTCTTCTGAAGAAATCCTGACGAAGTCCTGCTGCTCTGCCGCCAGAAACACCACAAGGTGATTAAAGTCCCTTGGGGGGCCACCCCACCATGGTCCCCTCCTTCTCCAACATGGCCTAAACGCGGTTTTTCAGCCCATTTACTTGGTTTTTCATTGGATATAGGACCTCCTCTTGGTCCTTGTCCTTTAAAAAACCGGGGTTAGGAGCCAAGCCGAAGAATCAAAGCATCAACCGTTCTCATTTGAAGGACGATGGCGAAGTCCATACATGGCTTGCGACCGTCGATCTCAACGTGTCCCCACAATCTCCTGAGAAGTTAGATCCCTTTTCTTCCTTTTCTATTGTAGTTTGTATTTCTTAAAGAGACAAAAGGAAAATCACAATCCTTGTCTTTCATATTTGATGAGTATTGTAAAATCGCCTTTCACGGCAAAATTGCCTTTTACGACAAACAAACAAAAACGCCTCCTACTGCATTCTCAAAAACAAACTTGTCTCTTTTCTTAATATTTATGCAATTTGAAAAGTTAGAAAAAATGATTGATTTCCTTTCTACTTGTGAAGGTGAATCTCCGGATCATCACCATTCCAAATTCCATGTAGAAAGTAAATCTGGCATACCCGTACAAAAATGTTGATACCCGTGTTTTCCCTCCACCGCCGAGACCCAGGTAAGCCCCCGGGGTGCGGAAGGAGAGGACGGGAATTCCAAGGGTCCATCAAGTTGGCATACCCGATGGGACCCGTTGAATTGATAACGTGATGCTTTGATCCATTGGCTCCTTTCTAGTTGGTGGCCTACGTTGCATTTTGCATCTAAAAAAAAAAAAAACATGAGATGGGATTTTTGTTATTCTTTCTCATTTCAAAAAAAAAAATATGATTTCTTTTCTAAGATTCAACTTTGAGAAACTCTGATCCATTCCTCTTCGAACTTGATAGCTCACAGAAATGTTTGCAGCTATCGTTCATATCAGGGACTGGGCCATCTTTTCTCTTTGATGAGTCCAATTGCGATTTCAAAAAAAAAAAAATTCATTTCAAATTCTTTCAAAAAAAAATGATATCTCTTTCTCAAAGCTCAACTTTGAGAAATTCTGATCCTTCCCTATTCGAAGTTGATAGCTCACAGAAATGTTCGCAGCTATCGTTCATATCGGGGACTGGGCCATCTTTTCTCTTTGATGAGTCTAATTGAGATTTAAAAAAAATTTATAATTTCAAAAAAAAAATCAGTTTTCTCTCTTTTGAATTCAAATTTGAGAAACTTTGGTTTTTCCTTTTCGGATTTAGCGCTCGCAGAAATGTTGAGCCTTTGTTCGGATTGGAACATCATTCTCTCTCTTTGATGAGTTCATAGAAATCTTTCAAAAAGAGTTCAAAAAAAACAAAAACACTAAGGTTCCACCAGTTGCGTTCTTTGACCAAAGTGGGTTTAAGAAAGGCCTTGTCCAGAGTGTGGAGACAGCTAGACTGTTTGAGGCTAGGGTCCACCAAACGGGTTCATTAAGTAATCCTACCCTTACCTGGGGGCTGATCTATCTACTAAGGTCTCATAAGATCGAATTGGAAACCTATGTGCATCTTCAAAAAAAAAAAAAAAAAAAAACCTTTCAAAAAAAATATTCAAAAAAAAAATCTTCCGTCACCTTTTGAGTTCAGAATTGAGAAATTTTGGGTCCTTCCCTTTCGGATTTAGCGCTCGCAGAAATGTTGAGCCTTTGTTCGGAATGGAACACCATTTGCTCTCTTTGATGAATTCAATTGTGACTTTTCAAAAAAAAACTTCCGTCATTACTGGATTCACATCCGAGAAATTCTGGTTCCTTCCCTTCTGGATTTAGCACTCGCAGAAATGTTGAGCCTTTGTTTGGATTAGAACACCATTTGCTCTCCATGAATCCAAATTTGACCTTTCAAAAAAAAAAATCCCATCCCGTGTCCTTCCCAAAGATGCGATTTGCAACATTTGTGCCTAGCGGTGCTAGTATGCCCTTTGGGGTCTACTGTATTCGCGACCGACACATTTGTATCTCCAACCTTATATTATTTTACCTCGAGTGAGCCTTGCTTCTTGGTAATTTGAATTAAGGTCTACAATTGCTTCTAGCAGTCACTGGAACGTTCACTCTGAGCCTACCATACTCGCATTTTAGAACAATTGTATCCTCTATGGCTTTTTGCCTTCTTCATCTTCCTTGGGCTGGGCCATGTCCCCTCAAGTGATTTGAAAAGACAAAACCATAGTTGTTCTTCATTTATGATCACCATATTCTTGTGATTACTAATGGATTTGGTCTTGTTTCAGAAGTTTTCCAAAACTAACAATGGCAGCTTCATTGACCATCACTTTCGATGAGAACAAGTACCAACTTATGCTTCAAGATAAGCAAAACAAGCATAAACGCCCTGCCAGTTGCCGAAGCATCATCTCCCTCGACAACACTCCAAACACCGGGTCAACTTCAACTCCCCGGACCATCATCTTTGGGTCGCTGGGACCATTCCCAGTCCCCGCAGAAGAAATTGTACCTGCCAAAAAGCAGAAAACCGGCCCGCAACGTGTCACTAACATGGCACCAAGGGCGAACACCAAGAAGCCTGAAGCCCGTGGCGCTCCCACGAAGCCTCAACCCACAAGAAACCAAGTTTGCCCCAAAACCTGGTCCCCGAGATCTTCACCAAAGCAACGGAGGTCCCGAACATTTGTAAAGCCAGCATACCTGGCCCCTCTCAAGGAGAATCGATTCTACCCTCTCTCTTACATAAAAGAGGAGAAACCTACCCTCCACCCAAAAAACAAACAAAATTATCATGAGCCGGCTTGCTCCTACAAGCCTAAAATCAAATCTTGCATCGTTAAGCCTACGTAAAAACATGCTGAAGCCTGCACTCCCTCGAGTCGACCATTCATCTCAACAGGGGCCGAGCTCGCAAAATTCAAGTCTTCACTGCTACAGGAAAAGGACCGCATCCAGATCCTGTCCTTGCCCAGCTTTAAAGAAGACAAACTCGGCTGCAGTGCACGAGGGACTACATCCTTCATCGTCAGAGCCCAGCCAGAGCTGACTGAAACTGAAATTGCTCGTCGTATGTGTCGCCGTGCAGCATATCGATAAAAGAGACTTGAGAAACAAAGAACCCAGCATTCTACTCTCCATGTCTCAAACAAATGGGTCGAAAAAGAAAGACCCGACCAATTCGTTGCTGTCTATATGGTTGGTAAAACCAGAAAACGCCAGAAGTCAGCAACCAAAATCAGTGTTAGGCGTGCAGTGACTCGCACCATCTCTCGGACTCGAACACATCCGGAAGAATCCTCCACTCCTCTAAGCCAAGGACACCAGAGTAACCACTCCTCAGATTCTTCATCTAGAAGAATGAGCCCCAGCTCAGTCACCAGGACGATTTCTTCGTTCGAATCCTTAGGGATGAACGTCTCGGCTACAAGTTCTGAGCCGCCTCCACAGCATGATGACGTAACTGCACGCATCCAGCAGTTGGAGCAAGGACAACAGAGAATTGAGGCTCTGATGGAAAACCTTATTCTCACTCTACAGCGTCCACCACCTAACAATGAAACCCCTCCGAATCATGAAGATGATGGGGGCAATGCAGAAAATAATGAGTCACGCGCCCTTACCAAAAAGGACGTGGACGATATCCTCGCAAAAGCAAAAGAAGAGGATACATTGAAGGAACATGGGATCAAGCCACCCTACCCTTTATGGATGGACTCGGTTCCGTTCCCTGCAAAATTCAAGCAACCTACTCTCCAGACATGTACTGGGAAAGCTTCAGCCAGACAGCATGTCATCCACTTCAAGATCTTGACGGGAGCTATTGCGGATCAAGATGCCCTCAAGATTCACCTCTTTGCAAGTACCCTAAAAGGTACAGCCTTTGATTGGTACTCAACTCTGCCAGAGAACTCCATCCAAAACTGGGTTATGCTGGAGACACGCTTCCTGACTCACTTCCAAGGTGAGGACCATCCTATTATTATGGCTCAACTATGCAGCCTAAAACAAGGAGAGAATGAGTTAACATACAACTTCATTCACAAGTGGAAGGCAATGACGTACAAATGCTCAGATGTACTGCCACAAGCGTCGCTAGTCGACATCTGTCATAACAATATGAGAGCAAAAATTCACTCCATGATGATCGGCAACAAATCAAAGAGCCTGGGAGAACTCCTCGAAGCTTCCATTGAAGCTGAAATGGTGATTAAAGACCTCAACAGTCAGAAATCGTCAAAGAAAGAGCCGACTGCTGTTACAACCTCAAAACCAAAGAAAAAGGAGGTTCTCAATGTGCAGACCAAGTCAGCTCCTCAGCAGCCAAAGAAAGCTGAAAATAAAACTACAGGTAAAAGGTCTGAACTCTCCGATGCCTTCAAAGAACGTGTAGAAAAGAAATATCCGTTCTATGAAGATGTTGAAGAAATCTTTGAGGCTCTCCTAGCAAATGGCAAACTCACTTTGCCAGAGCCCAAAAGACCGAGAGATGTTGGCAAAACCAATGATCCCCGATACTGTCCATACCATCAGATGATCTCACATCCTCTCAATCAATGCTTCATTGTGAGAGAGAAGATCAATGAGATGTGGAAAAACGGAGTCGTAACTTTTGACAAAAACTACGGCTCCACTTCTGTCAACATGGTGTCATGTGGGCAAGTTTCAAAATCACCAAAGAAGAAGACCACTACTTCATTCAAGGTGATTAAAAAGGCTCAAGTGTCTCAAGAGTTGGTTCCCTATCCAACATCAGATGGATAACCCATATGGGTGCATCCCGATCTCTTAGAAGATGAAAATTGGGAGATCGTCAAAACAAAGCCGACCGCTCAGCAGCGAAGGCAAGCCAAGAGACAACTCCGCAAGCTCAAACAGCAGCAGGAGTCTCAACCAAAACAAGAAGTCCATGAAAAAGCAGAAACCTCTTCCACTACTTCACTAGGGGCGAAGGAAGAATCTCTTCCCAAAACTTCAAAGGCGGTAAGAAAGTTCACCCTTGATGATTTCATGCCACCTCAATACAAAAATGAAACTGTGCAGGGGGCATCATACTCTTGCAATTCGGTGGTTGGATTCTCCATGGATGGATACGAGTCCAGTGACACTGCAAGTGATATCGATGAGTGGGAAGAATCCCTTGAAACAGGGGAATCCTCTCCGGCGAGGAATGGATTCCCGAGTCTCATCTTATGCCTGTAATCTGGTATAACCCATTATAGCCACAAGGATCCTGGTTCGATGATGAAGAAGACCAGGACCCTATTCAAGAAAATGTTGTTGATCTAGCACCAGCAAATGCTCCAGTGGAACCCAACATTGGTGAACCACAAGGAGCAGATGACGAAGAAGATTTGGCTTCCATGCCTGATCTCGAAGAATATGCAAGAATTTTGCAACATCTTGCCATAGAGCAAGAGCAGGATCGCATCAACAATCTTCGTCATGATCCAGAACCGAATGTCCCTGAAAATCAACGAGAACTTTCTCCCTCAACCCCTGAAAATGGAGAAAACAGTTGGATTGATGATCCTCTTACATCCGATGATGAATACGATTCCCAACAGTGTACACTGGGGGCATCTCCTGTCAGGATAACCTGTAATACGATAGCTCAGGATGATAGTGCATCTGAAGCTTCCGAAGACACGTACTCCCCAACCGGTAGTGTATCTTCCGGAGCTACATCTTCTCAGGTGACTTCCACTGAGATATCATCCTCTCAACCCTCGTCTCCTGAAGCTATGACATCAGAGCTCAAGCCTCTCCCAGTTGATCATCTTGAAGAAACTCCTGCCAATGAAATTTTCTTCAATGAAAACCCAGTTGATTGGTCCCAGATACCCAATCTCACAGACAATGTCTGGACTAATACAGAAAGGTTGTCGGATGCTGTTCAGAACCTGTTCCTGGAAATTGCTTCGTGCAACACAATCACTGAAGACGCCAATGCTATTACAGAGACGTCTTCAGCAAATGACAAGGATCAACCCCTTGATCCTGAGAGTGATCTTCCAAAAGAAGACCCTTCTCTAGAAGCTCTTGAAGTTGGTAGAGGTACTCGTTCTGGCCGGGATTACCACAAAAATTACAATCAACCCTCTTCTTCTTATGTAAATCCTTCAGGAAAGCAAGTTGTAAGTGCCCCAAGTGGCAATAATAATGAAAACGCAGGCCCGAAGGAGGCTTTCAAGTACGACTTGATTGAGCACTTCAAACACATACCTGCATGTCTACACATCCTTGACTTATTACGAATGTCTCCACAAACCCGTGATAGTCTCATTTCAGAACTACAAAGGCTGAATGCGGATGTCAACAAGCATGCCCCACAAGTCCTACAAATTGAAATGGACTATAGGATCAAAAAATCAAATACTCCCTCAAAGGGAGAAAAGAAGAAGACCGAGGGATCAAGCAATGAATGCTTCTCGGTTCAAAAAGTAGCAAGTGCAACAATTGCCTTCGACAAGTATGACCTCCTGCTAGGCGAGACAAAGCACAACCGACCCTTGAACTTTACGGGGTACGTCAAAGAAATGTCAGTACACAGAGTTCAGATCGATCCAGGTTCTGCACTCAACCTCATTTCTACTTCGGCACTCGAAGAGCTGGGTATCCCACCTAGCAAGCTGAGTCATACGTCCATATCCATCTTCGGATATGACGGGAGCGCTCAAAGGCCTATCGGTAAAATCAGGTTCAAATTGCAAATCGGTGATCTTATCTCTGAAGTCACCGTGTATGCAATAAGGATCCATTCATGCTACAATATACTCCTTGGACGCCCCTGGATACATGAAAACGGTGTTGTCCCTTCAACTCTACATCAGTGCATCAAGTTCGTTGGCAACGATAGCTTGATACAGCGAGTGTTTGCAGACTAAAAGCCCTTCAAAGGCAAGGATATCCATTTTGCAGATGCTCAGATGTATAAAGATGGAAAAGAAGATCAGGAGGAAAAAACAATTCACTTTGTCGATAGTATCCAGAAAGATAAAGGCAAGGCTCCTCAACAAACATCGGAGGTAAACAAACCCTCCACCAAACTCGAAGTAAGCGGTCAAGCTCCCTTCGTCGTCTCCTTCAAATCTCCAAAGCCTTTGGTAATCACTACCAAAGCAAACAAGACAAAACAAAAGGCTGGGGGCAAGTTCATTGTCTCCTTTGTGTCTATTATGCATGACACAGACTCGGAGTCAGAGTCAGAAAATGACACAGCATCAAGCCAAGCTGATACTCAGCAAGAACAGCCCACTCTCACTCCATTGGAGACAGTTGCTGACATAGAAGATCCTACGTCTGCTTCCTTTGTTATTCCGGCAACTTCGCTAAAAGAAAAGGTAATCTTCTTCCACAGATCAGGAGCATCTCCACTAAACTCTCTGCTTGAACCTTTCCAAAATGAAGGTATGCCTCAGCTATCCCTGTATAGTCCGATGGCACAAGCTATCATGAAGAAAATGGGCTACGACGCTCAAAATCCGACTGGTTTGGGAGGTGGCTGTGGTATTCTCACACCATTGGAACCCACCATGACCAAAAGTCAACCAAAAGATTGGAAAATCCACCTTCATAAAGGCAAGTCTTCATATGGGTTGGGGTATGATCCTACCGCTTCTGTGAGACAGTTGACACCATGGCTGTAAAGTCGATTTACTGACCAAGCCTCAACATCTCATGAAGACATTGATATCCCTGGATATCTCTTTGAGGAATCACTCGTCAGAGATCCAGAAAGCTCCTCCAATTGGTATAATTTCTCTGATGATAAAGAGGAGTTTTCCGATGACACAGACGCCGGTTTTCTGATCCAAAAGAACCATCGTCTCCAAAAGAAGTACCATACTTCAACCTAGTTCCAGCAAATGATTGGAACCATCTCATTGCAAGTCTTGAGAAGGATACTGATCAAGAAGATTCATGGACAGAAACAGAGCCTCAGTCTGAAAATGCCTCTGGCACTCCAGAAGGTCTTGTTGAATTGGAAGCCTCCGAAAATATTATGGAGGAACCACCTTCAAACCTTCCGACAGAAGACCCTGTTCAAAAGATACACTTGGGAACACCTGATAACCCACGTCCTGTATTCATAAGCAAGAATATAAAGGATGATGAGTTACCCGAGTATACCTCTCTTCTTCGTGAGTTCGTTGATTGCTTCGCATGGTCTTATGCTGAAATGCCTGGCTTGGATCCCAAAGTAGCAGTCCACAAGCTCAACTTGCAAAAAGAAATCAAGCCTGTCAAACAAGGCCAAAGAAGATTTCGTCCCGACGTGATGGACAAAATTGAACAAAAAGTTCAGAAACTTAAAAGTGTTGGCTTCATCCGCGAGGAACAGTATCTTGAATGGTTGGCTAACATCGTCCCCGTGACAAAGAAAAATGGGCCGATAAGGGTCTGTATCGACTATAGAGACCTGAATAATGCATGCCTTGAAGATGAATTCCCGCTCCCCATACCAGAGGTGATGATTGACAACACCTATGGGTTCGAGCGAATGACATTCATGGATGGATTTTCTGGCTACAACCAGATAAAGATGCATCTTGAAGATGAAAGGCATACATCATTTCGGACACCATTCCGCGTGTATTGCTACACTGTCATGCCATTTGGTCTGAAAAATGCAGGTGCAACGTATCAGAGGGCTATGATGAAAATATTCCAAGATATGCAGCACAAAACGGTCGAATGCTATGTTGATGACCTTGCCATCAAAAGCAAAAGAAAAGAAGACCATCTCGATGATCTTCGAGAAATCTTTCTCCGACTTCGCAAACACAAATTGCGGATGAATCCACTAAAATGCTTCTTCGGTGTCTCATCAGGTAAGTTTTTCGGATTCATGGTATGGAAAGCTGGAATAGAACTTGACCCTACTAAAGTCAAGGCTATCCTGGAAATGCCATCTCCAAGAACCCTAAGAGAATTAAAAGGGCTTCAAAGAAGGTTGGCCTACATTCGACGGTTCATCTCCAATCTATCAGGGAAATGTCGTCCATTCTCTCGCTTGATGAAGAAAGGCGTAGACTTTGTCTGGGATGCTGAATGTGAAAATGCATTTCAAGACATCAAAGCATACCTCACCAAACCTACAGTGCTGGCTGCCCCCACAACTGGAAAATCATTTATCTTGTACACAAGAGCTCTCGACCACTCTTTGGGTGCTCTGCTCGCACAAGAAAACGACGACAAAAAAGAAGCTGCTCTATATTACCTTAACCGCATGTTGGTAGGAGCGGAGCATCGCTACTCCCCAGTCGAAAAAGAATGCCTTGCAGTAATGTTCGCTGTACAAAAGCTGCGTCACTATCTGCTATCGAACACAATCTACCTGATTTCGAGGATAACCTCTTAAAGGTCCTTGTCACAAAAGTAGGTTCTCTCAATGCCTGACTGGCAAAATGGTCCATCCTTTTATCACAGTTTGATATTAGGTATGTACCACAAAACAATCAAAGGCCAAGCTCTAGCAGACTTCCTCGCAGAGCACCCATTGCCTAAAGATTCTCCACTCAGGGATGATCTCCCAGACGAATTTGTCTACAGCGTGGAAACTTCCTTATTAAACGCTTCCTAGGACATGTACTTTGACGGTGCAACCAGGACAAATGAAAAAGGAAAGCAAATATCGGGAATCGGCATCCTCTTTGTCAACCCCGACAAATACATGATTCCACACGCCTTCTCGCTATTGGAACCATGTTCAAACAATGCAGCTGAGTACCAAGCCCTGATTGTAGGATTAGAACTCGCCCTCGAATCCGGCATCACCATGTTGGAAGCTTTTGGAGACTTTTAAACTGATCGTCAACCAGATGAATAAGAAATTTGAATTCAGGAAGCCTGATTTACTACCTTACTACAACAAGGCGCAGTCGCTTCGACAAAAATTCAACATCTGTCCCATCACCCACATCCTCAGAGGTGAAAATGTCCATGCAGATGCCCTGGCTGGACTCGCCGCATCCATGGCAGTCCAAGAAGGGGAAAACATGCAAGTCACAGTGTGTCAAAGAAGGATTCTCCCTCCTTTTAACACACACCAAGCAGTTGCTGAATGCCACCAAGTGATTGGAAGTCGGATGTCCATCTTCAAACCTCTGATCGGCAACTAGAGAGATCCGTTCATTGATTACATCATGTTCGGAGTCTTACCTAAAGATTCAAAAGAAAGGGTAAGCATTCAAAGACGTTCCCCAAACTTTCATTTGGATATTCCTTCAAAAGCACTTTATAGAAAATCCTTCAATGGAGTACTTCTACGATGCTTGTCACAACAAGAGGCTGAGGAAACTCTTAAAGAAGTGCATGCTAGTCTTTGTGGAGCCCATCAGGCTGGTCATAAGCTCTACAACCAGATAAAAAGACTAGGTTATTATTGGCCTACCATGGTAGCTGATGCAATCCAATTTGCCAAGCGCTGCCAACAATGCCAAATTCATGGAGATTATGTCCACATACCTCCAGAATGGCTACATCCCACAACAATCTCATGGCCTTTCGAAGCCTGGGGTATGGACATCATAGGTCCTATCTCTCCCCCATCAAGCAAAGGTCATCGCTTCATCTTCGCTGCTACGGATTATTTCTCCAAGTGGTCAGAAGCATTTGCGCTCAACGAAATGAACACCTCATCAGTCCTTCAGTTCTTCCGCACCAAAATTATTTGTAGCTTCGGCATACCTAAAAGATTCGTCCATGATAACGGACCACAATTCCGGGATCACAGATTCTACAGGTTCTGCGACAAGTACAAAATCCAAAGCTGTCCTTCGACTCCATATAATCTAGCAGCGAACGGACTAGCAGAAGCCTTCAACAAGACACTCTGCAAAATTCTCAAGAAAATGGTCTCTAGTCACAAAAGAGACTGGGGCGACAAACTACAAGAAGCTTTGTGGGCCTATCGAACCACCGTTCGAGGACCAACCCATAGCACACCATTCTCCTTGGTCTATGGATGCGAAGCTGTTGTCCCTTTGAAAGTACAAATCCCTTCCTTAAGGGTATCTCTGCTAAATGACATGACACAAGAAAGCAATGTCAAATTGAGACTCCAAGAGCTGGATAATCTCGATGAAAGACGACTCGAGGCTCTACAAAGCATTGAGTTGTACCTAGCACACATGGCAGGATTTTTCGACAAGAAGGTCAGGCAACGCGCCTACAAAAAGGGCGACTTGGTTCTTGCAGTAAAAAGACCCATACTCTTTGCCCATAATTCCAGAGGCAAATTTGAACCAAAATGGGAGGGACCCTTCGTCATCGACAAAGTCTTCTCCAATGGCACATATGCTCTTCTTAACATGGAAGGAGACAGATGTATGCTGCCCATCAACGGCAAGTTCTTGAAACAGTACTACCCTTGAAGACTTCCTCAAACAGGTCAAAGCGATATCTACATGGCCAAAGCCTATTTCCAGGTACTTGCTCGTCAAACCCACCCCTTTTAAAATTTTCATCTTTATGTTGAAGTTTCTAAAAAAAAAAATCTCTTTCAAAACAATGCTTACTTTCATCGTTTCATTTGTTCAAAAAACAATCAAAATCCAAAAATCCAAGTTTAGGAGCCTCTTCCCAGACTTGACCAAAACTTCGATCATTGAATCCAAAAATTCTTGGTTTGAAACAAAAACCAGGACTCGGGAATTTCCACCCTAGTCCGCCTCGGCTTTTACAACCAAAATGGTTTTAAGTCAAAATTTATGACCCTCGTGTCTTTAAATAAAAAAAATGGTTTTTTAGAAACCGCGGGGAAGCTACCCTTAGTCGATACTCGCAAAACCCAAAAATCGGAAGGATGCGAACCCCATTCGATACTTCCCAAAACCCAAAAATAGGAAGGATGCGAACCCCATTCGATACTTCCAAAACTCAAAAATCGTAAGGAAGCGAATCCCATTCGATACTTACAAAACCTCAAATTTCAAAACCGTAGAGACGCAACATTCCAGTTGATATCCACAACCCAAATTTCAAATGGTTCGAGAAAACCTCAAATTTCAAAAATCACGGGGAAACGACAGCAAATCAATACCCGTAAAATCAAAAGTTTTGGGAAAAGCAGGGAAGCGACGCTTAGTTGATACTTGCATCCCAATCCGTGAGGAAGTGACATTCCATCGATACTCGCAAAACCCAGCCTGCGAGGAAGTGACATTCCATCAATACTCGCAAACCGAATGAGCAAGGAAGTGACATTCCATCGATACTTGCAAGACCATTCAGCGGGGAGGCGACATTTAGTCGATACCTGCATTTTAAAAACCAAAAATCGGCTATAAATGCCAAAATCGGCTTTCATGCCATTAAAACAAAACTTGGTTTTTAAAAATCTGGCTTCCATGCCAAAACAAAACAAACAACAAACAAACAAATTTGGCTTCCATGCCACAAATTAAAATCGGCTTCCATGCCATCTTAAAATTTCGGCTTTCATGCCATCCAAAATTTTAGGCTTTCATGCCACAAACAAAAAACTTTGGCTCTCATGCCATAAACAAATTTGGCTTTCATGCCATCCAAAATTTTAGGCTTTCATGCCACAAACAAAAAACTTTGGCTTTCATGCCACAAACAAAAGATTTTGGCTCTCATGCCACAAATTAAAATTCGGCTTCTATGCCATTCCAAAATTAGGCTTTCATGCCATCTCAAAAAATTTTGGCTCTAATGCGGTCTCAAAATTTTTGGCTCCTATGCCGTAAAACAAATTTTGGCTCTCACGCCACAAAATTAGGCTTCCATGCCACCTAAAATTTGGTTTTCAAGCCATAAAAAACTAGGCTTTTGCCACAAAAATGGCTTTCATGCCCAAAAACAACCCTTTGACAAAAGATTTTCACAAAATGACAACCTTTTGATCAAATTCTTGAACAAACATTCCCATCAGCTTTTACTCAAATTTGTTTTCATCAAAAATGATTTAAGTGAAAAGAAGGGGATACAAAAATATAGTACCAAAATTGTTTATACATGGAGGTACCAAAAAAAAAAAAAAAAGAAAAAAAGAGAGTTTGTTACAACTCAGGAGCTCAATCTAGCATGGTCTTCAACCAAACGTTCAACTCCTCAAGCAGACCCTTGGCCTAAACCTCCAAAGCTTTTAGGCCACGCTTCTTCAAAATGTTCCCATAAAATGCGGCCGAGCACCGCGACCCATCTGTAGCACGAGGAAGTTCTTCCCAGAGGACCTGCCACTGCTCATGCTCCTGAGTCTTCCTCCGGACATTACCTTCAGCTTCCTCAACCTGGCAAATAAGAGTTCCCTCCTTGTTATGAGCCTCCACAATGGCGGTCCATTTGGCAGCAGCTTCTTCCTCTAAAAGCTCAAGACGCTGCCTAGCTTCGACAACCTCCTTATCAAGGCGGTCTAAGTCTTGCTTCAGCCCCAATATGGATAACTTGGTAACGTTCTTCTCCCGGACGACCCTCCTCCGAGTCTTCGTGACCTCAGTCAGCTCAGCTTTGACCTTGCTGGATGGCTTTATAAACATCTCATCAAAGAAGTCACCATCTGGGAAACTCTTGGTCTCAGTTCCCCAAGGCGATGATTTCCTCAACAAAATCTTTGGCGCTTGCGATGTCCAGACCGACTTCTTTGCTATCAGCAAGAATGTCCTGAACATGCTTGATCATGTTAAAGTCAGCTTCCAAATGACCTGAAGAGAGAGTCTCAACCCATGAGCTCAAGACAGTCTTCAACACCTTCCTTGCATACTGAAGGTGCGGCACAGATGAGGATTCGCGATGCTCCGGTGCCCGACTGCCCATGTCATGCTCCATTGGAAGAGTAATTAATAAACTCTTTCCAACTAAAGAAGCTGACTCATTGAAGGAAGCAGAAGCCCCCACTCCTGCATCAGCCGCAGGTATCCCCTGTTCTGGCCCTAAGGAAAATGGAGGGACCTCTCCTGCTGCTCCACAATCTGCTAAGGAAAAGACAAAAAGGTATGAATATAATCTTGTCAAAAATATATCAAGTTTATTATTGCAAAAAAATACCTGCTTCGATGACCGGCGGAGTACTCTCTGCCTCTCCGAGCTCATCCAAAGAATCCTCTGGTAAACCAAGAAAACAAAAGCTACATGTTGGCAAAAGACAGCACAAAAGAAAGAAAAAAAAACCAAGAAGCCAAAGCAATCATACCAGGTGAAGGTTCTGGAACCACTCCAGAGTCCCTGGGCTCTTCCTCAGATGCCATGACTGGATCCGTCATCGCCTCATCGGCTGGGACCTCGGGCATCACCAAGTCATCGTCCTCTGCCAAAAAAAAAAAAAAAGAAAAGCAGCGGATCAAAACAAAAATCTTTCACAAAAGAAAAGAAGTAGCAAAAGAAAGAAGGAGAATCATACCAGCTGTCTCTTCTTCTCTGCTCCTCTTCTTCGGAGGCTCGTCAGCATCTTCAGACACCTCCTCAGCAATGGTGAGAGGAACTTCAAGATCAGAAGGACTATCGTGCCGTCTCATGTTACGGCGTTGTCCTCTCCTCCTCTTTCCTCGGCGGGTCAATCTGTTCGACGATCCTGCCCCACTATCAACATCAGGCCTCTCACTAGAGTCCTGACTGGATGGTCTACTTTTCTCGGTAGACTCCATGGAAGTCTTCGTACTCTCTGCTTGTATCATAGCATCGATCTCGGCCTCCTCCTCCTCCAGCTGTCTCAAGACCTCACCAAGAATTCCTTGTGCAGCTCTTGATCTCATGATGTCCTGCTCATTGAGAAAGCCTATCTTATGCTTCTCACAAGAAAGGAAGGCCAAAACTTCCTCCCGACGGACGCAATCTGATCTGCCAAGACCTTTCCCAGGAGACTGCTTGACATCGAGCTCTTTCTTGGAAAGCCCCCGGTACACTGAGAAGCTCTCCACGAACCATTTCGTGAAGCCAGTAGTTCGAAAGGTGGGCAGCTCAGGATAGGAAATCATGGTGGTAGTATCCTCAGCTTTGTAAAAAGCCCATGCATTCCTCCTATCCTACAAACCTCCAAAACATTTCACTATGCTCGAAGGCGCTCCAACAACGCCTTGAGAGAAGCCAAGCTGCAATGCAAAGTGCGAAGGGACATACGGCTGGATATCGACGAAAAGATGTCTACGGTACACCATCGTACCAACCCGTATGTTGAAGAGCCATCTCTTCTCCGCATCTGTCAAAGCATAGTGTCTACCCGACCCTGCCCTGGTCGAATCACGGGAGACACCAAAGTCAAAAGCCTTCTTCCGCAAACCCAGAGAAAGCTTAACTGAAGACTGCCCAATCTCGACGTCCCTAAATCGTCGGATCCTCAAACGGGCAGACAAAAGCGATTCGGGAAGGGCTGTCCCTCTAGCCAAACGAATCATAAAGGGATCTTCGTCCTGTGCAACTCCCAAACAATGCAAGCTAGGACAGTGGTATACATACCACAAATAGAAGATATGGGCAGAAAATACCCTGTTCATGGGGAGTCCAAGCCGAACCAGGAAAGCAGCAGCCTGCAGTTCGGTACACAAGTAGGAGTAAAGAGCAGGTACCAAAGCCAGCCGCTCTCCAAACACCATCTGATAAGCCGGAAAAATACAGTGCGGCCTGATGTGCGTTCCATCTCCTCCAGTAAAAACAGCCTCACCCAGCCAATAAGTGAGGTAAACCGCGAGATCTCTCCGCAATGCAATGTCAAAACAAATGGCATCTGTGCTTGCGAAGAACTTCTTTAAATCTTCTTGCATAGTAGCAATCTTCTTCAAACTTGATGTTTTAGCCCTAACATCCTGGGCCATGCCATCAGAAGACTCCCCGTTGTCAAAAAAGTTGGAGCTGCAACTTCTCCAACTGTTGCATCTAACTTTCGAGCCCTCCTTATCCTTCAAAAAATCATAGAAGGAGACGAGCTGAAAGTATACAAGCCTGAACTCCTCAGACTGCTCCTCAAGGACGCTGTCAATAGGCATAAACTCCTCATAGAGTTTGCCGAGGATAGGCAATCCGGTGATGGCGCTCAATTCCTTCAAAGAAAAACCAATCTCACCATTCGTTACAATGAAGGTGTTGGTTTGTGGAAGGAATGACTCCAGCATGGCCATGAAAGCCTCATTGGAGAAAACGACGTTTTGTCGAAAAGCGCGAACCGCATCAAAAATCTCGACCTCCCGCAGGACGGCCTCGCCAATCCTCAGGGTGTGATCAGTCCATGATTCCCAGCTCGAGTCAGCACTGAAGCGGCCCCGAAGTCGAAAAGGCTTCACCCAATTGCTGCCATCACCCCGAAAAATGCCAAGGCCCACCGGTCTCAAATCGATCGATGGATGATCAGAACCTTGGTAGCCACTGGCTGGCATCAACATGTCCATACGGACAGGTGGCTTCTCTGCAAAACCAGAAGGGCCGCCAACAGAAATCCAGGTCTTGATCACACTGGTCCTCTTGACCCAGCTCGGAGGATCTTCCCTCTTAGGGCACGTGGGAGAAAGGCTCAGGATCAGATGGTCCGATCGAAAGTCGACCGGGTAGAAAAAGTTCTCTCCTCACCATCTGCTGTGTAAGAGAACTGAAAACATCTCCTTTGGTATGTCAAGTCCTCGGGGACTGCATCACCAAAGAAAAAGGTAGGCTTGACCACAACGCTCTAATCTTCCGTAACCCAAGGATGGCTGCTTACCATGATCTTGTAGAATTCCTCATCTTTGAGAGCGATCAGTCGCTGTCTCATCTCATCACGATTGAGGGAATCGCACTCTTCCAAGTTCTTCTCGACAAACTGGACCTTCTCCCAAGCCTGCTGAACGGCCGCATTGGAAGATCTGACAGACCGACGAGGTGCGTCGGTAACAGGACCCTTACCCTTGTTCGTTCTGGAAGAACTACCTGCAAAAGATGGAAGAGAAAAGATCAACCATCATCAAAATGACAGACATGGTTCCGAGGAAATCCAGAAGAAAAAGGAAATACTCCGAAAAACACAGAAAGCCTGAAGATAAGCTCAACATCGCTGAGAGCTCATAGTCAGTACAAAATTCTCAAAGAAGGTTCGAACTCAACATCACTGCGAGAACGAGCCAATCTCATCAAATTTCAGCAAAATTTGGAAAAGAGCTCAACACTGCTGCGAGCTTCAGAATCCAAAAATTGCAAAGTTTCTCAAAATCCAGCAAGACCGAGACAGAGCTCAACATCGCTGCGAGCTCAAAATCCCAATACTTGCAAAAGATTTTCAGGTATGCATCATCATGCTTCCAAATCCATTTACCAAAAATCATACATCAAAAAAAATATCACCATGCATTAGATGCTAGGAAAACCTTGACCAAGGTTTGACCAATTCCAACCCAATTTGGTCAAAATCAATCAAACTTTGTCCAAGTCAAAAATCATGTTGACTTGACCTAGAGACTCTAGCCTTCTATCTTGATGCATCAAAAAAAAATATATGCATAAACATATTGAAATTGCATGAACCTCATTATCATGGTGAGCAAACAAAGGAGGAAAGGAAAAGAAAATGAAAGAGAGAAAAAAAAAATTCTCAGAAAAAAAAAATTGATGGCCCACTGCCACATGGCATACTATCCATGCAGCCAAGAAAAAAAACAGAAAAAAAAAACAAACAGCAAAAAAAAAAAACAAAGAAAGAAAAAACGCTGAAAAAAAAAGAAGGGGAAATCAGCGTGCAGAAAGAAAAACAGAGAAAAAAAAAACGCTGATAGAAAAAAAAACCAGCGTGAAAAAAAAATAGAAACAAAAAAAAAAACGTTGACTGAAAAAAAATCAACGTGAAAACAAAAAAATCGCTGAAAAAAGAGAGAGAAGAAAATTAGCGTGTGAAAAAAAAATGATGAAAAAAAAAGGAAGAAAAAAAAGAAGCACGAAAAGAAAAAAAAAAGAAGAAAACGTGCTTGGGGAAAAGAAAAAGAAAAGAAAAGAAGAAGAAAAAGAAAAAGAAAAAGAGAAAAAGAAAAAGAAAGCAAAGTAAGAAAGAAGCTACTTCTACAAATGGAGATTCTTGTGGAGGAAGAAAACTTACTTGAAGCCATTGATGGAGAAGAAGAAGAAAAGCTTAGAGCAAAAGGACTTCTTATCTTGGAGAGCACTCTTGAAGAATCCTTGCAAACAAAGAAAGCAATGCAACAAAAGAACCAACCCTCTTGCTTTTATAGAAGAGAGCAAGCCAAAAGAGGAAACAAGGAGAAAGAAAGGAGGTAAGTACTAAAAATAGTTACTTTCCCAAAAAGAAAGATATTTTGAGAAAACCTTTCCACAAAAGGAGGAAATTTGAGAAATTCCCTCCTAGAAAGGATATTTTTAGATATTCTCTACACAAAAGAGATATTTTTAGATATTCTCTACAAAAATGACACCATATGAGATCTAGGTCATCTCCAAAGCCTAAGGTCCCATGGGTTAGCCCATATGAGCCAGGTTTGACCACCTAGGCACTAAAAGTGGCTTTTAGTCAAAATATTCCTCTTACCAAGAGCAAAAAAAAAAAAAAAAAAAAAGAAAGAAGAAAAGGAGCAAAAAAGTCCCATGCCTCTTTTGAGTTGATGGGACCATTCAAAAAACAAAAAAAGAAAAAAAGAAAGCCTCATGAGTTTCCAAAAACCAAACCATCCAACCTCATGAGCCAAATTGAGCCAAAATCTTAAAATTGACAAAAACCAAATTCCTGTCCCCTAGCTCGCCACATACAGCTTGTTAGGTCACAAGACCAAAAGCAAAAGCAAAAACCAAATCTGGCCCCCCAACTTGCCACATACAGCTTGTTGGGTCACAAGGTCAAAATCAAAAATCAAACCCTGACCCCCTAACCTGCCACATACAGCTTGTTAAGTCACAAGGTCAAAAACCAAATCCAAAACCCAAAATCCAAACACCCCATGTCATTTTCAAAACTTTGACTTCAGCTGGTACGTGATCCCTCTCACTACCATAAAATTCCCCCAGAAACTCAGAAGGCTATTAAAAAAAAAATGCTCAAGACTCTTGGTCAAGTTGGAATCTCTCCTCCAAGTTTCTCTTCGAGGCACATCGACTCCAGAAAGCTACTCGTCGCTGTACCTCGAGGGCGCATTTGTTGACACCAAAAAAGTCACTATGTCTCCTCAACATCAAGAAGCCTCGTGAAGCTGCATCCTGCTACAAAACAGGCAAAGCTACTTCAAGCATCAGATCTTGTCAGAATCAGACAAAAACTGCAAGATCCTTCAAGGCAGCCAAAAGAGGGGTACACCTGAGGTTTCGGGCCATTCCGACATCGTTTGGCCTAACTTCACTGCTCCGACAGCTAAACAAGCGCTCCCGGCGGCGACATCATCGAAGACACTAAAACTTCGATCAAAGCCTATGGATGACTCCAGAATGTCTCCAAAGGGCTTCATGCCAAATTTCAAGTCAAACCGACAACGTTTGACTCTCCATCAACGCTCGAGCAACAAAATCAAGCTTCCCAGCGGCGGGAACCACCGAAGCCATCACTCATCAAACCAAGTACATGAGTGGCTTCAACATGCTTCCAAATGGCTGCACATCAAATTTCAGGTCATTCCGACAACGTTTGACCAGGTTTCGATGCTCCGAAAGAAAATCAAGCCTACCGGCGGCGGAGCAACCCGGGACCATGACATCCAAAACAGAGCTCATGGTTTGTCTCAAAATTACTCCAATAGGCTCCCCGTCAAATTTCAGGTCAATCGGACATCGTTTGACCACATATCAAAGCTCGGCATTTTCTCCGCAGCAAAATTAAGTCAAGCATCGATGGGACCCCAAATGGCTTCAAAACTCAAATAAAATCCCATGGTTGGTCCTATCCACTGCTCAAGAAGCTTCACCTCAATTTTCAGGTCATTCCGACATCGTTTGACCTAGTTTTGACTCTTGACGGAAAATCGGCTACAAAGTCTTCGGCTTTCCCAAAAAATGGGAAACTTTGTGCTCCGTTTTTGTGCGGGTTCTCGTCAAGTTTTCTCCAAGAAAATCAAGTCAATAATTGAGTAAAAATTTCAAGAAAAATATAGAAGAAAGAAGGAACAAAAAAGATGGAAAATCGGCCGAAAACGAAGCTCGGTGACCAAAAGGGAAAAACCCTAAGGTCGCCGGTGACCCTGGGAGCATGGTCGTCGGCGACCCTGCAAATCTGGGTCGCCGGATTTTGCACCAAATGCCCCGTTTTTCGATCTTTTTCGCATTTCAAGCATTCCTGCCTCTGTGATTTTCTGAAAATCCAATGTTTGATGCTTGAAAACAACTGATCTTCAACGACATCTCGGATCCGCCTTCAAAACCATGAAATCATCACCGATCGCCCCAAGATCGCCAACCGGCTGACCAAGAAAGTATGCTTTCTGTCCGACCGATCGTGAAATCGACAAGACAGATGTCACCGGCCCACCAACATCAATCAATGTCTGAAATTGCATCGCAATCCGACATCAAACAATGTGTGGATCCACATGTGATGATCACAAGAAGAATCTCAAAAGACGCGGCGCGTCCTGCGACTCTTCACATGCCTTGGCGACCACTTAATGACGTTAATTGACCCGTTTATGACAACTTAATATGGTCATTAACTCAATATTTTAGACGGCTCAATCAGATTCAAGCATTTGGGAGTTACAAATCCAAGCAATCATGGCATTTAACCCATGAAACTCCCATCATCATGAAGCTTAAAGGGAATTAAATGCCCACTACCTTCATCAGCCAATCACAAGCCATGAAAAAGGAGTTACAAAATCAACTTGTAACTCCTCATCAATTCTCTCATCATGACTATCAATGCCCATAATCACCTCATGGTTATCAAAAGCCTATAAAAGGAGATCCATTCCAAAGAGAGAGAGAACTTTTTTTCAACTTTCCACTGGTCTGCACACTTGCATTCTTCCGAAAAAATCCTGACGAAGTCCTGCTGCTCTGCCACCAGAAACACCACAAGGTGATCAAAGTCCCTTGGGGGGCCACCCCCCCAAGGTCCCCTCCTTCTCCAATATGGCTTAAACGCGGCTTTTCATCCCATTTACTTGGTTTTTCATTGGATATAGGACCTCCTCTTGGTCATTTTCCTTTAAAAAATCGGGGTTAGGAGCCAAGCCGAATAATCAAAGCATTAATCATTTTCATTTGAAGGACGATGGCGAAGTCCATACATGGCTTGCGACCGTCGATCTCAACGTGTCCCCACAATCTCCTGAGAAGTTAGATCCATTTTCTTCCTTTTCTATTGTAGTTTGTATTTCTTAAAGAGACAAAAAGAAAATCACAATCCTTGTCTTTCATATTTGATGAGTATTGTAAAATCACCTTTCACGGAAAAATCGCCTTTTACGGCAAACAAACAAAAACGCCTCGTACGGCATTCTCAAAAACAAACTTGTCTCTTTTCTTAATATTTATGCAATTTGAAAAGTTAGAAAAAAGGATTGATTTCCTTTCTACTTATGAAGGTGAATCTCCGGATCATCACCATTCCAAATTCCAAGTAGAAAGTAAATCTGACATACCCGTACAAAAATGTTGATACCCGCATTTTCCCTCCTCCGCCGAGACCCAAGTCAGCCCCCGGGGTGCGGAAGGAGAAGACGGGAATTCCGAGGGTCCATCAATATCAAGTTTCAAGTCAAACCGACAACGTTTGACCCCACATCAACCCTTGAGCAACAATATCAAGCCTCTTGAAGGCGAGAACCATCAAGGCCATCACTCATCAAACAAAGCACATGGGTGACTTTAGAAGGCTTCCAAAGGGCTACAAATCATATTTCAGGTCATTTCGACAACATTTGACCGGACTTTGAATCTCGAAGCCAAATTAGGCCTCTCTGCGGCGGAGCTCCCAAGGACCATGATTTCCAAATCGAAGTTAATGGATCATCTCAAAATGACTTCAATAGGCTCCCTGTCAAATTTCAGGTCATTCGGGCATCGGTTGACCGTACATCAAAGCGCGGCATCTTCCTCTCATCAAAATCAAGTCTATTGGTGACAGGACTTCACACAGCTTCAAAACTAAAAGAAGCCCGTGGTTGGTCTTATTTATTGCTCAGAAGACTTCACCTCAATTTTTAGGTGATTCCAACATTGTTTGACCCAGTTTTGACTTCTGACAACAAGTCGACAACTTTCCGCGACAAAGTCTTCGACTTTCCCGGAAAATCGGAAGCTTTGCTCTCCGATATGCAAGGCTTCTCGTCAAGTTTTCTGCAGGGAGATCAAGCCAAAACATGTACTAAAATTTCAGGAAAAATACCGAAGAAAAAAGAATCAGAAAAACCAGAAAGACTGCCGAAAATCGGCGACCAAAAGGGGAAAAATCCCTCATGGTCCCATGGTCGCCGGCAACCTTGGGTGCATGGTCGCCGGCGACCTTGGAACTCCGGGTCACCGAATTTTCACCGAATGACCCTTTTTTGTCCCTTTTCGCGTTTCGAGATGTCCGGCCCCTATGGTTTTCCAAAATTCTAACTTTTAAGGCCCAGAATCTGTCAATCTTCGTCAACATCATGGATCCTCCGTCAAGAGCATGAAATCATCATTGATTGCTTCGAAATCGCCAATCAAGCCACCAAGAAAGCACACTTTCTGCCCGATCAATCGAGAAATCGACAGGACAGATGGCATCGGCCCACTGGTAGCAATCAACGTGTAAGGTTTGTGACCTTATTGGGTCGGTTGGGCCCAATAGTATGCCCATTGACCCATTTATTTAGCTATTATTATAATTAATTGTATTTTGGATATTTAAGTTGGTTTAGATCATGAGCGAGTTTTTTTTAAAGTTAGATTAGCGTCTATGAAGTTTCGTGCCATTCAGAGTGCATTTGACCCTAGTAAGGGGTAGTTTGCAATTTAGGGAAAATTGGGTGTTTTCTAAAAATTTCAATTGCCATGACTTTTGGGTTCGTTGGAAAGGTCTCATCGCCCTGATCGTTTTTATCTCTTGGCTCATCGCGATCCGACGATTGCAAACCTTTCGAGTGGTCCATTTCTTCACCGGACCCACTTAAGGGCAAATCAGTCTTTTCCCCCTCTCTCTCTTCTTAAGTAGGGATTAACCCTAGTTCTTTATTCATCTCTGCAACGAACAAGCTATAGCAGCCCTTCTTCTTCCTCTTCCTCTTCTCAAGCCCAGAACTTCCTCAGGAAGAGATTATCTCCAAGATCCAGACTGCTCACTTTCATCATCTCGATCTCCTCTTTCCATTGATCTTAGTTTGGTAAGGTTTCTCTTAACCTCATCTTTTCAATCACCTTCTCTTTTGCTTAGATTTAGGTTGTTCCTGATCTTTTTCCTTCCCTTCCTTCTTCTTTGCGTATTAGATTGCTTTTGAGCGGGTTAGACCGGTGGTTTTCGCGGTAGAAGGTTTCTCCTCAAGTTTTCCCCAACTTCCAACCTTCTTCTTGGTTGAGGCAAGCAGATGTGCATTGTATAATGGATCATGTGTGTATTTTCCTTATTGATTGGCTATGTTCTCTTGTTAGGTTACCTTAATTCTAAGCCTTTTGTTATTGATTGGGATTATAGGCTAGGTTGGGTTTTTGGGGGTTTTGGGTTAAATAAAAGATTGTAATTGGTAATTATAGGTTGTCTTTAATTTGTTGGAGATGATGGAAATGATGAATGTGATGATTGGGGAGCATGGTGGCTCATTTTATGTAGGTTAGCCATGGATTGGCAGGAGGAAAAAGGGCAAGAAAACCCATTTTTCGCTCATTTTCGGGGTTCAGGTTGCAGTGCCGATCAACCGGACCTGCAGACCGATCGATCGGTACTGTTGTTAACTGTGACTGATTACAGTCCGATCGATCGGACCTTTTTGTCCGATCGATCGGATGGATTCTACATGTAATATACCGTTGGAAAGCTCCCGAGATGTAGAATCCAATGGTTCTAGTTTCATTACGATCGGAGGTCGGGAAGTAATGTAAATACTCAATTTATTGTTTCAGCTCATGTTTTATTGGAAATGAGACTAATAACTTAGGTTTGGGCCTTAGATGTTGGAAACCATGAACCTACTCTCATTTGACCATTAATGGGTTTAAAATTGTAGTATGTGGCTTGGTGTGCTTTGATGGGTTGTCTAGGTATACGTGTATTACACATGGTTAACCGAATGCGTATGGAATTGTTCCATTAGATGCGTAACATGATTGTAACCAAGGAATTTCCCTAGAAGCATCGTTGATCCAATTTCCACACGTACTCCGCTAGAACATGTGGGATACAGGGATGACACCACTTGCCTAGGTTTGGATTGTAATTCCTCCTTGACTTGTGAATTTTATCCGTTGATATTATTCTTTGTATACTCTCTTGGCATAAAACACTTAACTACGTATGAAACATAAATTCTTGTAGAACTAGGATATGGACCTGACTTAGAGTGTATCGTAGGAACCCTGTGTCATGTATTGATAAATAGGACTGGCTAGTATGGAAGGGATTATCATGTGTTTGACTTGTCTTGTATTGTTTTTGAATGAGATAATCCCTATGATCATGTCGTGTGCATTGAGCTAGCCAGACTTGCTTGTCTTGGTCTATTCTCGTGTCAACACCACTTGTTTTATTGCATATCATGGCTATCTGCAGATTGGGGTTTATTGATGGGCTGGTTACTCGGACATCGGGATGGGCTGTCGGCTTTGGACGGCGTCCATGGCGTTGAATAGTTGGGAGCGAGCTAGGACCGTGCTGCTATTCCCAGGACCGGGAGCTAGGATCCCACTGGAGCCGGACTTTGGTATCAGTAGTCTGGTCTAGATTATTACTGATACCCCGGGAGGTGGCTTGGACACCCTCGGAGTCTCCCTCTTGTTTCTTGCATTGCATTGTTTGGATAGTGGTTATTGCTAGATGATGTTAGGATTTCTGGTCCCGCACTATTATTATTCATGCTTTAAGCCTAGCTCTATTTTCCTTATATTCACATGATATTATACTTGTCATTATTCTATACTTGATGCATGCCATGTCAGATTATACTTTGCTTATCTATTGCTCAACATGTCGTTGACTCTGTTCCTTGGTGTGCAGACACCCCAGGTGACTACTATGAGGAGCAGGCAAGTGAGGAGATCCCAGATAATCTCCAACCAGCTGAGGAGGAACAGGAGTGGCGTGTCGATGACGTAGAGTAGCGTCATCGATTCCGGCACGAGAGATATTCATGGGGACATTAATTATATTTTATTCATTATTTCTTAGTTCTCGTTGGACCCTTTCATATTATTGACTTCTTTCTATTGTTTTAAATGGTCTTGATTTTTCGGGTTGGCCATTGTAATAATTTTATACTTTGTGTAGTTTTATTTATTCCTTCTAACAACTTTAAATTTAAATGAAATCTATTATCCATTGTTGATATTCCATGTGCCTAAGATCTTATGAATTCCGCAAATTCATTATACTTTAGGCTTGACATATTAGATCCTCACAGCGGACCTACGATCCTTGGGCCTAAAGGACAAAAATTTTAATTAGTCCTAAATTTCACTCCCCGGATCCGGTTATTCCTCTAATCGAGTTCGGGGGACGTGACACAATGTCTGAAGTTGCATGGTCATCCAACATCGATCAGAATGAACATCCATCAGCGACCATCACAAGAATAATTCCAAAAGACGCGGCACAGCCAGCGACTCTTCAAGCTCCTTAATGACCACTTAATGCAGTTAAATGACCCATTTTATGATAATTTAAAGCGGTCATTAACTCATTATTTTGGACAGCCTAATCAGAAGCGAGCAAATGGGAGTAACAAGTCAGCCATAAACACGACATTAAACCATGTAACTCCTCCCATCATGGAGCTTAAATTTAATTAAAGACTCTTAATTCTTCATCGGCCAATCAGAAGCCAAGAAAAAGGAGTTACAAAAATGATGAATTAAAACTTGTAACTCCTCCCATTGTGTTGCTTTAATTCATTTAAGGCTTATAAACCCACCTAATGGCTACCAAAGGCCTAGAAAAGGGGGCTCATTCCCAAGGACATGGATCCAAAAAAATCCGAAAAATCAATCAGAAAAATCATCCAGAAAATCGATCTAGAAAATCGATCCAGAAAAATCAATTAGAAAAATCATCAAAAAACCGATCCAGAAAAAATACGAAAAAATCAATCAGAAATCTATACAAAAGAGAGAACTCTGCCAAAGTTGTTACAATGGTCTCTCCCCCGTTGAAAAATTCCGGCACCAACCACCACTAAAAGGTGACCAAAAGTCCCTTGGGAGGCTATCCCCCCAAGGTCCTCCTCCTCCTCCTCCATGGCTTAGACGTGGCTTTTCAGCCCGTCTACTTGGCTTTTTATTGGATATAGGACATCCTCTTGGTCTTTGTCCACTAAAAATCTGAGGTTTAAGCTGAGCCAAGCAAGTCAAGAGCACCCTCTATTTTCATCTGAAGGATGATGGCGAAGCAAAGTCCACACATGGCTTACGACCATCAATCTGAACGAGTCCCCACAATCTCCTGAGAAGTTAGATCCCATTTTCTGGATTTTCATTATATTTGGTATTTTTCTGAAGAGACATAAAAAAATCACAACTCTTGTTTTTCTTTATTGATAAGAATTGCAAATCACCTTTCATGGAAAAAATCACCTTTCAAGGCAAACATCGCCTTTCATGGCAAAAACAAATGAAATCGCCTTTCACAGCAAACAAACCATGTCTCTTTTCTTAAATATATGTGCAATGGAAAAATAGAAAAAAAGTTGATTTCTTTTCTACTTGCGAAGGTGGATCTCCAGACCACCACTTGTCAATTCCAAGTAGAGTACAAAATCTGGCATACCCGTACAAAAAATGTTGATGCCCGCATTTCGCCACCGATCACAAAAGGGTTGGACCCCACAGACTTTCACATTCGTTGACCTCAGTAACGCCACGCACGGAAAAGTGAGTCCATCATAACTCCTCCCATTATGTGGCTTTAATTCATCTAAGGCTCATAAAACCACCCAATGGCTACCAAAGGCCGATAAAACGGGGGTCATTCCAAAGGAAACGAATGCAAAAAACAATCCAAAAAATCAATCAGAGAAATCGTCCAAAAAATCGATCCCCGATTCCGGATTCCAAACGAAAATCCATACACGAAAGAAATCTCTGCAACAAGCCCTCCTCTGTTGAAGAAGTTCTGCACCGACCACCACTACAAGGTGACCAAAAGTCCTTTGGGGGGGCCACCCCCCCCCCCCCCCCCCCCAAAAGGCCTTCTCCTTCTCCTCCTCTATAACTTAGATGTGGCTTTTCAGCCGGTCTACTCGACTTTTCATTGGATATAGGTCCTCCTCTTGATCTTTATCTTCTAAAACTCTGAGGTTTAAACCGAGCCAAGAAAATCAAGAGCATTCTCTATTCTCATCTGAAGGATGATGGCGAAGTCCACACATGGCTTGTGACCGTCAATCTAAACGAGTCCTCACAATCTCCTGAGAAGTTAGATTCCATTTTCTTATTTTTTATTGTATTTTGTATTTTTCTGAAGAGACATAAAAAAATCACAACTCTTGTCTTTCATTATTGATAAGAGTTGTAAATCGCCGTTTACTGCAAAAATCGCCTTTTTCGGCAAAAGTCGCCTTTCACGGCAAAAAAAATCGCCTTTCAAGGTCACCTTTCATGGCACAAAAAAAAAAAAAAAAAAAAAAACCATGTCTCTTTTCTTAAATATATGTGCAATGAAAAACTAGAAAAAAGTTGATTTCATTTTCTACTTGCGAAGGTGGATCTCCGAACCACCACTTATCAATTCAAAATAGAGTAGAAAATCTGGAATACCTATACAAAAAAATATTGATGCTCGCTTCCGCCTCCAGTTGAGAAAGGGTCAGACCCCATAGACTCTCATGTCCGCTGACCCCGGTGGCGCCGCGAGTGCGTGGAAAGGCGAGTCTATCAGTGACAGCAACATGGGAATCGCACAATCCAAGGAACCAAGAAGCCATAAAAGCAAAAGCACGTACAGAGAAAAATATCATCTAGTCAGAAAGATTGTGCAAAGAGTTGACATAGCTATCACCAAAATAACATTTAAGGATAATCTCGCATATCCCTTTACTAAGCCTTTGACTACCAAAGTCTTTGAGTGGCATGTAAACGGGATGGGCATGAGATGCAACCCTGACTGGCATTGAGTGTAAGTGGGAGATTGTTAGATTGTATGACCTTAATCCAGTGGATAGTCCGATAAATTGATTTGTTTCATTAATTAATTTATATTTTCACGCTTTATTCACGAGATGAATGTTATTTTATTCTATGTTTGTACATAACCAATATAAAATGACATGATGGTTCATGAGATGAACCGGAGCCCACAAGTGTCTTAGATGTGATGCATGTGTGTGGATGGGATCCACATACAGGAGACATAGATTACAAATCTTATACTTAAATTGATTCACAACCAGTCATGAGATTGGGCATCTCATCTGATAAGGTTACAGTACTGTGATCACTATGAAATAGTGTGATATGTCTCAATCATCAGAGTGTAAAACTATGAATCACTATGTAGGTATATTGGATGTATTGAAGGACCATGAGTAGCACCTTGTACAAATCTGTCTTTAATTAAAGGACTACTCTCATAATTCCCAAGCAGTAGGCTCTTAATCCCGAGAGAATAATGGACTCAAGTTTCTACTATACATTTACTTTAAATCATCAATGAGTGAGGCCAATTGTAGGCCTAGAACTTGATGTCTTGGGTATATGGTAATGGGGCTGTGGGAACATATAATTCTCAAGATGGAATATATCCTCATAAATATCCCCTTGTGCCAATTAATGGATTTATCATTAGTGAGTGCGCACCCATCTCAATTAAGAGTTAATTGGATGGTATTGATGATTACTGTGATTAATTGGATCACAAGGATAATAAGAGATGGATCCAATTTGGTAGGACAGATTTATCCAATAAATCCATGGATATATTTGATGGAGGCGCCTACTTGTAGTAATTTGGAAATTTAGGGTCTTCTTGCAAATATTTCTAAGACTGGATTGCAATTGCATTTAATTAGTGGACTTATTTGCAATTGATTCGTGGGTTTAGATTTTACATGAGATGTGGGGTCTAGGATTCCTAGTTGGAGCTAGATTCTAAGGAATCCTTAGTGGTCCCCATGCTAGCCCTAATAAGAGAAGGTTACTAATCTCATTAGAGCTCTTAATGAGAGGATGAGTAAAATACTTATTAAGAATAGAAGTGAGACTTCTAATCTTGGTCTAAGAGGAGGTATGCCATAAACTATAAATAAGAGGTGAGGGTTAGACATCATCTCTACACAACAATAATCTCTGAAGTTCCTTTCTCTCTTCCTACTTTCTCTCCTCTGGTTTCCTACTAGAAATCTATGATTTTTTCTTCTACTTGGAGATCCCACCATTCTCCTTTAGAAGTTCTCTAAGAGAGTTATAGCGTGGAAGAACACAAAGGCAAGGGAGATCATTTGCGAAAAAGTTTTTCATAGAGATCAAGTTCTCGATTAGAGCACAACCAAGCTCCAAAGGTATAATCAATCATATATTGGAACTAGTAGATCTAGTTGGTGTTATTGCTTCTTGTTCTATTGTCTTGATGGATGTTTGACCTTAATGCATGAGATTAGGGTTTTAGATCTTGGGCTTGGGTTCTTGGCCTTATGGATATTTGACCCTTGCATCCAGTGGGTCAAAAAGTTTTGAATATCTATCCACGAGGCCCACCTACTTCCAACACATGGGCCACATGGGTTTTCTTCAACTCCCCCAAACCTAATTCTTCGTATATAGAATACGGAAGAAGGTCCACACTTGAGCCGAAATCTAGTAAAGCGTGCTCAATATGATGGTCTCCTATTTGACATAAAATGGTAGGACATCCTAGGTCTTTGTAGTTGATTGGGGTTAGGCAAGAAATGACAGAGCTCACTTGCTGGGCCAAGAAAGCTTTATTGGGCATATTAGTGGTTCTCTTAAAGGCACAAAGGTCCTTCAGGAACTTGTCATAGACTGGAATTTGTTGGATTACATCTGATAGTGGGATGTTAATCCACACTCGTTTGAAAACTTCAAGCATTTTGTCCAACTAGGCACTAGACTTGGTTGGGCCTAGCCTTTGGCGGTATGGAGCTTGAGGAATGTAGGTCTTAGGAGGTGGATCACTAGGTGATGGTTTTCCTATAGTGGTGCTAGGCTCCACAATTGGTTCCTTTTCCTTTGGTTCAGTATTGGTTCATTCTCATTTTTTTTTCTGGATCCACATTTTCCTTAGCCATCTCAGAGTCCTCAGTTTCCTTGGGCAAATCTACTTTGTTGTCAACCTGATGGCCGAACCTAAGTGTGGTTATGGAATATTTAACTTGCTTTGGGCCTTTTCCTTTGGTATCATGTATGTTTTGGCCTTTGGGATTGGGCTATGGTTGACTAGGGAAAGTTCCCTTATCTCTGGCACTCAAGTAATTGGCCAGTTGTTCCATTTGGTATTCCAATTTTGCAACGGTCTAAGTATGCCCATTCAAAAGTTGGGTAGTGGTTTGCTGAAATTGAGTAGGACTCTGTTGTAATTGCATTGTGGTCTAGGACATGAGTTTCATAGCCTTTTTTAAAGAATCTACCCTCTGGGTTAGTGGGTTAGGGTTGAAGTTCGACTTTTGGAAACCTGGTGGGGGCATTGGCCTAAGATTGAATGGGTCAAAATTAAGTGGATTGTGATAGGCCTCCCTGAGTTGGACCCTTGGTAGAAGAAAAAATTGTGTGTATTGGAGTATAGGTAATACCTCCGACGATTATCAAAATGAGTGTTTTGATAAAGCACATTGACTTCTTCAAATGATTCGGCCTGACCAAAAGTTGTTGGTGTTTGTTGACACCAAAAAAGCCAATATGTCTCCTCAAACATCAAGAAGCCTCCTGAAGCTGCATCCTGCTAAAAATAGGCAAGGCTACTTCAAGCATCAGATTTTGTCAGAACCAGATAGAAACTGAGAGATCCGTCAAGACAGCTAAAAGAGGGGTACACCTGAGGTTTCGGGTCATTCCGACATCATTTGGCCCAACTTCACCGCTCCGACAGCTAAACAGGCGCTCCCGGCGGCAACATCATCAAAGACACCAAAACTTTGATCAAAGCCTACGGATGACTCCAGAATGTCTCCGAAGGGCTCCATGCCAAATTTCAAGTCAATCCGACAACGTTTGACCCTACATCAATGCTCGAGCAGCAAAATCAAGCCTCCCGGCGGCGGCAACCACCGAAGACATCACTCATCAAACAAAATACATGAGTGGCTTCAACATGCTTCCAAAAGGCTGCACGTCAAATTTCAGGTCATTCCAACAACGTTTGACCAGGTTTCGACGCTCCGAGAGAAAATCAAGCCTACCGGCGGCGGAGCAATCTGGGACCATAACATCCTAAAACAGAGCCCATGGAACGTCTCAAAATGACTCCAATAGGTTCCCTGTCAAATTTCAGGTCAATCGGACATCGTTTGACCACATATCAAAGCTCGGCATTTTCCCCGCAGCAAAATCAAGTGAAGCATCGATGAGACCCCAAACGGCTTCAAAACTCAAATAAAAGCCCATGGTTGGTCCTATCCACTGCTCAAGAAGCTTCACCTCCATTTTCAGGTCATTCCGACATCGTTTGACCTAGTTTCGACGCTTGACGGAAAATCGGCTACAAAGTCTTCGGCTTTCCCCAAAAATAGGAAACTTTGTGCTCCGATTTCGCGAGGGTTCTCGTCAAGATTTCTCGAAGAAAATCAAGTCAATAATTGAGGAAAAATTTCAAGAAAAATACAGAAGAAAAAAGGAACGAAAAAGATGAAAAAACGGCCGAAAACGACGCTCGGCGACCAAACGGGCCGAAGCCCTATGGTCGCCTGCGACCCTGGGTGCATGGTCGCCCGGCGACCCTGGAAATTCGGGTCGCCGGATTTTGCGCCAAATCGTCCGTTTTCCGATTCTATTCGCGTTTCGGGTGTTCTGGCCTCTGTGATTTTCTGAAAATCCAATGTTTGGTGCTTCAAAACCACTGATCTTCGTCGACATCTCGGATCCGCCGTCAAAAGCATGAAATCATCACCGATCGCCTCAAGATCGCCAACCGGCTGACCAAGAAAGTGCACTTTCTGTCCGACCGATCGTGAAATCGACAAGATAGACGTCAACGGCCCGCCAACATCAATCAATGTCTGAAATTGCATCGCAATCCGACATCAAATAATGCGTGGATCCACCCGTGATGATCGCAAGAAGAATCTCAAAAGGCGCAGCAAGGCCCGCGACTCTTCACATGCCTTGGCAACCACTTAATGTCGTTAATTGACCCATTAAAGCAGTCATTAACTCATTATTTTGGACGGCCCAATCAGAACCAAGCATTTGGGAGTTACAAATCCAAGCAATCATGGCATTAAACCCATGAAACTCCCATCATCATGAAGCATAAAGGTGATTAAATGCCCACTACCTTCATTGGCCAATCACAAGCCTTGAAAAAGGAGTTACAAAATCGATTTGTAACTCCTCATCAATTCTTTCATCATGGCCATCAATGCCAATAAACACCTCATGGCTACCAAAAGCCTATAAAAGGAGGTCCATTCCAAGAAGAAAGCATGATGAAAAGAGATCCCAAGTACAAGCTCTGAAAAACCAGAAAATCCAAAAGAGAGACGAAGTCCTGTTACTTTGCTCCCGGAAGCACCACAAGGTGATCAACGTCCCTTGGGGGGCCACCCCCCCCCCCCCCCCCCCCCCCCCCTCAAGGTCACCTCCTTCTTCAACATGGCCTAAATGCTGTTTTTCAGCCCGTTTACTCGGTTTTTCATTGGATATAGGACCTTCTCTTGGTCCTTGTCCTTTAAAAAACTGAGGTTAGGAGCCAAGCCAAAGAATCAAAGCATCACATGTTCTCATTTGAAGGACGATGGTGAAGCCCATACATGACTTGCGACCGTCGATCTCAACGTGTCCCCACAATCTCCTGAGAAGTTAGATCCCTTTTCTTCCTTTTCTATTGTAGTTTGTATTTCTTAAAGAGATAAAAGAAATCACAATTCTTGTCTTTCATATTTGATGAGTTTTGTAAAACGCCTTTCACGGCAAAATCGCCTTTCACGGCAAACAAACAAAAACGCCTCTTACGGCATTCTAAAAACTTGTCTCTTTTCTTAATATTTATTTAATTTGAAAAGTTAGAAAAAAGGATTGATTTCCTTTCCACTTGTGAAGGTGAATCTCCAGATTATCACTATTCCAAATTCCAAGTAGAAAGTAAATCTGGCATACCCGTACAAAAATGTTGATGCCCGAGATCTTCCCTCCTCCGCCGAGACCCAGGTCAGCCCCCGGGGTGCGGAGGGAGAGGACGGAAGATTCCCTTTTTTTTTCGGGTCCATCAGTGTTAGGGTTTTCATTTGTTGCAATTTGATTGGATGCATTCATTTTAATCATAACTTGATCTCTCATGCACTCATACTTTTTAATATTAGAATCTTCATTCATTTTTATATAAGTTTTCATGTTTGGCATCATGTAAGTTAAGAGTTGATCTTTATGCATGTTTAATCTTTTCAATTTAGTTCATATGTTTTATAAAATGAAATTTTGAACTTCATGCATATACATGTTTTGTATCACATTTTGAAACTCATTTTTAAACATGTTAGTCTCTATTCAAGTCAAGTTTTGTATAGCCAAAATTCCCACTTAGAAAATCATTTTCAAATAAAAGATAACGGCAAACAACGGCTAACCGCCATGGATTTCAATCACCTTGTGGTCACATTTCCAAAATGCACAAAATAAATTTCATTTCAGCATTTCGGTTATCTTACGGTTAGCTCACGGCTAATCGTGGAACATTCTTAGAACATGTTACGGCTAACCATAGAGTATTTTTAAAATATGTTCATACAAAAGCTAGCTGTTTTTATTTGACCATTAGGCTCACGGCTAGCCATAGGGAAGTCACGGCTAACCATGAACTAAATGTTAGAACTTATTTTTCTATTTAAAATGGCCATTCCTTAGGATTTGTGCCAACCCTTTTGAGTCTTTTGAGGGCCAAGGAATGTGGGAGAGTTAAGCAAGGCTAGAGGAAGGCCAGGAGGGAAAATCTATAGATTTCAACCTTTGATTCTTTAAATGGGTAGGTCTCAAAATTAATTCATGCTAGTCTTTAAAACTTTATTTTCATTTATAGCATGATTTAATGTTCAGTTAATACGTTCAAATGCTAATTGTGTAATATGCTTTCATTTTAAACATGGTTAGTGATTTGACTTCAACATTTGAATAGATTTACACATGTTATCAAATTTATGTTTTAAACAAACATGCTAGAGTTAGATGGAGTTTTCTAAAATTAGTTTGTTCATCATTTCAAATCATGTGTGCATCATTTAAATCACTCTATCTCTCATTTATGGTTTTCTCCCTTTGATCGGACCCAAGTATAGGGTGCAAATGTAGTAATAATCTGCTGAGTCCAGGTCGATCTACAGGGAGCAATGTTTTTTAAGAAACTTTCCAAATATTGAGATTTCTTGCAATTCCCGCCTAAAACTGTAGCAGACAACTTCCCGAGGTCATAGCTCCCTCCATATAGCTCTGATTTGTGCAATCGTGGGCTCCACGGATATCTACTCGAAAAGAGCTTTCCAACGGTGGCTAGATTGCGCTGATCCGACATCGGTTTGAGAGTTATGGCCATTTTAAGTTGCTACCCCTGCAGAATCCGGGAATAATTGTGCACAAATGGAAGCCTCTATGTTGGCATGCAATGGGGGGTGGGGGGCCCATGTTGATTTCTCCTACAAAGTGAAAGAGGCAATTTTAACATTAATCATGTGTAAGAAAATAATTATGACCCATGTATGGGACCCTACATGCATAGTGATGCACCAAAATGACCAACTTTCCAAAAATAGCACATGGTGCCAAAAATAGCAAGATATGCATTGATAAAACCAAAAGCCTAATTTTGGGGTGATAAATGAGATGAGAAAAACTTAATTTCACAAAGGTCATGCACTTCAATGATTTTTGACCTATCTTGACCATGTTTCCAAAAATAACCCCAAATGCATGAAATCATGAAATTAAGTGCAATTTTATGCAATTAAACCTAATTAAGTCCACAAATGCTCATGAAATAAGGACCTAATGACCTAATTTTATGGACTTATCACACCCCCCCCCCCCCCAACCAGCTTTTTGCTAGTCCCATAGCAAAATAAGCGATAAGGAATAAAACACAGAAACTAATCTTAAAGAAAACAAACTAATGTAGAAAACAGAAATGAAAAACACCACTTTCGCTGGACTCTCGACTGCATTTAGCGTATGTAGTAAGCCCTTAAACTCCTAAGTTCCCCCTAGTGGACGAGTTATGCCTCGTGAGGGATTACAGTGAATGTACCCACAAAATCCCTTTTTTTTTGTCAATCCAAGTTAGAAACCTAACAAAACCATGGGAACTTTTCCAAAAGAAAATTTACAAACACCGGATATTTTTTATTCTCGAAATTTTTCAAAGACAAATCTTAAATTAGGTTCACAAATCTCATCTTTTGGTCAGAAATTCTCGAAATCATGCTAAATTGATCGTTCATGGTGATAAGTGCATATACATAAAAACATAGGCATCAAATGATCCACCAAAAATTTCCGTGAAGACGACTTTAGGGCACTAGGTATGTAAATACCCCTACGGGCTTACTGGCTCGGGTTAAAAAGGCTACGAACCCAAACTAGTCACATAACTTTTTATTCTAAACACTTTTTTTTTTCTTTTTTCTTTTTTCTACTTTTTTTTTTCTTGGCAGTCCCCAACAATAGGCGCCCTTTTCATGTGCCCGAATTAGTTCAATGGTTTGTGGCTGATCAGACCACCTATATGAACCAGGAGACTGTGAAACTAAGGGTCGGTTTCCCATCATATTTTCAATCCAATCGTCAAAGAAAACGAAAATCATGACTTCACATTCAAAACCTTGAAAACGTATACATACTGTGTAAAAGTGAGGGATCAAATTTCAACACTTTTCCAAAAACTCTTTCCTTAAACAAAATAGTGAACCATTTGTTCTTTTTTTCCCAAAGCATTGAAAGCTCCAAAATTCAAGGTATCTTCATTTTGTAAAAATCCTTTCGAAATTTCCATTTTTAACTTTTAAAAACCCTAAAACCAAAGAAATAGCAAAAATTTTGAAAAATTTTAGAAAATTTTCCTAAAAAGAAAAAACTAAAAACCAAAAACAAATTGTTGACACAAAAAAAGTCACTATGTCTCCTCAACATCAAGAAACCACATGAAGCTGCATCCTACTACAAATAGGCAAGGCTACTTCAAGCATCAGATCTTGTTGGAATCAAACAAAAACTGCAAGATCCTTCAAGACAGCCAAAAGAGGGGTACACCTGAAGTTTCGGGCCATTCCTACATCGTTTGGCCTAACTTCACTTCTCCGACAGCTAAACAAGCGCTCCTGGCGGCGACAGTGTAGAAGACATCAAAACTTCGATCAGAGCCTACGGATGGCTCCAAAATACCTCCAAAAGGCTCCTTGTCGAATTTCAAGTCAAACCGACAACGTTTGACCCTCCATCAACGCTCGAGCAGCAAAATCAAGCCTCCCGGCGGCAAGAACCACCGAGGCCATCACTCATCAAACAAAACAAATGAGTGGCTTCAACATGCTTCTAAAGGGTTGCATGTCGAATTTCAGGTCATTCTGACAACGTTTGACCAAGTTTAGACGCTCCGAAAGAAAATCAAGCCTACCGGCGGCGGAGCACCCCGGGACCATGACATCCAAATTGGAGCTAATGGATCATCTCTACATGACTCCAATAGGCTCCCTGTCAAATTTCAGGTCAATTGGACATCATTTGACCGTATATCAAAGCTCGACATCTTCTCCGCAGCAAAATCAAGTCAAGCATCGACGGGACCCCAAATGGCTTCAAAACTTAAACAAAAGCCCATGGTTGGTCCTGTCCACTGATGGACCCTCGATTTCCGTGCTTTCCTTCCTCCCCGGGGGCTGCTTGGGTCTCGGCGGAGGAGGAAATACGGGTATCAACTTTTTTGTACGGGTATGCCAGATTTACTATTCTACTTGGAATTTGGAATGGTGATGATCCGGAGATTCACCTTCACAAGTAGAAAGGAAATCGATCCTCCTTTCTAACTTTTCAAATTGCATAAATATTTAAGAAAGAGACAAGTTTGTTTTTGAGAATGCCGTAGGAGGCGTTTTTTTGTTTGTTTGCCGTCAAAGGCGATTTTGCTATGAAAGTCGATTTACAAATCTCATCAAATATGAAAAACAAGAATTGTGATTTTTGTTTGTCTCTTTAAAAAATACAAAGTACAATAGAAAAGAAGGAAAAGAGATCTAACTTCTCAGGAGATTGCGGGAACACGTTCAGATCGACGGTAGCAAGTCATGTATGGACTTCGCCATCATCCTTCAAATGAGAACTCTTGATGCTTCGATTCTTCGGCTTGGCTCCAACCTCAGTTTTTTAGAGGATAAGGACCAAGGGGAGGTCCTATATCCAATAAAAAATCAAGTAAACCGGCTGAAAAGCCACGTTTAGGCCATGTTGGATAGCAGAAGGGGACCTTGGGGGGGTGGCCCCCCAAGGGACTTTAATCACCTTGTAGTGTCTCTTGTAGCAAAGCAGCAGGACTTCGTCAGGATTTCTTCGGGATTATGCAAGTATGCAAATGCAGAATTTCAAGTCGATATGTGTATCGATCTCTCCCTCTCTTGGAAATGGACCTCCTTTTATAAGCTCTTGGTAGCCATGAGGTGGTTTATGGGCATTGATGGCCATGATGAGAGATTTGATGGCATTGATGCTTCATGATGGGAGGAGTCACAAGTTTTTATTTCCTGATTTTGTAACTCCTTTTTCTTGGCTTGTGATTGGTCGATGGAGGATAATGGGCATTTAATCGCCTTTAATCTCCATGATGAGGGGAGTTCATGGTTTTAATGCCATGATTGCTTGGACTTGTAACTCCCATATGCTTGAATTTGATTGGGCCATCCAAAATAATGAGTTAATGACCGCGTTAAGTAGTCATAAACGGGCCAATTAACAGCATTAAGTGGTCGCCGGAGCATGTGAAGAGTCGCGGGCCGCGCTGCGTCCTTTGGGATTCTTCTTGTGATCATCGCAGGTGGATCCACATAGTGTTTGATGTCGGATTGCAATGCAATTTCAGACATTGATTGATATCAGTGGGCTGATGACATCTGTCTTGTCGATTTCTCGATCGGTCAGACATAAAGTGTACTTTCTTGGTCATCCGGTTGACGATCTTGGAGCAATCAATGATAATTTCATGCTCTTGACGGCGGAACCGAGATGTCAGCGAAGGTCAGTCGTTTTCAAGCATAAAAATTTGGATTTTTAGAAAATCACAGAGGCAGGAACTCCCTAAACGTGAAGACGATTGGAAATCGGGCCATCCGGCGAAAATCCGGCAACCCGGATTTCCAGGGTCGCCGGCGACCATGGGGTTTTGGCCCCTTTGGTCGCTGAGTGTCTTATTCAGCCGTTTTTCCTTCTTTTTCGTTCCTTTTTCCTTCTGTATTTTTCTTGACATTTTCCTCAATTATTGACTTGATTTTCTTGGAGAAAACTTGACGAGAACCCGTGCAAAACCAGAGCACAAAGTTTCCCATTTTTCGTGAAAGTCGAAGGCGTTGTAGCCGATTTTCCGTCAAGAGTCGAAACTAGGTCAAACGATGTCGGAATGACCTGAAAATTGAGGTGAAGCTTCATGAGCAGTGGATAGGACCAACCATGGGTTTTTATCTGAGTTTTGAAGCCATTTGGGGTCCCGTCAATTCTTGACTTGATTTTGCTGCGGGGAAGATGCTGAGCTTTGATATGCGGTCAAACGATGTCCGATTGACCTGAAATTTGATAGGGAGCCTATTGGATTCATGTAGAGACAACCCATTAGCTCCGATTTGGAAGTCATGGTCCCGGGGTGCTACGTCGCCGGTAGGCTTGATTTTCTTTCGGAGCGTCGAAATCTGGTCAAACGTTGTCGGAATGACCTGAAATTTGACGTGCAACCGTTTGAAAACATGTTGAAGCCACTCATGTGTTTTGTTTGATGAGTGATGGTCTCAGTGGTTCTCGCCCGCAGAGAGGCTTGGTTTTGCTGCTCGAGCGTTGATGGAGGGTCAAACGTTGTCGGTTTGACTTGAAATTTGACAAGGAGCCTTTTGGAGGTATTTTGGAACCATCCGTAGGCTCTGATCAAAGTTTTGATGTCTTCGATGCCGTAGCCGCCATGAGCGCTTGTTTAGCTGTCGAAGAAGTGAAGTTAGGCCAAACGATGTCGGAATGGCCCGAAACTTCAGGTGTACCCCTCTTTTGGCTGTCTTGAAGGATCATGCAGTTTTTGTCTGATTCTGACAAGATCCGATGCTTGAAGTAGCTTTGCCTATTTTATAGCAGGATGCAACTTCATGTGGCTTCTTGATGTTGAGGAGAAATAGTGACTTTTTTGGTGTCAACATCCACTGCTTAAGAAGCTTCACCTTAATTTCAGGTCATTCCGACATCGTTTGACCTAGTTTCGACTCTTGACGGAAAATCAGCTACAAAGTCTTCGGCTTCCCTGAAAAATAGGAAACTTTGTGCTCCGGTTTTACGCGGGTTCTCGTCAAGTTTTCTCCAAGAAAATCAAGTCAATAATTGAGGAAAAATGTTAACAAAAATACAGAAGGAAAAACCATCGAGAAAGAAGAAAAAACGGCCGAAAAAACTACTCGGCAACCAAAGGGGCCAAAGCCCCATGGTCAACGAAGACCCTGGGTGCATGGTCGCCGGATTTTCCGCCAAAAGGCCCATTTTCCGATCCTCTTCGCGTTTCGGGAGTTCCTGCCTCTGTGATTTTCTAAAAATCCAATTTTTTATGCTTGAAAACGACTGATCTCCGCTGACATCTCGGATCTGCCGTCAAGAGCATGAAATCATCATTGATCGCTCTAAGATCGCCAACCAGATGACCAAGAAAGTACACTTTTTGTCCGACCGATCGAGAAATCGACAAGACAGATGTCACCGGCCCACTGATATCAATCAATGTCTGAAATTGCATCACAATCCGACATCAAAAAGCATGGGGATCCATCGGCGATCATCACAAGAAGAATCCCAAAGGACACAGCACGGCCCGCGACTCTTCACATGCCTCAGCAACCACTTAATGTTGTTAATTGGCCCATTTATGACTACTTAACGTGGTCATTAACTCATTATTTTGGACGGCCCAATCAGATTCAAACATACGGGAGTTACAAGTCCAAGCAATCCTGGCATTAAAACCATGAAACTCCCCTCATCATGGAGATTAAAGGCGATTAAATGCCCATCATTCTCCATCGGCCAATCACAAGCCATGAAAAAGGAGTTACAAAATCAAAGAATTAAAACTTGTAACTCCTTATCAATTCTCTCATCATGGCCATCAATGCCCATAAACCACCTCGTAGCTACCAAGAGCCTATAAAAGGAGGTCCATTCCAAGAAGAATGCATGTGATCCCAATCCCCGAAAAATCCAGAAAATTCAAGAGAGAGACGAAGTCCTGCTACTCTGCTACAAGAAACACCACAAGGTGATCAAAGTCCCTTGGGGGGGCCACCCCCCTAAAGGTCCCCTTCTTCTACAACATGGCCTAAACGCGGCTTTTCAGCCCGTTTACTCAGTTTTTCATTGGATATAGGACCTCCCTTTGGTCCTTATCCTCTAAAAAACTGAGGTTAGAGCCAAGCCGAAGAATCGAAGCATCAAGAGTTCTCATTTGAAGGACAATGGCGAAGTCCATACATGACTTGCGACCGTCGATCTGAACGTGTCCCCGCAATCTCTTTAGAAGTTAGATCCCTTCTCTTTCTTTTCTATTGTACTTTGTATTTTTTAAAGAAACAAACAAAAAGCACAATTCTTGTCTTTCATATTTGATGAGATTTGTAAATTGCCTTTCACGGTAAAATCGCCTTTCACGGCAAACAATTAAAAAATCGCCTCTTACAGCATTCAAAACAAAAATTGTCTCTTTTCTTAAATATTTATTCAATTTGAAAAGTTAGAAAGAAGGATTGATTTCCTTTTTACTTGTGAAGGTGAATCTCCGGATCATCACCACTCCAAATTCCAAGTAGAATAGAAAATCTGGCATACCCGTACAAAAATGTTAATACCCGCGTTTTTCCTCCTCTGCCAAGACCCAGGCAGCCCCCGGGGCGGAAGGAGAGGTCGGAAAACCAGGGTCCATCAAGTTGGCACACCCGGTGGGACCTGTTCACTTGAGAACGTGATGCTTCGATCCCTTGGCTCCTTTGTAGTTGGTGGCCTATGTTGCATCTTGCATCTAAAAAAAAAAATGAGATGCGATTTCAGTCATTCTTTCTCATTTCAAAAAAAATAAATCTGATTTCTCTTTCTTAGATTCAATTTTGAGAAATTTTGATCCTCTCTTCTTCGAATTTGATAGCTCACAGAAATGTTTACAGCTATTGTTCGTATCAGAGATTGGGCCATCTTTTCTCTTTGATGAGTCCGATAGGGGTTTTAAAAAAAAAAAAAAAACTTCATTTCAAATACTTTCAAAAAAAAATGATTTCTCTTTCTTAGATTCAACTTTGAGAAACTTTGATCCTCTCCTCTTCGAACTTCATAGCTCACATAAATGTTTGCAGCTATTGTTCATATCGGGGAATGGGCCATCTTTTCTCTTTGATGAGTCCAATTGGGATTTTCAAAAAAAAATATATAATTTCAAAAACAAAAAAAAATTATTAGTTTTCTTTTTTTTGGACTAAAATTTGAGAAACTTTGATTATTCCCTTTCGAATTTAAGGCTTGCAGAAATGTTGAGCTGTGGTTCGGATTGGAACACCACTTGTTCTCTTTGATGAGTTCATTAGAAACCTTTCAAAAATAAAATTTTCAAAAAAAAAAAAAACACTAAGGTTGCACCAATTGCGCTCTTTGACTAAAGTGGATTTAAGAAAAGCCTTGTCCAGAGTGTGGAGACAGTTAGACTGTTCGAGGCAAGGGTCCTTCAAACGGGTTCATTAAGTAATCCTACCCTTACCTGGGGGCTGATCTATCTACTAAGGTTTCATAAGATAGAATTGGAAACCTGTGTGCACCTTTCAAAAAAAAAAATTCACTTTTAAGTTCAGAATTGAGAAATCTTGGCTCTTTCCCTTTCGGATTTAATGCTCGCAGAAATGTTGAGCTGTGGTTCGAATTGAAATACCATTTGCCCTCTTTGATGAATTCAATCTTAAACCTTCAAAAAAAAAAAATTACGTCACTTTTTAAGTTCAGAATTGAGAAATCTTGGCTCTTTCCCTTTCGGATTTAACGCTCGCAAAAATGTTGAGCTGTGGTTCGGATTGGAACAACATTTTCTCTCTTTGATGAATTCAATCTTGACCTTTCAAAAAAAAAAAAAAAAAAACTTCCGTCACGTTTGGGCTTACATTCGAGAAATTCTCCCTTTCGGATTTAGCGCTCGTAGAAATGTTTGAGCCCTTGTTGGAATACCATTTGCTCTCCTTTATGAATCCAAATTTGACCTTTCAAAAAAAATCCCAGCTCGTGTCCTTTCCAAGGATGCAATTTACAACATTTGTGCCTAGTGGTCCTAGTACGCCCTTTCGGGTCTACTGTATTCGCGACCGAAACATTTGTATCTCCAACCTTATATCATTTTACCTCGAGTGAGCCTTGCTTCTCGGTAATTTGAATTAAGGTCTACAATTGCTTCTAGCAGTCACTGGTACGTTCACCCTGAGCCTACCATACTTGCATTTTAGAACAATTGTATCCTCTATGGCTTTTTGCCTTCTTCATCTTGCTCGGGCCGGGCCATGTCCCCTTGAGCGATTTGAAAAGACAAAACCATAATTGTTCACCATTTATGATCACCATATTCTTCTGATTACTAATGGATATGGTCTTGTTTCAAAAGTTTTCCAAAACTAACAATGGCAGCTTCATTGACCATCACTTTCGATGAGAACAAGTACCAGCTTATGCTTCAAGACAAGCAAAATAAGCGCACTTATAAGCGCCCTGCCAGTTGCTGAAGCGTCATCTCCTTCGACAACTCTCAAAACACCGGGTCAACCTCAACTCCCCGGACCATTGTCTTCAAGTCGCTGGGACCATTCCTACTCCCCATATAAGAAACTGTACCTGCCAAGAAGCAGAAGATCGCCCCGCAACGTGTCACTAACATGGCACCAAGGGCAAACACAAAGAAGCTTGAAGCCCGTGGCTCTCCCACAAAGCCTCAACCCACAAGAAACTAGGTTTGCCCCAAAACCTGGTCCCCGAGATCTTCACCGAAGCAACGGAGGTCCCGAACATCTACAAAGCTAACATACCTGGCCCCTCTCAAGGAGAATCGGTTCTACCTTCTTTCTTATATAAAAGAGGAGAAATCTACCCTCCTCCCAAAGAACAAACAAAATCAGCATGAGCCGGTTTGCTCCTACAAGCCCAAAATCAAATCCTGCATTGTTAGGCCTCCGCAAAAACCCGCTGAAGCCTGCACTCTTGCGAGTCGACCCTTCATCTCAACAGGGTCCGAGCTCACAAAATTTAAAGCCTCACTGCGACAGGCTAAGGACCGCGTCCGGATCCTGTCCATGCCCAGCTTCAAAGAAGACAAGCTCGGCTGCTGGGCACGGGGGACTTCATCCTTCATTGCCAGAGCCTAGCCAGAGCTGATTAAAGCTCAAATTGCTCGTCATATGCGTCGCCGCGCATCATATCGACAAAAGAGACTTGAGAAGCAAAGAACCCAGCATTCTACTCTCCATGTCTCTAACAAATGGGTCGAAAAAGAAAGACCCGACCAAGTCGTTGCTGTCCATATAATTGGCAAAACCAGAAAACGCCAGAAGTCAGCAACCAAAATTCGTGTCAGACATCAGGTGACTCGCAGCGTCTCCCGGACACGAACACATCTAGAAGAATCATCCACTCCTTCAAGCCAAGGACACCAGAGTAACCACTCCTCGGACTCTTCATCCAGAAGAATGAGCCCCAGCTCAATCACCAGGATGATTTCTTCATTCGAATCCCGAGGGATGAACTTCTTGGCTACAAGTTCTGAGCAGCCTCCACCACATAATCCACAGGATGACGTAACCGCACGTATCCAGCAGTTGGAGCAAGGACAACAAAGAATTGAGGCTCTGAAGGAAAACGTCCTTCTCACTTTACAGCGTCCACCTAACAATGAAACCCCTCCAAATCATCAAGATGACGAGGGCAATGCAGAAAACAATGAGTCACACACCCTTACCAAAAAGGACGTTGACGATATCCTCGCAAAAGCAAAAGAAGATGATACATTGAAAGAACATGGGATCAAGCCACCCTATCCCCTATGGATGGACTCGGTTCCGTTCCCTGCAAAATTTAAACAACCTACTCTCCAAACATATACGGGGAAAGGTTCAGCCAGACATCATGTCATCCACTTCAAGATCCTGATAGGAGTTATTGTGGATCAAGACGCCCTCAAGATTTGCCTCTTTGCAAGTACCCTAAAAGGTACAGCCTTTGATTGGTACTCCACTCTGCCGGAGAACTCCATCCAAAACTGGGCTATGCTGGAGACACGCTTCCTGACTCACTTCCAAGGTGAGGACCATCCTGTTACAATGTCTCAGCTTTGCAGCCTAAAACAGGGAGAGAATGAGTCAACATACGACTTCATTCATAAGGGAAAGGTGATGGCGTACAAATGCTCAGATGTATTGCCACAAGCGTCGCTAGTCGACATCTGCCCTAACAACATGAGAGCAAGAATCCGCTCCATGATCATCGGCAACAAATCAAAGAACCTGGGAGAACTCCTTGAAGCTTCAATGGAAGCTGAAATGGTGATCAAAGACCTCAACGGTCATAAATCATCAAAGAAAGAGCCGACTGCCATTACGACCTCAAAACCAAAAAAAAAAGGAGGTTCTCAATGTGTAGACCAAGTCAGCTCCTCGGTAGCCAAAGAAAGCTGAAAATAAAACAACAGGTAAAACACCTAAATTATCTAATGCCTTCTAGGAACGCGTAGAAAAGAAATACCCGTTCGATGAAGATGTCGAAGAAATCTTTGAGGCTCTCCTAGCAAATGGCAAACTCACTTTGCCTGAGCCCAAAAGACCAGGAGATGTTGGCAAAACCAGCGATCCCCGGTATTGTCCATATCACCAGATGATCTTACATCCTCTCAATCAATGCTTCGTTGTGAGAGAGAAGATCAACGAGATGTGGAAAAATGGAGTCATTACCTTTGATAAAAACTACGGCTCCGCTTCCGTCAACATGGTGTCATGTAGGCAAACTTCAAAGTCACCAAAGGATAAGATCACTACTTCATTCAAGGTGATAAAAATAGCACAAAAGTCCCATGAGTTGGTTCCCTATCCAACACCAGATGGACAACCCATATGGGTGCATCCCGATCTCCTAGAAGATGAAAATTGGGAGATCGTCAAAACAAAGCCGACCGCTCGACAACGAAGGCAGGCCAAGAGACAACTCCGCAAGCTCAAACAGCAGCAGAAGTCTCAACCAAAACATAAAGTCCCTGAAAAAGCAAAAACTTCTTCCACTGCTTCACTAGGGGGGATGGAAGAATTCCTTCCCAAAGTTTCAAAGGCGGTAAGAAAATTCACCCTTGATGATTTCATGCCACCTCAATTCAAAAATGAAACTGCGCAGGGGGCATCATACTCCTGCAACTCAGTAGTTGGATTCTCCATGGATGGATACGAGTCCAGTGATACTGCCAGTGATATCGATGAGGGGGAAGAATCCCTTGAAATAGGAGAATACCTCTCCGATGAGGAATGGATTCCCGAATCTCATCTTATGCCAGTAATCTGGTATAACCCATTACATCCGCAAGGATCTTGGTCCAATGATGAAGAAGACCAAGAGGCTGTCAACCCGGCACCAGCCAATGCTCCAGTGAAACCCAACATGGGTGAACCACAAGGAGCAGATAACGAAGAAGATTTGGCTCCTATGCCTAATCTTGAAGAATATGCAAGAATCTTGCAACATCTTGTCATAGAGCAGGAGCAGGATCGCATCAATAATCTTCGTCATGATGCAAAACCAGAAGCCCCTAAAAATCAACGGAAACTTCCTCCTTCAACTCGTGAAAATGGAGAAAACAACTGGATCGATGATCCTCTTACATCCGAGGATGAGTCCGATTCCCAACAGTCTACACTGGGGGCATCTCCTGTCAGGATAACTTGCAATGCGATAGCTCAACATGATAGTGCATTTGAAGCTTCCGAAGACACGTACTCCCCAACCGGTAGTGTACCTTCCGGGGCTACATCTTCTCAGGTGACTTCCACTGAGATATCATCTTCTCAGTCCTCGTCTCCTGAAGCTGTGACATCTAAGCTCAAGCCTCTTCCGATTGATCATCTTGAAGAAACTCCTACCAATGAAGTCTTCTTCAATGAAAACCCAGTCGATTGGTCCAAGATACCCGATCTCATAGACGATGTCTGGACTGATAAAGAAAAGTTGTTGGATGTTGTTCAGGACTTGTTCCCGGAAAATGCTCCGTGCAACACAATCACTGAGGATGGCAATGCAACTACAGAGACGTCTTCAGCAAATGACAAGGATCAACCCCTCGATCCTGAGAGTGATCTTCCAAAAGAAGACCCTTCTCTAGAAGCCCTTGAAGTTGGTAGAGGTACCCATTCTGGCCGGGATTACCACAAAAATTACAACCAACCTTCCTCTTCTTATGTAAATCCTTCGGGAAAGCAAGTTGTAAACGCCCCAAGTGGCAATAATAATGAAAACGCAGGCCCGAAGGAGGCTTTCAAGTATGACTTGATTGAGCACTTCAAACACATACCTACACGTCTGCACATCCTTGACTTATTACGAATGTCTCCACAAACTCGTGATAGTCTCATTTCAGAATTACAAAGGCTGAATGCGGATGTCGACAAACATTCCCCATAAGTCCTACAAATTGAAATGGACTATAGGGTCAAAAAATCAAATACTCCCTCAAAGGGAGAAAAGAAAAAAACTGAGGGATCAAGCAATGAATGCCTCTCGGTTCAAAAAGCAGCAACTGCAACAATTGCCTTCGACAAGGATGACCTCCTGCTAGGCGAGACAAAGCACAACCGACCCTTGTACTTCTCGGGATACGTCAAAGAAATGCTAGTACATACAGTCCAGATTGATCCAGGTTCGGCACTCAATCTCATTTCTACTTCGGCACTCGAAGAGCTGGGCATCCCACCTAGCAAGCTAAGTCACACGCCTGTATCCATCTTCGGATTGACGACGGCGCTCAAAGGCCTATCGGCAAAATTAGGTTCAAATTGCAAATCGGTGACCTTATTTCTGAAGTCACTGTGTATGCAATAAAGACCCCTTCATGCTACAATATCATCCTTGGACGCCCCTAGATACATGAGAATGGTGTCGTCCCTTCAACTCTACATCAGTGCATCAAGTTCGTTGGCAACGACGGCTTGATATATCGAGTGTTTGCAAACAAAAGGCCCTTCAAAGGCAAGGACGTCCATTTTGCAGATGCTCAAATGTATAAAGACGGAAAAGAAGAAAATGAGGAAGAAACAATTCACTTTGCAGACAATATCCAGAAAGATAAAGGCAAGGCTCCTCAGCAATCATCGGAAGTAAACAAACCTTCCACCAAACTCGAAGTAAGCAGTCAAGCTCCCTTCATGATCTCTCTCGAGACATCAAAACCTTTGGTAATCACCACCAAAGCAAAGAAGATAAAACAAAAGGCTGGGGGCAAGTTCACCATCTTCTTTGTGTCTATTATGCATGACACAGACTCAGAATCAGAACCAGAAGACCCAAGCTGATACTCAGCAAGATCGGCCCGCTCTCACTCCATTAGAGACACTTGCTGACATAGAAGATCCTACGTCTGCTTCCTTTGTTATTCCGGCAACTTCGACAGAAGAAAAAACAATCTTCTTCCACAATCCTGAAGCATCTTCATCACGTCCAGCACTCGAACCTTTTGAAGGAAGGTATCGTGTACCAGACTTAAATGTCTCTCTTGACAACACGGTGGGCAAACTAATCGAACAAGAAGATGATGACGGAAGATATCAACTACATCCAGATCTCGAATAAGAAGGTGTTCGCGGTTAAAAAGCCATTGATTCTCGTTCGTACATCTGAAATCAACGATGAATCAAGATGGAAAGGGCCTTATATCATTGACAAAGCCTTCTCCAATGGAGCATATGCTTCCTTCAACTTCGAAGGACACAGGTTTATCCTGAATAATAAATTTCTTCGGCGTTGCTTTTCTTAAAGCTGTGTCACTATCTGCTGTCCAACACAATCAGATAAAAAGGCTAGGTTATTATTAGCCTACCATAGTATCTGACGCAATGCGATTTGCTAAACGCTGCCAATAATGCCAAATTCATGGAGATTATGTTCACATGCCTCCAGAATGGCTACATCCAACAGCAATTTCATGGCCTTTCGAAGCTTGGGGTATGGACATCATAGGTCCTATCTCTCCCCCATCAAGCAAAGGTCATCGCTACATCTTCGCCGCTACGAATTATTTCTCCAAGTGGTCAGAAGCATTTGTACTAGCGGAAGCCTTCAACAAGACACTCTGCAAAATTCTCAAGAAAATGGTCTCTAATCACAAAAGAGACTGGGGCGACAAACTACCAGAAGCTTTTGGGCCTATCGAACCACCGTTCGAGGACCAACCCATAGCACACCATTCTCCTCAATCTATGGATGCGAAACTATTGTCCCTTTGGAAGTACAAATTCCTTCCTTAAGGGTATCTCTGCAAAATGACATGACGCAAGAAAGAAATGTCAAACTGAGACTCCAAGAGCTGGATAATCTCGATGCAGGACGGCTAGAAGCTCTACAAAGCATTGAGTTATACCAAGCACGCATGGCATGATCTTTCGACAAGAAAGTCAGGCAACGCGCCTACAAAAAGGGCGATTTGGTTCTTGCAGTTAAAAGATCCATAGTCTTTGCCCACAATTTCAAAGGCAAATTCGAACCAAAATGGGAGGGACCCTTCGTCATCAACAAAGTCTTCTCCAACGGCGCATACGCTCTTCTAAACATGGAAGGAGACAGATGTATGCTGCCCATCAATGACAAGTTCTTGAAGCGGTACTACCCTTGAAGACCTCCTCAAACGGGTCAGAGCAATGCCAATACGGCCAAAGCCTATTTCCAGGTACTTGCTCGTCAAACCCATCCTCTTTGAAATTTTCATATTTATGTTGAAATTTCCAAAAAGAAAAACTCTCAAAACAATGCTTACTTTCATCGGTTCATTGTTGAAAATTCATCAAATCCAAAAATCCAAGTTTAGGAGCCTCTTCCCAGACTTGACCAGAATTTTCGATCCTTGAACCCAAAATTCTTGGTTTGAAACAAAAACCAAGACTCAGGAATTTCCACCCTAGTCCGCTTGGGCTTTTACAACCAAAATGGTTTTAAGTCAAAATTTACGACCCTCGTGTCTTTAAACAAAAAAATGGTTTTTTAGAAACCGCGGGGAAGCGACACTTAGTCGATACTCACAAAACCCAAAAATCGGAAGGATGCGAACCCCATTCGATACTTCCAAAACCCAAAAATCGCAAGGAAGTGAACCCCATTCGATACTCGTAAAACCGCAAATTTCAAAATTTGTGGAGACGCAACGTTTCAGTTGATAGCCACAACCCAAATTTCAAATGGTTCGAAAAAACCTCAAATCTCAAAAATCATGGGGAAGCGACATTCAGTCGATACCCATAAAACCGAAATCTTTGAAAAAAGCAGAGAAGCAACGCTTAGTAGATACTTTCACCCCAATCCCGCGAGGAAGCAACATTCCATTGATACTCGCAAACCTAGCCCGCGAGGAAGCGACATTCCATCGATACTCGCAAACCGAATGAGCAAGGAAGCAACATTCTAGTGATACTTGCAAGACCATTCAGCGGGGAGGCGACATTTGGTCGATACCTACATTTTGAAAACCAAAACCCGGCTATAAACGCCAAAATCGGCTATAAATGCCAAAAATCCGGCTATAAATGCCAAAAACCCGGCTATAAATGCCAAAATCGGCTATAAATGCCAAAAATCCAGCTATAAATGCCAAAAATCCGGCTATAAACTCCAAAATCAGCTATAAAATGCCAAAATCCTACTATAAACGCCAAAATCGGCTTTCATGCCAACAAAACAAAACTTGGTTTTCAAAAATCTGGCTCCCATGCCAAAACAAAAAAAAAACAAGAAAAAAAAAAAAAACAACAACAAAACAAAATTCGGCTTCCATGCCATTCCAAAATTTTGGCTTCCATGCCTAAAAAAAAAATGGCTTTTATGCCACAAAACTCGGCTCTCATGCCAATTCAAACACTTCGACTTTCATGCCATCTCAAAAAAAAAAAAAAAAACAACTTTGGCTTCTTCCATGCCACAAATAAAAACTTTGGCTTCCATGCCACAAACTTTGACTCTCATGCCACAAACAAATTTTGGCTCTCATGCCACAAACAAATTTTGGCTCTTATGCCACAAAATTCGGCTTTCATGCCATCTCAAAAGAAAAAAAAAAGCTTTGGCTCCCATGCCACAAACCAAAAACTTTGGCTCTCATGCCACAAACAAAAAAAAAAAAAAAAAAAAAAAAAAAAAAAAAAAAACAACTTTGGCTCCATTGCCACAAACAAAATTTTTGGCTCCCATGCCGCAAAACAAATTTTGGCTTTTACGCCACAAAATTCGACTTCCATGCCATTCTAAAATTCGGTTTTCAAGCCATCAAAAACCAGGCTTTCGCCACAAAAATATGCTTTCATGCCCAAAACAACCCTTTGACAAAAGATTTTCACAAAATGACAACCTTTTGATCAAATTCTCAAACAAACATTCCCATCAGCTTTTGCTTAAATTTGTTTTCATCAAAAAATGATTTAAGTGAAAAGAAGGGGATACAAAAAATATAGTACCAAAAATGTTTATACATAGTGGTACCAAAAAAAAGAAGAAAAGGAGTTTGTGATAACTCAGGAGCTCAATCCAACATGGTTTTCAACCAAATATTTAACTCCTCAAGCAGACCCTTGGCCTTAGCGTCCAAAGTTTTCAGGCCACGCTTCTTCAAAATGTTCCCATAAAATGCGGCCGAACGCCGCGACCCATTTGCAGCACAAGGAAGTTCCTCCTAGAGGACCTGCCACTGCTCATACTCCTAAGTCTTCCTCCGGAAATCACTTTCAGCCTCCTCAACCTGGCGAATGAGAGTCCCCTCCTTGTCACGAGCCTCCACAATAGCGGTCCATTTGGTAGCAGTTTCTTCCTCCAAAAGCTCAAGACGCTGCCTAGCCTCGACAACCTCCTTATCAAGGCGGTTCAGGTCTTGCTTTAGCCCCATAATGGCCAACTCGGTAACATTCCTCCCCCAAACGAATTGCTTCCGAGTCCGAGTGATCTCAGTCAGCTCAACTTTGACTTTGCTAGAAAGCTTCATAAACATCTCATCAAAGAAGTCACCATCTGGGAAACTCTTGGTCTCAGTCCACTTGTTCCCTAAAGCAATGACTTCATCAACAAAACCCTTGGCGCTTGCAATGTCCAGACCGACTTCTTCGCTATCAGCAAGGATGTCATGTACATGCTTGATCATGCCGAAACCAGCTTCCAAGTGACCTGAAGAGTCTCAACCCATGAGCTCAAAACACTCTTCAACACCTTCTTTGCATACTGAAGGTGCGGCCCGGACGAGGATTCGCCATGCTCCGACACCCGACTGCCCATGTCATGCCCCATTGGAAGAGTAATTAATAAACTCTTTCCAATCGAAGAAGCTGACTCGTTGAAAGTAGAAGAAGCCCCTACTCCTAGATTGGCTGCAGGTATCCCCTATTCTGGTTCTAAGGAAGACGGAGGAACTTCTCCTGCTGCTTCACAATCTGTCAATAAAAGACAAAAAGGTATGAATATGATCTTGTCAAAAATCAATATCAAGATTAGTATTGCAAAATACCTTCTTCGACGACCGATGGAGTACTTTCTGCCTCTCTGAGCTCATCCGAAGCATCGTCAAATGCTGCATCCATGGATGGCTCAAAATCGTCAGAATCCTCTGACAAGTCAACTAACAAGAAAACAAAAGCTACATGTTGGCAAATGACAGCACAAACAAAAAGAAAAAAAAAAAAGAAGCCAAAGCAATCATACCAGGTGAAGGTTCTGGAAGCACTCCAGAGTCCCTGGGCTATTCCTCAGATGCCATGACTGGATCCGTCATCACCTCATCGGTCGGAACCTCGAGCATCACCAAGTCATCGTCCTCTGCCAAAAGAAAGAAAGCAGCAGATCAAAACAAAAATCTCTTATAAGAGAAAAGAAGTGACAAAAGAAAGAAGGAGAATCATACCAGCTGTCTCCTCTTCTCTGCTCCTCTTCTCCGAAGGCTCGTCAGCATCCCTAGACACCTCCTCAGCAATGGTGAGAGGAACTTCTAGATCAGAAGGACTTTCATGCCGTCTCATTTTACGGCGCTATCCTCTCTTCCTCTTGCTTTTGCGGGTCAGCCTGCTCGAAGATCCTGCCCCACTATCAACATCAGGCCTCTCACTAAAGTCCTCACTGGATGGTCTGCTTTTTCCGGTAGACTCCATGGAAGCCTTTGTATACTCTGCTTGCATCCAAGCGTCGATCTCGGCCTCCCGCAGGATGGCCTCACCAGTCTTTAGGGTGTGATCGGTCCATGATTCCCAGCTCGAGTCAGCACTGAAACGGCCACGAAGTCGAAAAGGCTTCACCCAATTGCTGCCGTCACCCCGAAAAATGCCAAGGCCCACCGGTCTCAAATCGACCGACGGATGATCAGAACCTTGGTAGCCACTGGCTGGCATCAACATGTCCATACGGACATGCAACTTCTCTGCAAAACCAGAAGGGCCGCCAACAAAAACCCCAGTCTTGATCACACTGGTCCTTTTCACCCAGCTCGGAGGATCTTCCCTCTTAGGGCACGTGGGAGAAAGGCTCATGATCGAGATGGTCCGATCGAAGGTCAACCGTGTAGAAATAGTTCTCTCCTCACCATGTGTTGTATAAGAGAATTGAAAACATCTCCTTTGGTATGTCAAGTCGTCGGGGATTGCATCACCGAAGAAGAAGGTAGGCTTGGGCACAATGCTCTGATCGTCCATAACCCAAGGACGGTTGCTTACCATGATCTTGTAAAATTCCTCATCTTTGAGAGCGATCAATCGTTGTCTCATCTCATCACGATTGAGGGAATCGCACTCTTCCAAGCTCTTCTCAACAAACTAGACCTTCTCCCAGGCCGGCTGAATGGCCGCATTAGAAGATCTGGCAGACCGACGAGGTGCGTCAGTAATAGGACCCTTACCCTTGTTCGTTCTGGAAGAACTACCTACAGAGAAAGGAAAAACAAAGATCAATCATCATTAAAATGACAGAATTTTGCTAAAAAAATTCTAGCGAAATTTTGACATGGTTCCGGGGCAATTCCGAAGAAAAGGGAAACACGCCGAGAAAGACAGGAAGCCTGAAGATGAGCTCAACATCGCTGCAAGCTCATAGTCAGTGGAAAATTCTCAAAGAAGGTTCGAACTCAAACATTGCTGCGAGAACGAGCCCATCTCATCAAATTTCCACAAAATTTGGAAAAGAGCTCAACATTGCTGCGAGCTCCAAAATCCAAAACTTGCAAAGCTCCTCAAAATCCAGCAAGACTAAGAAAGGGCTCAACATCGCTGTGAGCTCCAAATCCCAATACTTGCAAAAGATTTTCAGGTATGCATCATCATGCTTCCAAGTCAATTTACTAAATATCATGCATCAAAGAAGATCATCATGCATTAGATACTAGGAAAACCTTGACCAAAGTTTGACCAATTCCAACCCAACTTGGTCAAAACCAATCAAGCTTTGTCCAAGTCAAAAATTATGTTGACTTAACCTAGAGACTCTAGCCTTCTATCTTGATACATAAAAAAAAATGCATGAACATCTTGAAATTGCACAAACCTCATTATCATGATGAGCGAAAAAGAAAAAAGAGAAAGAAAAGAGAAAAGAGAGGAAAACTCTTCAAAAAAAAAAAAACAATTTTGGCCCACAAGCTGTGGCCCACTGCCACGTGGCAGTACGGCCAGGTCCGTACCGACCTGTCCGTACAGCCAAGAAGAAAAAAAAAAGCTGAAAAAAAAGGGAAAAAAACGGTGAAAAAAAAAGAGAAATCACCATGAAAAAAAAAGAGAGAAAAAAAAAACGGTGAAGAAAAAGAGAGAAAAAACAATGACAATGAAAAAAAATACGGAAAAAAAAAGAAAAAAACCAGTGAACGAAAAAAAATGAGAAAAAGAAAAAGAACAAAAAAAGAGAAGGAAGCAAGAAAAAAAAACAGAGAAAAAAAAAACGTGCTTGAAGAAAAAAGAGAAAAAGAAAAAAAAGAGAGAAGAAAAAAAAGAGAGCAAAGAAAGAAAGAAACTACTACTTCTACAATGGACATTTCTTGTGGAGGAAGAAAACTTACTTGAAGCCATGAAGAAGAAGAACAAAAAGCTTGAAGAATTCTTAGAGACAAAGAAGAGTTCTTGATCTTGGAGCACTCTTGAAGATTCTTGCAAAAAGGAAGCAATGGAGCCAAAGATCCAACCCCCCTTGCTTTTATAGAAGAGAGCAAATCAAAAGAGGAAACAAGGAGAAAAGAAAGGAGGTAAGTACTAAAATTTAGCTACTTTCCCAAAAGAAAGATACTTTGAGAAAATCTCTCCAAGTAAAGATATTTTTAGATATTCTCTACATAAAAGAGATATTTTTAGATATTCTCTACAAAATGACACCATATGAGATCTAAGCCATCTCCAGAGTCTTAGGTCCCATGGGTTAGCCCATATGAGCTAGGTTTGACCACCTAGGCACTAAAAATGGCTTTTAGTCAAAACATCCCTCTTACCAAGAGCATGCAAAAAAAAAAAAAAAAAATGGTTCCATGCCTATTTTGAGTTGATTGGACCATTCACAAAAAAAAAAAAGAAGAAGAAGAAGAAAGCCTCATGAGTTTCCAAAAACCAAACCATCCAATCTCATGAACCAAATTAAGCCAAAATCTTGAAATTGACAATCCACAAAAAACCAAACCCTGATCTCCTAGCTTGCCACATACAGCTTGTTGGGTCACAAGACCAAAATCAAAATCCAAACCAAACCAAAACCAAAAAAAAAAAAAAAAAAACCAAATATGACCCCCCGACTTGCCACACACAGCTTGTTAAGTCATAAGGTCAAAATAAAAAATCAAACCCCAACCCCCTAACCTGCCACATACAGCTTGTTAGGTCATAAGGTCAAAAACCAAAATCCCAAAACCCAAAAATCCAAATCCCCCATGTCATTTTCAAGACTTTGCCTTGAGATGGTACGTGATCCCTCTCACTACCATAAAATTCCCCCGGAAACTCAAAGGGCATTCTAAAAAAAAAAATGCTCAAGACTCTTGGTCAAGTCAGAAGCTCTCCTTCAAGTTTCTCTTCGAGGCACATCGACTCCAAAAGCTACTCATCGCTGTACCTCGAGGGGGCATTTGTTGACACAAAAAAAGTCACTATGTCTCCTCAACATCAAGAAGCCACATGAAACTGTATCCTACTACAAACATACAAGGCTACTTCAAGCATCAGATCTTGTCGGAATCAAACAAAAACTGGAAGATCCTTCAAGACGGCCAAAAGAGGGGTACACCTGAAGTTTCGGGCCATTCCGATATCGTTTGGCCTAACTTCACTTCTTCGACAGCTAAACAAGAGCTCCTGCGGCAACAGTGTCGAAGACATCAAAACTTCAATCAGAGCCTACGGATGGCTCCAAAATACATCCAAAAGGCTCCTTGTCAAATTTCAATTCAAACCGACAACGTTTGACCCTCCATCAACGCTCGAGCAGGAAAATCAAGCCTCTGGCGAAAAAAACCACCGAGGCCATCACTCATCAAACAAAACACGTGAGTGGCTTCAACATGCTTCCAAAGGGTTGCACGTCGGATTTCAGGTCATTCCGACAACGTTTGACCAAGTTTTGACGCTCCGAAAGAAAATCAAGCCCATCGGCGATGGAGTACCCCGGGACCATGACATCCAAATTGGAGCTAATGGATCATCTCTACATGACTCTAATAGGCTCCCTGTCAAATTTCAGGTCAATCGGACATCGTTTGACCATATATCAAAGCTCGACATCTTCCCTGCAGCAAAATCAAGTCAAGCATCGACGGAACCCCAAATGGTTTCAAAACTCAAACAAAAGCCAATGGTTGGTCCTATCCACTACTCAAGAAGTTTCACCTCAATTTTCAGGTCATTCTGACATCGTTTGATCTAGTTTCGACTCTTGACGAAAAATCGGCTACAAAGTCTTCGGCTTTCTCGAAAAATGGGAAACTTTGTGCTCCGGATTTGCACGGATTCTCGTCAAGTTTTCTCCAAGAAAATCAAGTCAATAATTGAGGAAAAATGTCAAGAAAAATACAGAAGGAAAAGGCATCGAAAAAGAAGAAAAAACGGCCGAAAAAACTACTCGGCGACCAAAGGGGCCAAAGCCCCATGGTCGCTGGCTACCTTCTGGCGACCCTGGGTGCATGGTCGCTGGCGACCCTGGAAATCCGGGTCGCCGGATTTTCCGCCAAAAGGCCCGTTTTCCGATCCTCTTCGCGTTTCGGGAGTTCCTGCCTCTGTGATTTTCTGAAAATCCAAATTTTGATGCTTGAAAACGAATGATCTCCGCTGACATCTCGGATCCGCTGTCAAAAGCATGAAATCATCATTGATTGCTCTAAGATTGCCAACCGGATGACCAAGAAAGTACACTTTCTGTCCGACTGATCGAGAAATCGACACGACAGATGTCACCGGCCCACTGATATCAATTAATGTCTGAAATTGCATCTCAATCCGACATAAAAAAGCGTGGGGATCCATCGATGATTGTTAGACCCCGACCCAGACCAACTCGATTAGTACTAATTAAGTGAACGTTTAGTCTTAAGTGAGTCTTAGTACTAGTTGGGTTAGAATGTGATTAGACTTAGTCTGGATTATAGTTTTGGGGATTTTGAGGACGTTTAGTATGAGTCAGACACGCTCAGGGACGCCCTGAGTGCACGTGTAAGGATGGGTTTTCATTCTAGATATTTTGTGTGATTGTGATTTTTAGCTCTCTTGAATGGTTTGATTAATTATGGCAACTTTCGTTTTTAAGCTGCATGCATTTGAGGCCCAGAAACACAAGTTTTGGCCCAATAAGGGTAAATCTGACTATTCATGCTAAATCTGGGCACAATCTTCGAAGTCGTGAAACTATGTCAAAATTATACTTTTTCGAAACTAGATTTTTCGACGATCGTTTTGTCCTTCTTCGTCGATTTCATCCGGGGTCCACAAGACCATGTTTTTAGCGTTTCAAAACTTAGTTGCCAGAGACCCACTTCCAGACACTATATAAACTCTTCCTTTCCTTCATTTCCCTTTTCCCAAATCTCTGCAATAGTATGACCTAGAGTGAAGAAGAGAAGAAGGGTTCTTCTTGATTTCTTTTCCCCTTGAATGATCTAGCTAGAAGGCTCCAACCTCAGATCCAAGACTACCATTCTCTTCCTCCCTTCTCAAGCTACAGCTGGACCGTTTTTGGAGCCAACCTTCACTACTATTCATCATCTTCAAGCTCTATCCTCCTTGTTTCAGCTAGCTCTTGGTTGGTGTTCCTCTTCATTCTTTCATTGTTGTTCATTTAGCTCACCTAGAGCTTGTTTATCATGATTTCAAACCCATTTTCGAAATGGGGGTTTGTAGTGGCCAAAATGATGATTTTTGTATACTCTATTTTGGGGGTTTTGTGTAGATTTCGTGGATCTCCCCCTCTTGTTCGATTTTTGTGGAGTATTTGCTTGGCTTTGGTTAGAGGCAAGTAAACATTTTAGTTCTTCCTAGTACATTGCAAGTTTTAGGGCATTTTACTTTTGGAAATGTTATTTATCATGGAACTTGTCTTTCCTTTGATGTTATTAACCTCTTCTAGCTTATTTAATCTTGATAAGCATGGTTACTAATTTCTTCATTTAATTTAGAAGTTTTGTCTTGAATGGAAGTATATTTTTCTATGGAAAGCCTTACTAGTTAATGATTCATGATTTGAATGTATAAGGGTTGGTGATTTTGATGTTTTGAATGAAATGTGAATGAATTTTGGTGTGGAAATCATCCCTTGGAAAGCTTGTAGGCTTGGGGAGCGTAGGGGTAAAAAATATGGAAGTGAAGATGGGAGAGAAGTGTGAAAAAAATTGAACTTCAAAGTTCTACCGGTAGAAGTGGCTCGAATTTTGGCAAAAAGTTGAGAAAAACTGTGAACCTTAGTTCTACCGGAAGTTCTACCGGTAGAAACGGCCCAAATTGTGGCAGAGAGTTGAGAAAAACTGTGAACCTTAGTTCTACCGGTAGAAACGGCCCAAATTGCGGCAAAGAGTTGAGAAAAACTGTGAACCTCAGTTCTACCGGTAGAAGCGCCTCAACCAGAAGTTCTACCGGTAGAAGCGCTTCAACCGGAAGTTCTACCGGTAGAACATCTTAAACCGGAATTTCCACCGGTTGAGAGGCGTGAACCACACCAAAAAGTACTGTTTTGAAGGATTTTTCGGGAATGAAAACTAGACTTGGTCTTAGACCCTTTTTATTGACCTTGTGCACTTGAAATTCCCAAAATGTAATATACCTTCGGGGACACCAAGTTTTATTGAATTCCGACATTTGGTTTTCAATTCCACAAGGGTCAGGGATTGGTCTTAGCCTATGCTTGATGGATTTATGTGTGAACTCTTGTCTTGGTGCTTCATGCATCATCGTGTTCTCGTTTGATTTCCAAGTGCAAGTCGTTTTCAAGATGTGTTTTAAGAATCAAAGGGGAATCATTTCTTAAGTTTGTTAAGCATTTATATTATGCTATTTTGCTAGTCTTGCCGTGTTATGCTTGGTAAATGATTTCCCTCTTGTTTTATCGTGTTTTTGAATGTGTATCGCCGTGTTTTGTGCATTCATGATATAAGTGAATACCACTGAGCTTGGACTGCCCTTTTAGCTCGATCCACTACCTGGGGGTCCTTAAACATGTGGACTGTCTGCAGACTGGTCGTGTATTTTATTACACATCGTGCGTGTTCGTGGTCCGGTTCCGCGGCCGGATATCCCGTCTACCTTGTGTGGCGTGGGATCGTGTTTTCGTGTCGTGCTTGTCGTGCGTGCTTGCTCTTGTCATCATGTATGACAGAGAAAGGATGAGCTCTATGTGGATTTATCTTTTCATGATATTATAAGTACTCATGCTAGTTTCGTAAACTTGAAACGTGTATTCAATCTTGAACTGTTTTAGCATTATTTCTTATATTATGTCTAAATTGTTTATTTGCCAAACCGTCGTGTTTGATGCTTGTTATTTTGGTGTCCAGGTGCAGGAGTGTTCACGCATGACGAGGAGTGTCCGGAGGAGGCTGTTGAGCCACCCCCAGCACACGAGTGGCAGCCCAACGACGTCATCTAGACGCCGGTCGGGATATTGATTCTCGTTTCGCCTAGCTTGGGTTATCTTTTGGGATTGTAATTGTTGTATTGGCCTTTGTTGGCCTCTTTGGGTTTTGTAACTTGAACAAAAATACTTTTGTTAAACATTGAAACTTTAATCATGCTAGGAATGCTTTGATGACATTCTCTTTTGATACCTTGTCTCGATATTAGTATTCTCTTGTATCTTACCGTTAAAGATTTGTATGAATTGTTTTGCTACACGCTTCCGCATATCTATTCGTGTGAGCTCGACCCGTATCTCGGGATCCTCACCGCGGAAACCTGTGGGAAAATAAAATATAAAGCGGCGGCGGTGTGCTTTGTTTGTCCCTTAATCATGCCGCCGTGGCAGTTGCGGGCCCAGGTCTCGGTCCGGGGTCGCGACAATGATCATCACAAGAAGAATCCCAAAGGACGCAGCGCTGCCCGCAACTCTTCACATGCCCCGGCGACCACTTAATGCTGTTAATTGGCCCGTTTATGACTACTTAACGTGGTCATTAACTCATTATTTTGGACGGCCCAATCAGATTCAAACATACGGGAGTTACAAGTCCAAGCAATCATGGCATTAAAACCATGAAACTCCCCTCATCATGGAGATTAAAGGCGATTAAATGCCCATCATTCTCCATCGGCCAATCACAAGCCATGAAAAAGGAGTTACAAAATTAAAGAATAAAAAATTGTAACTCCTCATCAATTCTCTCATCATGGCCATCAATGCCCATAAACCACCTCATGGCTACCAAGAGCCTATAAAAGGAGGTCCATTCCAAGAAGAATGCATGAGATCCCAATCCCCGAAAAATCCAGAAAATTCAAAGGAGAGACGAAGTCTTGCTACTCTGTTGTAAGAAACACCACAAGGTGAACAAAGTCCCTTGGGGGGGCCACCTCCCCAAGGTCCCCTTCTTCTACAACATGGCCTAAACGCGGCTTTTTAGCCCGTTTACTCGGTTTTTCATTGAATATAGGACCTCCCTTTGGTCCTTATCCTCTAAAAAATTGAGGTTGGAGCCAAGCCGAAGAATCGAAGTATCAAGAGTTCTCATTTGAAGGATGATGGCGAAGTCCATACATGACTTGCGACCGTCGAACTGAACGTGTCCCCGCAATCTCCTGAGAAGTTAGATCCATTTTCTTTCTTTTCTATTGTACTTTGTATTTTTTAAAGAGATAAACAAAAATCACAATTCTTGTCTTTCATATTTGATGAGATTTGTAAATCGCCTTTCACGGCAAACAAACAAAAAATCGCCACTTACGGCATTCAAAACAAAAATTGTCTCTTTCCTTAAATATTTATGCAATTTGAAAAGTTAGAAAGAAGGATTGATTTCCTTTCTACTTGTGAAGGTGAATCTCCGGATCATCACCACTCCAAATTCCAAGTAGAATAGAAAATCTGGCATACCCGTGCAAAATTGTTGATACCCGCGTTTTTCCTCCTCCACCGAGACCCAGGCAGCCCCCGGGGCGGAAGGAGAGGACGGAAAACCAGGGTCCATCACAAATGTGTAAAAATTATGTCTGACAACAGACAAGTGTGCTTGTCCCCACCCCCCAACCTAGCATGAGCATCGTCCTCAATGTTAAAATGAATGAAATGCAATAAAACGTATGAAACATGAGGATTAAAAGTATCAGTGGGTAATGTGAAGAAGTCACTTGAGAATTTGAAACTTTTCAGAAACCCTGTCTATGGTTAGACAAAACACACAAAAACAAACAAGAAATAGAAAAAATAGAAGCTACATGTCACGCCCCCAAAACCGGGATCCGATCTCGGGGACGCGAATTTGGGGAATTTGTATTTCCCCTCCTAGGATCCGCGTGTGTGAGGATAAAAAAAATTCACAACACATCAAAATATTTCGCGGAAGCTCTACAAGACGTTACAACCCGGAATCCGTATCCATCGGGTTCCGTATCGTACTCAATCTGTCAGCATAAGATTATCATAAACATATTTAAACTCAGACTGGAACAAATTTATAATATCCAAATATACAGAGCTAACAGTAACAGGCTTATCATTACCCAAACATATTCAAGTTACAAATTAACAAGTGCATTTATTACAATTCCCAAGAAAAAGGCTAACAAAAGCCGTACACAAAAACAAGCTAGAACAAATACTACCCAATGGCGTAACGTAACTCCGGAGTCAAGCATGACGTCTACATGACATCGCTGACACAACAAGCTGCAAAACTCATGGCTCAACAGCCCTCTGCACACGAACTAGCTCAAAACAAGGACCTGCTATCTAGAGCACCAAAGTAGAAGAATATCAGACACGACGGTCTGGCAGGTGATCAATATAGGCAAGAGCATAAACAAATTTGAAGTTTAAAGGAAACAAGAACTAAAAACACTTTATTGAACTTGAAACGAGTTTACGAGGTTTAAAAACAATGCATGAACAAGGTACTTATCAAGAAATCACTAGTGCATGCACGATATACGAAACAAGACATGAATACATGTAATATCATGATTAGTAAATCCACAAAGAGCCCATCCTTTCTCCATCATACATGATGACAAGAGTAAGCACGCACGACAAGCACGATAAGCACGACACGATCCCACATATACGGGGAATTTCCGGCCGCGGAACCGGAACACGAACACGCACGATGTGTCATTCAAGACACGACTAGTCTGCAGACAGTCCACATGTTTAAGGACCCCCAGGTAGTGGATCAAGCTAAAAGGGCAGTCCAAGCTCAGTAGTAATCACTTATATCATGAATGCACAAAACACGGCAATACTTATTCGAGAACACGTCAAAACAAGAGGGAAATCATTTAACAAGCACGACACGACGAGACTAGCAAAATAGCATAATATAAATGCTTATCAAACTTAAGAAATGATTCCCTTTTCTTATTCTTGAAACACGTCTTGGAACACGTCTTAAAACAAGCTTATTCTTGAAATTCGAACGAGTACACGATGATGCACGAAGCATCAAAACAAGAGCTTTGGTTCTTGAAACAATTCTTCAAACAAACTTGTACTTGAAAATCAAACGAGAACACGATGATGCATGAAGCATCAAAACAAAAGTCTTGGTTCTTGAAACAAATCTTCAAACAACTTGTACTTGTAAATCAAACGAGAACACGATGATGCATGAAGCATCAAAACAAGAGTTCAAACACGAAATCTATCAAGTTTAGGCTAAGACCATTCATTGACCCTTGTGGAGTTGAAACCCAAATGTCAGAGTTTTAACAAGATTTGGTGCCCCAGAAGTTATAGTACATTTTGGAATTCCAAGTGCACAAAGTCAATAAAAAGGTCTAAAACCTAGTCTAGTTTTCATTCCCGCAAAATCCTTCAAAAACAGTACTTTTTGTAACTGTCGGTCTGGGTTCAGCATCTCTACCGGTAGAAATTCCGGTTTAAGATGTTTTACCGGTAGAACTTCCGGTTGAAGCGCTTCTACCGGTAGAACTTCTGGTTGAAGCACTTCTACCGGTAGAACTTCCGGTAGAACTGAGGTTTTTCAGTTTCTTCAACTCTCTGCCAAAATTTGGGCCGTTTCTACCGGTAGAACTTCCGATAGAACTAAGGTTCACAGTTTTTCTAAACTTTTTGCCAAAATTCGAGCCACTTCTACCGGTAGAACTTATGAGGTTCAACTTTTTTCACACTTCTCTCCCTTCTTCACTTCCACATTTGAACCACATGCACTCCCCAAGCCTTCATACTTTCCAAGGGATACATTTCACACATTTTTAAAGCATTCCATCCACAATTAAACCATTCATTGTATAAAAGACATCAAGACATTTTCAAGTATAAAATCATAAAAACTAACAAGATCAAACATGATTCTAAGAGCTTGCAAAATCATGGCTAACAAGACAAATGAAGAAGCCAAAACTCATGAATTGAAAGAATATAACATAACTTACATTATGAATTTAACATAGAAAACATGTCTTAATGAAATATTGAAACCATAATGAAACCATAAAACAATAAACATGAGAAATCCTATAAAGATCACTTGCCTCAATCCAATGCCAAGGAAAACTCCACAAAAACTCAACCAAAGAGAAGGTCCACAAAATCTACACAAAAGCCCCAAAATAGAACACATAAAAATCACATTTTTGGTCATCACAAACCCCATTTCGAAAATGGGTTTGAAAACATAGAAAACAAGCTCTAAGTGAGCTAAAGAACATCAAATGAAAAGATGGGTCCAAGCTCTAAGCTTGAGCTAGCTGAACTTGATGAAGGGAGGTTAAAGACGATGAATAGTGAAAGGGTTTGGCTCCAAAACGTGTCCAGCTGAAGCTTAAGAAGAGAGGAAGAGATTGACGGAGTCGGATCGGGGATTGGAGCTCTCTAGATGGATGTTTCAAGGGGAACAAGATCAAAGAGGAAAGCTTCTCCTCTCCTTGGCTATAGGTCAAGACCGGTTGCAGGATTTGGAATGGGAAAAGAATGGAGGAGAGAGAATAAGAGGATATTTATAGTGTCTGGAAGGTGGGTCCCAATGCAGAGGAACTTGAAACGATTAAAACATGGTCTTGCGGACCCCGGATGGAAACGACAAAGAAGAACAAAACGATCGTCGAAAAATCTAGTTTTCAAAAAGTATATTTTCCCCAATTTCTGGAATTTTCGAAATTTATGGACAGATTTAGTGAAAATTGCCATTTTTCTCGAAAAACGTGATTTCTGAGTATTAAATCAAGATGGTCAAAACATGAAATTTGTTTATAACAATAAAATGAGTCGAAAGGAATAAAAATTGGAATTTTTAGAAACCAAGAATAAATTCTCACAGAAATACAATTTACAAGGGTTGGGTCAAAACAAGGTCAACGGTCTTTTAAAACTCTCCAAAGTTATGAGAAATCTATTCAAACTCAAAAACAAAGTCAAATCAACTCTAATCTTGTTTAAAAAGCTAAATCACAATTAAAACAATGCTAAACCCAAAAATTGAGGGTCGAGGTCTTACACTACACTACTGTGTACTCAACAAGGAATCCACCTAGATCCCAAACAAAATTTTCCTCTACACATTAGACAAAGACTAGATGAGAATTGTCAGCATTTCAGGCACATTTCTTGCCCAATGGTGAAGAGATAGCCACCATTAAAGTCTCGTCCTTTAAAAAGTAACCATGTAACTTTGAAGGAAGAGATTGCATAGATGAGTTCAGTGGTTCAAGTGATTCCCATGCATGTAATTCCTCAAAATCGAATTTCTCAAGTTCTTCTAGCACGGGTGCGGAACATGTGATGGCAATGTCAACATGTGAATGTTTGGAGAGATCCACGCATGATTTTGAGAATTTAGACTCGAAGGTATGAAGAAGGCCATTTTCCTCAAATTTGGCAGCAGGGTCCTCCTTAGGGCCCATAATGAACGCATTTTCTATTTCCCATAATGATTGATTATTAAAAGCTAGGGAATGAGTAATGCATGAGTCCAATGATTTCAAATTATCAGAGTCGGGAATTTGAAAAAGATCCACGAAAGTTTCAAACCCATCAAGAGGATCAAAAAATATATTTTTTATTTCCTTCAAAATTGGAACATCAAATTCTTGGAAATCAGCAATACTTGAATCCATTGTTGTGAAAGAATCGAAATCTAAGAGGGACTCCTGGGAATCTTTCTCCAAAATCTCTTGGTGGGACCATCTCAACCGTTGGGGAAAAAGGGCCATGGGATGGTATGGTTCAGAGTCATATTCCTTTTCTATCTGTTGACACCAAAAATGTCACTTTGCCTCTTCAACATCAAGAAAGCTGCATGAAGTCGCAACCTGCCATAAATAGGCAATGCAATTTCTCCAAAAAATCAAATCTTGTCAGAATCAAACAAAAACTGCAAGATCCTTCAAGATAGCCAAGAGAAGAGTACACATGAAGTTTCGGGCCATTTCGACAACATTTGGCCTAACTTCACTTCTCCGACAGCTAAACGGGAGCTCCCAGCGGCGACATCATCGGAGACGTCAAAACTTCGATCAGAGCCTACAGATGACTCCAGCATGTCTCAAAAGGGCTCCATGCCAAATTTCAAGTCAAACCGACAACGTTTGACCCTCCATCAATGCTCGAGCAGCAAAATCAAGCCTCCCGGCGGCGGAAACCACCGGAGCCTTCGCTCATCAAACCAAGTGCATGAGTGGCTTCAACATGCTTCCAAAAGGTTGCACGTCAAATTTCAGGTCATTCCGAAAACGTTTGACCAGGTTTCGATGCTCCGAGAGAAAATCAAGCCTACCGGCGGCAGAGCAACCCGGGACCATGACATCCAAAACGGAGCCCATGGAACGTCTCAAAATGACTCCAATAGGCTCCCCGTCAAATTTCAGGTCAATCGGACATCGTTTGACCGCACATCAAAGCTCGGCATTTTCCCCGCAGCAAAATCAAGTGAAGCATCGACGGGACCCCAAACGGCTTCAAAACTCAAACAAAAGCCTATGGTTGGTCTTATTTATTGCTCAGGAGGCTTCACCTCAAATTTCAGGTCATTCCGACATCGTTTGACCAAGTTTCGACTTCTGGCGGAAAATCAGCAGCTCTACGCGACAAAGTCTTCGGCTTTCCCGGAAAATTAGAAACTTTGCACTCTAAAAATGCAAGGATTCTCATCAAGTTTTCTACAGGGAAATCAAGCCAATAAATGAGAAGAAATGTCAAGAAAAATACAGAAGAAAACGGCGACGAAAAAGACCTCAAAACGACCGCAAAACGGGCTCCGAAGGGGAAAAATCCCCCAGGGTCGCAGACCCCTGCGACCATGGAGGTCCGGGTCACCGGATTTTCCGCCGGTGACCCGTTTTTTTCGTCTTTTTTCGCGTTTCGCGCACTTTGGCCCCTGTGGTTTCCTGAAAATGTGATTTTTAGTGCTCTAAATTGACTCATATCCGACGACATCTCGGATCCGCCGTCAAAAGCATAAAATCATCATTGATCGCTCCAAGATCGCCAACCGGTCGACCAAGAAAGTGCACTTTCTGTCCGACCGATCGTGAAATCGACAAGACAGATGTCACCGGCCCACTCTTAGCTATCAATGTCTGAAGTTACATGTTCATCCGATGTCGATCAGCATGTAGATCCATCGATGATCATCGCCAGAAGAATTCCAGAAGACACGGCATGGCCCGCGACTCTTCGACTGCTCGGCGACCAATTAATGTGGTTAATTGACTAGCTTTATTGCAGTCATTAATTCATTTCTTTGGACGGCCCAATCAGAATCAAGCATTTGGGAGTTACAAGTCAATTGATTCATGGCATTTAAACCATGAAACTCCTCCCATTATGGTAATTAAGGTGATTAAAAGCCCTTAATCTCCATCGGCCAATCAGATTCAAGGAAAAAGGAGTTACAAAATCAAGAAATAAATCTTGTAACTCCTCCCATTAAAGCCATTAAGGCTCATAAACCCTCCTAAATGGCTACCAAAGGCCTATAAATAGGAGAGCATTCCATTGAAATGGAGATCGGAAAAAGATCAGAAAAAAGAGGAGAAAATCAGAGGATCAGAAAAACAAAGATCAGAAAGAGATCTGAGAGAAAGAAAAAGAGAGAAAAACTCTGCTGAAGTTCTGCACCGGCCACCACTACAAGGTGACAAAAGTCCCTTGGGGGGCACCCCCCCCCCCAAGGTCCTTGCCTTCTCCTGCTGCCTCCAATGGCTTAGACGTGGCTTTTCAGCCCGTCTACTTAGCTTTTTATTGGACATAGGACCTTCTCTTGGTCTTTGTCCTCTAAAAACCTGAGGTTATAGCCAAGCCAAGCGAATCAAGAGCATCTTCTGTTCTCATCTGCATGGATGATGGCGAAGCCCATACATGGCTTGCGACCGTCAATCTGAACGAGTCCCCCACAATCTCCTGAAAAGTTAGATCTTCCTTTTCTTGCTTTTCATTGTAGTTTGTATTTTTCTAAAAGAGACAAAAATCACAACTCTTGTCTTTCATTATTGATGAGAATTGTAAATCGGCTATAAACGCCAAAATCGGCTATAAATGCCAAACAAAATCGCCTTTCACGGCAAACCAAGAAAATGTCTCTTTTCTTAAATATTTGTGCAATGGAAAACTTGAAAGAAGTTGATTTCCTTTTTACTTGCGAAGGTTGATCTCCGGATTGCCACTTGCAATTCCAAGTAAAATAGAAAATCTGGCACACCCACCCACACAAAAGAAATGTTGATGCACGCTTCAGGGCCCGCCAGGGCGCGAAAGGGCCGGACCCGACGGACTCCCACGTTCCGCCGACCCCGGTAGCCGCCCCAGCGGGCGCCTCGGAGCGCGTTCCATCAAGCTGGCACACCCGGTGGGACTCGTTCATTTGAGAACACGGTGCTCGGAAATGAAATATTTGCATATCATACTTTTTGCTCTATGCTTATACTTCTTTTCCGGATTCCTTGGCTACTTTCTAGCTGGTAGCCTATGTTGGATTTTGCATCCTAAAAAAAATGAGATGGGATTTTTTGGAAATTTCTATTTCTTTGAGTTTGTTTCCATTCTTTCTCTTTTCAAAAAACAAAAATCAGTTTTCTTAGTTTGAATTCAAAATTGAGAAACTTTGATCCTATCCTATCGTTCTTTGGCGCTTGCAGAAATGTTGAGCCCGTTCGACTAAGGTTTTGGACCATCGTTTCTCTTCGATGAGTTCATTAGAGATTTCAAAAAAAAAAATATTAAAAAAAAATAAAAATAAAAAAAAATCAGTTTTCTTAGTTTGAATTCAAAATTGAGAAACTTTGATCCTATCCTATCGTTCTTTGGTGCTTGCAGAAATGTTGAGCCCGTTCGACTAAGGTTTTGGGCCATCGTTTCTCTTCGATGAGTTCATTAGAGATTTAAAAAAATAAAAAAATAATAATAATAATAAAAAAATCAGTTTTCTTAGTTTGAATTCAAAATTGAGAAACTTTGATCCTATCCTATCGTTCTTTGGTGCTTGCAGAAATGTTGAGCCCGTTCGACTAAGGTTTTGGGCCATCGTTTCTCTTCGATGAGTTCATTAGAGATTTCAAAAAAAAAAATATTAAAAAAAAATAAAAATAAAAAAAATTAGTTTTCTTAGTTTGGATTCAAAATTGAGAAACTTTGTTCCTATCCTATCGTTCTTTGGTGCTTGCAGAAATGTTGAGCCCATTCGACTAAGGTTTTGGGCCATCGTTTCTCTTCGATGAGTCTATTTGGGATTTTTATAAAAAAAAAGGGACATAGACCACTAAGGTTAAACCAATTGCGTTCTTTGATCACGATTGATTCAAGAAAAGCCTTGTCCAGAGTGTGGAGACAGCTTGACTGTTCTAGGCAAGGGTCCTCCAAACGGGTTCATTAAGTAATCCTACCCTTACCTGGGGGCAATTCTATCAATTGAGGTTTCATAAGACCGGGTTAGGAGGCCTATGTGTACTCTCTCGTCTTTAAATCTTAAAAATCAAAAAAAAAATCAAAAAATAAAAAAAAAAGATTTTCAAAAAAAAATCTTAAAAAAAAAATAAAAAAATCAAAATAAAAAAAAATAAAAAATAAAAAATAAAAAAAAGGATTTTCAAAAAAAAAATCTTAAACAAAAAAAAAAAAATTTTTAAAAAAAAAAAAATGAAAATCTTAAAATAAAAAAAAATCTTCAAAAAAAAAAACTCTCGTCATTTTAGATTCAGATCCGAGAAATTGTGGTTCCTTCCCTTCTGGGTACTGGTGCTCGCGGAAATCGTTGAGCCCGTATTCGGATCGGAATACCATCTGCTCTCTTTGATGAATCCAATCTTGACATTTCAAAAAAAAAGAGAATCCCATCTCGTGGATGCGATCTCCAACATTTGTGCATAGCAATACTGGTACGCCCTTTCAGGGTCTACTGTATCTGTGACCGGCACATTTGTAACTCCTACCTTATATTCTTCTTATCTCGAGCAAGCTCCGCTTCTCGATAAGTCGAATTTAGGTATACAATTGCTTCTAGCAGTCACTGGAACGCTCATTCTGGGCTCACCATACTTGCTGTCAGAACAATTGTACCCTCTATGGCTTTTTGCCTTCCTCATATTGCTTGGGTCATGTCCCTTGAGCGATTTGAAAAGACAAAATCATAGAATTCCCCATTTATGATCATCATATTCTTGTGATTACTAATGGATGTGATCTTGTTTCAGAAATTTTGAAACTAACAATGGCAGCTTCACTGATCATCACCTTCGATGAAAACAAGCACCAACTCATGCTTCAACAGAAGCAAAGCACGCGCACTCATAAGCGCCCTGCCAGCTGCCGAAGCGTCAACTCCCTCGGCAACTCTCTGAACTCCGGGTCGACCTCGACTCCCCGGACCATCGTCTTCGGGACACTGGGACCATTCCCACTTCCCGAAGAACGAACTGCGCCTGCCAAAAGGCAGAAGATCGCCTCTCAACGTGTCACTCCCGTGACACCAAAGGCGAGCGCCCAAAAGCCCGGAGCCCGCGGCACCCCCGCGAAGCCTCGACCCACAAACAACCAGGTCTATCCCAAGACTTGGTCTCCAAGACCTTCCCCAAAACAAAGAAGGTCTCAAACCTCCACCAAGCCAGCATACCTGGCCCCACTCAAGGAGAACCAGTTCTACCCTCTTGCCTACATGAAAGAGGAGAGACCCATCTCCAACTTGACTCCCAAGTCAACCCAGCATGAGCCGGCTTGTTCCTACAGGCCCAAAATCAGATCATGCATCACCAGGCCTCTCCAAGCACCTGCTAAGGCCTACACTCCTTCAGTTCGACCCTTCATCTCTACAGGGGCCGAACTCGAAAGGTTCAAAGCTTCGCTGCAACAGTCAAAGGACCGGGTCCGCATCCTGTCCTTGCCCAACCACAAAGAAGACAAGCTCGGCTGCTGCGCCCGAGGGAGCACATCCTTCATCGTCAGAGCCCAGCCAGAGCTGACCAAAGCTCAAATCGCTCGTCGAGCACGCCGCCGTGCGTCATATCGACAAAAGAGACTAGAGAAGCAAAGGACCCAGCCTCCTACACTTCAAGTCTCCCACAAATGGGTCGAAAAAGAAAGACCCGACCAAGTTGCTGCCGTCCATATGGTTGGAAAAACCAGAAGACGCCAAAGGTCAGCATCAAAAATCCATGTCCGACGTCCGGTGACCCGTAGCATCACCAGGACACAAAGACATCCCGAAGAATCTCCTGCCCCTTCCAGCCAAGGACGGGAGAGTAATCCTTCATCAAGCTCTTCATCAAAAAGAATGAGCCCCAGCTCGGTCACCAGGACGATTTCTTCGTTCGAATCCCGAGGGATGAACGTCTTGGCTACAAGTTCTGAGCCGCCACCTCAGAATCCACCTCGAGATGATGCGCTCGCACGCATCCAGCAGTTGGAACAAGGCCAGCAGAGGATTGAAACTCTGATGGAAAACCTTCTCCTCGTTGTCCAAAATCAGGTGAACAATGAGCCTCCTCCAAATCATAGCAATAACGAGGGAAATGGAGAGGAAAATGAGTCACGCGCCCTCACCAAAAAGGACGTAGACAGTATCCTCGCCAAAGCAAAAGAAGAGGATATACTCAAGGAGCATGGGATCAAGCCACCATATCCTTTATGGATGGACTCGGTCCCGTTCCCCACAAAATTCAAACATCCTACTCTCCAAACATATACGGGGAAAGGATCGGCCAGACAGCACGTCATCCACTTCAAGATCTTGACGGGAGCTATCGCGGATCAAGATGCACTCAAGATTCGCCTCTTTGCAAGTACCCTAAAAGGTACGGCCTTCGATTGGTACTCCACTCTGCCGGAGAACTCCATTCAGAACTGGGCTATGCTGGAGACACGCTTCCTGACCCACTTCCAAGGTGAGGATCATCCTGTTACTATGGCTCAGCTCTGCAGCCTAAAACAGGGAGAGAATGAGTCAACTTATGACTTCATTCACAAGTGGAAAGCAATGGCGTACAAATGCTCAGATGTACTGCCACAAGCGTCGCTAGTTGACATCTGCCGAAACAACATGAGAGCTAAAATCCGCTCCATGATCATCGGCAATAAATCAAAGAACCTGGGGGAACTCCTGGAAGCTTCCATGGAAGCTGAAACGGTGATCAAAGACCTCAACAGTCAGAAATCATCAAAGAAAGAGCCGACTGCTGTTGCAACCTCTAAACCAAAGAAGAAGGAGGTTCTCAATGTGCAAACCAAGTCAGCTCCTCAGCAACCAAAGAAAGCTGAAAATAGAGCTGCAAGTAAGAGACCTGAACTCTCTGATGCCTTCAAAGAGCGAGTAGAAAAGAAATATCCGTTCGATGAAGACGTCGAAGAAATCTTTGAGGCTCTCCTAGCAAATGGCAAACTCATTTTGCCAGAGCCCAAAAGACCTGGAGACGTTGGCAAAACCAATGATCCTCGGTACTGTCCATACCACCAGATGGTCTCGCATCCTCTCAATCAATGCTTTGTTGTGAGAGAGAAGATAAACGAGATGTGGAAAAACGGAGTCATCACCTTTGACAAAAACTATGGGACTGCCTCCGTCAACATGGTGTCATGTGGACAAACACCAAAATCACCGAAGAAGAAGATCACTACTTCCTTCAAGGTGATAAAAAGAATTCAAACGTCCGAAGTGTTGGTTCCTTGCCCGACACCAGACGGACAACCCATATGGGTACATCCCGATCTCCTGGAAGATGAAAATTGGGAGATCGTCAAAACAAAGCCGACCGCTCAGCAGCGAAGGCAGGCTAGGAAACATCTCCTCAGGCTCAAACGGCAAGAGAAGACCCAGCCAAAACAAGAAGTTCATGAAAAGGCAGAGGCCTCCTCTACCACTTCACTCGGGGCAACAGAAACGTCCCCTCCAGAGACTTCAAAGGCGGTAAGAAACTTCACTCTCAGTGATTTCATGCCACCTCAATTCAAAAAAGAAGCCATGCAGGGGGCATCATACTCTTGCAACTCGGTAGTTGGATTCTCCATTGATGGATACGAGTCCAGCGACACCGACGAGGGATTCGAGCCCAACTACACCGATGAGTGGGAGGAATCTCTTGAAACAGGAGAATATCTCTCCGATGAAGAATGGGTTCCTGAAACTCACCTTATGCCAGTAATCTGGTATAACCCCTTGCAACCACAAGGATCTTGGTCTGATGATGAAGAAGACCAAGAAGCTGCACAAGAAGATGCTGTTAACCCAGCACCTGTCATTGCTCCAGTGGAAATCAACTATGTTGAGCCACACGGAGAAGACGAAGAAGAGGATCTGGCTCCCATGCCTGATCTTGAAGAATATGCAAGGATCTTGCAGCGTCTCGCTCTAGAACAAGAGCAAGACCGCGTCAACGAGATTCCTCACAATCCAGAGCCGGAAGTCCCTGAAGCCCATCAGGTACCTCCTCCCTCAACTCCTGAAAATGGAGAACATTGCTGGATTGACGATCCTCTTACATCCGAGGATGAGTCTGACTCCGAGCAGGCAACATCTTCTATCAGAGCTTCCTGTAATGTAATATATCAGGATTATAGCTCTTCTGAAGCGTCGTCTGATGAGATTACCTACACTCCGACGACACCTAGCAATGTATCCTCTGGAGCTACCTCGTCTCACGTGACTTTCACAGAGATGACACCCTCTCAGGTTTCTTCTCCTGAGACTGTGACTTCAGGATACACATTCTTCCCGACTCATCATCATGAAGAAAACCCAACTTGGGGTGATGGATGGGTCAACGAAGAAGAAAAGCTGCTGGATGCTGTTCAGGACTTGCTCCCGGAAAATGCTCCGTGCAACACAATCACTGAGGATGGCAACTCTGCTACAGATACATCCCCAGTAGATGAAAAACGACAGCCTCTTGATCCTGAAGACAATCTTCCAAACGAAGATCCTTCTCAAGAAGCTCTCGAAGTTGGTAAAGGCACCCGTTCGGGCCGGGACTACCACAAAAATTACAACCAATCTTCCTTTACTTATGTAAATCCTTCGGGAAAAGATGTTGTAAGCGCCCCCAGTGGCAACAATGATGAACATGCAGGCCCTCAGGAGGCTTTCAAGTATGACTTGGTTGAGCACTTCAAACACATACCTGCACGTCTTCACATCCTAGACTTATTGCGAATGTCTCCACGCACTCGTGATAATCTCATATCAGAATTACAAAAACTGAATGAGGATGTCGACAAACATGCCCCACAAGTCCTCCAAATTGAAATGGACTACCGGGTCAAAAACTCTGAAACTTCCTTAAAAGAAGAAAAAAAGAAAACTGAGGGATCATGCATCCAATGCCTCTCGGTTCAAAAGGCAGCCAGTGCAACCATCGCCTTCACTAAGGAAGACCTCCTACTTGGCGAAGCAAGGCACAACCGACCCCTGTACTTCACAGGGTACATCAAAGAAATGCCGATACATAGAGTTCAGATCGACCCAGGTTCTGCACTCAACCTTATCTCCACTTCGGCTCTTGAAGAGTTGGGCATCCCACCCAGCAAGCTAAGCCACACATCTGTATCTATCTTTGGATACGATGGGAGCGCTCAAAGGCCTATCGGCAAAATCAGGTTCAAATTGCAAATCGGTGATCTTATCTCTGAGGTCACTGTGTATGCAATAAAAACCCCCTCATGCTACAACATTCTTCTCGGACGTCCTTGGATACACGAGAACGGTGTTGTCCCTTCAACTCTACATCAATGCATCAAGTTCGTCGGCGACGACGGCATGGTACATCGCGTCTTTGCGGACAGAAAACCCTTCAAAGGTAAAGAAGTCCACTTCGCAGACTCCCAGATGTATGAAGGAGAAAAAGAAGAAGAGGAAACAGCACCCCCTGCTGAAAATCTCCAGAAAGATAAAGGCAAGGCTCCTCAAAAATCACCGGAAGAAAACAAACCCTCCGGCAAATTAGAAGAGAGTAGTCAATCTCCCTTCGTTATCTCCCTCAAGAATTCAAAACCTTTTGTCATCACGACTAAAGTGAAGAAGGCGAAACAAAAGCCTGGGGACAAATTTGTTGTCTCTCTCGTGTCTATCATGCAAGACACAGACTCGGACTCAGAGCCAGAAGACGATGCATCGTCAAGCCAAGCTGACACTCAGCAAGTTCAGCCTGCTCTCACTCCGATGGAGACACCTGCAGATGTAGAAGATCCTACGTCTGCTACCTTTGTTGTTCCGGCAACATCACCAAAGCAAAGGCCGATCTTCTTCCATAGATCGGACGCTTCTTCATCAAACTCCATGCTGGAACCTTTCCAAAATGAAGGTATGCCTCAGCTATCTCTATATAGTCCTGTGGCACAAGCAATTATGAAGAAAATGGGCTATGACGCTCAAAACCCAGTCGGTTTGGGAGAAGGCCGCGGTATTCTCACGCCATTGGGGCCCGCCTTGACCAAAAGCCAGCTGGAAGATTGGAGACTCTACGGTCATGTAGAAAAGTCTTCATATGGGTTAGGGTATGATCCCGACACTCCTCTGAGACAGTTGACACAAAGGCTTAAAAGTCGTTTTACCGACCAAGCCTCAACATCTAAAGTCCACGAAGACATCGATCTCCCTGGAAATCTCTTTAAAGAGTTACCTGACAAAGATCCTGGAAGCTCATCCAATTGGTATGATTTCTCTGATGATAAAGAGGAATCGTCCGATAATACAGACTTGTGGCATCCTGACCCAGAAGAACCCTCGTCTCCAAAAGAAATACCAGACTCAACAGGCGATTGGGACTATCTCATAGCAAGCCTTGAGGAGATCACCAATCAAGAAAATCCATGGAAAGGAACAGAGCCTTGGTCTGGTAATGCAGTTGAAACTCCAGAAGGTTTCGTTGAGTTGGAAGCCTCCGAAAATATTGTGGAGGAACCACCTTCGAACCTTCCGACAGAAGATCCTGTTCAAAAGATAAACTTGGGAACACCTGATAACCCACGTCCTGTATTCATAAGCAAGAATATAAAGGATGATGAGTTACCCGAGTATATCGCTTTTCTTCGTGAGTTCGTTGATTGCTTTGCATGGTCCTACGCTGAAATGCCTGGTTTAGACCCCAAAGTAGCAGTCCACAAACTCAATCTTCAAGAAGAAATCAAGCCTGTCAAACAAGGCCAAAGAAGATTCCGTCCAGATGTGATGGATAAAATTGAACAAGAAGTTCAAAAACTCAAAAGCGTTGGCTTCATCCGTGAGGAACAACATCCAGAATGGTTGGCCAACATTGTCCCCGTGACAAAGAAAAATGGGCAGATCAGAGTCTGTATTGACTATAGAGACTTGAATAGCGCTTGCCCTAAAGATGAATTCCCGCTCCCCATACCGGAGGTGATGATTGACAATACCTGCGGATTCGAGCGAATGACATTCATGGATGGCTTCTCTGGTTACAATCAGATAAAGATGCATCCCGAGGATGAAAAACACACTTCATTTCGGACTCCATTTGGCGTATATTGCTATACTGTCATGCCATTTGGTCTGAAAAATGCTGGTGCCACATATCAGAGGGCTATGATGAAAATATTCCAAGATATGCAGCACAAGACGGTCGAATGTTACGTTGATGACCTCGCCGTCAAAAGCAGAAGAAAAGAAGACCATCTCAAAGATCTTCGGGAAGTCTTCCTCCGACTCCGCAAACACAAACTTCGGATGAATCCTCTAAAATGCTTCTTTGGCGTCTCGTCGGGTAAGTTTCTCGGATTCCTTGTTCGGAAAGCTGGAATAGAACTTGACCCCATAAAAGTCAAGGCTATTCTAGAAATGCCCTCTCCAAGAACCTTGAGAGAACTAAAAGGGCTCCAAGGGAGATTGGCCTACATCAGACGGTTCATCTCCAATCTTTCGGGGAAATGCCGTCCGTTCTCTCGATTGATGAAAAAAGGTGTAGACTTTGTCTGGGATGCCGACTGTGAAGCCGCATTTCAAGATATCAAGTCATACCTGACCAAACCTCCAGTGTTAGCTGCCCCTGCCACTGGAAAACCATTCATCTTGTACACAAGAGCTCTTGATCATTCTGTAGGCGCTCTGCTTGCACAAGAGAATGGTGAGGGAAAAGAAGCTGCTCTATACTACCTCAGCCGCATGCTAGTAGGTGCAGAGCATCGCTACTCTCCAGTCGAAAAGGAATGCCTTGCAGTGATGTTCGCCGTACAAAAGCTACGTCACTACTTGCTTTCCAACACAGTCTACCTGGTCTCAAGGATCAATCTCTTGAAGGTTCTTGTCACAAAGGCAGGTTCTCTCAATGCCCGACTGGCAAAATGGTCCATCCTTCTATCACAATTTGATATTAGGTATGTGCCACAAAAAGCAATCAAAGGCCAAGCTCTAGCAGACTTCCTTGCAGAGCATCCATTGCCTAAAGATTCACCACTCAGAGATGATCTCCCAGACGAACCTGTCTACAACGTGGAGACTTCCTCACCAAATGCCTCCTGGGACATGTACTTTGACGGTGCAACCAGGACAAATGAAAACCGAAAGCTGATCTCGGGAGTTGGCATCCTCTTTGTTAGCCCCGACAAATGCATGATTCCACACGCTTTCTCGCTACTGGAACCATGCACAAACAATGCAGCTGAATACCAAGCTCTGATCCTAGGATTGGAACTCGCCATCGAATCCGGTATCACTATGCTGGAAGTCTTTGGAGACTCTCAACTGATCGTCAACCAGATGAATCAGAAATATGAAGTCAGGAAGCCCGATCTGCTGCCTTATTACAACAAGGCACAATCGCTTCTGCAAAAGTTTGACATCTGCAACATCACCCACATTCGTAGAGGTGAAAATATCCGTGCAGATGCCCTGGCCGGACTTGCCGCATCAATGGCGACCCAGGAAGGGGAAAACATGCAAATTACAGTGAGTGAGAGAAGGATCCTCCCTCCTCTTAACACACACCAAGCAGTTGCTGAATGCCACCGAGTGGTTGGAAGTCGGATCTCTATCCTTCAAACTTCAATCGGCGACTGGAGGGATCCGTTCATTGATTACACTATGTTCGGAATCCTACCTGAAGATCCAAAAGAACGGGTAAGCATCCAAAGGCGAGCCCCAAACTTTCATTTGGATATTCCTTCGAAAATCCTTTACAGGAAATCCTTCAACGGAGTACTTCTACGCTGCTTGTCACAACAAGAGGCCGAAGAAACACTTAAAGAAGTTCATGCTGGTCTTTGTGGAGCCCATCAGGCAGGTCCTAAGCTCTATGATCAGATAAAAAGGTTAGGTTACTATTGGCCTACCATGGTTGCTGATGCAATGCAATTTGCCAAACGCTGCCAGCTATGCCAAGTTCACGGAGATTACATTCACATGCCTCCAGAATGGCTGCATCCTACAGCAATCTCATGGCCTTTCGAAGCATGGGGCATGGACATCATAGGTCCTATCTCTCCCCCTTCAAGCAAAGGTCATCGCTTCATCTTCGCCGCAACGGATTATTTCTCCAAGTGGTCAGAAGCATTTGCGTTCAACGAAATGAAGACCTCATCAGTTCTTCAGTTCCTGCGCACCAACATCATTTGTCGTTTCGGCATACCCAAGAGATTCGTCCATGATAACGGACCACAATTCCGGGATCATCGATTCTACAGGTTTTGCGACAAATACAAAATCCAAAGCTGTCCTTCGACTCCATACAATCCGGCAGCAAACGGATTGGCAGAAGCCTTCAACAAGACACTCTGCAAAATCCTCAAGAAAATGGTCTCTAGTCACAAAAGAGACTGGAGCGATAAACTGTCTGAAGCTTTGTGGGCCTATCGAACCACCGTTCGAGGACCAACCCATAGCACACCATTCTCCTTGGTCTATGGATGCGAAGCTGTCGTGCCCCTAGAGGTACAAATTCCTTCTCTGAGGGTATCTCTACAAAATGACATGACTCAAGAAAGCAATGTCAAATTGAGACTCCATGAGCTGGACAATCTCGACGAGAGACGGCTCGAAGCTCGACAAAGCATTGAACTTTACCAAGCACGCATGGCAGGATCTTTTGACAAAAGGGTCCGGCAACGCGCCTACAAAAAGGGTGACTTGGTTCTTGCGGTAAAAAGACCAATGGTCTTCGCTCACAAGTCCAAAGGCAAGTTTGAACCAAAATGGGAGGGACCCTACGTCATCGACAAAGTCTTCTCCAACGGCGCATATGCCCTCCTAAACATGGAAGGCGACAGATGTATGCTGCCTATCAACGGCAAGTTCTTGAAGCGGTACTACCCTTGAAGACTTACCCAACTGGGTAAGAGCAATGCCTGTATGGCCAAAACCTGTTCTCAGGTACTCGCTCGTCAAACCCACTCTCTTTAGAATTTTCATATCAAATGTCAAAATTTCTAGAGATTCAAAAACAATGCTTATTTTTATCGTTTCATTGTTCAAAAACAAAAAAATCCAAGTTTAGGAGCCTCTCCCTGACTTGACCAAAACTTTCGATCCTTGAACCAAAATTCATGGTTTGAAACAAAAAAATTCGGATTCAGGGATTTCCCCCTAGTCTACCTTACCTTTTACCGCCAAATGGTTTTAGGTCAAAATTTACGACCCTCGTGTCTTTAAACAAAAAAAAAGGTTTTTCAAAAATCGTGGGGATATGACATCAAAGTCAGTACCCGCAAAACAAAAATTTTGAAAAAAAGCAAGGATGCGACATTCCATCGATACTTGCACCCAAAATCGCAGGGAAGCGACATTTCGTCGATACTTGCAAAATCCAAAAACCGTGGAGAAGCAACAAACCAGTTGATATCCACAACCCAATTTCAAAAATCGTGGAGATGCAACATACCAGTTGCTATCCACAACCCAAATTTCAAAGGTTCGAGAAAACCTCAAATTTCAAAAATCACGGGGAAACGACATCAAGTCAGTACCCGCAAAATCAAAAGTTTTGGGAAAAGCAGGGAAGCGACGCTTAGTCGATATTTGCACCCCAATTCGCGAGGAAGCGACATTCCATCGATACTTGCAAAACCTAACCCGCGAGGAAGTGACATTCCATCAATACTCGCAGAACCGAATGAGCAAGGAAGCGACATTCCATCGATACTTGCAAGACCATTCAGCGGGGAGGCGACATTTAGTCGATACCTGCATTTTGAAAGCAAAAAAAAAAAATCTGGCTATAAACGCCAAAACCTGGCTCTTTTGCCCAAAAACCGGCTATCAATGCCACCAAACCGGCTATAAATGCCACAAACCGGCTATCAATGCCACGAAAAATTGGCTTTCACGCTGACAAACCAAAACTTGGCTTTCAAAAAATGGCTATCAATGCCACCAAACCGGCTATAAATGCCACAAATTGGCTATCAATGCCACCAAACCGGCTATAAATGCCGCAAATTGGCTATCAATGCCACCAAACTGGCTATAGATGCCAACAAAACAAACACCGGCTTCCATGCCAACCAAAATTTTGGCTTTTACGCCATAAAATTTCGGCTTCCATGCCATCTCAAAATTGGCTCCCATGCCACGAACAAAATTTTTGGCTCTTATGCCATCTCAAAAATCGGCTATAAATGCCACACAAAAAAAACCTGACTCTCATGTCAAAACTGGCTGTAAATGCCACAAAAATCCGGCTTTCACGCCAAATTCGTTTCCCCTACCAAAACAATTATTTGACAAAAGATTTTCACAAAATGACAAAGCTTTTGATCAAATCCCATTTAGCAATCGCTTTCATCACAAAAAGATTTGAGTGAGCGTAGGGAAAACAAAAAAAAAGAGTACCAAAAAATACATGTGGTACCAAAAAAAAAAAAGGAAAGTGTTCACAAGCATTACAAAAAAAAAGTACCAAAAAAATACATGTGGTACCAAAAAAAAGTGTTCACAAGCACTGCAAAAAAAAAGAAGTACCAAAAAAATACATGTGGTACCAAAAAAAAGAAGAATGGTTTCTGCTACAAAAATCAGGAGCTCAGCCAAAAATGGTCTCCAGCCAAAGCTTCAGCTCCTCAAGCAAACTCTTGGCCTCAGCCGTCAGAGTTTCCAAGGCACGCTTCTTCAGGAACTTGCCATGAGATGCTGGCGAATGCCGTAACCCTTCTTTTACACCGGGAAGCTCTTCCCCAGCAGTTTACCATCGTTCGTTTTCTAGAGTCCTCCTCTCGAGAACTTGACCGGCATCTGCAACCCTGCGGATCAGAGTACTCTCCCTGTCACGAGCCTCTGTTATAGCAGCCCACTTCGCATCGACTTGTGCCTTCAAATGCTCAAGACGTTTTCTGGCCTCCTCAACTTCCCTATCAAGGACGTTAAGGTCATGCCTCAATCCGATGATGGCTAGCTCTTCCTTGTTCTTCTCCCGAACTAGCTGCTTCTTGCTTTGTGTAGCCTCATTCAGGTCAGACTTAGCCTTATTAGCAGGGTCCAAGAACATCTCCTTGAAGAATTGGTCGTCAGGGAAACCCATGGTCTCAAACCACTTGTCACCCAGTGCAATGATCCTATCAACGATCGCCCTGGCACCTGTGACATCCAGACCAACCTCTTCGGTGTCGGTCAGAATCTCCTGTACATGTGGGATCATGCCAAATCCTGCCTCCAAGTGTCCAGAAAGGAGAGTCTTGACCCAAGAACTCAAAACCCGAGCCAGCACCTTCTTCGCAAATTGAAGAGACGAACTGGATGAAGATTCACCCTTCTCCGCTGATCGGCTGCTCATGTCATGTCCCATTGGAAGAGTAACAAAAGAACTCTTTTCACTTGGAGCCACTGGAGAGGGAATCTCAACACGAGGCATCTCCTCAATCATGTCTGAACTGGTCTCTACCTCCGGATCGACCTCTGGCATCCCTTGCTCTGGTTCTGAAGGAGGCGATGGACTCTCTTCTGTCACTTCAAAACCTGCAAATGAAACACAAAAAGGTATGAATATGATCCTGTTCAAAAAAAAAAAAAATCATCAGGGTCATCACTACAAAGTACCTTCTTCGACGACTGGCGGAACACTCTCTTCCTCCATGAACTCATCGGAAGCATCATCAACATTTGCGTCCATTGATGGTTCAAAGTCATCGGAATCTTGTGGCGAGTCAGCTGACAAGAAAAATGTTAGCAAATCAAGTCGCAGGCAAAAAAAAAAGAGAAAGCGAAAGAAGTTATACCAATTGGAGATTCTGGAATCATTCCAGAGTCCCTCGGTTCTTCTTCAGATGCCATAACCGGCTCCATCACCGCCTCATCGGTCGGAACCTCAGGCATCGCCAAGTCTTCATCCTCTGCTAAAAAAAAAAAAAGCAGCAGCAGGGTGAGAAAACAAATCAGAACATGGAAAGCCCCATGAAAGAAGCAGAGAAAGAAAAAGGAAGAATCATACCTTCTCCCAGGCCTGCTGAACGGCCACATTAGAAGATCTGGCGGATCGACGAGGTACGCTTGTAGCAGGCTCTTTACCCTTGTTCGCTCTGGAGGAACCACCTGCAAAGGTTGGAAAAGAAAAAGATCGTCATCAAAATGACAGGATTTCGCTAAAAAAAAAAAAAAAAAAAAAGAAAAAAGGGTCACTTTGTCCCACCAAAAATCTGGCGAAATTTTGGCATGACTCCGGGGCAATTCCAAAGAAAAAGGAAATACCCCGAAAGAAATAGAAAGTTTTGAAGATGGGCTCAACATTGCTGCGGGCTCCGAAACTCCAAACTTTCGAAACCTCAAAATCTCCGCAAAATCAAGAAGGGCTCAACATCGCTGCAAGCTCCAAATTCCCAAATTTGCAAAGATTTTCAGGTATGCTATCATGCTCAATCTACAAATAGTATATGCATGAACATCTAGATTTGCACAAAAAACGCATTATCATGATGAGCAAAAAAAAAAAAAAAAAAAAAAAAAAAAAAAGAAGAAGAAACTTTCTCGAAAAAAAGGAGGGAGAAAGAAAAGAAAAAAAAAAAAGAAACTTTCTCAAAAAAAAAAAAAAAAAAAAAAAAATCAGGCCACGTGGCCGTACGGATCTGTCCGTACGGCCCACAAAAAAAAAAGAAGAAGAAAAAAACGTGTGAAAAAAAAAAAGAAAAAAAAAAACAAAAGAAGAAATCACGTGGAGAAAAAAAAAAAAGAAGAAGAATAGAAAGAAAAGAAAGAAAGAAAAAAAAGAAGAAAGAAAAAAAGAGAAGACACTTTTTTTTCCATCCTATTCTCTACATAGAGTTTTCTTGAAAGAAAAAGAAAGAAAACTTACTTGAAGCCATTGATGGAGAAGAAGAAGGAAAAAGCTTGAAGATCCTTGAAGAAGAAGAACTCTTGGTCTTGGAGCTCTCTTGAGATTGTTGCAAAAGAAAGCAATAAGAGCAAGAGATCCTACCTTTCCTTTGCTTTTATAGGAGAGAGCAAATCAAAGAAGGAAACAAAGAAGAAAGGTAAGTGTTACTAATTAGTAACCTTACCAAAAGAGAAGGAATTAGAAAGATTCTTTCCCAAAAAGAAAGATGTCTTTGAGAGATTTCCTCCCAAAATCAATCAAATGAGAGATTCTCTCCAACAAAAAAGGATATTGGAGATTTCTTCCCAAAAAGAAAGATACCTTGAGATATTCTCTCCCAAATTAAGGGAAGATGAGAGATTCTCTCCCATAAAGATATTTTTAGATATTCTCTATCCAAATGAGATATCTTTAGATATTCTTTACAAAAATGGCCCCACATGAGATCTAAGCCATCCTAAAAAGCTTAAGGTCCCATGGGTTAGCCCATATGAGCCAGGTTTGACCACCTAGGCACTAAAAAAAAAAAAAAAAAAAAATGGGCTTTTAGTCAGAAAAAAAATCCCTCTTACCAAGAGCATACAATAATGGTTCCATGCCTCTTTTGAGTTGATTGAACCATACAAAAAATTCCAAGCCCCATGAGCTTCCAAAAAATCAAACCATCCAGCCTCATATACCAAATTGAGCCAAAATCTTGAAATTGACATTTCACAAAAATCCAAACCACTCCAATGGACCCACACAGTCCCAAAGAGTGACCAAAAACCAAATCCTGGTCCCCTAACTTGCCACATACAGCTTGTTAGGTCACAAGACCAAAACAAAAAATCAAACCCTGATCCCCCAACTTGCCACATACAGCTTGTTGGGTCACAAGATCAAAACCAAAACCCGACCCCCTAACCTGCCATATATAGCTTGTTAGGTCACAAGGTCAAAAACAGAAACCCAAATCCACATCCCTGATGTCATCTTCAAAACTTTGCCTCGAGATGGTGTGTGATTCCTTTCACTACCATAAAATTCCCCTGGAAGCTCAAAGGCTACTCTACCAAAAGAAAGATTGCTCAAAGACTCTTGGTCAAGACACAAGCTCTCCTTCAAAAATCTCTTCGAGGCACATCGACTACAAAAGTCAAGCAACTCGTCGCTGTACCTCGAGGGGGCATTTGTTGACACCAAAAATGTCACTTTGCCTCTTCAACATCAAGAAAGCTGCATGAAGTCGCAACCTGCCATAAATAGGCAATGCAATTTCTCCAAAAAATCAAATCTTGTCAGAATCAAACAAAAACTGCAAGATCCTTCAAGATAGCCAAGAGAAGAGTACACATGAAGTTTCGGGCCATTTCGACAACATTTGGCCTAACTTCACTTCTCCGACAGCTAAACGGGAGCTCCCGGCGGCGACATCATCGGAGACGTCAAAACTTCGATCAGAGCCTACAGATGACTCCAGCATGTCTCAAAAGGGCTCCATGCCAAATTTCAAGTCAAACCGACAACGTTTGACCCTCCATCAATGCTCGAGCAGCAAAATCAAGCCTCCCGGCGGCGGAAACCACCGGAGCCTTCGCTCATCAAACCAAGTGCATGAGTGGCTTCAACATGCTTCCAAAAGGCTGCACGTCAAATTTCAGGTCATTCCGAAAACGTTTGACCAGGTTTCGATGCTCCGAGAGAAAATCAAGCCTACCGGCGGCAGAGCAACCCGGGACCATGACATCCAAAACGGAGCCCATGGAACGTCTCAAAATGACTCCAATAGGCTCCCCGTCAAATTTCAGGTCAATCGGACATCGTTTGACCGCACATCAAAGCTCGGCATTTTCCCCGCAGCAAAATCAAGTGAAGCATCGACGGGACCCCAAACGGCTTCAAAACTCAAACAAAAGCCTATGGTTGGTCTTATTTATTGCTCAGGAGGCTTCACCTCAAATTTCAGGTCATTCCGACATCGTTTGACCAAGTTTCGACTTCTGGCGGAAAATCAGCAGCTCTACGCGACAAAGTCTTCGGCTTTCCCGGAAAATTAGAAACTTTGCACTCTAAAAATGCAAGGATTCTCATCAAGTTTTCTACAGGGAAATCAAGCCAATAAATGAGAAGAAATGTCAAGAAAAATACAGAAGAAAACGGCGACGAAAAAGACCTCAAAACGACCGCAAAACGGGCTCCGAAGGGGAAAAATCCCCCAGGGTCGCAGACCCCTGCGACCATGGAGGTCCGGGTCACCGGATTTTCCGCCGGTGACCCGTTTTTTTCGTCTTTTTTCGCGTTTCGCGCACTTTGGCCCCTGTGGTTTCCTGAAAATGTGATTTTTAGTGCTCTAAATTGACTCATATCCGACGACATCTCGGATCCGCCGTCAAAAGCATAAAATCATCATTGATCGCTCCAAGATCGCCAACCGGTCGACCAAGAAAGTGCACTTTCTGTCCGACCGATCGTGAAATCGACAAGACAGATGTCACCGGCCCACTCTTAGCTATCAATGTCTGAAGTTACATGTTCATCCGATGTCGATCAGCATGTAGATCCATCGATGATCATCGCCAGAAGAATTCCAGAAGACACGGCATGGCCCGCGACTCTTCGACTGCTCGGCGACCAATTAATGTGGTTAATTGACTAGCTTTATTGCAGTCATTAATTCATTTCTTTGGACGGCCCAATCAGAATCAAGCATTTGGGAGTTACAAGTCAATTGATTCATGGCATTTAAACCATGAAACTCCTCCCATTATGGTAATTAAGGTGATTAAAAGCCCTTAATCTCCATCGGCCAATCAGATTCAAGGAAAAAGGAGTTACAAAATCAAGAAATAAATCTTGTAACTCCTCCCATTAAAGCCATTAAGGCTCATAAACCCTCCTAAATGGCTACCAAAGGCCTATAAATAGGAGAGCATTCCATTGAAATGGAGATCGGAAAAAGATCAGAAAAAAGAGGAGAAAATCAGAGGATCAGAAAAACAAAGATCAGAAAGAGATCTGAGAGAAAGAAAAAGAGAGAAAAACTCTGCTGAAGTTCTGCACCGGCCACCACTACAAGGTGACAAAAGTCCCTTGGGGGGCACCCCCCCCCAAGGTCCTTGCCTTCTCCTGCTGCCTCCAATGGCTTAGACGTGGCTTTTCAGCCCGTCTACTTAGCTTTTTATTGGACATAGGACCTTCTCTTGGTCTTTGTCCTCTAAAAACCTGAGGTTATAGCCAAGCCAAGCGAATCAAGAGCATCTTCTGTTCTCATCTGCATGGATGATGGCGAAGCCCATACATGGCTTGCGACCGTCAATCTGAACGAGTCCCCCACAATCTCCTGAAAAGTTAGATCTTCCTTTTCTTGCTTTTCATTGTAGTTTGTATTTTTCTAAAAGAGACAAAAATCACAACTCTTGTCTTTCATTATTGATGAGAATTGTAAATCGGCTATAAATGCCAAAATCGGCTATAAATGCCAAACAAAATCGCCTTTCACGGCAAACCAAGAAAATGTCTCTTTTCTTAAATATTTGTGCAATGGAAAACTTGAAAGAAGTTGATTTCCTTTTTACTTGCGAAGGTTGATCTCCGGATTGCCACTTGCAATTCCAAGTAAAATAGAAAATCTGGCACACCCACCCACACAAAAGAAATGTTGATGCACGCTTCAGGGCCCGCCAGGGCGCGAAAGGGCCGGACCCGACGAACTCCCACGTTCCGCCGACCCCGGTAGCCGCCCCAGCGGGCGCCTCGGAGCGCGTTCCATCACTATCATACCATCAGCACTACTCTCATCTCCACCCTTAGATATGGATTGTGCATTTTTGTGATCCAGTAATAAAAAGTGGTCAAGCTTTTTCGGATCATCTATTTGAATATCATTTTCACTACTAAGGGTGACATCCTCTTGTATCATATGGCAAATTGAAGCTGTCAAGTCTCGTAGTACTTGTTTGATGGTTTGATTGAATTCATTTTGCCTCTGAATAAATTCATTTTGATTCTGAATAAATTTAGTGATCATATCCTCCAAAGACTACACCTCCGAAGGTGGTGGTGGGGGTACATAAGAGCACTCGGATGGTGTTTCATATGACCATTCAATTGATGGGGGCACATATGTTGAATACTGCACATATGACCCATCTGGAGTAGGTTCTTGGGGGAGATTGGAAAAATCATCCATGTACCCATTTTCCCAGCTGTAATCATAATGATCATCCCATTGTGGACTATGCATGTTACCTATGTTATTGGAACAAGGCCATTGGTATGCATTGGCTTCATCCTCGAGTTCCTGCAACACCTCTATATAATAATCGGAACTTGTTGGACAAGTCCATGAAGATTGGGTGTTGTATCCACATCCTCCCCACACATTCATAGATGAAGAAGTATTCGTATGTGTGGGGTATAGGTAATCACGCAAAGACCTTTTGGGTTGGTCATCTTTAATTGCTTGCCAATTTGTCCGAAGATTATCATATAGGCTCTTAGACGGTTGGGTCCCACTCAAATTCTCGTATCTTTCATATTCCATGGAGCCACTAGATGAACCTGAAGATTTTGAGAAATCGAGATTTTCAAGTGCCCTGTCGATTTGCGATTCCCTCTCTTGGAACATGGTTCAATTATGGAAACAAGAGAGCAGGTGGCCAATTTTTTTTTATTTTTATTTTAAAAATAATTTAATGAAAAACAACTAACTTAGAACAAACACCTAATCACTCTTAAGGTTGTAGAGTACACCTAGGCCTCCAATCCGGTCTTATGAAACCAACTCAGCTAAGTAAGCCCCCAAGAAAGTGGTGGGGTCACAACGGTCCCTCTTAAAACCACTTTCCTCGAACATAAAATGTCTCCCTTCAATGGGACAAGGCGTTCCTAGATACTGAGGTGATCAAAGAGTGCAACTGGTTCAACCTTGGGTGGGCTTTCCTTCCATTAGAGTGTCCTACTAAAAATAAATCCTAAAGAAAAAAATATGGAAAATTTTGGTAACTTTTTGGAATTTTCTAAAAATCAATGATGTGAGTTGCTAACATTCCATGCACTTTCCTAATCCAAATTAGGGCAATTTCAACATTCCATGCATGCACCCCCTATGTCTAGCAAGATGTCAAAAGTAATGCGCAATTTAAATAGGAAAGTCATAAAGTTACCTTTACTGGCGCTCCCCAGCAACGGCCCCAAAAACTTGATCGGACCCCAAGTATAGAGTGCAATTGTAGTAATAATCTGGTGAGTCCAGGTCGATCCACAAGGAGCAATGCTTTTTAAGAAACTTTCCAAATATTGAGATTTCTTGCAATTCCCGCCTAAAATTGTAGCAGACAACTTCCCGAGGTCATATCTCCCTCAATATAGCTCTGATTTATGTAATGTTAGGCTCCACGGATATCTACTCGAGAAGATCTTTCTAACGATAGCTAGATTGCGCCGATCCGACACTCAATTTGAGAGTTATGGCCATTTTAAGTTGCTGCCCCTGAAGAATCTTAGAATAATTGTGCACAAATGGAAGCTTTTATGTTGGCATGCAATGGGGGGTGGGGGGCCCATGTTGATTTCTCCTACAAATTGAAAGAGGCAATTTTAACATTAATCATATGTAAGAAAATAATTATGAGCCATGTATGGGACCCTACATGCCTAGTGATGCACCAAAATAACCAACTTTCCAAAAATAGCACATGGTGTCAAAAATAGCAAGATATGCATTGATGAAACCAAAAGTCTAATTTTGGGGTGATAAATGAGATGAGAAAAACTTAATTTCACAAAGGTCATGCACTTTAATGAATTTTGACCTATCTTGACCATGTTTCCAAAAATAACCCAAAATGCATGAAATCATGAAATTAAGTGCAACTTTATGCAATTAAACCGAATTAAGTCCACAAATGCTCATGAAATAAGGACCTAATGACCTAATTTTGTGGACTTATCACCTTTGCATCACTTATGTGCATTTTATTTCAAAAAGAGATAGAGCTTTCAAGCATATGCATCATTTATGAACCTTCACATTCTTCATGTTGTTAGAAATGAGTAAAAAGCAGGATCTCTAGATATTGCGTACAGATTACTGCTAAAATAACTATGTAAAAACATGATTAAAATCATACCTGCGAGATCTCTCTGATTTGATCTTGATTTCATAATAACTCGAAAACCTCAAGATCTTCTACTGTATTCCTATATGCTCGAACTAGCACCAGGGAGTGGTCCTCTTCAGTAAATTCTCTTAGCTCTCCCAAAACCAAGATTTTTCTCTTCTTATTCTTGTATATTAACCTAGAGAGCAGTAATGTATATTTATAGGCTACAATAGAGACCTTAAGAAGTAAATAAGGATACGCTCCTTATGGAAACAGGAAACCCTAATTCGACCGAAATTAAAATCCTAGTTCTATAAATTACAATTCAGTCCACTAAAGAATTATAATTGCACTCCAGTCCTTATTCTCAAAATAATATTTTCAGCTTTTGTTATTAAATGCTTATTAATCTCCCAACGTTAAGATTTCAGATACCCATCGATTAAATAATTACTGACATCTATATTTAATCAATATCTTTATAATTCATCGAGACCTTACACTTAACTTATTTGATATGTCGGACACAAATTCCACCTGCAGGGTTTGACATAATCAAAACTTAAAAGCTTCATCAAGGGGATATCATCAATCCCTATCACGGGACGTGGATTCCGTCAATAAACTAATATCCACCATACATATAATGTAGTCATCCAATTTACTGAGATTGTTGACTCATAAAAGATCTCACTCCTTCGTAAATCAAAATACCAAACACTAAATATATGTGTCTATTATTTATTTCAGGATTAAGAGTACAAGCACTTGTTGACACCAAAAAAGTCAATATGTCTCCTCAACATCAAGAAGCCTCCTGAAGCTGCATCCTGCTAAAAATAGGCAAGGCTACTTCAAGCATCAGGTTTTGTCAGAATCAGACAGAACCTGAGAGATCCTTCAAGACAGCTAAAAGAGGGGTACACCTGAGGTTTCGGGCCATTCCGACAGCGTTTGTATAACTTCACCGCTCCGACAGCTAAACAAGCGCTCCCGGCGGTGACATCATCAAAGACACCAAAACTTTGATCAAAGCCTACAGATGACTCCAGAATGTCTCCAAAGGGCTCCATGCCAAATTTCAAGTCAAACCGACAACGTTCGACCCTCCATCAACGCTCGAGCAGCAAAATCAAGCCTCCCGGCGGCAACCACCGAAGCCATCACTCATCAAACAAAATACATGAGTGGCTTCAACATGCTTCCAAAAAGCTGCACGTCAAATTTCAGGTCATTCCGACAACGTTTGACCAGGTTTCGATGCTCCGAGAGAAAATCAAGCCTACCGGCGGCGGAGCAACCCAGGAACATAACATCCAAAACGGAGCCCATGGAACGTCTCAAAATGACTCCAATAGGCTCCTCGTCAAATTTCAGGTCAATCGGACATCGTTTGACCACATATCAAAGCTCGGCATTTTCCCCGCAGCAAAATCAAGTGAAGCATCAATGGGACCCCAAACGGCTTCAAAACTCAAATAAAAGCCCATGGTTGGTCCTATCCACTGCTCAAGAAGCTTCACCTCAATTTTCAGGTCATTCCGACATCGTTTGACCTAGTTTCGACGCTTGAAGGAAAATCGGCTACAAAGTCTTCGACTTTCCCGAAAAATAGGAAACTTTGTGCTCCGATTTCGCGAGGGTTCTCGTCAAGATTTCTCCAAGAAAATTAAGTCAATAATTGAGGAAAAATGTCAAGAAAAATACAGAAGAAAAAAGGAACGAAAAAGACGAAAAAACGGCCGAAAACGACGCTCGGCGACCAAACGGGCCGAAGCCCTATGGTCGCCGGCGACCTTGGCCCAAGTACTTCAGGCGACCCTGGCCCAGGGTCGCCCGGCGACCCTGGAAATCCAGGTCGCCGGATTTTGCGCCAAATCGTCCGTTTTCCGATTCTTTTCGCGTTTCGGGTATTCCGGCCTCTGTGATTTTCTGAAAATGCAATGTTTGGTGTTTCAAAACCACTGATCTTCGTCGACATCTCGGATCCACCGTCAAAAGCATGAAATCATCACCGATCGCCTCAAGATCGCCAACCGGTTGACCAAGAAAGTGCACTTTCTGCCCGACCGATCGTGAAATCGACAAGACAGACGTCACCGGCCCACCAACATCAATCAATGTCTGAAATTGCATCGCAATCCGACATCAAATAATGCGTGGATCCACCCGTGATGATCGCAAGAAGAATCTCAAAAGGCGCAGCACGGCCCGCGACTCTTCACATGCCATGGCAACCACTTAATGTCGTTAATTGACCCATTAAAGCAGTCATTAACTCATTATTTTGGACGGCCCAATTAGAACCAAGCATTTGGGAGTTACAAATCCAAGCAATCATGGCATTAAACCCATGAAACTCCCATCATCATGAAGCATAAAGGTGATTAAATGCCCACTACCTTCATCGGCCAATCACAAGCCTTGAAAAAGGAGTTACAAAATCAACTTGTAACTCCTCATCAATTCTTTCATCATGGCCATCAATGCCAATAAACACCTCATGGCTACCAAAAGCCTATAAAAGGAGGTCCATTCCAAGAAGAAAGCATGATAAAAAGAGATCCCAAGTGCAAGCTCTGAAAATTCAGAAAATCCAAGAGAGAGACGAAGTTCTGCTACTTTGCTCCTGGAAGTACCACAAGGTGATCAACGTCCCTTGGGGGGCCACCCCCCCAAGGTCACCTCCTTCTCCAACATGGCCTAAACGCGGCTTTTCAGCCTGTTTACTTGGTTTTTCATTGGATATAGGACCTTCTCTTGGTCCTTGTCCTTCAAAAAACTGAGGTTAGGAGCCAAGCCAAAGAATCAAAGCATCACATGTTCTCATTTGAAGGACGATGGCGAAGCCCATACATGACTTGCGACCGTCGATCTCAATGTGTCCCCACAATCTCCTGAGAAGTTAGATCCCTTTTCTTACTTTTCTATTGTAGTTTGTATTTCCTAAAGAGACAAAAAGAAATCACAATTCTTGTCTTTCACATTTGATGAGTTTTGTAAAATCGCCTTTCACGGCAAACAAATAAAAACGCCTCCTACGGTATTCTAAAAAAACAAACTTGTCTCTTTTCTTAATATTAATGCAATTTGAAAAGTTAGAAAAAATGAGTGATTTCCTTTCCACTTGTGAAGGTGAATCTCCGGATTATCACCATTCCAAATTCCAAGTAGAAAGTAAATCTGGCATACCCGTACAAAAAATGTTGATGCCTGATATCTTCCCTCCTCCGCCGAGACCCAGGTCAGCCCCCGGGGTGCGGAGGGAGAGGACGGAAGATTCCCCTTTTCGGGTCCATCAAGTTGGCACACCCGGTGGGACACATTGACTTGAGAACGTGATGCTTTGATCACTTGGCTCCTTTCTAGTTGGTGGCCTATGTTGCATTTTGCATCTAGAAAAAAACATGAGATGGGATTTCAATTGTTCTTTCACTTCAAAAAAAAACAAATCTGATCTCTTTTTGTTAAAAACTCAACTTTGAGAAATTTTGATCCTTCCCTCTTCGAACTTGATAGCTCACAGAAATGTTCGCAGCTATCGTTCATATCAGGGATTGGGCCATCTTTTCTCTTTGTTGAGTCCAATTGGGATTTTTTTTAAAAAAATACCTTCGTTTCAAACTTTTTCAAAAAAAAAAATGATCTCTCTTTCTCAAGATTCAACTTTGAGAAATTTTGATCCTCTCCTCCTTGAACTCGATAGCTCACAGACATGTTCGCAGCTATCGTTCATATTGGGGATTGGGCCATCTTTTCTCTTTGATGAGTTCAAATTGGGATTTCAAAAAAATTATAAATTCAAAAAATTTTACCTTTCTCTCTTTTGCATTTAAATTTGAGAAACCTTGGTTCATTCCCTTCGAATTTAGCGCTCGCAGAAATGTTGAGCCTTTGTTCGGATTGGAACACCATTTGTTCTCTTTAATGAGTTTATAAAAAAACCTTTCAAAAAAAAAGAGCTAAAAGAAAAAAACACTAAGGTTCCACCAGTTGCGTTCTTTGACCAAAGTGGATGTAAGAAAAGCCTTGTCCAGAGTGTGGAGACAGCTAGACTGTTCGAGGCAAGGGTCCTTCAAACGGGTTCATTAAGTAATCCTACCCTTACCTGGGGGCTAATCTATCTACTAAGGTTTCATAAGATCGAATTGGAAATCTATGTGCACCTTTCAAAAAAAAATTCTCTAAAAAAAAATCTTTTAAAAAAAAAAAAGAAAAAAACTTCTGTCACTTTGAATTCAGAGTTGAGAAATCTTGGTTCTTTCCCTTTCGGATTTAGCGCTCGCAGAAATGTTGAGCCTTGTTTGGAATGGAACACCATTTACTCTCTTCGATGAATTCAATCTTGACCTTTCAAAAAAAACTTTTGTCACTTTTGAATTCAGAGTTGAGAAATCTTGGTTCTTTCCCTTTCAGATTTAGCGCTCGCAGAAATGTTGAGCCTTGTTCGGAATGGAACACCATTTGCTCTCTTCGATGAATTCAATCTTGACCTTTCAAGAAAAACTTCCGTCACGTCTGGATTCACATCCGAGAAATTATGGTTCCTTCCCTTCTGAATTTAGTGCTCGCAGAAATGTTGAGCCTTTGTTCGGATTGGAATACCATTTGCTCTCCTTTATGAATCCAAATTTGACCTTTCAAAAAAAATCCCATCTCGTGTCCTTCCCAAGGATGCGATTTGCAACATTTGTGCCTAGCGGTGCTAGTACGCCCTTTCAGGTCTACTGTATTCGCGACCGACACATTTGTATCTCCAACCTTATATCATTTTACCTCGAGTGAGCCTTGTTTCTCGGTAATTTGAATTAAGGTCTGCAATTGCTTCTAGCAGTCACTGGAACGCTCACTCTGAGCCTACCATTCTTGCATTTTAGAACAATTGTGTCCTCTATGGCTTTTTGCCTTCTTCATCGTCCTTGGGCTGGGCCATGTCCCCCTCAAGTGATTTGAAAAGACAAAACCATAGTTGTTCTCCATTTAAGATCACCATATTCTTGTGATTACTAATGGATTTGGTCTTGTTTCAGAAGTTTTCCAAAACTAACAATGGCAGCTTCATTGACCATCACTTTCGATGAGAACAAGTACCAGCTTATGCTTCAAGATAAGCAAAACAAGCATAAGCGCCTTGCTAGTTGCCGAAGCGTCATCTCTCTCGACAACTCCCTAAACACTGGGTCAACTTCAACTCCCCGAACCATCGTCTTCAGATCACTGGGACCATTCGCACTTCCCGCAGAAGACACTGTACCTGCCAAGAAGCAAAAAACCGCCCCGCAACGTGTCACTAAAATGGCACCAAGGGCGAACACCAAGAAGCCTGAAGCCCGTGGCGTTCCCACGAAGCCTCAGCCACAAGAAACCAGGTTTACACCAAAACCTGGTCCCCGAGATCTTCGCCAAAGCAACGGAGGTCCCAAACATCTGCAAAGCCAGCATACCTGGCCCCTCTCAAGGAGAATCGGTTCTACCCTCTCTCTTACATGAAAGAGGAGAAACCTACCCTCCACCCAAAAAATAAACAAAATCATCATAAGCCGGCTTGCTCCTACAAGCCCAAAATCAAATCCTGCATTGTTAGGCCTATACAAAAATATGCTGAAGCCTGCACTCCCGCGAGTCGACCCTTCATCTCAACAGGGGCCGAGCTCGTAAAATTCAAGTCTTTATTGCGACAGACAAAGGACCGCGTCCAGATTCTGTCCTTGCCGAACTTCAAAGAAGACAAACTCGGCTGCTGCGCACAAGGGACTACGTCCTTCATCGCCAGAGCCCAGCCAGAGCTAATTGAAGCTCAAATTGCTCGTCGTATGCATCGCCGCACTGCATATCGACAAAAGAGACTCAAGAAACAAAGAACCCAGCGTTCTACTCTCCACGTCACAAAGAAATGGGTCGAAAAAGAAAAACCCGACCAATTCGTTGCTGTTCATATGGTTAGCAAAACCAGAAAAAGCCAGAAGTCAGCATACGAATTCATTCACAAATGGAAGGCAATGGCGTACAAATGCTCAGATGTGTTGCCACAAGCGTCACTAGTCGACATCTGCCGTAACAATATGAGAGCAAAAATCCGCTCCATGATTATCGGCAATAAATCAAAGAACATGGGGGAACTCCTCGAAGCCTCCATGGAAGCTGAAATGGTGATCAAAGACCTCAACAGTCAGAAATCATCAAAGAAAGAGCCGCCTGCTGTTACAACCTCAAAACCGAAGAAAAAGGAGGTTCTCAATGTGCAGACTAAGTCAGCTCCTCAGCAACCAAAGAAACCTGAAAACAAAACTGCAGGTAAAAGGCCTGAACTCTCTGATGCCTTCAAAGAACGTGTAGAAAAGAAATATCCGTTCGATGAAGATGTTGAAGAAATCTTTGAGGCTCTCCTAGCAAATGGCAAACTCATTTTGCCAGAGCCCAAAAGACCGGGAGATGTTGGCAAAACCAATGATCCCCGATACTGTCCATACCATCAGATGATCTCACATCCTCTCAATCAATGCTTCGTTGTGAGAGAAAGGATCAATGAGATGTGGAAAAACGGAGTCATAACCTTTGATAAAAACTATGGCCCCGCCTCTGTCAACATGGTGTCATGTCGGCAAACTTCGAAGTCACCGAAGGAGAAAATCACTACTTCATTCAAGGTGATAAAAATCGCTCAAGCGTCCCAAGAATTGGTTCCCTATCCAACACCAGATGGACAACCTATATGGGTGCATCCCGATCTCCTAGATGATGAAAACTTGGAGATCGTCAAAACAAAGCCGACTGCTCAGCAGCGAAGGCAAGCAAAGAGACAGCTCCGCAAGCTCAAACAGCAACAGAAATCTCAACCAAAACAAGGAGTCCTTGAAAAAGCAAAAACTTCTTCCACTGCTTCACTCGGGACGACGGAAGAATCTCTTCCCAAAACCTCCAAGGCGGTAAGAAAATTCACTCTTGATGATTTCATGCCACCTCTATACAAAAATGAAAATGTACAGGGGGCATCATACTCTTGCAACTCGGTAGTTGGATTCTCCATGAATGGATACGAGTCCAGTGATACTGCCAGTGATATAGATGAGTGGGAAGAATCCTTTGAAACAGGAGAATACCTCTCCGACGAGGAATGGATTCCTGAATCTCATCTTATGCTAGTAATCTGGTATAACCCATTACAGCCACAAGGATCTTGGTCTGATGATGAAGAAGACCAGGACCCTGTTCAAGAAAATGCTGTCAATCCAGCACCAGCAAATGCTCCGGTGGAACCCAACATTGGTGAACCACAAGGAGCAAATGACGAAGAAGATTTGGCTCCCATGCCCGATCTTGAAGAATATGCAAGAATCTTGCAACATCTTGCCATAGAGCAGGAGCAGGATCGCATCAATCTTCGTCATGATCCAGAGCCGGAAGTCCCTGAAAATCAACGGGAACTTTCTCCCTCAACTCCTGAAAATGGAGAAAACAGTTGGATGCGAAGCTGTTGTCCCTTTGGAAGTACAAATTCCTTTCTTAAGGGTATCTTTGCAAAATGACATGACGCAAGAAAGCAATGTCAAACTGAGACTCCAAGAGCTGGATAATCTCGATGAAAGACGACTCGAAGCTGTACAAAGCATTGAGTTGTACCAAGCACGCATGGCAGGATCTTTCGACAAAAAGGTCAGGCAACGCGCCTACAAAAAGGGTGACTTGGTTCTTGCAGTAAAAAGACCCATAGTCTTTGCCCACAAATCCAAATGCAAATTCGAACCAAAATGGGAGGGACCCTTCGTCATCGACAAAGTCTTCTCCAACGGTGCATACGCTCTTCTAAACATGGAAGGAGACAGATGTATGCTACCCATCAACGGCAAGTTCTTGAAGCTGTACTACCTTGAAGACTTCCTCAAACGGGTCAGAGCAATATCTACATGGCTAAAGCGTATTTCCAAGGTACTTGCTCATCAAACCCACCCCTTTTGAAATTTTCATCTTTATGTTGAAGTTTCCAAAACAAAACTATCTCTCAAAACAATGCTTACTTTCATCGTTTCATTGTTCAAAAGAAAAATCAAATCCAAAAATCCAAGTTTAGGAGCCTCTTCCCAGACTTGACCAAAATTTCGATCCTTGAACCAAAAATTCATGGTTTGAAACAAAAATCGGGACTTAGGAATTTTCACCCTAGACCGCCTCGGCTTTTACAACCAAAATGGTTTTAAGTCAAAATTTATGACCTTCGTGTCTTTAAACAAAAATTTTGAAACCGCGGGGAAGCGACATTCAGTCGATACTTCCAAAACCCAAAAATCGGAAGGATGCGAACCCCATTAGATACTTCCAAAACCCAAAAATCGCAAGGAAACGAACCCCATTCGATACTTGCAATTTTCAAAAATTGTGGAGAAGCAACAAACCAGTTGATATCCACAACCCAAATTTCAAAAATCATGGAGATGCAACATACCAGTTGCTATCCACAACCCAAATTTCAAATGGTTCGAGAAAACCTCAAATTTCAAAAATCACGGAGAAACGACATCAAGTCAGTACCCGCAAAACCAAAAGTTTTGGGAAAAGCAGGGAAGCGACGCTTAGTCGATATTTGCACCCCAATTCGCGAGGAAGCGACATTCCATCGATACTCGCAAAACCCAGCCCTCGAGGAAGTGACATTCCATCAATACTCGCAAAACCGAATGAGCAAGGAAGCGACATTCCATCGATACTTGCAATACCATTCAGCGGGGTGGCGACATTTAGTCGATACCTGCATTTTGAAAACCAAAACTCGGCTATAAACGCCAAAATCCGGCTATAAACGCCAAAATTCGGCTATAAATGGAAAAACAAAAATTTTTTCAGTTATAAACGCCAAAATCAGCTTTCATGCCAATAAAACAAAACTTGGTTTTCAAAAAATTCGGCTATAAACGCCAAAATCTGGCTATAAACGCCAAATCCGGCTATAAATGCCAAAATCCGGCTATAAATGCCAAAATTCGGCTATAAATGCCAAAAATAAAAACTTTTCTGCTATAAACGCCAAAATCGGCTTTCATGCCATCTCAAAATCGGCTCTCATGCCACAAACAAAATTTTTGGCTCTCATGCCATCTCAATATTCGGCTATAAATGCCAAAACAAAACAAAACAAAAATCGGCTATAAACGCCAAAATCTGGCTATAAATGCCAAAATTCGGCTATAAATGCCAAGACAAACGAAACAAAATTCGGCTTCTATGCCATTCTAAAATTCGGTTTTCACGCCATCCAAAAATTTTGGCTCCCATGCCGCAAAACAAATTTTGGCTTTTACGCCACAAAATTAGGCTTTCACGCCATCCAAAATTTCGGTTTTCAAACCATCAAAAAGTCAGGCTTTTCGCCACAAAATTGGCTTTCATGCCCAAAACAACTCTTTGACAAAAGATTTTCACAAAATGACAACCTTTTGATCAAATTCTTAAACAAACATTCCCATCAAACTTTTGCTCAAAATTGTTTTCATAAAAAAAAATGATTTAAGTGAAAGGGAGGGGATACAAAAAATATAGTACCAAAATTGTTTATACATGGAGGTACCAAAAAAAAGGGGAAGAAAAAAAAGAGTTTATTACAACTCAGGAGCTCAATCCGACATGGTCTTCAACCAAAGGTTCAACTCCTCAAGCAGACCCTTGGCCTTTACTTCCAAAGTTTTTAGGCCACACTCCTTCAAAATGTCCCCATAAAACGCGGCCGAATGCCGTGACCCATCTGCAGCACAAGGAAGTTCTTCCCAGAGGACCTGCCACTGCTCATGCTCCTGAGTCTTCCTCCGGACATTACCTTCGGCTTCCTCAACCCGGCGAATGAGAGTCCCCTCCTTGTCACGAGCCTCCACAATGGCGGTCCATTTGGCAGCAGCCTCTTCCTCTAAAAGATCTAGACGTTGCCTAGCCTCAACGACCTCCTTATCAAGGCAGTCCAAGTCTTGCTTCAGCCCCATGATGGATAACTCGGTAACGTTCTTCTCCCGAACGATCTGCCTCCGAGTCTTCATGAACTCTGTCAGCTCAGCTTTGACTTTGCTGGAAGGTTTTAAGAACATCTCATCAAAGAAGTCATCATCTGGGAAACTCTTGGTCTCAGTCCATTTGTTCCCCAAGGTGATGATCTCCTCAACAAAATCCTTGGCACTTACAATGTCCAGACCGACTTCTTTGCTATCAGCGAGGATGTCCTGCACATGCTTGATCATGCCAAAACTAGCTTCCAAATGACCTGAAGAAAGAGTCTCAACCCATGAGCTCAAGACAGTCTTCAACACCTTCCTTGCATACTGAAGGTACGGTGCAGATGAGGATTCGCCATGCTCTGGTGCCCGACTGCCCACGTCATGCTCCATTGGAAGAGTAATCAATAAACTCTTTCCAACGGAAGAAGCTGACTCATTGAAAGTGGAAGAAGCCCCTACTTCTGCATCAGCCGCAGGTATCCCCTGTTCTGTCTCTGAGGAAGACGGAGGAATCTCTCCTGCTGCTTCACAATCTGTCAAAGAAAAAAAGAAAAAGACAAAAAGGTATGAATATAATCTTGTCAAAAATATATCAAGATTATTATTGCAAGTATACCTGCTTCGACGACCGGCGGAGTACTCTCTGCCTCTTTGAGCTCATCCGAAGCATCATCAAAAGTTGCGTCCATGGATGGCTCGAAATCGTCGGAATCCTCTGGCAAGTTAGCTATATGTTAGCAAATGACAGCAAAAGAAGACAAAAAAGCAAAAGCCAAAACAAATCATACCAGGTGAAGGTTCTGGAACCACTCCAGAGTCCCTGGGCTCTTCCTCAGATGCCACGACTGGATCCGTCATTGCCTCATCGGCCGGAACCTTAGGCATCACCAGGTCATCATCCTCTGCTAAACAAAGAAGCAGCGGATCAAAACAAAATCTTTTACAAAAAAAAGGAAGGAAGAAACAAAAGGAAAGAAAGGGGATCATACCAGCTATCTCCTCTTCTCTGCTTCTCTTCTCCGGAGGCTCGTCAGCATCCTCAGACACCTCCTCTGCAATGGTGAGAGGAACTTCAAGACCAGAAGGACTATCGTGCCGTCTCATGTTACGGTGTTGTCCTCTCCTCTTCTTGCCTCGGCAGGTTAATCTGCTCGACGACCCTGCCACACTATCAACATCAGGCCTCTCACAAGAGTCCTCACTGGATGGTCTACTTTTCTCAGTAGACTCCATGGAAGCCTTCGTATGCTCTGCCTGTATCATAGCATCGATCTCGGCCTCCTCCTCCTCCAGCTGTCTCAGGACCTCACCAGGAATCCCCTGTGCAACTCCTGATCTGATGATGTCCTGCCCATTGAGAAAGCTTATCTTGTGCTTCTCTCCAGAAAGGAAGGCCAAAACTTCCTCCCGACGGACACCATCCAATTTGCCAAGACTCTTCCCAGGAGATTGCTTAATATCGAGCTCTTTCTTGGAAAGCCCCCGGTACACTGAAAAGCTCTCCACGAACCACTTCGTGAAGCCAGCAGTCCGGAAGGTGGGCAGCTCAAGATAAGAAATCATGGTGGTAGTATCCTCGGCGCTATAAAAAGCCCATGCATTTCTCCCATCTTGCTGACCTCCAAAATGCTTCACCATACTCGAAGGCGCTCCAACAACGCCTTGAGAGAAGCCAAGCTGCAACGCAAAACGCGAAGGGACATACGGTTGGACGTCGACGAAAAGATGTCTGCGGTACACCATCGTACCAACCCGTATGTTGAAGAGCCACCTCTTCTCCGCGTCTGTCAAAGCATAGTGCCTTCCCGACCCTGCCCTGGTCAAATCACGGGAGACAACAAAGTCAAAAGCCTTCTTCCGCAAGCCCAGAGAAAGCTTCACTGAAGACTGCCCAATCTCGACGTCCCTAAATCGTCGGATCCTTAAACGGGCAGATAAAAGTGATTCGTGAACGGCTGTCCCTTTAGCCAAACGAATCATAAAGGGATCTTCATCCTGTACAACTCCTAAACGATGGAAGCTAGGACAGTGGTATACATACCACGAATAGAAGATGTGGGCAGAAAATACCCTGTTCATGGGAAGCTCAACCAGAACCAGGAAAGCAGCAGCCTGCAGTTCGGTACATAAATAGGAGTAAAGAGCATGTACCAAAGCCAGCCGCTCTCCAAACGCCATCTGACAGGCCAGAAAAATACAGTGCGGCCTGATGTGCGTTCCATCTCCTCCAGGAAAAACAGCCTCACCCAGCCAGTAAGTGAGGTAAACAGCGAGATCTCTCCGCAACGCAATGTCAGGACAAATGGCATCTGTGCTTGCGAAGAACTTCTTCAAATCTTCTCGCATAGCAGCGATCTTCTTCAACTTGATGCTTTAGCCCTAACATCCTGGGTCATGCCATCAGAAGAATCCCCGCTGTAAAAAAAGTTGGAGCTGCAACTCCTCCAACTGCTGCATCTAACTTTCGAGCCCTCCTTCTCCTTCAAAAAATCGTAGAAGGCGACGAGCTGAAAGTACACAAGCCTAAACTCCTCAGACTGCTCCTCAAGGACGCTGTCAATAGGCATAAACTCCTCATAGAGTTTGCCGAGGATAGGCAATCCGGTGATGGCGCTCAGCTCCCTCAAAGAAAAACCAATATCACCATTCGTCACAATGAAGGTGTTGGTTTGTAGAAGGAATGACTCCAGCATGGCCATGAAAGCTTCATCGGAGAAAACGACGGTTTGCCGAAAAGCGCGAACCGCGTCAAAAATCTCGGCCTCCCGAAGAACGGCCTCACCAATCCTCAAGGTGTGATCAGTCCATGACTCCCAGCTCGAGTCAGCACTGAAACGGCCACGAAGTCGAAAAGGCTTCACCCAATTGCTGCCGTCACCCCGAAAAACGCCAAGGCCCACCGGTCTCAAATCGATCGATGGATGATCAGAACCTTGGTAGCCACTGGCTGGCATCAACACGTCCAGACGGACAGGTGGCTTCTCTGCAAAACCGGAAGGTCCACCAACAAAAACCCCGGTCTTGATCACACTGGTCCTCTTCACCCAACTCAGAGGATCTTCCCTCTTAGGGCACGTGGGAGAAAGGCTCAGGATCGAGATGGTCCGATCAAAAGACGACCGGGTAGAAATAGTTCTCTCCTCACCATCCGCTGTGTAAGAGAACTGAAAACATCTCCTTTGGTATGTCAAGTCGTCGAGGACTGAATCACCGAAAAAGAAGGTAGGCTTGAGCACATTGCTCTGATCGTCCGTAACCCAGGGACGGCTGCTTACCGTGATCTTATAGAACTCCTCATCCTTGAGAGCGATCAATCACTGTCTCATCTCATCACGATTGAGGGAATCACATTCTTCCATGTTTTTTTCCACAAACTGGATCTTCTCCCAAGCCTGTTGAACGGCAGCATTGGAAGATCTAGCAAACCGACGAGGCGCATCAGTGACAGGACCTTTACCCTTGTTTGTTCTAGAAGAACTGCCTGCAAAAGATGGAAGAAAAAAGATCAATCAACATCAAAATGACAGAATTCTGCTACAAAAAATTCTAGCAAAATTTTGACATGGTTCCGGGGCAATTCCAACAAAAAGGAAAATACTCCGAAAAAGACAGGAAGCCTGAAGATGAGCTCAACATCGCTGCGAGCTCATAGTTAGTGGAGAATTCTCAAAGAAGGCTCGAACTCAACATCGCTGCTAGAACAAGCCAATCTCATCAAACTTCCGCAAAATCTGGAAAAGAGCTCAACATTGCTGCGAGCTTCAGAATCCAAAAATTGCAAAACTTCCTCAAAATCCAGTAAGACCGAGAAAGAGCTCAACATCGTTGCGAGCTCCAAATCCCGATACTTGCAAAAGATTTTCAGGTATGCATCATCATACTTCCAAATCTATTTACCAAAACTCATGCATCAAAAAATATCATCATACATTAGATGCTAAGAAAACCTTGACCAAAGTTTGACCAATTCCAACCCAATTTGGTCAAAACCAATCAAACTTTGTCCAAGTCAAAAATCATGTTGGCTTGACCTAGAGACTCCAGCCTTCTATTTTTGATGCATCAAACAAAAAATGCATACAGATTGAAATTGCATAGCCTCATTATCATAGTGAGCAAACAAGGAAAAAGAAAAAGAAAGAGAGAAAAAAAAATCTCTGCAAAAAAAAAAAAATTTGGCCCACAAGCCGTGGCCCACTGCCACGTGGCAGTACGGTCAGGTCCGTACGGACCTGTCCGTACAGCCAAAGAAAAAAAAAAAAAACAGAAACAGCAAAAAAAAAAAAAAAAAGAGAGAAAAAAAAAGAAAGAAAGAAAAAAAGAGAAGCACGGAAAAAAAAAAAAAAAGAAAAACGTGCATGAAAAGAAATGAAAAGAAAAAAAAAAGAGAGGAAGAAAGAAAAGAAAAGAAAAAGAAGAAAAAAACGATGAAGAAACTACTTCTACAATGGAGATTCTTGACGAGGAAGAAAACTTACTTGAAGCCATTGATGGAGAAGAAGAAGAAAAGCTTGGAGATCCTTGAAGAAGAGAAAGCACTTCTTGTCTTGGGGAGCACTCTTGAAGATTTCTTGCAGAAAGAAAGTAATGGAGCAAAAGCACCAACCCTCTTTGCTTTTATAGAAGAGAGCAAGCCAAAAGAGGAAACAAAGAGAAAGAAAGGAGGTAAGTGCTAAAATTTAGCTACTTTCCAAAAGAGAAAGATATTTTGAGAAAACTTGAGAAATTCTCTCCAAGTAAAGATATTTTTAGATATTCTCTACACAAAAGAGATATTTTTAGATATTCTTTACAAATATGACACTATATGAGATCTAGGCCATCTCCAAAGCCTAAGGTCCCATGGGTTAGCCCATATGAGCCAGGTTTGACCACCTAGGCACTAAAATTGGCTTTTAGTCAAAGTATTCCTCTTACCAAGAGCAAAAAAAAGAAAAGAGCAAAAAAAGTCCCATGCCTCTTTTGAGTTGATGGGACCATTCAAAAAAAAAGAAAAAAGAAAGTCCCATGAGTTTCCAAAAACCAAACCATCCAACCTCATGAACCAAATTGAGCCAAAATCTTGAAATTGACATTTCACAAAACCAAAATCCGGTCCCCTAGCTCGCCACATACAGCTTGTTAGGTCACAAGACCAAAACCAAAATCAAAATCCAAAACCAACAAACCAAATCTGACCCCCCAACCTGCCACATACAGCTTGTTGGGTCACAAGGTCAAAATCAAAATCAAACCCCGACCCCCTAACCTGCCACATATAGCTTGTTAGGTCACAAGGTCAAAAACCAAAATCCAAAACCCAAAATCCAAATACCCCATGTTATTTTCAAAACTTTGCCTTGAGATGGTACGTGATCCCTCTCACTACCATAAAATTCCCACGGAAACTCAGAAGGCTATTCCAAAAAAAAAAAAAAAAAAAAAAAAAAAAGCTCAAGACTCTTGGTCAAGTTGGAATCTCTCCTCCAAGTTTCTCTTCGAGGCACATCGACTCCAAAAAGCTACTCGTCGCTGTACCTCGAGGGGGCATTTGTTGACACCAAAAAAGTCAATATGTCTCCTCAACATCAAGAAGCCTCCTGAAGCTGCATCCTGTTAAAAATAGGCAAGGCTACTTCAAGCATCAGATTTTGTCAGAATCAGACAGAACGTGAGAGATCCTTCAAGACAGCTAAAAGAGGGGTACACCTGAGGTTTCGAACCATTCCGACAGCGTTTGGCCTAACTTCACCGCTTCGATAGCTAAACAAGCGCTCCCGCCGGCGACATCATCAAAGACACTAAAACTTTGATCAAAGCCTATGGATGACTCCAGAATGTCTCCAAAGGGCTCTATGCCAAATTTCAAGTCAAACCGACAACGTTTGACCCTCCATCAACGCTCGAGCAGCAAAATCAAGCCTCCCGGCGGCAACCACCGAAGCCATCACTCATTAAACAAAATACATGAGTGGCTTCAACATGATTCCAAAAAGCTGCACGCCAAATTTCAGGTCATTCCGACAACGTTTGACCAGGTTTCGATGCTCCGAGAGAAAATCAAGCCTACCGGCGGCGGAGAAACCATGGACCATAACATCCAAAACGGAGCCCATGGAACGTCTCAAAATGACTCCAATAGGGTCCTCGTCAAATTTCAGGTCAATCGGACATCGTTTGACCACATATCAAAGCTCGGCATTTTCCCCGCAGCAAAATCAAGTGAAGCATCAATGGAACCCCAAACGGCTTCAAAACTCAAATAAAAGCCCATGGTTGGTCCTATCCACTGCTCAAGAAGCTTCACCTCAATTTTCAGGTCATTCCGACATCGTTTGACCTAGTTTCGACGCTTGACGGAAAATCGGCTACAAAGTCTTCGACTTTCCCGAAAAATAGGAAACTTTGTGCTCCGATTTCGCGAGGGTTCTCATCAAGATTTCTCCAAGAAAATCAAGTCAATAATTGAGGAAAAATGTCAAGAAAAATACAGAAGAAAAAAGGAACGAAAAAGACGAAAAAACGGCCGAAAACGACACTCGGCGACCAAACGGGCCGAAGCCCTATAGTCGCCGGCGACCCTGGGTGAATGGACGCCAGGCGACCCTGGAAATCCAGGTCGCCGGATTTTGCCCCAAATCGTCCGTTTTCCGATTCTTTTCGCGTTTCGGGTATTCCGGCCTCTATGATTTTCTGAAAATGCAATGTTTGGTGCTTCAAAACCACTGATCTTCGTCGACATCTCGGATTTGCCGTCAAAAGCATGAAATCATCACCGATCGCCTCAAGATCGCCAACCGGCTGACCAAGAAAGTGCACTTTCTGTCCGACCGATCGTGAAATCGACAAGACAGACGTCACCGGCCCGCCAACATCAATCAATGTCTGAAATTGCATCGCAATCCGACATCAAATAATGCGTGGATCCACCCGTGATGATCGCAAGAAGAATCTCAAAAGGCGCAGCACGGCTCGCGACTCTTCACATGCCATGGCAACCACTTAATGTCGTTAATTGACCCATTAAAGCAGTCATTAACTCATGGCATTAAACCCATGAAACTCCCATCATCATGAAGCATAAAGGTGATTAAATGCCCACTACCTTCATCGGCCAATCACAAGCCTTGAAAAAGGAGTTACAAAATCAACTTGTAACTCCTCATCAATTCTTTCATCATGGCCATCAATGCCAATAAACACCTCATGGCTACCAAAAGCCTATATAAGGAGGTCCATTCCAAGAAGAAAGCATGATGAAAAGAGATCCCAAGTGCAAGCTCTGAAAATTCAGAAAATCCAAGAGACAGACGAAGTTCTGCTACTTTGCTCCTGGAAGCACCACAAGGTGATCAACGTCCCTTGGGGGCCACCCCCCCAAGGTCACCTCCTTCTCCAACATGGCCTAAACGCGGCTTTTTAGCCTGTTTACTTGGTTTTTCATTGGATATAGGACCTTCTCTTGGTCCTTGTCCTTAAAAAAACTGAGGTTAGGAGCCAAGCCAAAGAATCAAAGCATCACATGTTCTCATTTGAAGGACGATGGCAAAGCCCATACATGACTTGCGACCGTCGATCTCAATGTGTCCCCACAATCTCCTGAGAAGTTAGATCCCTTTTCTTACTTTTCTATTGTAGTTTGTATTTCCTAAAGAGACAAAAAGAAATCACAATTCTTGTCTTTCACATTTGATGAGTTTTGTAAAATCGCCTTTCACGGCAAACAAACAAAAACGCCTCCTACGGCATTCTAAAAAAACAAACTTGTCTCTTTTCTTAATATTAATGCAATTTGAAAAGTTAGAAAAAATGATTGATTTCCTTTCCACTTGTGAAGGTGAATCTCCGGATTATCACCATTCCAAATTCCAAGTAGAAAGTAAATCTGGCATACCCGTACAAAAAATGTTGATGCCCGATATCTTCCCTCCTCCGCCGAGACCCAGGTCAGCCCCCGGGGTGCAGAGGGAGAGGACGGAAGATTCCCCTTTTCGGGTCCATCAGCACTCATAGTAACCATTTGGATGTTCATCATCTTATATAGTCAGTATAAAGACAATAAACCCAAAAACCGATCATGTTCAAAATACACAAAGTGTACTAGCATAATGAGTCGAAACTATACAGTTTCCCGTAGCCAAGACAAGTTTGCTGAAACATTATGCTACAATCGTACCGATGGTGTGTCCAAATCCATCTAAATTGTGAACAACAACTTATATTCTATAAGAACCGACAAATAGGTCTTCCGTGTGCAAGTAAAACTCTACACACCAACTTGTCTACTTTATAGAATAAAAGACACTCAATTTTTAATTCAATCTTGAACATCCCCTCTTCTTTGGAATAGTGGTTTTAGTGGGCTCCCTTGTAATCGAGGAACACGGTAATGTATTTTTAGCGGTATCTTCAAAGAATGTCCATGCTTTTTCTGTTGTTTTCTATATGAAATTACATCACAGAAAGATTCCACCATTTGTTTGGTTGGGTAATCCATGCCTTTGTACACAATTTTGGACCAATTGGATTTTATCAAATCTATGGTGGGGACACTAGATCGAGAGATCCTTGAACCGTTCCAAATAATTGTAAAGTTTCTCCACTTCTTTTTGATAGAACCCATTGATGGACAGCCTAATCAAAGCAGTTTCCTGTTTGGAATAGAATCTCTTATAAAAATTTTTGACTAGCTTAGTCCATGTAGTGAAGGACCAGGTCTGTAAGGCTATACTATTATTGTGTCGCCCCGGAGTCCCACATCGACTGTAGAGAGGAAAGTGAATGAGATTATATATAGAGCATACACCCTTACCTTGCATGAGGCCTTTTGGTGGGGTGAGGCCCACCGAAAAAAAAATCGTGAGGGTCGTGGGCCAAAGTGAACAATATCATGTATGAATATAGGGTGGGGCGTTACAAATGGTATCAAAGCAGACTCTCGACTAGTTCGAGTGTGGTCCCATGTTGTGGTTTGGTGCACGTTGGCGGGTCTCCATGTGGGTGGGCCAAGAGGGTTGGCAGGCTACTACACAGGGATGTTCCCCCTTAAGGGGGGTGGACTGTGACACCCCGGAGTCCCACAACAACTTTAGAGAGAAAAGTGAATGGAGTTATATGTAGAGCATACACCCTTATCTTACATGAGGCCTTTTGGTGGGCTGAGGACCACCAGAAACAAAACCATGAGTTTGTGGGCCGGGTCAAAGTGGATAATATCATGTATGGATGTAAGGTGAGGCATTATAATTATTATATTTTCTTATTATTGTTGGTGCCTTTTATTATTATTCTTCTTATTGTGATGCCGGTAATCAAGAACAAGAAAAAAGGGTCATATCCTACATTGAGAGAGAGAGAACAATACCCTTCCTCTGGTGGTTGGCACTCTCCAGAGTATCCGCCAGGGCAGGCATAAATTCACTCCTGGTTATAGCCAGAGGGAAAAAACCAAAAAGAAAAGAACGAAAAAGAGGCAACAAATGAGACAAGGATGAAATAAAAGTAGACGATCTGACACGTGTTGTCAGACAACAGGATATATCCAGCTGGACCGTAAGAAGGTGGGCGCTTTCTAAGGGAAATATTCCATGCTCTGGCCATTTAGCTAACTCTTCATGATCCATCATCTTGTTGATTCCTCAGAAGAAAACAATAGACATTGGAATTAGGTTTTCGTTTTCTTTGTATACTGAAATTTCAGTCATCTGATGGATGAAATTCTGTTTTCTGTTATTTTATAATGCCCATCAAGTACTATTTATAAGTAGAGGAAGAGAGCGGTTCATTGATGATGAAGGGAAACTGGAGAAATGACTGTAAGTTATTCCTTGATGTGCTTTTCAATGAATTCATGAAGAGATCATATCTTCTAATCTTAACTCTTTTGTGATATTCTGCACAGTTTGTAGGGTTTTCTTTTTCTTTTTCTAATGAAAAAAAAAAAAACCTGATTCTACTGATACTACAGATGGTATAATTTTGTTCTCTTTTCTGCTATGTTAAATTAAACCCATTTCAGGTAACCCTTTTCTTCTTTGCCTTCTTTTTCTAATAATGAAAAGGCAATTTGGATTAGACCTGCTTTCACTCGGTTCCTCTTTTGGGTTTTGTTTGGATAAATCATATAGATTTAAATAAAAAAAACAACAGTAGTTTGGATATTGAGCTCCTTTTGGATTACGTTTTTCAAAAATGAATGAAGAAAATAAAAGACATCATGTTTTTGTCTATCCATTGCCAGGCATTCTTTCATTTCACATCACCCTTGATTGAAGACGCAGCAGAACTCTAACCAAAGAACCATGGCCTATGGGAATTCAAGATCAGTAAGGTCGGTGTTCTACTCCCATGAAGAATTTTGGACTTCAACCGACCTGCCTTTTTTGTTTCCTATATTAGTATTCCTCTGTATGATCTAACAAGCACATGCGCTATTAAGTGCATAGGTGTCTGAATAAAATTAAGTCACTTAATTACATAAATATTCACTCGATATTATTATATATGATTCACATGCTTAATTGTTACGGAACATCATACATAAGTGATTGACCCGCGCAATGGTTACGCATCACATCTGTTTTCATTGATTGGTCGTGGATAGATAAGGTATGAAAATAGTGTATAAATCTGACCATTTACACACTAAAAGATTTACACCCACAAAGGTGTGAAAATTAGGGGTGTACACGCATCGGATTGGTACTGATTAGGTCAAATCTGCCACCAGTCCATTACGTACGAATTGATGGATTTGGAATCCGTCACCAATTCGTGGCTGTTAAAAACCGATCCAATCCGATTCGTAGAGAACCGGATTGGATCAGTTTAATCCGTTCAATCCGTTGAATCTAAGGTTAAAGAATATTTAAAGAGCATGCTCTCAAGGCTAGGGTGAAATTTGGTCTAGGATTTTGTTTGTTATACTTATATATAAAAGTGAATTACATTTTGACCCATGGAGTTTTTTCTTCTTTTATATTTAGACCTCTTAACTTATATTAGACCCCTAAGTATTTTTTTTATATGTTTAATATGAACGGATCGGATTGGATTGAATTCACGGATTGTGGGTGAAATTTGTCACCGATCTATTGATAACAGATTACAAGATTTTAAATCCATAACCAATCTATTTACCTTCGGTTCGGTTAAAAATCTACTGATCGGATCGGTTTTACAGATCGACGGATTTTTTGTGCACCCTTAGTGAAAATGATTCACACCCCCTCATGCAAAAAGGTGCTCGTACAGTCGCCATATGGTAATTTTTCTCTCTTGTGGACCCGTCAAAGACCGCTTTTTTATTCTTGTGGGCCCCATATTGGTAAACTATTCAAAAATAGATTTTGAAGCTTATTCTCTTAAATCTTCATAGATATTGATTAACTTGTGAAGAATCCAAAAAATACATCTAATTTTCTTCACTTTTGTCTCCAAGCCGTGATCTAAATCATTCAATATTCTTATGTTAATGATAAATATCAAGATAAAGATTTCAGGCTTTAATTCTTCACAGATTTTGAGATATTTATAAAAATGCCAAAAATATCTAAATACATTTAAAACAGTTGGATGTACTTATTAATTTACTCATATGAGAACGGTGATTTTGGAAAACATGATAACATGTTGCACATGTAACATTTCGTATATGACATTTTTTATTGACCATTTACATATGTAAATCCCAATTTCCTATCCTATGTGGAAGGCAAACATCCCCCACATTTATCTGACCTAGTGGTGTGCACTTGGATGATCTTTTCTTGCCCGACCTGTCAGGTGATGTGCTCGAGACAAACCAACTTTCCCAACCTGAGCCTAGACAACATGGTGCTGGACTTCAGCTGTTTCTAGGCCCTTGGGCTGGGCTGCTTCTATTTTTGGCTTGATGGTTAAGTAGGAAATGCATGGGCTGTACAAAGTTAAACAACTGACTATAACACCAACCAGACCATGTCTAACACAGAGAATTTATGCTATTGCAAATAGCTTGTTCTCATTTCTAATTTCTAAACTCATCTGCTAACTTGACATGAATATTAAGCCCAATAACTAAGCAGAGTAATTTACCAAAAAAAAAAAAAAAATTTAAGCAGAGTATTCTTCAAACGCTTTGGCCGGACTCTACCCTAATCAATCGAAGAAATCCCATGAGATCTACGCCCGATGGAACGATACAAGTATGGGTTCATATTTAGCATTGAGTCCAATCCACTTAAGACCCAAAAATAGGCCCATATCCATCCTCCATTGTCTTCCAATTAATCAAATTTTGATATGCTCATTTATTATAAAAGTTGGATAATTACGTGTCTTTTAACATTCAAATCGATCTGTTTGGATCGCATCCATGTAATCCAATAGGAAGAAAAACTTATTATGATGGTGGATTGCCCATGTGGATAGGACCGCAAAAGATATAACGAAGCATGTAGATTAACGCTACAAGCCCAAGTCCACTACTTAGGGTCCACATTTACTGATAGACTAAAATGCTAAGTTGAGCTATCTCTTATAAATGTCTCTTACCTCCGCCGCATATTCGATGTGGGATGAGAGCTACATATTAAAGAAGGTAAGTTTCCAAATAAGAAATTGGTTTTAAAAAAGGGTTATTTTCTATGAGAAAAAAATAATTTTTCTACATGAAAAATGCATGAATATGAATAGTTCTTTCCTAGAAAATAAAATGAAAACTTGGATTTCTTATTTTTTAAAACTTCCAACTGACTCTTCCCTTCTCATTAGCTTAGTTCTTGAGCTTCAATATTTAACTATTTAATTAGGGCCTGTTTGTTTATTGGGATTAAATATAAAGGAATTCATGGTCCCATGTGCTCTGACAAAGTAATATTAAAGATGTGAGGGATGAAGGAGGATACAAATAGGCCGCTCATAGAGTCGGGCCTGGGTTGATTACCATCATATATGCGGTGGGATGAGGCAAAGCACCCAGCGGGCCTACACTAGGTAGGCCCTTCCCCTACCTCAAGAGCCAGAGTCAAGCTAGAGCTAGAAGAAAAATCAGTGATTTTTTTTTTAATTTAGATGTCTCCATTGCCTACCAACATCATGCTAACCATTTAGAAGTGTGTGTTTTAGCACCAAATATAGTAGAAAAGATAAGCTTTTGGGCATATGGTATATAATGCATGTACACATGATCAGAGGTGGATGCAGTGTATATTCACTGGCGGGCTGGGCCCCCAGTGAATGTTTGGAAAATATATATATATATATATTAAGTTAGACCCAATGTAACCAGGTCCCCAGTAAAAAATATAAGGCCCATTCTTTATACATATTATTAGGCCAATTCTTCAACTATTAGAGCATCATAATATGAAAACTCGTAGGGAACAATTGTGATAAATAAAGATTTCTTTGTTTTATTGCTTGAAACTATTACATTATATTCGTCCCATATAAATAACCCAAAAAAAAAAATTTCGAGGGCGTTGCCCCCGGACCCCCACTACTTAATCGTGCCCCCGGTCAGTTTGAATCCTGGATCCGCCACTGCACATGATGTGCATGTTTGTTTGCACTTATGGCGTGGAAGTGGTATAGAGCACCTATGTTTCCAACGTGGACATGTTCGCTATTGTATTTTTTTCCTATGCAATGAATGAGACTTATCAAATGGAATCATTTGTTTGCATGGAATTGAAACTTATGAATCCAATTTTTCTGTTGTCATGAAATTGTAATGCATCTAAATTTATTGTCAAATGGACCTAATTTTTTATTTTTTTTATAACGGAATGGACCTATTTGTTTGCATGAAATTGGCATGCATAGAAATTTATTCTCAAACTCATTTGTTTGTGTAATCGAATTCTGAGCTTGTTAATTTATATGGAATTCAGAGACAGAGGAAGTAGTGATTGATTGAGATGGGCATATTTCTTTGCATGGAATTAGAATGCATATGAATTTATTGTCAAAAGGGCTGTTTGTTTGAATAGAATTGGAATACTTATGAAGTAACTGATTCAAATGGGTCTGTTCATTTGCATGGAATTGGAATATGTAGGAAGTAATCGACCACTAACTTTTAGTGTTGTACTGTTTTCGAATCTGTAGTATCTCTTTTCTTTCTATTCCGAATTTGTCATGATTTATGTTCGTGCTCTACAAAATTTCAGATTTGAAGATGATCTTGAAGTAGCATCATTCACCGGATGCAAAGCAGATGATGGAATTAAGCTCACATATAACAGTGGCAGGCAATGGATATTAGGATCCAACCCAAGGAAGGTTCATGCGTTGGAGGAGACAGACAAATATATGAAAGCTGAAGTATTGTCAAGAGTCTTCTCTGAAGACTATGAGAAAGTGAATAAAAACATCCTGGATCCTCGAGGTCGCACCTTACATCGATGGAACAAAATCCTACTAATAGCATGTTTAACTTCCCTTTTTGTGGATCCTCTCTTCTTTTACTTGCCGAGTACTTCTGAAGAGATGTGTATAGATATGGGGATCCCACTCGAGGTCGCTCTAACAGTCATTCGCTCAATAGCTGATGTGTTTTATATGATCCAAATTTTCATGCGATTTAGAACAGCATATGTTGCTCCTTCTTCTCGGGTATTTGGGAGAGGAGAACTTGTCGTTGACCCTTCGAAGATCGCCTCGAGATATTTAGCCAAGAACTTCTGGCTCGATCTCATTGCTGCATTGCCACTACCACAGGTATGCCATGACTTGCATTTTTCTTCTACAATGTTTAGTTTATAGCAGGCGGTCAGAAATTGAGACAAGCTTATGCTTGCACAGGAGGATAATGGTGTGGTATTTTGATTTAAAATGCTTCACAAATTCATGCATGTCCGTAGCCATTCTGTATAATAATTTGTAGACGTTTTCGAATGTACCTATGGATGACTTTATGGTCACTCTGTAATTTTCAAGCATGACATGCTACTTTCCTGCCTTTTCCACCTCAAGATATCATTACGGTAAATGAATGATACTTCCCTGGTGTAGAAAGGGGGATAAATAGTCCCGTCTAGGATGATTTTCAATTTTCTGAACTCCCCATTTATGATAGGGAGTCACTGTATTTGTTTTTGGTATGCCTTAACCCACCAAAATGCCTCGTATGGAGGGAAGGACGAGGTCACACATTTATACCCAAGATCAGGACTGACGTTTTCCGATGTGGGACTTGTGCACCACTGCATACTCAGCCCTTAAGATGGTTAAGCATGCAGTGAGTTATGATTGTATTTTATTTTTAGCTGTTTGAGGGCTTTACTAATAGAGTTGAGTGAAGTAAAGTTTATTTTGAAGAAAGAATAAAATATAAGTGAGTTATGATTATATTTTATTTTTAGCTCTTTGTTATAGAATATTTTTTTAATTTTTGTATAGAAAAGTGGAATTTTTTTTGTGTTTTAGCGAATGGAGGAGGTTGGTTTTTTACTCTTTGTTTTTGAAAAATATGGCAGAAAATTTGAATTAAAGTTCTTTGATGTGACTTTTTTATTTTTGAAAAATGGGTGCTTTGCTAACTTGACTGTAGTAGTAGATTCGCCAAGTAAGAAATTTCCACGTCCTCTCTATCTAGGTGGATGCTTGCCGGACCCAAGCCCTTCTAAGGGGGGCTACAGGCGTGACCTATCTAAAGCAAAACCATGAGGCATGTGGGCCAAAGCGAACAATATCATGTGGAGAGCGGGTCCGGATTATTACACAAAGGTTTTAAAAATAGGACTCTTGGAGTTGATTCTTCTTTCCCCTACAATTTAACGTCACTTGGCCAAGTTAGATTGATTCTGACCCCAAGTCCAAAAGCCTCAAATAATATAGAAAAATATGATGAAAATCTAAAAAACTGAAAAATAGTGTCCTATTAAAAAATAAAGGGCCGGGGCCGTACCTAATCTGCTCAACGATTTAGGAAAGGGATAGAGTAGAATTAACATGAATATCGAGCTTGGATAAGGAGCCGCAACTGATATTGGATAACCATGTAAATAGAAATATATTGGGCTAAGTTCGAGCCCAGAACTCTGTTACACCAAAATACAGGATAATTGCAAAGAAGAAGAAGAAGAAAAAAAAAAAAATATATATATATATATATATATATATTGGGCTGAGTTCGAGCACAGAACCCTGTCCCACCAAAACACAGGATAATTGCAAACAAGAAGAAGAAAAAAAAAAAGAAAAAAGAAAAAAACAAGAAAGAAAGACAAAGAAAACGAAGAGAGAGAGAGAGAGAGAGAGAGAGAGAGAGAGAGAGAGAGAGAGCTTCAAGTTCATATATATATATATATATATATATATATATATTAAGTATAAGACACTTTTTTAATAAAAGACATTGTCCACCCGGGCTTGGGCTTAACCTTTTTCAGAGGGTTGGGCTTCGTTAAAGCATTTATGTCTCAAATCAGGCTAGGGTGGCTGGGCTTAGGCCAATAGTTTAAAAAACGGGCCAAACTTGTATATTGCATGACCCGCTCCAACCAGGGCGATGAACACCTCTATTATCAACCTTTCATACTTAAATTTTGACCACCAAAGTCTCACATAATCTGAACTCTCCATCTATAATAGATTCTTCTATCCTATCATATATTATGTTGTTTTACATCTTTTAGTTATTTTTTCTTTTCTGAAATTTGACATAATATTTCTCATCATCTCATCAATGAGCCTCCAAGTTCATTTGATAATTGGTGTCTTTTTTTAATATCTTTTTTACTGTTTAATTTAATTTACTAGGCCTCTGTTTGATTTTTTTAGTCTTTTATTTTTTATTTTTTATTTTTTTTGAAATTGGGATTTGGCTTTTCATTGGGGATATGACTTTTGGTTAAAAAATTATGAAATTTTTTATATTTCTAAAGAGGAATTTCGAATTTACAAATTAGGGAATTTTGAATTTCCGATTAGTGATTTCAATTTAGAGTTAATGATTTTTAGAATCTGAAATGTTTCTATTTTAGGGTTAGGGGATTTTTTTTTATTTCTAGTTAGGGATTTCAAATTTAGAGTCAGTGATTTCTAAGATTGGAAATAGGGGTTTTTTTTTTTTTTTTTTTTTTTTTTTTTTTCAGTTCTGATTAGGAATCTCAATTTAAGATGAGGGATTTCTAGAGTTAGAAGTGTTTTGATTTTGGGGTAAGAGATTTCTGAAACTTGAATTTGTGATTTCAAATTTGGGGTTAGTTATTTCTATGATTGAGAATAGGGTTTTTCAATTAGCAATGTTCGGTCTCTTTTAGGAATGATATAATTTAACACATGATTTTATCTCTTTTCTATATGAAAAATAAAGAAAAATAAGAAATACGTGAGATTTTTTTTTTTTTTTTTTGTTGATTTTGATTTGAAAACATATTTTACGAATGACAAGATTTAGCACATTTTCAGATCTAATTTATATCTAAATATTAATAGAAACTCTATTTTGTGATTGTTGCACTTGGCGTAGCATCAACCCGGCCAGTAACTATATTTAAGCGTGTATAGTTTGTTTTTAAGAAATAATGTTGTATTTTATATCTTGGATAGTCTAGACATATAAAATCAAATCAATTTGTTATTTTATTAAAAAACTAGATGATATTTTTGTATGGATTCTAGTGACCATGCTCAGTACGAGAATATTGATTGATCCAAATAGGGGTGCTCATGGACAAGGCCGACAACCCAAGCAAGAATCAACCCGTTTTGGGCAGGCTTTTAACCTTAGGTTTGGTACACAGGCCAAAGTTGGACCTAAAATTTATGTAGGTTTAAGATATGGGCTGGGCTTCGAACCAGTGGCTGAGAGCCCGAAGCCCGGCCCAACCCAAATAAGATACACAATTTAATAAGAAACATCTTGGACAGTCTACATATATGAAATGAAATCAACTTTTTACTTTTATTATAAAAGATAAATGATACATTTATTTTGTATAGATTCTATTATCGTGCTAAGCATGGGCGTACTGATTAATCCAAATAGGAGTGCTAATGGACTGGCTGACCCTATACCAACCAAAGACCAACTTGCTTTGGATCGGACTTGAATTTAGTGGCAGAGAGCACAAAGCTCGCCCTGACCAAAATAAGATACATAATTTATTAAAAAACATCTTCATTAATGGGATGATGACTTGAACACATGCACTTTCTCACACACATACAGATCCGGATCATGTATGTTACTACTAGGAGCTAATAGTGGATGCCCTTTTGTTTTTATAAGAATTATTCACCAGGGCTCGGGCATTACCATTTTCAAGCGGGTTTGGCCAAGAACTTATGGCTCATGTCGGGCTAGGGTTGGGATTGTGCCAATAGTTTAAAAATCAAACCGGCCTTGGAAATTGCTCAATCCGACCCAGCCTGGCCCGTGAACGCCCCATACTGTTCATCAAACTCTGAAGTCCATTCATCCATCAAATTTAATAACTTTTCCCTCTCCAATTCTAATTCCATTCATTGATAAAATTAGAGACCTTTCTTTCTCATCAATCTCACCGACGTCTGTGTTTATCAAACAACTCATACTAATAGATCACACTAGTACATTAAATGTTGTCCCTCTCAATATAAGAAGTAATCTAAGTACTTAATACAAGGTCAGATGAGTTATCTTCACTGCTATTAAGTGTAAGGATTGATTGATCTTTTCCTTTTACCATTTACTTGTAAATCTCTTCATTTTATTAATAATTATCCTTTTTAAAAGGATAGTAGATGACACACCCACACAAGATTCAACATTTACTCTAGAGTAGTTTCATTTTTTATCTTAAATCTCTTAAAAATATAGAGACCAAAAATAATCATATCATATCACTTTACTAGGATTAGCCAAATCAACCATGCCGCCGCATGAAAACATCTACTATCACTAAATCGTTCTACTATCATTTAGTTTGTCTTATTATATGATTGCTTAGCTTGAAGCAATGATTAACTAAAATTTTCTTCTTTTTCTCAATTGAATGAGTGTTTAATTTATAATTTATGGTCTACTTTTTTTAAATGACTGCTATGATGCTAGTTAAGTTATGAACACTGGAACTGAAAATAATCCTCATATGTAATCAATGTTACCTGGGTCATTGGATCCCAATTCATGGTTTTGTAGTTTGTGTATTGGAGTTTACTTCATGTCGATGAACACAGTTCCTTAGGGGTAGGATCAAATAATTAATACTTTTGGATCCGTGACAAGGATACCACAATTCTTTTCTATCTACAGATGGGGCCAAATTTTGGATCTATATTTAAAGCCATTGATATGATCAACTCATGTCCAAATACGATCGATTTTCAATATAAGATCATGGAAGTTTTGAGTCACAATCTAGGAGTATATAGGTCTTATGCAATTGACGAATTAAAAATTGAAACAAAATAACGTAGATTTTTTGTTATTACTACCCATAGTGGGATGGTTTTGTCAGGTCTAGACTGGATCATTGGGCCTATTGAGCCTGGGTGTCTCAAGGCCTGGAATGCCCCAGGTGTCGAGTCTATTAACTACAAGATTGAATTGTCAAAGCCTCGTATGCATTCTCAATTTTGATTTAAGGTGCTTATTAGATTCGATAAGTATCGTCGATCTAATCAAATGATTTTCCATACCTAGAAGGGAAATTCTATATGCACCCCCTTTTTTTGCTGAGCACGCCTACCTTTAAAAAAAATTCACTATTGAGGAAGGAATGTGGGTGTGCTCAACAAAATAGGTGGGTGCATATAGAATTTTCCTACCTAGAAAATACCAATTCAACCCATTTCATGAAGAAAATGTGACTAAGGAACCAACCAATAAAATCGATTGTTGTTGAGTTGGAACATATAAATGTTGACTAATCTGAGACCTTGGCAAACTGAAATGGTTACATGATTAAGAAATATGATTATTCAGGAACATTGAATGTACAGATTATGCATTGAGTTTCTTATAGTAGATCCATAGGGAGGGCGTAACTTTTTAACTGTCCAATGCATTATCTGGGTTAAATCTCTTATATTTCAGGTGTTGATTTGGGCTATAATTCCGAGCCTAAAGGGCACAACATTGACCAATGCGAGAAACGTGCTTCGCTTTAGCATCATAATCCAATACCTGCCAAGGTTATTTTTGATCTTTCCACTTTCAAAACAAATTGTCAAGGCAACTGGGGTTGTGACTGAAACAGCATGGGCAGGGGCTGCATATAACCTAGTTCTTTACATGTTGGCAAGCCATGTGAGTACTGAAATCTTAAATCTTAAATTAGTTATTGTATTGTGCCTTTACTTCTAGATGCAATATACATATTATTATTATTATTATTATTATTATTATTATTTGTAAGTGCCTAAATATTACGGGCTTGATGAGGCGAGTATTAAACTTGTGATATTACTGCTAAACTTCTTTGGAGAGATTGAATGCCTTAAACCTGAAAGGGAAGGAGAAGCAAAGGTCAAAGACCCTGGCTACAGTCAGCTAAAGGCACTCTGATGCCTAAGTTAGTGCAGTCACTAAACAGAGGGTGAGTGAGTGAGGAAGAAAAGAGGGTTCAAGATATGGGTGTATATGGACATATGTTTGCCTACCTCTCCCGGGCGTTACCTCTGGTATATATATATATATAGGTAGAAGTCCCATCAAGTCTTTCCCTGAGTGGAGGTAGTTGAAGGCACTGTCCCATCAGACCATACCTCAATTCCTTAGTGGAGGTAGGTGGAAGTACTGTCCCATCAGAACATACCCCAATCTCATACATAAATGCATATATGACCGTCGGATAGGGATAACTCCTTATCTATATCCGGTGGCCACCCTATCTGATAGTACGTTCTGCAACGTAGTCGTACCTTTATAGGAGTACAATCATGATTGACGTTCGATGCTCGCCTCGGTAAATTAGACCAAACAGAAGGTGATACCGAGGTCAGATATGGGCGAGCCCTGGCACTGCTGCCGAGACGCGCAAGGCCGAGAACGAGAGAACCTAGCTGGTACTTGTACAGAAGCTAGCTCAAGCTCGGTATCAGCTGACACAATTGCCGAGCTGAATAAAGCCGAGGAGTAATCTTGGTATCATGAAAACACCCCACACAACTGCCCCTAGCTCCTGGCCTCTTAGAGTTCCCTAACTTTTTGAGGTTGGGAGGTAAGTACTATGATGGGAGAGTTTTTTTATGTCGAGCTCGGAGCTCCTCATCTCGACATCAGTTGCTGACGATTCTGATGTCTAATCCTTATCACGATGTTGCTTTATCTGCTAGAACGCGCCGATGTCGCCTCGCTTGCCCGAGGTAATCAATAGCTTGGCTGGATTGCTGCAGAAGATGTACCGTCACTGCTACGTGTCATCATCCGATCGGTCGTGTGGCTACTTCGAAGCGACACGTACGGTTTCCGAGGCAACGCTTCGAATGAGCACCTTGAAATTCGAAAGGGCGCCCTTTTTTCTCTATATGTACGGATCCCCTCCCCTTTTCTCCTATTTTGGCATCTTTGGAAGAGAAAATCCCTGCGAAAGAGAAACTATCGGAGCTTTGATCTAGTGAATCTAATCCCAGAGTTTTCTTGTGTCCTTCCTCATCTTTGTGAGTCTTCTTCCTCTTATTCTCCTTTATTTCTACATTTTTCGCTCCCTTTAGGATTTTACTCCCCTTTCTAGGGTTTTAGCGTTCTGCCTTAGGGTTTTTACCCCTTTCTTTCTTCCTTTCTCTCGTCTTCCGTCTTCCCAGCCCCTCTCAAATCTAGAAATGAGGATCTACATGCATTGGCTTGACACCCCACAGGCTATAGTTGAGTTCCGGGCCATGCACAGGATCCCAGACGAAGTTCTAATTATGCTAGACGACCTGGAAGACTCTTTCGACGGTCGAACCTTCTAAAATGGCTGGATGTTGTTTCTGTTAGTCACAAAGTAGAAGGTGGGGTTAGATTCCCCGTTCACCCCTTGCTTAGGTCGTGCCTGCACAAATGGAGGCTCTACCCCTACCAACTTATGCCAAATAGCTTCAAGATAATAATGGGCATCGCCGAGTTGAATAGGATCCTTGGTACCGACCTCGGTGTCCACGACATCAGGACGTATATGACCTATGTAAGTCCGTAGGGAGCGACAATAGTTATTACCTACGAGGGAAGCCGAGGAGGGAGCCTTTTGTACACGACTTGGAGGACTTGAACAGGCATGTCGAGGACGACCGCCTGTTCGTCTCCAGTAACTGGGAATTCGGAGAGTCTGAACCCGAGGCGACAAAGATATACAGGGTCCCCCATCGCTTCGGGACTCCTCCAAGTAAATACCGACCTCTCAGAGTTTATTTTTTCTCTTTTCTATTTCCGCCAAGCTAACATAATCTGTTTGCCGAGTAGGTTTTAAACAGAGGAGCAAAGAGGCTAGGCGAGTTGGCTGGGAAAGGAACGAGGCTTGGCTGAAGGCCGTGAAGATTTACCAGGGCCATCATGGACAAGCCGCCTATGATCTTCTGGGATATGAGCCAAGGTATCACTTGTTCATCAAAAGGAGGACAAGCCAACCCTCGGTGATTGAGGAGCCAGCGCTCGACTCCACCGACGTCAAGCCTCGAGTAGCTTCTAGTGCTGAGGCCTCTACATCCACCGTCAACTCGGAGCCCGTAGACTTCATGTAAGCCATCGAAGCTTACACATCCCCTTCTAGCCCGGAAGAGGAAGAAGAGATGGAGCGACGTCGGCCTGTTGCGAAGACGAAAGATCTGGTGGTCGGGCTGTTCAAGGGTTGAGCCCCACCTTCCTCCTCGGGCCTTGCTCCTGCCCCGGCCCCCCCGTCCTTGGGCGTCACCGGGACCTACACTCATGCTACTTCATTAAGTACAGGAGCTCGACAGCGCTCTGCCGAGGCCCCAAGGGAAGGAGGTCAGCCAGAAAAGAGGCCGAGGACCGAGGGCCCAACTTGCAGTGCTCGGTAGCGCTCAGCTGAATATGCGAGGGAGAGGGCCCCGTCCGGGAGCAAGCCCAGGGCTGAGGGCCCGTCTTCAGGACAGCTCACCGGGCCAGCACCGTGGAGATCGAGCTTTCAGCTGGGGCCCAGCAGACAGCTAACGATGGAGGACCGGCTGGCCAGCGATCCCCTCGTGGTCAGAGCGCTTGCCCACGCATGTGCTCTGTCTCAGGATATGGAGAGGCATAAAAATTTCGACGACGTGGGGTTGCTGATGACGTCACTGCAATCGGCAATCTCGGTAAGTTTTACTCTTCTTTAGATTTCTCATAGTGTCTGATTTCGGTTGCCTTTTTCTGACTCCTGTTTGTTTTGCAGATCGTGTAGAAGGTCCAGGTCGTCCTGAACAGGACTCATCGGAACGCCTCCAAGGTCACGCAGATGGAAGCAGAGAAGAAAGAACTCAAGACGGCCCTGGAATTGAGTCGCCAAAAACTGAAGGAGGAGGCAGAGAGGAACGCCAGCCTTGTTGCGGAGCTTGAGGCGGCAATGGCTGAAATCTGCAGGCTGAAGGCCGAGACTCACGAGATGAAGGCCTAGGCGAGGGCTAAGGAGAAGAGGGCGACCGAGCTTGAGGCCGCATTGGACAAGTAGAAGGTCGAGGTAGAGGCCATATCGAAACAAAAAGCCAATCTCGAGGCTTCTGTCCAGGCCGAGACCGAGGTCACCTTCCAGGATAGGGTGGACGAGGCGACAAAGTTGTAAGAGGCTCAAGTTTAGCAGATAAGCTCTCAACTATTTGAACTTGGGTGTTGGGCTGCGCTCAAAGAAGTGGGGATCCCCGAGGATCACCCGATATATAAGAATCCGCCTAAGTTCACCAGCTCGGAGCCTGACCCAAGTCTTGCCCCTGCTGCCTCTGAAGCTCCTCCTGAAGCTGCCCCGATCCCACTTCCTCCGTTTGAGGCTCCTCCAACCGGTGTGACTAAGGTCCCCGTGATTGAGATTGCCGATGCCGAGGCTGCCACCTGATTGTATTTGTCTTTTCTTGTAAAGATGTCATGCTTTGTATCTTTTTCTTTTCTTTTTCGCACTTGGGAAGTTTGTATTGGCTGAACATTGTATCTTTTTTACTTAATGAATACAATTGTCTTTTCTCCATTCTTGCTTTCAAATGTCTAGTGAATACAAGTCTGATTATCAGTTCTCTAACCGAGCCCACACATGTTTGGGACATTAAATAATTGGGAGTGGTTTAACAACCGGAATAATACAAGTAATTGAGCTCGGTTCAATGACCAGAACGATGTAAGAAACCGAGTTCGGTTCCATAACCGGAACTATACAAGTAATTGAGCTCGGTTCAATAACCAGAGCGATGTAAGAAACCGAGTTCGGTTCCATAACTGGAACTATACAAGTAATTGAGCTCGGTTCAATAACCAGAACGATGTATAATCTCAAGTTCTCTAACTTAAGATACTTGTATTTGAGTATCAACCCTATGTGTTTCGTAGCTTAGTTTTTTAACTGATATGAACAAGATTTGATCAAGTTAATACAAGATATTCGTCTCGGTGATATAATATCTGGTTCCGCAACCATTTGTATTTCCGAACACCAAAGAAGACACCTAGTTCTTTAACTCGGTGCGCCTTAACTTTTCAAGGCCTTTCTCTATTTCTCTAATGCTCTGTAGCAATTAGGTAGGCATTTGCCGAGTTCCATAACTTGGCGGGAACTGAAAGCAACAAATTACATCTTTCCACAAGAATTACTTTTATTGATTTAAGAAATTTGAGTACAACTTAAAAGTAGTATTTCTTGAGGTGCGTGGCATTCCATGGCCGTGGTAGCTCTCTACCTTCCATGTCCTCAAGCTTGTAAGCTGATTGCCCAGCAGCTAAGATCACTTTGAATGGCCCATGTCAGTTCGGTGCTAGCTTGCCTTCATTGGAATTCTTATTTGCAGGAAGCGTCTTCTTCAAGACCAATTCTCCAATTGAAAACTTTTTCTCTTTGACCCTTTGATTGTATCCTCTGGCTAGCTGTTGCTGGTAAGAGGCTAGGCGGATGGCTGCTGTATCTCTTCGCTCTTCAGCTAGGTCAAGTTCTCGGGCCAGGTTTACATCGTTTTGGCCTTGGTTAAACAATTCTGACCTTAGGATTGGGAGACCGACCTCAAGTGGTATCACTGCTTTTATACCATAGGCCAGAGAGAAGGGTGTTGCCGAAGTGGAGCACCTCAGAGTAGTCTTATACGCCCAAAGAACCCTTGATAGTTCTTCTACCCATCTCTTTTTAGCTCGGTCAAGCCTTTTCTTGAGTTCGCCGAGCACCACTTTGTTAGAGATTTCAGCCTGACCGTTGCTTTGTGTGTAGGCTAGAGTGGAATAATAGTTTCTGACGCCGAGCTCTTGGCAAAAGTTCTTGAAGAAATTGGAGTCGAACTGGGTCCCGTTGTCCGAGACCAGGGCTCGCGATACTCCGAATCTTATGACGATGTTCTTCCATACGAAGCCTTTCGTATCCTACTCGGTGATGGAAGACAATGCTTCAGCTTCTATCCACTTAGTGAAAAAATCGGTGGCTACTATTAACCACCTCTTGTTCCTTGGAGCTTAGTGAAGTGGTCCCACCATGTCCAACCCCCACTAGGCAAAGGGCCATGGGCTAGAGAGCGGGGCTCAAGTCCTGTGTTGGCTGATGGAGAGAGTGAGAAAACTTCTGGCACTTCTCACATTTTCTGGCATAGAGCTGGGCGTCCTTTGCATGTAAGGCCACCAGCAGCCTTGGCTGATAGCTCGCTCGATATGCCAATGACCGACCTCCAATATGACTTCTGTAGATTCCCTCATGGATTTCATAAAGGAAGTCTTCGACTTTGCTTGGGTGAATGCACTGGAGGTAAGGACCGGTGTAGGACTTCTTGTAGATTTTTTCATCTAGAGATAACCAAAATCGAGCTGCTTTCAGCCTGATTTTATAAGCCTCACTCTTGTCTTCAGGAAATTCATCATCCGTCAGGTAGGTGATGATTGGGTCCATCCAGCTCAGACCGAGATCAATTGCGGAAGAACACCAGTTGCCGTGCCCCCCAGGATTTTAGCGATCAGTGCTTCATACTCAGCTTCGTTATTGGATGCCTTGAAGTCAAGTGTTAAGGCCCGCTCGATGACAAGGCCCTATGGAGATTGGAGGACTATGCCAGCGTCAGCCCTTTCCGAGGTTGAGGTTCTATCAACGAAGACCTTCCATGCTGAATTAAGGAACTGCTTCCAAGATTGTTCTTCCTCCGTCTCGGTAACCTCTTTCTCATCCTTATTGCCCCCCAACCCCAGCTCGGTATCGAGTTGTCTTAGTGCCGAACTAGGAGAAGTAAACTCCATGATGAAATTCGCCAAAACTTGGGCCTTGATCGCTGTTCTGGATTGATACTGGATATCATATTGCCCCAGCTTGACGGCCTATCTCAAGATCCTTTCGAAGAAGTCCGCCTTTCTGAAAAGGGACTTAAGTGGATGTTCTCAACAACCACTATAGTGTATGTTTAGAAGTAATGGGAGAGTTTGCGAGAAGCGCTGACGGTTGCTAATGCAAGTTTCTCCATCGGCAGATACCTCGTCTCGGCGTCAAGCATGATCTTGCTCGTGTAGTATATATGCCTTCGCTGCCTGTCTTCTTCTCTGATGAGCACCGAGTTCACTACATGATTCGAGACGGCCAGGTATGAATATAATGTCTCTCCCTGCTTTGGAGTGGACAGCAGGGGCAGAGAAGACAAATAATTTTTAAGTTCCTGAAGAGCTCGGTCGCATTCTGAAGTCCATTGGAATCTCAAACTTTTCTTTAAAAGCTGAAAGAAGGGATGGCATTTGTCTGAAGCTCGGCTGATGAAGCGGTTGAGCGTGGCTGCCATCCCCGTAAGCCTCTGGACTTTTTTCATTATGGTTGGACTTTGTATTGCCTGGATCACTGAGATTTGTTCTGGATTGGCTTCAATTCCTCTTCTGGTGACCAGGCTTCCCAGGAATTTTCCGGAGCTGACACCAAACACGCACTTGGATGCGTTCAATTTGCACTGGAACTCCTTGAGAACAGAAAATGTTTGACTCAGGTCTGCTAAGTGGTCTTGTGACCTTTTCGACTTGACAACCATGTTGTCGATGTAAACTTCCATGGTTTTGCCGAGTTGGGCCTTGAACATCTTGGTTACTAGCCTCTGGTAAGTTGCTCCCACATTTTTTAACCCAAAGGGCATCACTTTGTAACAATAGATGCCTCTAGGTGTTATGAATGTGGTTTATGAATGTGGTTTTTTCTTCGTCAGGCCCATACATCGGGATCTGATGATAACCTCGATATGCATCGAGAAAACTCATCCTGTCATGCCCAGCAATGGCGTCAATCATCTTGTCAATTTTTTGGAGTAGGAAGCTGTCCTTGGGGCAGGCTTTGTTGAGGTCGGTGAAGTCCACGCAGACCCTCCACTTCCCATTCTTCTTTTTAACCACCACTGTGTTGGCCAACCACTCCGGGTAATGGACTTCTCTGATTGCTTCAGCCTCCAACATCTTTTCGACCTCCTCTATCACGACCTCGGTCTGTTGGACCCCAGTTCTGCGAGCCTTTTGAACTACAAGCTTGTGCTTGGGGTCTACATTCAGCTTGTGGCACATGATTTCAGGGACGACGCCAGGCATTTCGTAGGGGGTCCAAGCGAAAACTTCTTTGTTCTGCAACAAGAAGTCAAACAGCTCGGACTTTTCGACTTCCGCAAGCTGACTTTTGATCAGAAAATACCTTTCAGAATTGTTGGGGTTGATCCTGATCTCGGTAAGGTCTTCGATGCTTTTCTGCTTGGGAGCTCGGCCAACAGCTTCGAGTTCCGCTTCCAGTTCGGCCATGTGTATCTATTGTGGTTCTGCTTCTCCAGGGACCACAGCCATCAGGCACTGCTTGGCCATCTGTTGGTCACCCCTAATCATAATCACTTCGACTCTTCCGTTCGTTTTCTCCAATGGGAACTTGAGCTTCTAGTGATGGGTGGAGGGCACCGCTTCCATATTGTGTAGTCAAGTTCTTCCCATAATTGCGTTGTACGGGGATGGTGCATCCACCACTAGGAAGTCAGCTAACATAGAGGCGCCTCCAACTTGGACTTGGAGGGAGATTTTCCCTTTGGGGTATACTAGTTTGGAGCTGAAACCCATCAGGGGAGTGCGGGCTTCTTGCAAGTCCTCCTCTTTCAGACCCATCCTTTTGAAGCAGTTATAGTAGAGGATTTCTGACGAGCTCCCGGGGTCTATGAGAATCCTCCGGACCTTGAAGTTTTTTAACCTCAGGGTCAGGATCAGCGGATCGTTGTGGGGGAGCTGGACCCCATCTAGGTCTTCCTCCAAGAACCAGATCTTAGGTCTGTCTTTCCGAGCCGTATTGGAGGAAGGTCCTAGCTCGACCGTCATCACTTGCTTGCCATGTGAGGCTCTCCTGGCCTTGGTGCGAGCTTGGTCGCTTCCCTTGGGCGAAGGAGCTAGGTGAATGACGTTGATGATGCCCTCCGGCTCATCGCTGTCCTGATTATCATCAGGTTGGCATTGATGAGCTCGGTTGACTCTGCCCTCTTCCTTGATAAAATCTTTTAAGTGCCCATCCTTCACGAGCTTCTCTAGGTGGGCCTTGAAGGCCATGCAGTCCTCGGTTCTGTTCCCATTTTGCTTGTGGTAGGCACAGAACTTACTCTGATCTTGGGTAGAAGGATCACCCTCATCGGCTGCGGACATTTAAAGAAAGGCTGTGACTTGATTCTGCCGAGGAGCTTGTAGATGGGCTCCTTGAAGATTGTGTTGACAGCCTTGTAGGAGGCGACAGCTGGTTAAGGCTTCTTGCTGCCCCCTGAGATGGGAACTGAGGCCATTGCCGAATTCGTTGATGTCCTATTTCGGTCCACCTCTTCCCTCCGAGATAACTTCTTATCTTTCTTGGAGGGCCTGTCTTCTTGCCAGAGGCCGAAGCTTTTTCAAGCTCGGGCCTCATATTCTTCTTGTTTGATGAACTGGTTCACCCGAGCCATCAGTGCTTTCACCGTGACCACGGGGAACCTTACTAAATCCTTTTGGAGCTCATTACCTGACAATAAAGCTTGCATGAAGGACCTGATGGCTACTCTGTCAATGGCGTCTTCTACTTGGCTGTAGACAGTCCAAAATCTTTTGGCGAACTGAGTGATGCTTTCAATCCGCCTCATTCTGATTGCCATCAGGTCATCGTCCATCTTTAGGATGACCCTGTGCGCCTGGAACTTCTCCACGAAGGAGTTTTAAAGTTGTCGCTAGCTCAAAACTGACCCCTCCGGAAGCGCGCACAGCCACCTTAGGGGGAGGTCGCCTAAACTAGAGGAGAAAACCCTGCAGTTCAGGTGGCCGATGTCGCCCCATACCAACATTCTCTGGGTGAAATGCCGGAGGTGTGCTGCCGGATCTGAAGTCCCATCGTAAAGACCGAATCTTGGGACGCTGAACTTCTCTAGGAGTGAAAAGTCCCTTATCTCTTGAGAGAATGGAGATGTGCCGAGATCTTCGGTGTTGTAGGCGTTCAGCCGATCGCAGGTGAAACAGACCACCTTCATATTCTGCTGGACTGTTTGCTTGACTTGTTAGTCAAGCCACTCCCTCAAGTCGTTGTTGTCCTCTAGTTTCTGGCACTTCTTCTTAGGGTCATCGTTAAGGTGACTGCTACTAGAGCCTTTGTCATAGGCTCGGTCGCGTCTTTTGTTGGTCAGGACTTGCCTCAAATCCTGTTCGACCTCCGGAGCTCGATGGCATATGGGAGGTACGACAGGGGCCTTGACTGGGGTCTTTGCTTTCTCCTGGAGCTGTCTCCGGAGTTAGCAAATCAGTTCTTCTTGCTCCTGGATAACAAGGTTTTGGGCCTTGATATCCGCTAGGAGTGAGTCGTCATCGTCATCCGCGTTGTCTTGGTGATGAGATTGGCATGATTTGGACGGCATCGACGTATCATCTCGTTGACAACGCTCTAGCGGAGGAATACCCTGATGGGATTTTCTGGTGGGGGAGCATCCTGATGGGGATGCTCCGCTGGAGGGGGAGCCTGCTGTAGGCGCTCTAGCAAAAGGTCGTATCGCTGGGGAGGTGCTGTCACCCCTTTCGAAGACGAGCCTAACTGAGTTACGGGCCCTTCCACCTTATTGCACCGAATTTTCCCCTGGTCCTCTTCTGGCGAGGGATTGGTGGTGGTGGTGGTAGGGACAATAATGGTGGCGGTGGCAGGGACCTGGATGATCCTTCACCCTTTCTAGTTTTCGGAGGCAAGGTGTTTGAGAATTTGATTTGATCGATTTCCCACAGAGGACGCCAATTGTAAGTGCCTAAATATTACGAGCTTGATGAGGCTAGTATTAAACTTGTGATACTGCTGCTAAACTTCTTTGGAGAGATTGAATGCCTTAAACTTGAAAGGGAAGGAGGAGCAAAGGTCAGAGACCCTGGCTGCAGTTAGCCAAAGGCACTCTGATGCCTAAGTTAGTGCAGTCACTGAACAAAGGGTGAGTGGGTGAGGAAGAAGAGAGGGTTCAAGATATGGGTGTATATGGACGTATGTTTGCCTACCTCTCCCGGGCGTTACCTCTAGTGTATATATATATATATATATAGGTAGAAGTCCTATCAAGTCTTTCCCTGAGTGGAGGTAGTTGGAGGCGCTGTCCCATCGGACCATACCTCAATTCCTTAGTGGAGATAGGTGGAAGTACTGTCCCATCGGACTATACCCCAATCTCATACATAAATGCGGATATGACCGTCAAATAGGGGTAACCCCTTATCTATATCCGGCGGCCACCCTATTTGACAGTACGTTCTACAACGTAGCCGAACCTTTACAGGAGTACAGTCATAATTGACGTTCGATGCTTACTCGGTGAATTGGACCGAACTGAAGGTGATACCGAGGTCAGATATGGGCGAGTCCTAGGAGTGCTGTTGAGACGCGCAAGGCTGAGAACGAGAGAGCCTAGCTGGTACTTGTACCGAGGCTAGCTCAAGCTCGGTATTAGCTGGCACAATTGCCGAACTGAATTAAGCCGACATCAAGATAAACCTAGTCGGTACTTTTACCTAAACCAGGAGTAATCTTGGTATCATGAAAACACCCCATACATTATTAATTTGTGTTATATAGTAATTAATATATGGAAAGATTATCCTTGACATGCAAATAGTGTAATTTATATTTTATCTTTATATTTTACTTTTTATCATTATAAGTAAAATCTTTTCGATAAAAAGGGAGCAGATAGATGCGGTTACAGAATATAGAGTCGAAAGACAACAAAAGAAAGTCCATGACATAAAGGTATTATACCATACACAATAAAAGTCAAACAAAGCACCAAAATAAAATAAAGAAAGCCTGCACTAATCTCTATGACGCTGAAGTTCACCTGCGAAGTACCAGACAAGTGTTTGATTTGTTAATAATATAAAAGAAGCCTCCAAGGAACCTAACAACAATCGAAGCTCAAAAAGTTTTGTTATACAATCACTTTCAAATATTGAACTATCTTGGAACAAAGGCATCTACATCCTCTACCCTTCTAAAAGCAAGAGTCTCAGATTCGTTGAAATCTTTAATTCCATTAAACTTAGAGAAAGGCAATAAAACTTGACCAACAAAATTGCAAAAAAATCCACTAAAGCCAGTTGAGCCTTGCTTACCTATATAGCAGCCCTATCCACATTGAATTTCAATGAACTCATAGGTGGGATTATCTTTTCGACTTACTCTTAGGGCCTGTTTTCTCACTACGCAGAATTTTAAAATTCTGAGACATGGTGGTATTTTTGAATGATCAATGGTACTTGAGCAATAAAAAAATCACACTAAAAAGCAAAGGGGTTAGATTTTCTTGAATCCCAAAGGTTATTTGTGACTTCTTAGGTAGGTAGGATTTTAAAATGCTTACAAAGAAACATGGTACTTGTATATTCTAGGAGACAAGATGACATATCATATGCTAAAAAACTCCAACATGGTAAATTCTTGTCAGAAAAATTATAGTACAGAAACAGACCCTTAGGGCACATTTTGTTGGGAAAGTGGCGCAGTGGAAAAAAAGACCTGATATTGATGATCTACCACAATGCACATAAATCAAACCGTCGAGCCATACACGCAAGAACACAATAATATTTACGTGGTTCGACAATGTTTCTTATGTCTATATGAAAGAAACTCGACTTTCCTTACTTAGTCTCACGTGGTTTAGCAATTGATGAAACCCATGGGAGAGGGAGTTCTTACCTCTCTCACTAGCTTTCTGATCCTTTTAGAGTCCAGGGTTACAAATTACATCACATATATAATCTTCACTTTCTTGGCCTCCAAAAAGTCTTTCTTAGACCCTAAGAAAACTTCGGTATAATTACCAAAACACCCCCAACCCAAAACCTTAAACCTGACTAACCAAGACAAATCGACCTGGCTAAACGAGAGTACAAGATAAAAACCCAACAATATCCACATTGTCTTAGATTCTGTCAATCCTCGAGCCTCCTTGAAGATACCCAACAATGTTTTCATCTTTCTGTACCTCACTAAAAGGTATGCCTTCACACCCGTTGTGATCAAATGAAACTCCTGGATCCTCCATCCCGAGTATGCATGAAGTCATTAAATTCTTTGAAATTAATCCACAATCCTACATAAAATGATGGATTAAAGTGCAATTTTATGGACTTATCAGCGTCATGATGAGGGTTCTGCTATCTTCTTCTCCAACAATGAGAACTCGCAACCATAAGGGTGTCACTAGAGATTTGATGATCTCCCCTTCTATGTTCTACGTGCAGCACAAGGGCACTCTTGCTGATTTGATATCTGAAAGAATTTCTACCTTAACACAGGTAGAGGTCCCGCTTACTGAATCTCAATTGAATATCAAACTGATGTGATTAATCTAGTAATTAACCCTATTTCCAAGTTAACAAAATAATCAATCCACACAGAAAGAGAGACACGAGAATTATACATGGAAAACCCTAAACGGGAGAAAAACCACGGGCCTTATCGTCTACCCCAACAGACAACCAAGCATTAGGTAAAACCGAAGAATACAAGACACTTACAACCCTTTTCCCAGTTGTTCACTCAACCTAAGGACTGCATCAGATCTTACTGACATCTCGTCACAAATCTTCACCGTGCTTGAGCAGAACCGCCTTCAAGAAGGGGATGGAAACTTGACCCAAAACTTTGAATCTTCAACACAGCAACAGCAGCTTGAAGTTTTGGGGGGAATAGAATGGATCTCTCAAACTCTCTAACTCAGGTATTTTATCTTGATCAGTGTCTGCATATGTTGAGAGAGGAAGCCTTTAAATAGTCTCCAATTTGTGTATGAAGGCTCAAAGAATAGGAAGTTGCATCTTGATCAAATTAGAAACAAGTGTTCATTCAGGAATAGAAATCCATGGTTCGCTCGAGCGGATGTGGAAGTTCGCTCGAGCGAACTGCTCTCTGGAAGTTAGCATTCAGCGCATGGAACTCTTTGGTCCAGCGAAGGGAAAGTTGGGTCGAGCGAAAAAGCTTCTGTCTGTAGTTCGCTTGAGCGATGTATGATTCGCTTGTGCGAACAACTCTGTGTGTTCAACTGTGCAAGACAGAACCAAAGTGGGTCAAGTGAACTGCTTGATGGGTTGAGCGATGGTTGAACTGAGATGGGTTCGCTCGAGCGACCTCTAGGAAACTTCAGCTCTTGGAACTCTTTCTATCTTGGAACGAGATCTTCAGCAGTCCAACTTCTAAAGAAAGTACAAGTTATAGAAAACCAGTGTTTTGTCCATAACACTATGAATTAGCCAATTAGAATCCTTACAATCTCCCCCTTTAGCAATTCATGGACAAAACCCCTATTTACAAAAAAAAATTTCTACCCACCATCTAAGCTAAAGACGACCAACCACAACTATTAGACAAGCAATGAGAGTTGAAAGATGCAAAGATTGAAAGCTTGACTGAGTACCTGCAATATCTTTCTGAAAAAAATCAAGTGCAGAATCACAGAAAAAACAATGAATAATTCTAAAGCATAATATGTGATCCATAAAATCCATAAAGCAACTAAGTTCCAATGCCTCCCCCTTTTTTGGACATCAATTGTCAAAGAGACACAAAGGAGAGATATTAATCAAACTAAAAAAGAAATAAGCAGATATAGAGCAGCAAAGGTTCAAAGTTTCAAAGATTCCACAAAAACAATCCTAAAACCATCAGCACGAAAATTATCAATTTTCAAAGCATCCACAAAAATAAATCGCTGATGCCCTGGGGCAAGGCGGGCCAAGATTTTAGCAAGAGAAGCATTCACTTGAGTGAAGCTTGCAGTTACTTGTCCACTGATTTCATCAACACGGGCAGTTAGGTGTTGAACTTGGGCAGCAAGGTGGTCAATGCGATCTATTCGTCTGTGTTGCTCCCCCTGAACAGGAACATCTTCTTGTTCTTAGATGAAGAAGCACCTACATATCCAAGCCCAGTTTTTTAAGAAGGAGGCAGTTGACTCCCCAGAATTTCATTCAACTTCATGGATCCAGTATTCATTCTGTTTATAGAAGCTTTCGCAGATTCCAGTTTAGCAAGTGGCATTTTTAATTTTCCAGCAAGATTTTCTTTTTCCGATTTGCATGTATTCATCTCGTTTCGCAAACTCACCAGTTGAGATTCAGCCTTCTGAAATTGTTGCTGCAGACGATCACTCTCTTGTCCTGCAAGAATCAATTTGTTAGATAAGATTACTTGTTGATCTTCCAACTGTTTTACCTTAGATTGAGAGTCTTGCAGTGTAGCTTGCAAAGATGTGTTCTTCTCCTCCATTGCTTTCAATTTCAAAGCTCTTTCCTCAGAGATTTTAGACATTCTAATAGATTCATGAAGTAATTTTTGATAATCTTCATCTCCTTCCTGTTCTTCATCAGAAATTCCATTAAAGTCTAAATCGTCTTCAAACTTGGATTCCTGCACAGAAGAGATGTTAGAGAGGGCCATGAAAGCAACATATTTTCCAAACTCACTCGAAGGTCAATCAGGTTCAGAAATTTCCTCATCAGATTCGTTATCCCAAGCAACATTTAAGGCCTTGCCTTTATTCTTATCTCTGCGATTTGCACACCTGGAAGCAATGTGTCCATATCCTTGACACTCAAAGCATTTAACTGGCTTGGTTGTACCCTTTGATCGGTTTTGCTTAGTTTTGGGTACAAACTTACCCTTTGGAGGAGCTTTAGGATTTGATGAATCCTTTTTGTTAAGAGACTTTCTATTTTTCCAAATCTTTTTTAGTCTTCATGCAAGATATGCCTTAAATTTCTCATCATCAGTATCACTGCCGGGTTCACTAATTTCAGGGTCATCCACTGAATTTGAGGACACTAGAGCAATGTCCTTTCCCTTTTTCTGCTAACAGTGATTGGACTCAAAAGTTTGCAAATTTCCAACAAGTTCTTCAACTATTAAAGAATTTAGATCCTGATGCTTCTCGATGGCAACTACCTTTGGACGAAATCGTTCCGGGAGAGACCTCATTATTTTCTTAACGATTTTGTTTTGAGGTATGGGTTCTCCCAGATTATAGCATGAATTAACGATCTTGCACAGTTTTGTATTAAATTCATCAAAAGATTCAGAATCTTTCATGCGTATCGTCTCAAAAGCAGTTATCAAATTTTAGAGTTTAGTTTGCTTGACAATTTCTGTACCCTCATGAACAGTTTGAAGAAGATCCCAAGCGGCCTTTACAGTAAGGCAGGCAGAAACCCTATGGAACTCAGATGCAGTAATTCCATTATGAATAGCATTAATGGCCTTGTTGTTGCAATTTGATCTTGTCCTCTCTTCAGGAGTCCATTGTGCTTTGGGTTTTGGTTTTGTTTGCCCTTCAACGACCAGGGTGGGTTCAGTATATCCTTCCACTACAACATCCCAAACTGGCATCAATTGCCTTTAAATAAGCAATCATCCTAGATTTTCAGTACGAGTAATTTGATCCATCTAGAAGAGGGGGCTTGTTGGTAGATGTGCCTTTTCTATTGATATCCATTAGAGATCAGTAAAAAGATCATACAAAAGTTTAGTGTAACCTTCGCTGACACCAATTGAAAGAATTTCTACCTTAACATAGGCAGAGGTCCCGCTTACTAAATCTCAATTGAATATGAAACTGATGTGATTAATCTAGTAATTAACCATAATTCCAAGTTAACAAAATAATCAATCCACATAGAAAGAGAGACACAAGAATTGTACGTGGAAAACCCTAAACGGGAGAAAAACCACGGGCCTTATCGTCTAGGCCAACAGACATCCAAGCACTAGGTAAAGCCGAAGAATACAAGACACTTACAACCCTTTTTCCAGTTGTTCACTCAACCTAAATACTACATCAGATCTTGCTGATATCTCGTTACAAATCTTCACCGTGCTCGAGCAGAACCGCCTTTAAGAAGGGGATGGAAACTTGAACCAAAACTCTGAATCTTCAGCACACCAACAACAGCTTGAAGTTTTGGGGGGAATATGATGGATCTCTCAAACTCTCTAACTCAGGTATTTTATCTTGATCAGTTTCTGCATATGTTGAGAGAGGAAGCCTTTAAATAGTTTCCAATTCGTGTATGAAAGGCTTAAAGAATAGGAAGTTGCATCTTGATCAAATTAGAAACAGGAGTTCATTCAGGAATAGAAATCCATGGTCCGCTCGAGCGGATGTGGAAGTTCGCTCGAGCGAACTGCTCTCTGGAAGTTAGCATTCAGCACAGGGAACTATTTGGTCCGGCGAATGGAAAGTTGGGTCGAGCGAAGAAGCTTATGTCTGTAGTTCGCTCGAGCGATGTATGGTTCGCTTGTGTGAACAACTCTCTTTCTTCAACTGTGCAAGACAGAACCAAAGTGGGTCGAGCGATGGTTGAATTGAGATGGGTTCGCTCGAGCGACCTCTAGGAAACTTCAGCTCTTGGAACTCTTTCTATTTTGGAACGAAATCTTCAGCATTCCAACTTCTAAAGAAAGTACAAGTTATAGAAAACCAGTGTTTTGTCCATAACACTATGAATTAGCCAATTAGAATCCTTACAATAGCCTCTCTTCTCCATTGAAGGAGCACTCTGATACTTTGCAAACAAACAAACTTGATGAGGCTGCCTTTGCAGTTGTCTTCTCATGCGTGCAAGCGGTAACCCTTTTGATTCTCTACACCTACAAGAACCCCTAGACCGAACCTGCCCCTTTTCTTCGGTGATGATCAACGAGTCAAAATCCCCAAGGCAACGTTAAACACTTGGAGCTCTCTTCCTGGAACGAACGCCACTCGCCTTTTTTCAACTCGTAGTCCAACTCTCCTCCTCTGAGTTTTCTTCTCCAGTAGCAGTGAGTAAATCCCTCATTTCATCAAGACCGTACCCAATCCTTCTTCAGATCTATAACTACACAAAGGACCGATCTTTGTTCTTTTGTCTTCTAATCTATCCAACCTAGGACCCACCAAGATCTGATCTATCTCGTTCCATCTTCTTCCTAGCTAGCACCAATCCACATGACTCTAAGAAGAAATCTGATGATCCGTCGATCGCGAAACCCTAGCATTCTAAACCTTGCTTTGATACCACTGGTTGGGAAAAGTGGCGCAGCGGGAAAAATACCCGCGATCGGTGATCTACCACGATGCACACATAATCTAAACACCAAGCCATCACACACAAGAACACAATAAGATTTATGTGATTCGGCATTGTTACCTACGTCCACGGAAATGAAACTTGACTTTTCTTACTCATTCCCTTGTGGTTCAACAATCGCTGACATCCACCGAGAGAGAGCTCTCATCTCTGTCACTAACTTATTGTTCCTTTTAGTGTTTAGTACTATAGATTACATCATATATAAAAATGCCACTTTATTATTGGCCTCCAAAAAACCCCAATATAATTACCAAAATACTCCTGAGGCTGAACCTCGTTTTGGCTAACCCACACAAATAAGTCCGACTAAACTGGAATATAAGACAATAACCCAACACATCTTTGTAACTCATTTACCGAGAAAAGGTACCAATTTTTCGCCGAAAGGGGGTTTTGTTGCATTTGGTGAAGCTAAAGTGCACGGAAATGGCTCTTTCCTCACGTAGGATTTTTCCTCGTATGAATCGGAATTGTGTTTACCATTGGGGGAAAACACTTTTCCTCATCATTCCTCAAAACCATTTGAAAAAATCATACCGTCTTCCCTTGGCGATCTCCATCTCCATCACCATCTTCTCAAGCGATCTCCACTTCTTCTGATTGAACGCACAAATAGAGAGGGTTTCCATGATGGACGTTGGCAATGAAAGCGAAGGATCCAGACTCGTCTAGTTGGATTGCCGTTAGGTTTGGGAATGATAAAAAAAGAGGGCTTAGAAGGAGGCATTGGGTAGTTGTAGCTTGGTTTGGGTGGTCAGTTGGATGGATTTCCAGTTGGGTTTGGATTTTGGTTACGCTGGCGGTGGCTTGCAAATTTTCAACTGGGTGGTGATGGTTGTTTTCAGGCTGATAGGTGGTCAGTTCACGGGTTCGGGGCATGATGTTTAGGCAGCGGTGGTGGTTTACAGCTTCGGTAATAAGGGCTTGGTCTAAGGATAATCATGACAATGGCCAGGTTGATGATAAGGAGGAGATGGTGATAAATTGGGATGGGCTGTGTGGTGGGACTCGGTGGAAGTTGGTGGCAAGCCAGGGATGTGACTGAACAGAGATGCAGTGAGACTCAATTGGTGGTTGAGTGGAGATGTCGTCGTACCCAATTAATGGATTTGGTGGGACTTAAGATCATGACTGGATAAAGACGTGGTGGGACTCACTTGATGGAATTTTGTGAGACACAAGATTATGGTCAGATAGAGATATGGTTTAAACCATGATATCCTTATAAGCATCAATTCATTTAGTAAAAAAATTGCACCAAACATGAATTTCTTATATCCATTGAAATCTATTTTTCTGGTATCCATTTACCATAGACTTCGATGATGTGGCAAATTTCTCATTCAGCTGAAAAATGGCTTGTACACAAACAATACCATAGGGAATTAAGAAACCATATAGGCCTTCCATTATGAAGATTATTATCTGGCGACAATTCTGAAATTCTTTTCCAGCAATGGCCCACTTACCGATCCACAAAAGCATCCTATTTAAGAGTGAACTTTAAGAGGCAACCATGATAGACATCCTTTTGGGGCCCAACGGAGGCTATGCAAATCATGAGGCGGGGGGATGAAAAGATCTCAATGAGAGCTAGTGGTGTGCAAAATATCAGCCCCACAGATGATCCTAACCCTTTTCATCCATGGCCCTCAAGTTCAATGGTTTTAGAAGGAATAAGTTTTTATAGGATTTCAATACAACTGTGAGTAAAAGTTATAAGTGTGTGAAATTTGGGTTGGTGCCAATTCATGGGGTTTAGACGTTAATGAGTGAGAGGAATCTTCAAAATGTCTCTCATGAGGGATGTCCTTAGGAGAGCCTTTCTCATATAGGGCTAGGTTATCCTAGACAAATTGTGAAAGACCATTTAAGGACCATTTGAGGCCATGCCGGTAATGGAGAGATGGGAGATGGAAAGATCTCAATGAGATTGTTGTACAAAATATGACTTTAAAAGCATTCCCACGCATAAGTAAAAGTTGACATTTAACAAATTATGTTAATAAAATGGAAACAGGACTTTAAAACATGGCATTAAAACAAAAACTCTCAAAATATGTAAAATGTTCCAAAATGCCCAAAATGTGATACGGTCACTCATGCGTCAACCTGAAGCATCAAACCACATCATCTACACTTCATTCCTCTAAACCTTACAGCTCCTCATCCACCTCCTCTTCTAGGGTAGAGGTAGGGGGTTCGTTACCTACAACACTGTCCGGCCGGGGAAAGAGAAGGCCCCGGCCGGGACTTCACTCGTGCCTCCTGCACAGCAACGAGCCCGGAAGGTTCCTAGAGCTCGGCCGGACTTGAGACAAATCATAAACAATAAGAGGCGTGATCGAGCCTATGATGAAGGCTCAAGCAGTACTCACGCCAGCGCTGACCCTCGGCAGCAGCGCCAGAGGCCAAGGAGACAAGAAGCCGACCCCGAGATGAGGGATTATATCAGCCAGCAAATAAAACTGGCCATGCAGCAGAACATGGAGTTTGCTGGCCTCACCCGAGGTCGGCTGGCTACAAACGATAGCGACAATCGTGGTACATCCCCATTCACTCGGGAGATCAGAGATCACGCCCTCCCCGATAAGTTCAGCGTCCCGAGGTTTAATCTTTATGACGGGACCTCGGACCCTGAGGCGCACCTCCGCCACTTCACCCAGAGGATGACGGTGTGGGGGGGCGACGGCAACCTGGACTGCAAGGTCTTCTCCTCCAGTTTGGGTGACCTCCCACTTCAGTGGTTCTGCGCGCTCTTCGATGGATCAATTTCGAGTTGGCAACAGCTCCGAAACTCCTTCGTCGAGAAGTTTCAAGTGCACCGGGTCATCCCGAAGACAGACTCCGACCTGATGGCCATCAGAATGAGGCCAGCCGAAAATATTACTCGGTTCGCCAAGAGGTTTTGGACCATTTACAGTCATATCGAGGGTGCCAACGAAGAAGTCGCCATCAAGTCCTTCCAACAAGCTCGGTTGCCAGGCAATGAGCTCCGAAGAGATCTGGTGCGGTTCCCCATGGTCTCGGTGAAAGCACTGATGTCCCGGGTGAATCAGTTGGTTGAACAGGAAGAAGACGATGTCCGAGCTCGGGAGAGCCATAACTTCTGGCAAGAGGACCGACCCTCCAAGAAGGATAAGAAGTTAGCCAAGAGGGAGGCGGACCGACACAGAGAACCATCTGGCTCGGCAGCACGCCTTGCTCCCACTTCGGGAGGTAGTGCGAAGCCGAAGTCAAGTGGTGCCTTTTACAAGGCCGTCAATACCATCTTCAAGGAGCCTATTTACAAGCTCCTCGGTAAGATCCAAATGCAACCCTTCTTCAAATGGCCCCAGCCGATGAAAGGTGATGCCTCCTCCCGAGATCAGGGTAAATTCTGTGGCTACCATAAGCAGAATGGGCACAGAACCGAGGACTTCCATGCCTTCAAGGCACAACTCGAAAGGCTCGTGAAGGACGGACATCTGAAGGACCTTGTGAAGGAGGAGGGCAGAGTAAACCATGCTCAACAATGCTAGCCCGATGAACGGGACAGCGATGAGCCGGTAGGGACCATCAACGTCATCCATCTGGCTCCCACTCCTAAGGGAAGTGGCCAGGCCTGTACTGAGGCCAGGAGGGCCCGGTACGGCAGACAAGTAATGACGGCTGAGCTCGGTCCCTCCGCAGAAAAAGCACAGAAAGAGAGGCCAAAGATTTGGTTCTTTGATAAGGACTTAGACGGGGTCCAGCTACCCCACAATGATCCCCTGCTCTTAACTCTAAGGTTGTGGAACTTCAATGTCAAAAGGATCCTGGTGGACCCCGGGAGCTCCTCGGAAATCCTCTATTATGAATGTTTCAAGAAGATGGGTCTGAAAGAGGAGGACCTGCAGGAAGCCCGCACCCCACTGGTGGGTTTCAGCTCCAAGTCTGTATATCCCAAAGGGAAGATCTCTCTCAAAGTCGAACTGGGAGGAGCCTCCATGACAGCAGACTTCCTGGTGGTGGATGCACCATCCCCATACAATGCCATCATGGGAAGAACCTGGCTGTATAATATGGAAGATGTTCCCTCCACCCATCACCAAAGGCTTAAGTTCCCGTTGCAGAACGACGATGGTAACTTCGAGGTGATCACAGTCCGCGGCGACCAGCAGATGGCCAAAGAATGCCTCATGGCCGTGGTCCCCGGCGAAACGGAGCCGCAGCGAGTCCATATGGCCGAGCTTGAAGCCGAGCTCGAAGCTGTTGGCCGAGCTCCCGAGCGGAAGAGTGTAGAGGACCTCACCGAGATCAGGATCGACCCTAACGATCCAGAGAGGTACTTCCTACTCGAAAGTCAGCTTGCGGACGAAGAGAGGGCCGAGCTGCTTGACTTCCTGTTACGAAATGCCCGGCATCGACCCCGAGGTCATGAGCCACAGGCTGAATGTGGATCCCGGGCACAAACCTATAGTCCAGAAGACTCGCAGGACTAGGATCCAGCAAGCAGAGGCGGTGACCGAAGAGGTCAAAAAACTGTTGGAGGCAAAAGCCATCAGGGAAGTCCACTACCTTGTGTGGTTAGCCAACACAGTAGTGGTGAAAAAAGAATGGAAGCTGGAGGGTCTGCGTGGATTTCACTGACCTCAACAAAGCCTGTCCCAAAGATAGCTTCCCCCTTCCAAAGATAGACCAGCTGATCGATGCCACCGCCGGACATGATAGGATGAGTTTCCTCGATGCTTACCGAGGTTACCATCAGATTCCGATGCATGGGCCTGATGAAGAAAAGACCGCGTTCATAACACCCAGAGGCATCTATTGTTACAAAGTGATGCCCTTTGGGTTAAAAAAAGCCGGTGCCACTTACCAGAGGCTGGTGACAAAAATGTTTCAGACCCAGCTCGGCAAGATGGTCGAGGTGTACATTGATGACATGGTCGTCAAGTCTAAAAGGTCACAGGACCACTTGACTGACCTGCATCAAACCTTCGCTGTCCTCAAACAATACAAGCTCAAGCTGAACGCCTCCAAATGTGCATTTGGCGTCAGCTCAGGCAAGTTCCTGGGCAGCCTGGTCACCAGATGCGGAATAGAGGCCAATCCCGAGCAGATCTCGGCGATCCAAGCCATCCAAAGTCCGACCACGGCAAAGCAGGTCCAGAGGTTTACAGGGATGGCAGCAGCACTGAACCGCTTTACTAGCAGAGCTTCAGATAAATGCCGTCCTTTCTTCCAACTCTTGAAGAAGAGCTCGAGGATCCAATGGACTCCGGAGTGCGAAAGTGCCATTCAGGAGCTCAAAGAATACCTCTCTTCACCTCCCCTACTGTCCACCCCAACGCAGGGCGAGGTCTTATACTTGTATCTGGCAGTTTCAGACCATGCAGTAAGCTCGGTGCTCGTAAGAGAAGAAGATAGGCAGCAAAGGCCTATCTATTACACAAGCAAAATCCTGCTTGATGCCGAGACGAGATACCTGCCATTGGAGAGGCTCGCACTTGCGCTCATCAGTGCCTCCCGCAAGCTCTCCCACTACTTCCAGACATACTCCATAGTGGTTGTCACCGAACATCCACTCAAATCCCTATTCTGAAAAGCAGATTTCTCTGGAAGAGTGTCCAAATGGGCTGTCGAACTGGGGTAGTATGATATCCAATATCAACCCAAGACGGCAATCAAAGCCCAGGTGCTGGCAGACTTCATTGTGGAGTTCACCTCTCCTAGTTCGGCACCAAGTCAACTCGACACCGAACTGGGGGGCAAGGAGGTGGCGGCAACCACCGAGACCGAAACAGAACAGGGGAGGTCCTGGAAACAGTTCCTCAACTCATCCTGGAAGGTCTTCGTCGATGGATCCTCGACCTCCAAGAGGGTAGGCGTAGGCGTCGTTCTCTAATCTCCGGAGGGCCTTGTCATCGAGCAAGCCCTGACTCTGGACTTCAAAGCATCGAACAACGAAGCTGAATACGAAGCGCTGATCGCAGGGCTGGGTAGCGCAAAAATCCTAGGGGCACGGCAATTGGTGGTCTTCAGCGATTCGCAGCTGGTGACGAGCCACCTGAATGGAGACTACCAAGCCCGTGATGATACGATGGTAGCCTACCTAGCCCACGCCAAGAAACTCCTCTCTTAGTTCCAAAAAGCTAAAGTCAAGCAGATCGGCAGAGATTCCAACTCTCATGCCGACGCACTTGCCAACCTGGCTTCTGCCGTCGAAGCAGGAAGAAAAAGGACTGTCGAAGTGGAAGCACTAGACAGGCCAATCATAAAGCTCCATCCACCTCGGCAGATCCTGTGTGCCGACCTCGGTCCGAGCTGGATGGACGAATTCATTTCCTACCTCAAGGACGATCAGCTCCTCAAGGACAAAAATCAGGCCCACAAGATCAGGATAAAAGCAGCTCGGTTTTGGCTCTCTTTAGATGGTAATCTTTATAAAAAGTCCTACAATGGCCCTTACCTCCAGTGCGTTCACCCGAGCAAAGTTGAAGACTTCCTTTACGAAATCCATGAAGGGATCTGCAGCAGTAACATTCGAGGTCGGTCACTGGCTTACCGAGCTGTCAGCCAAGGCTACTGGTGGCCCTACATGCAGAAGGACGCCCAGGTCTATGTCAGGAAATGTGAGAAGTGCCAGAAGTTTTCTCATTCTCTCCATCAACCAGCACATGACCTGAGTCCTCTTTCCAGTCCTTGGCCTTTCGCCCAATGGGGACTGGACCTGGTGGGACCTCTCCACTGAGCTCCAGGGAATAAGAGGTGGTTAATAATAGCCACAGACTATTTCACCAAGTGGATAGAAGCTAAAACGTTGTCCTCCATCACCGACAAGGATACTAAAAACTTTGTATGGAGAAACATCGTGACAGGATTTGGAGTGCCTCGAGCCTTGGTCTCAGACAACGGTACTCAGTTCGACTCCAACTTCTTCAAGAACTTCTGTCAAGAACTTGGCATCAGGAACTATTACTCCACTCTAGCATACCCCCAGAGCAATGGACAGGCTGAAATCTCTAACAAGGTAGTGCTCGACGGACTCAAGAAGAGACTGGACCGAGCCAAAGGGAGATGGGTAGAGGAACTTCCGAGTGTCCTTTGGGCGTACAGAACTACCCCAAGGCGCTCGACCTCGGCTACACCCTTCTCCCTGGCCTACGGGATGGAAGCTGTAATTCCACTTGAGGTCGGTCTCCCAACCCTCAGGTCGGAATTATTCGATCAAGGCCGGAACGATGTAAACCTCGCCACAGAACTTGACCTAGCTGAAGAACGAAGGGATGCAGCAGCCATTCGCCTCGCTTCTTATCAGCAACAGTTGGCCAGAGGATACAATCAAAGGGTCAAGGAGAGGAAGTTCTCACCTGGAGAACTGGTCTTAAAGAAGACACTTCCAGCAGACAAGAACCCCACCAAGGGAAAACTAGCACCGAACTAGCATGGGCCATTCAAGGTGACCTCAGTAGCTGGGCAGTCTGCATACAAGCTTGAGGACATGGAGGGTAGAGAGCTACCGCGCCCATGGAATGCCACGCACCTCAAGAAATACTACTTTTAAGATGTACTCAGATTTTGGAAGTTAATAAAATTGATTCATTTTAAAGAATGTTTTTTACTTTCAAATTTGGCCAAGTTATGGAACTCGGCATATGCGCACAACTCTGTTAAAAAAACCAGTTTGCATTCGGCGCTGTCATTGGACCATCCACCCCTTAGCTCGGTTACGGAACCAGCTATCTTGACAGGACTAGCCACATCAGTTCGGTTACAAAATCAGCTGCTTCGGCTCAATCAAGAACTAGCCACTGATTACGGGATCAGACTTCTCCACAGTTAGCCCTCTAGCTCTGGTCACAGGACCGAGCTCCTTTCGGCCTACCCAACTCATTGACTCATGACGGTTACAGAACCTAACTTAGTCACTTGAACTTGGTAAAGGGCCTATCTTATTATTAACTTCGGCTGTAGAGCCAAGCTTAGCTACTTTGTCTTATTTCTTGTTACTTATTACGAAACCAAACACAGAAAAAAGACAGGAAAGGAAGAAGACATTCATTACACATTGTACAGAGAATGGAATAAAAATGACATTCAAGATACACAAAGATTGAAGAAAGATTTTAATTTATCTCGGAAGTGTTTACATGTATAAAGAGAAAGAAAAAATACAATGTTTCCCCCCCAAAACACAATGAAATGTAAAAGAAGATACATCATCATCATCATCTTCAGCCTTTTTTCTGCTCCGCCCCGGCCTTGGCGTTGAGTTCTCTTTCAGATGTTGAAGCAGGAGGGGCATCCGAGGAGGAAGACGGAACGTTTGAGCTGGGAGGATCCTCAGGGGGAGGGACTGGGGCAGATGCACGATGGACGAACTTGGATGGGTCATGGAACACAAGGTCATCTTCAGGGATCCCCGCCTCTTTTAATGCAGCTCTGTACCCAAGCTCGTATGACCTCTTACATACACCATTGAGCTGATCCTCGTAGGTCTTCGTCGCGTCCCTTACCCTATCCAGGTAAGCAGCATCCACCTTGGCCTGTAGAGACTCCTCGAGTTCGGCCATTTCTTTTCGCGTGGCTTCCCTCTCGGCCTGCTCATTCTGCAGGCAGGCTTCAACCTCGGCCTTCGATTTGGCTAAGGCTGCCAGCTCGGTCTGTAGCTTTCGTACTTTGACCTCTAGCTCAGCAACCCTTTTTGCCTTTACATCGACCGCCCCCTTCAGGTCGCTCGTCTTGGTCCTCAGCCTGATGAGCTCAGCTGCCGCCGAGTCCATCTCCGAGGCGAGCTTCTTGTTTTTCTCCTCCAGCTCTCGCACCCGCTCTGTGCTCGCTTCAAGGGCGGCTACAATCTTCCTCTTCTCGCCCTCTAATTGAGAGGCCTTAGAGGAGCCATGCAGAGCCCTCGTCAGTACCACCTCAAGCTTCTGAACATTCTGCACAAGAAGAGCCAGTCAGAAGATCAGCGAGATGGAAAAAACCACGAAATTAGAATAAGCAAGGGGACTAGACTTACAGATATTGACGCTTGCATCGCCGCCATCACCAGAGCTGCATCCTCAAGCTTCTCAAACTTCTCCATGTCACGAGGAAGGCAGCAGCTCTGGTAATCACGGCAAGGATAGAAGAATCATCGCAAATCCGGGCTTTAATCGTCAGGGGCCTCCCCGGCTGCAGCATCAGGTCCGATTGGAAATTGGGGGCGCAGATGACCCTTTTCGTTGGGTCGAGCTCGGACCCCTTTTTCTAAGAAGCCCCCTCAAGCTTCTCAAACTTCTCTGAAGGAACAACCTCCTTCACCAGCGGGGCACCCCCTTTTTTCGGAGGGACGACCCCCTTCTCCAGTGTGGCGATTTTCTCCACAAGGGCGCCCCCCTTCCCGAGCTCCTTCTCCGTCGGCCCCTCCTACCGAGGCTTCTTCTCCACCATGCCTCCCTTCTTGCTGCCCTCGGCGGGGCGCTTCTGAGGGCCCTCTGCTGGGCGCTTCATGGCCCCCCCCCCCTCCCGAGGGAGCGATAGGCATGGAGGAAGGCCCCTTTTCGTAGGAGGCCGGGGGGATCAACGCCAGTGGGGCCGGGTCCCCGAACTCCTGGGATTCCAAGTCCATGAACTGAACGGCAGGACGACGTTTCTGCAGCAGCATCTCCTCTTCCTCCTCTTCCTCCGAGTTCGAAGGAAAGGCGTCCACCACCTGTTGAGGGTCGACGGGCTGCCGCGCTAACGCCGAGTTGGAGAAACCCGCTCCAAGGTCGGGCTCTGGCTTCACCTCAACGTATGGGTAGAAGGGTGCCGAGGTGGAGGCACCGACAACTAAGCCGAGATCGAGCTTTACGTCTGGCTTCTCGTCCTCGGGCTCTTCACCGGGAGGAAGGTTCCCGGGCCTTCGAGGAATGAAGGAGTTGTAGATGGGCTTGTAGCCGAGAAGGTCCCAAGCCGCACGACCGTTGTGGCCTTGGTACTTCTTTACAGCCTTCAGCCACTCAACGTTCCACCTCCACCCGACCCTGCGTGCTTCCCTCTTCCTCTCGCTGTTATCTGCTCGACAAACAAAAATTATGAGCTCGGCAGAATAAGGAATGAGAAGGTAAGAGATCTTTGGGCTTGGAATTTACTTGGGGGTTTCCCGAGACGACGGGGTATCTTGAAGAATCTGAGTGAGGTGGGATCGGACGCCTCGAACTCCCAGTCTCCGGAGACGAACAAGCGGTTGTCCCCGGTGTATCAGCTCGAATCGTCTAAGTCATGGACAAAAATCTCTGTTTTTGGTTTCCCGCGGATATAATAATGGTTCTCGGACCCCGCGACCTTGCACAGATCACATACATCCTCGATGTCATGGACACCGAGGTTAATCCCTAAAATCCTATTGAGCTCGGCTATGCCCATTATTATTTTGTAACTGTTGGGCATCAGCTGGCAGGGGCAGAGTCTCCACGTCCAGAGACACTCCCTCAAAAGTGGATGGATGGGGAACCGGACGCCTCCTTCCACAACAGACACCAAGGGGAACGACATCCAGCCATCCCGCCAGGTTATGCCGTCAAAGCAATCCTCCGGGTCATCTATCCGGACGAGGACTTCATCTGGTATCCCATATACCCTCCTAAAGCTGGCTAAGGCCTGAGGGGTATCTACCCAATGCCTATAAGCTCCTATCCCTGAGGACCGAGGCATGACTACAGAAACCCTAGCAGAGGACCTAGCGAGAACAGGACAAGCACTATGAGAAGAAAGCAAGAGAAGACTCATAGAAGCCAGAAAGCGCAGGAAGGTTGCAGAAACAGTCTCTTCTTGTGAAGGGCTCTCACAATGAAGGTTCTCTCCTTTCTCAAAGTGCAAATCTCAGGATGCCAAAGTAGAAGGATGGAGAAGACGCCCTGTTTTTATAGAACAGGGAAGGCGTCTGTTCGAATTCCTAGGGCACGATGTCAGAACGTCGCTTCGGAAGCCGCACGCGTCGCTTCGGTTTAGCCGTACAACCTATCAAGTGATGACACGTAGCAGGACGGTACGCCTTCCGCTTCCGTGCAGCCTTTGAAATCAATTACCTCGGGCAGATGAAGCGACTTTGGTGCCTTCGGCCAGCAGGGCAGCGCAATAAAGATCAAACTTCAGCAACCACCGGAGCTACGAGCTTGGTACAAGGAAATTCCCCATCTCTCAGCCCCCAACCTCGGAAAGTTATAGAGCTCCCGAAGTCAGCGGCTGGGGGGCAGTTGTGCGGGGTATTTCTGTGATCCAGAAATTACTCCCAGTTTGGTAAGAGTACCAACTGGGCTTGCTTTGGGCCCGGCACCGACCAGCTCGGCAACAGCGCCAACTGGCACCGAGTCCAAGTCCACTTCGGTAAAGATACCGAACTCATTCCTTTGAGTTTTGCACCTCACATCTCGGCGGTAGTTCCTGAGCTTGCACCAGCGACTTCGGTGACTTCTCCAGTTCGGTCCACTGACCAAGGTGAACATTGAGCGTCCAATCTCCATTATGGGATGGGACAGCTACATTACTGAGCGCCCTGACAGATAGGGTGGCCACCAAATACTGATAAGGGGTCGTCCCTATCATGTCCACATTTATGTGAGGGATTTGAGGAGAGATCTGATGGGACAGTACCCTCACCTACCCCCACCAAGGATCCTAGGTATGGGTTGATGGGACAAGTATCCTCACCTACCTCCACTATGGAACCTTCCACTTCCTTCTATATCTACCCATGGCAAGAACCATGAATAGGTACGCAACATACACTATACATCGTGCTATCTTGCTTGAACCTTCCTCTCCATTTCACCCTAATTCAGTGACTGCACTAACTCAGGCGTCGGAGTGCCTTTGGCTGATAGCAGCCCGGGGCCTTGACCTCTGTTTCTTCTCCCTTTCAGGTTCCAGACCCTCGGCGATTTCCTTGATCAGCTAAATAGTATCTTCATAAGCTTCATTACCATCTAAACCAAGTCCGTAATCTTTTAGCACGCACAAACACTAAGGTGAAGTACTATACTACGAAGAACCTAAGAAGTAGCCAATATAAATGGCATTTTCATTTTTGCAACAATATGGAATTTAAGACGTATGATCATCATATGGAAAATACAAGATTAAACTAAGCAAATCGTGCTTGAACAATACCAATTTCAAAATCAGGATGAACGTTGCTTAACATTATTTACTTCTGGAAAATGGAAAATTACACGATTAAATGGATCCTCACCTCACGGAGGCATCGACACGCCGTTGAAGGTACAAAAGCTTACGGAGGCGTCAACAGGCCATGACAAGCAAGACATGCAAATAATAACCCCAATCACATGATAGCCCTGTGGTGTGGGTGTGGTCAAGCAGGTAGTACAATGATCCCAATCACATGGGAGCTCTATGGCATAGGCATGGAAAGGCAAGCGGTACGTGCAAGACAATGATACAATAGTGGTTAACTGGCTAACCCAAACAAGTGTCAAACATGATTGGCAGACTCGCACGCTAGACAAGTAAAAAAAAAGATTGGCTAGACAAGGCTTTACAAAACCAAACAAGGCAATCTACATCAACTCAGGCAGCATTTTAGTAGGAAATGATTAGCCTAAAATGGGTATGGAGATGTGGATTTGTCCCGGATGAAATCCCGGGACAAATTCTGATTTCCACATGGGAGGGGCAAAAAGATCATTTGCTGGTGCCCCTCCCATGTGGAATCCGGACTTGTCCCGGGATTTCATCCGGGACAAGTAGCATGGCTCAATGGGTAAAATGGTTGAAGTCGAATCCAGCCAAGGATGAAGGTAGTAATGCAGAGTATGCATGCTTACCGACCAAGTACATCCCAATTATGGATCCAGAAAAACCAAAGGAGAAAGCGAGACATAAATGCATGATAGTCCTGAGGAGTGACATTACGTAGGCCAAAAAGCTTAAACTAGGGTCGGGCAATACAGTAACAAACTATAGATAAAAGGTACATGCAAGCCAACATTGAAACAAGCTAACTAGCATTCAAGAAACAATTAATAAATACCATCATAATTCTTACATTGTCATTAACAAGCTAGGACAACCCTATTCCACTTTGTGTCCTAAGCGTCCGAATGTTAGGGCTTACAAGTCCCATGATGCTTTTTTAAATGATTAGAAATTCCATTGATCAACTCCTTGATCTAGTTCAACATTATTGTTTACTCTACTCACGTACTCTATAGTTTAAATTTTTTTACTACCTCCTATAGGCTTATATCATGTCTTCGACAACTATTATAATTATAGGTTGCCCTTGTAGACATACTTTTGTTAATATCCTGTAATTCAAGATTTGTACTGTGTCGCGATCCCAGACCGGGTTAGGAAAGATCGCTAGATATTGTGTACAGATTACTGCGGAAATTATTATGGACGAATATGATTAAATCATACATGCGAGATCTCCCTGATCTGATCTTGAACTTACAACAACTTGAAAACCTCAAGATCTTCTACCGTATTCCTATATGCTCTAACTCGCACCAGGGAGTGGGTCTCTTCTGCAAATTCTCCTTGCTCTCTCAAAACCGAATTTTCTATCTTCTTATTTTGGTGGTTAACCTAGAGAGCAGTAATACATATTTATAGGCTACAATAGGGACCTTAAGAATCAAATAAGGATAAGCTCCTTATGGAAGTAGGAAACCCTAATTCGACCCAAATTAGAATCCTAGTTCCATAAATTACAATTCAATCCACTAAAGAATTGTAATTGCACTCCAGTCCTTATTCTCAAAATTATAATTCGAGCTTCTTGTTATTAAATGCTCATTAATCTCCCTACGTTAAGATTTCAGATATCCATCGATTAAATAATTACTGACTACTATATTTAATCGATATCTTTATAATTCCTTGAGACCTTACACTTACCTTATTTGATATGCCGGGCACAAAGTCCACCTGTAGGGTTTGACATAATCAAAACTTATAAGCTTAATCAAGGGGATATCATCAATCCCTATTACGGGACGTGGATTCTGTCAATAAACTAATATCCACCATACAAGTAGTGTAGTCATCCAATTCACTGAGATTGTTGATTTATAAAAGATCTCACTCCTTTGTAAATCAAAACGCCAAACACCAGATGTATGTGTTTATTATTTATATCGGGATTAAGAGTACAAGCACTCACAATAACCATTTGGATGTTCATCATCTAATATAGTCAGTATAAAGACAATAAACCAAAAAACACGGTCCTGTTCAATACACATATAGTGTACTAGCATAATGAGTCGAAACTATACCGTTTCCCGCAGCCAAGACAAGCCTGCTGAAACATCATGTTACGATTGTACCGATGGTGTGTCCAAATCCATCTAGATTGTGAACTATAACTTATATTCTATAAGAACCGACAAATAAGTCTTTTGTGTGTAAGCAGAACTCTACACACCAACTTGTCTACTTTATAGAATAAAAGACACTCACATGCATAACAATAAACAATGCAACCATTTGCCCATACAAAATCTCATTTATATGAGAAGATAAAATATACTAAAAATGAATTAGTCAAAGACAAATACATAAAGCATGTTTTTAGTATAAATTTCCAACAATCTCCCACTTAGACTCAAAACCATGCTGACATGTATTTTAACCCCATGCCTTCCACATGACCATCAAAACTCTTTATTGGTAAGCTCTTTGTAAAAGAATCTGCCAGGTTGTCCGCTGATGCTTTCCTAGTCACAATTATATCACCTCTTTGTACGATTTCTCGTATGAGATGATATTTACATTGGATATGTTTTCCCTTCTTATGCATCCTGGGTTCCTTTGCATTAGCAATCGCACCGGTATTATCACAATAAAGTATTATAGGTGATTTTACCGAATGCACCACTTCTAGATCCATCAAGAAGTTTTTGAGCCAAACTGCCTCCTTGGCCGCATCAGAAGCTGCCACATATTCGGCCTCCATGGTAGAGTTGGCAGTACATGACTGCTTGACACTCCTCCAACTTATAGCTCCACCTCCCAAGGTAAAAACAAATCTTGAAGTCGACTTTCTGGCATCATTATCTGACTGGAAGTCCGAGTCTGTGTACCCAATGGGTATCAAATTCTCGGCTTGGTAAATCAGCATATAATTTCTAGTTCTCTTAAGGTACTTAACTATATGCTTTACCACAGTCCAATGTTCTCTCCCCGGGTTAGACTGGTATCTGCTAACCATGCCAACAACAAAACAAATATCAGGTCTAGTACATAGCATTGCATACATGAGGCTTCCCACCGCCGAAGTATAAGGTAATTCCTTCATTTTTTCTATCTCGTCAGGTGTTTTAGGACAATGATCCTTGGATAAAGTGATTCCATGTCTGAAACGAAGAAATCCTTTTCTTGGAATCTTGCATGCTAAAACGGGCAAGAATCACATCAATATAAACCGCTTGAGATAAACCCAACATTCTTTGTTTCCAATCTCGCAAGAGCTTGATCCTTAGAATGTGACTAGCTTCTGTTTGCCAATTCCCGCAAGTATACGGTTGTCTCAAGTAATATAGACTATGAAAGTCCGAATATCGTTCACACGATGATCGCTACAAGGAAAATAACAATGATCAAAGGAGTATCAACTCAAATATAGTTAACAAATGCAAATGGAGATGACAAAAACAATGGAAATACAAATCAAGATAATAACAATGGAAATAAAAGAATGCAAACTAAAAGAAAATAAGAAACTAGATAACAAAGAGATGTTAGTAAAAATAGAAAAACTCAAGTAAGAACAAACCAAAAACAAGATTAATAAAAAGTTAATAACAAAAACAAAATGACAAGGTTAAAACAATAATAATGGAGAAATGTTAGATCGATCAAGTGAATAAGTGTGTGAAAATAAGTAAAAGATCAAGATAAAAAGAAACTAAAAGCATCCATGAAAACTAACTAATAAGGAGAACAATATTAGAAAATGAGTGGTGGAGATAAAAAGAAATGTACTAAAAGTGTAAAATCAAAAGGGGAATAAAAACAAACACATAGAAGGTAAGAACAAATAAATTAATGGATATGATGGTGTGGATAGAAAAATGGAGTGAGAATTAAAACAAGTGAATAAATGTGTGGGAATGTGAATAGAATCTAACTACAGTAAGTAAAATAAGCAATAAGCAATACTAATGGATAGATTGAATCATCTAGAATCCACTAAGTAACACTAATCCAACACTAATGCTCTTCTCTTTTCCCAAACAAATACTTAAATCTAATGAAAAATAAATCCTTAGATTTGGAAAATATAACTTTATAGCTCTAAGATAAAAATTAACAATCTAATAGCTAAGACTTTTTTCCCTTCATAAAAGAAAAGATTCCTAATGACTATCTATCAAAAGTAAGCACAAACCATTAAAAGATATTAACTCCTAAGCATGATTTATCAAACCTAAGCATAGATAGTAAAAAGAATGCTAAGAAAGAAAATAAGCATGGAAAGTAGCACATTGCAATGGAGAAAAATTTATTCTAGCATGTTAAGCACATAAACAAAGGGAATTAAGAGCATAAGCAAAATGAATAGTATTAACTTAGCTTCATCTAGAAGATCCAATCAAGTGATTAGCTACCCATTGGAGAAGACAAAGCTTTCATTACAAATCTTCAAATTTTACAAAGCTTTCCTCACTTTCTCTCTACAATTGCTTTCAATTACATGAAGAGCTTAAGTAAAGAGGAGGAGGCTCTCCTTGCTTGTGTTTTTAATGCCTAAAGCTACCTTCCTTATATAGAAAAATTTGCCTTTCTCTATTTTGGTTTCTTTCCGATGTGGGACTTTACAAGAATGGAAATATGAACATATGAATGTGATCCCATGTTAGAAAACAGGTCCTAGATTGATATGCGATTTTGACCCCCGAAACATCCGAATTGGGAAAAATGTTGTGAAATATTATTTGTAGATCTTAGAACAAGCTTTCCAATGCTTCTGAGAACACCTGAATTGGACACCCGAGTAAAACGATATGGTCAAAATATCAACCCACGTTTTTCATTTTTCTTCTTATTATTGGCCTAACTTTGTCATTTCTTCATCCAATTGTCTTCCAAACTTATCCTTACTCTTTTTAACTCTTGAATCTCAACTTTAATCTTCAAATTAATCTTCAATTAACACCTACAAAGATAAATTAACATAATTGAGAGTATTTTCAAATATATTTTGTATGGAAGCCATTAAAACTCATATAAATGCATTCAAATGACCATCTATAATGGAAAGATATGAGCAAAGTATGATAGGGAGGAAATTTATTTTTTATTTTTACTAAAAATAGCGTTTTGAGTTCTTTTATCTTTGAAAAATCATAAAATAATGCTATGAAAGTGTATCTTTTGTGAACTCATCACACCCCCAAACCTACATTTTGCTAGTCCCGAGCAAAATAAAAGAAAACTAACTATATGCAGGAAATAATAAAAAGTCCTAACTTACTTTCACAGGAATCGCGGTTGCACTTAGCTCGTGCAACAAGCCATTTAAACCCCTAAGTTTCCTCTAGTGGACGAGTTTTGTCTCGTGAGGGTTTTCAGCGAATAAATCCTACAAAATTCTTTTTATTTATATCCTTAGGTTTTTAGCAAGCTAATAAAAATGAGAGCAAGTTTAGAACACTATCCAATTGCTAAAAATCTTTCAATGATGCTCAGGTCTCGGAGTGTATTTGAGTGAGTTTAGCCAACACTTGTGCGGTTTTGGGTTCTGAGAAAACACAACTTTGATCACCTTCTAAATCCATTCGTTTTGACTTCAGCCTCACAGTCATACTCTCGGAAATAAAATCGGGAAGATTTTTTGACTTTTCACTCTATAAGTGAGTATTGGCAAGGCAAAAGGACTCACATATCTTTTGAAAATGAGGAATTTTTGGAGAATTTATCTCATGGAAAGAACAACCATTTAACTGAGGGTGAAAATGCTCACTCAACTTCTCACTTGTTTAACATCCTAACTTTTCCTGAAATCCAATAGGTCTTTTATTGGTTGTAATGGGGTTAGGGGAAAGGGTTTCGTAAAATATGGAAAATGAGGTTTTGGAGTTTCTGAGAAGGTAAGGTCTTGAGTTTTCTTTGAAGGATTTTTCTTCGATTCGACTTCACTTTTTCTTTTTTTTTTTCTCTCTTTTTTTTTTTCTTTCAACCTTTCTCTTTTTTCATTTGTTTTCTTTTTTTCGAGAAGACTTTTTCCTTCGATAGATCATGTGAAGTATCAACAATACACACTTCCTTCTTTCTTCATCTTTTCCTTACACTTCTAAAAAACAATGGGTTGAAGGCTTTTTATTTGGGTAGAGAGGCTTTGGGATTTTTTAAGGAAAAATGCATGAAGGATAATAGCTCAAAAAGGGTTACTATGGAAACGTTTTTATAGGTAGGTTTTTAATGGTCATGGGGTTTTAATTTTAGATTGCCTATCATCACTTTACCAGGTCTAGAAAGGTGCTCACAAGCTACAAGTCAAGGTTAGTTCGCAATTTTGATGACACCCTCAATAGTTGGAAAGAAATAGGCACTAATGATATAAAAGAAATGTGCCAAAAACTACGAGTTTGAGTAGCTCTTCATTCTACTCAGAATTAGCGCAGAAGAGTCCTTACCATGGAGGAATAAAAAGGCTCTACACTCAATTGGTTTAGTCTCCACTAGTGATTTATCAGGGTCACTCAGATGTGCCCACTCTTCATTTGGACTATACTCATGTGGCTAAATGTGTAAGAATTTTTCCAAGACTCGATTACTCGATTTTGTTACACTTTTTTTTTAGGATTTGGATAGTATGGTAAACTAAGATTTTGAAATTTATTAACAAGCTAAAATCCCATGGAAAAATTTTTTTGTTTGATTTTTTTTAAATTAAAATTTTTTTAAAAATATTTACAGGAAAATATATGTGCAATGTAGTACCACACCCCCAAACCTAAATAAAACATTGTCCTCAATGATATGTAATGCGAAATGATAAATGGAAAAGGAAGAAAAAGAAAAAAAAAATGGAACGCCTTATCATGGGTTGATGCAAAAAAAGGAATATTGAGCTGCCTACCAACCAGTGCTAAGTTTCACTTTGTCAGCCCGACATAACCCTGAAAATTACTTATGCAACATACACATGGTACTGAACAGGAGTCTCTTCGACATCCTTGTCCTTAAGCTCCAGAAAGGGTTTCAACCTCTGGCCATTGACTTTAAAAACATCCCCATTCTTGGGGTTCTCGATCTCAACTGCCTCATGAAAATAGACAGTGCGCACAATGAAGGGTCCAGTCCAACGTGATCTTACTTTTCCTGGAAAAAGATGGAGGTGAGAATTATACAGAAGAACTTTCATGCCCGGTTCAAAGGATTTCCTCAAGATAGATGGATCATGGTTTCTCTTCATCCGATCATTATAAATCTTAGCATTCTCATAGGTGTAATTTCTAAGTTCCTCCAGCTCATTGAGATGCAACTTGTGTAGGTTATCGGCTTTAGCTAAATCAAAATTGAACATTTTGTTGGCCCAGTAAGCACTGTACTCCAATTCTACCAGCAGGTGACATGCTTTCCCAAAGATCAATCGATATGGAGACATTCTGATCGAGTCTTATAGGCAGTCCACTAAGCCCATAAAGCGTTTGTCAATCTTAAAGACCAATCTTTCCGGCTAGGATTGACTGTCTTTTCCAAAATTTTCTTTATTTGCCTATTAGACACTTCCACTTGTCCGCTAGTTTGTGGGTGATACGGAGTAACAACCTTATAAATGATAGAATATTTTTTTATCAGATTCTCAAAGGTGCTATTAGAAAAATGACTCCCACCATCACTGATAATCGCACTAGGGTTACCAAATCTAGAAAAGATGTTTTCTTTAATAAATTTAATAACCACATGACGTTCATTCGTTCTGGTTGGAATCACCTCTATCCATTTGGAGACATAATCTACAGAAAGCAAAATGTATAAGTTGCTGAAGGAACTCGGAAATGGACTTATGAAGTCTATGCCCCAAACATAAAAAAATTTCCACACTAAACATCAGATTTAAGGGCATCATGTTCCTCTGCGTAATTATGCCTAATTTCTGGCAACGCTCACAGTGCAAACTAAACGTGTGACAATCCTTAAAAAGGGTGGGCCAGTAAAATTCGCACTGCAACACCTTTGTAGCGGTCTTCCTAGAACTAAAATGCCCACCACAGGCGTGGTCATGGCAGAAGGATATCACACTTAAATAGTCCTCTTCTAAAATGCATCTCCTAATGATCTGGTCTGGACAGTACTTGAACAGGTATGGGTTATCAAAGAAGAAATGCTTAACCTCAGACAAAAAACTTGGACCTATCATGTTTGGACCAATGATCGGGCATCTGTCCAGTGACCAAGTAGTTAACGATATCAGCAAACCAAGGGAAATGGGAGACACTCAACAACTGTTCATCCGGGAAACTCTCACTCAATGGGATGCTCTCATGCTTGAGGTCTGTAGGTAATCAGGAGAGATGGTCAGCTACAACATTTTCAGAACCTTTCTTGTCCCGAATCTCAAGGTCAAACTCTTGTAACAAGAGAATCCACCTAATCAAACGGGCTTTCACATCTTTTTTCATCAACAAGTACCTAAGGGCTGAATGATCAGTGTAATCTATAACCTTAGACCCAATCAGGTAGGGTCTAAACTTCTCCAGGGCAAAGACGACAACTAACAGCTCTTTCTTTGTGGCTGTGTAATTCAGTTAAGCGTCATTCAAGGTCTTACTGGCATAATATATGACATGGGACGATTTGTTCACTCTCTGTCCTAGCACAGCCCCAAGAGCATGGTCAGAAGCTTCACACATGAGTTCGAAGGGAATTGTCTAATTAGGTGGCTTTATTATCGGGGTAGAGGTCAACTCCTTTTTTAATTACTCAAATGCTTGTAGGCGAGGTTCATTGAAGACAAAAGGCACATCCTTAGATAACAAATTGCTCAAGGGTGCAACTATCCTGCTAAAATTCTTAATGAACCGTTTATAAAAACCTGCATAGCCCAAGAAAGATCTGATATTCTTCACTGTTTTTTGAGGTGGTAGGTTGGAAATGAGATCAATTTTGGCCTTGTCGACCTCGATACCATTCTCAGAAGTAACATGGCCCAGGACAATTCCTTTTTTTACCATGAAATGACACTTTTCCCAATTCAAAACAAGATTCTTCTCTTGACATCTCACTAAAACAATGTTCAGGTGATGCAAACATTCTTGGAAACTACTCCCATGGACCGAAAAATCGTCCATGAACACCTCTAAGAATCGCTCGACCATGTCCGAAAATATGCTTATCATACACCTTTAAAATGTCGCAGGTGCATTGCACAGCCCAAAAGGCATGCGCCGGTAGGCAAATGTACCGAAAGGGCATGTAAAAGTTGTCTTGTCCTGGTCCTCGGGTGTTACAGGTATCTATTTATATCCGGAGTATCCATCAAGGAAACAATAAAAGGCATAACCAGCTAGTCTCTCAAGCATCTGGTTCATAAATGGGAGGGGAAAATGGTCTTTACGGGTGGCCAAGTTCAACTTTCTATAGTCAATGCACACTCGCCAGCTTGTCTGAGTCCTTGTGGGCACTAACTCGTTCCCCTCATTCTTTACTACAGTTATCCCAGACTTTTTTCGCACAACATGGACTGGGCTCACCCATGAGCTGTCAAAAATAGGGTAAATGATACCTGAATCCAACAGTTTTAGAACCTCCACTCTTATGACATCCTTCATTGATGGATTAAGATGCCTCTGTGGTTCTCTGGAATTTTTTACATTTTCTTCCAAATGGATCCGATGTTGAACCACAGATGGGCTTATTCCTTTTATATCTTCAATCATCCAGCCTATAGCCTTTTTGTGATCCTTCAGGATCTCAATCAATTGTTGTTCCTAGACTTCTTCTAGGTCGAGGCTATAATGACGGGGAGGGTCTCGGCTGGGCCCAAAAACACATACTTGAGGGTGTCAGGTAGTGGTTTTAGGTCGAGTTTGGGCGGTTCTTCAATTAATGGAACAGGTGGGGCAGCCGATGGAGTCAAGATCTCTTGCTTGGGTTGCCATTGACTCCTTTCAAAAGTAGGGGCAGAATCCAGTAATGCATTTACTTCTTTAATGTTTTTCTCAACATTAATGTTACCTCCAAATTATGCAAGACATGCCTCTAGTGGGTCTTCACAAACTAACTGTGATCCTACATTCTCAATAAGCTCCTCTAGGTAACTCACCTCACAAATTTCATAATCACTCTCATCTCTGGGTTGCTTACCAACATTGAAAATGTTTATCTGGACTGTCATATTCCCAAACGATAGGTGCATCACACCATTTCGACAATTAATCAGGGCATTGGAAGTGGCGAGGAATGGTCTCCCTAAAATTACCGAGATCTTCACGATATTTCCGATTGGTGGTCAGGTATCAAGGACTACAAAGTCCACCGGGAAAAAAAACTCACCTACCTTGATCAAAACATCCTCAACAACACCTTTGGGGTATCTAACTGAAGCATCAGCCAGTTATAAGGTCACCTTTGTCGGTTTCAGCTCACCCAAACCTAACTCCTCATATATCGAATACGGGAGCAGATTGACACTCCCACCCAAGTCCAGCAAAGCATGCTCTATGTGATGATCTCCTATTTGATAAGAAATTGTAGGACACCCAGGGTCCTTGTATTTGATTAGGGTCGAAGTGGTAATGATGGAACTGCATTGTTGGGCTAAAAAGGCCTTTTTGGGTACATTGGTTGTTCTCTTTAATGTGCATAAATCTTTGAGGACTTTGGCATAAGTCAAGATCTGTTGGATGGCTTCTAAGAGTGGGATGTTAATTCTCACTTGCTTGAACACTTCAAGGATTTTATCCAACTGGACATTATTTTTCATTTGACCTAGCCTCTAAGGGTATGGGGCCTTGGGAACAAAGGTTTTAGGAGGGGGCTCACTCTCACTCAGTGAGGCAGCTCCTATTGGTTTCTCAGGTTCCTTAGTAGGCTCTGGGTCCTTCTTTGGTTCCTCAGGTTCTTTTTTCAAAATTACATTCTCCCTCCTCACTTGGGTCCGTTCAGATTGCCTAGGGTCTTCTTCTGGTGTGTCAACCTCCCTTGCAGCCATTCTACGGGTGGTAACTGCATGTACTACATTGACTTGGTCATGGACTTTGCCCTTGTCATCATGGACAACAAACTGGCCCGTTGAAGTTTGGCCTTTGGGGTTGGCTTCGGGCTGACTTGGAAAGGTACCCTTGTCTTTTTGAGCTATTGACCTAGCCAACTGGCTGACAGTGTATTCCAGCTTGGCAATGTACTAGGTATTGGCATTCAAATTCTGAGTAGTACTTTGCTGGAATTGGAGGGTATTTTGGGCCAACATTTTCATTGTGTGCTCTAGAGAACTTATCTGCTGATTCTGGGAATTAAAATTCTGATAACCTTGGACCATGGGTGGTCCCTATGACACTTGGGGTACTTGAGGCTTTTGGTATCCCAGAGGTGGCATATGATTGGCCATTGGCTGATAAGGGTTTCCTTGGTGTTGTCCTTTGGTCCATGAAAAATTAGGATTATCCTTCCAATCAAGATTGTATGTATTAGAATACGGATCATACCTTGGCCGCTCATTTCTAGTATTTTGGTAGAGTGCACTCACCTCCTCCATACTCTCACTTTGACTTTGACCAAACAATGCTCTACATTGGGATCCAGGATGGGTAAAATCTCCACCATTGGTGCAGGGTGGGGCAATAGGGTCACTAACTGCTTGGCTCATCTTTAATGATTCCAGGGTCTTTGGAGTGGGCTGCTGACAAGTTTGGTTCATTTCAAGGGCTTCTAATCTCCTAGTCAACGTGGCCAACTTGGCCCTGGCCTCGGATTTGGGTTCCACTCTATGCATGCCCCTTCTTTCTGCAACAATGGGTCTTTTGGGATCCTCTCTGATAGGTTCCCATTGGAGAGTGTTCTCAGCTACCTCCTCAAGGTATGTCCAAGCTTGGTCAGCTGTCTTTTGGGTGAATACTCCGTTGCTAAAAGACTCCACCATGGTCTTAGTGGGATAGTCTAGTCCTTCATAAAGGATTTGGACTAGCCGGATCTTTTCGAATCCGTGATGTAAGCATTGCAACAATAAGTCTTTGAACTTTTCCATGTACTCATATATGGTTTCTCCCTCCAGTTGGTGGAAGCTGCTCAGGGTATGTCTAATGAAGGCCGTTTTCTGTTTTAAATAAAACTTTTTATAAAAGGCCTCGACCAGTCCCTCCCATGTGTTTATGGAATTAGCATGTAGGGCGTAAAGCCATGCTTTTGCCTTCTCCTTTAGCGAGAACGGGAACACCCTAAGTTTAAGGGCCTTTTCAGACATATGATTATGCTTCATGGTTCCACAGATTTCCTCAAACTCTCTCACATGCTTATATGGGTTCTCATTTTCCACCCCTCGGAAAATTGGTAACATCTGGATTAAGCCAGATTTCAGCTCAAATGAGGCATTTGTGGCGGGTATGATGACGCATGAGGGCTGGGTAGATCGGATTGGGTACATGTACTCCCTAAGAGTCATAGGTTGGGTTGGTGGGTTTTCGTCAGCCATTTCTTCAATGGCAATGGGTTCCGCAAAATTCTCAACAGGGATATCGAATAAATCAAAGCTCTTTAAACGAACCTGCACACGTAACCAATTGTGCATAAACTACCTCTCAACTTCAAAAGTGATGGTCCGCTCAAGTGATGATGAACAAGGATTAATAACGAAACACAAACAAGCAAAACAAAATGATTTTGAAAAACAAACCAAACTATGTTTAACTAAGGCTACCTAAGGTTAAGCTAGACAGCTCCTAACTGTGAAGAGTACACCTATGCCTCCAATCCGATCCTATGAAACGTAGTCGGCCAGGCAAGCCCCCAAGGGATTGGTGGGATCACGATGCACGTGGCAAAGGTTCCACTTAAATACAAAACTCCTAGAATAGATGAACTGTCTCCCTTAAGAGATAAGGCTATTCTAGGCACCGATTTCCATCAAGGAGCGCAAATGGTACAACCTTTGATGGTCTTCTCACAATGAGCTCGTGTCCTATGGTCACGTTTCTATTCAAATTTTATTAAAGGCTAAGGATTCCTAAGTAGTGAGGAAAATGAGTTCCTATGGGCAAGGAAATGGTGATGAAATCCAATCCTTATCTTGTTGGGGGTATGATTGCCCTTACTAAGTGTGTGCTTTCCAAATTACTTTGTGTATTTTAAAATGATTAAGCACTACAAAGCAAATAAACAATCAAACAACCAACAAAATTGACCCACTAACGGGGGATGTGTGGGTGTATCGAAATACGCACCTTCCAAACTAAATAGGGGGAAGATCAGTTAAAGTCGACCCAAGCCACCGACACCAATTTCAGTGTGCAAACTTGGGGAGCCGCGACGGTATCGTCCAACCGTCCTCCTTCCTTAATTATTACAATGCTTTGAAAACTTAAATGAACTTTAAAAAAAATTATTACAAACTTGAAATGAATCCTGATACAAGATTTTCTAAGAAAGCAATTTAAATTCCTAAGTTAGAGTTCTTTGGTTGCTTTTTTTCTTCCTTCCTTGCTCCAATCGCGGAATCTCTGAAAATACAAACAAAGAAAATGTATAGAATCCGCAATGAAAACTAAAAGAAAGAATAAAAATACGAATAAGCTATATGAAAGTTGAAAATCCTTAAAATCAAGTATTTCTATGTACGCTGATCCCCGGCAACGGCGTCAAAAACTTATTTGCCAATTCCCGCAAGTATACGGTTGTCTCAAGTAATATAGATTATGAAAGTCCGAATATCGTTCTCATGAGGATCGTTACAAGGAAAATAACAATGATCAAATGAGTATAAACTCAAATATAGCTAACAAATGCAAATGGATATGACAAAAAAAAAAAAATGGAAATACAAATCAAGATAATAACAATGGAATAAAAGAATGTAAACTAAAAGAAAACAATAAACTAGAAAACAAAGAGATGTTAGTAAAAATAGAAAAACTCAAGTAAGAACAAACCAAGAACAAGATTAGGAACAAGTTAATAACAAAAACAAAATGACAAAGTTAATACAAGAACAATGGAGAAATGTTAGATAGATCAAATGAATAAGTGTGTGAAAATAAGTGAAAGATCAAGATAAAAAGAAACTAAAAGCATCCATGAAAACTAATTAATAAGGAGAACGATATTAGAAAATGAGTGGATGGAGATAAAAAGAAATGTACTAAAAGTGTAAAATCAAAGGCGGAATAAAAACAAACACATAGAAGGAAAGAACAAATAAGTTAATGGATATGATGGTGTGGATAGAAAAATGGAATGTGAGAATTAAAACAAGTGAACAAATGTGTGGGAATGTAAATAGAATCTAACTAAAGTAAGTAAAATAAGCAACAAGCAATACTAATGGATAGATTGAATCATCTAGAATCCACTAAGTAACACTAATCCAACACTAATGCTCTTCTCTTTTCCCAAACAAATACTCAAATCTAATGACAAATCAATGCTTAGATTTGGAAAATATAACTTTAAAGCTCTAAGATAGAAATTAACAATCTAATAGCTAAGACTTTCTTCCCTTCATAAAAGAAAACATTTCTAATGACTATCTGTCAAAAGTAAGTATAAACCATCAAAAAATATTAACTCCTAACCATGATTTATCAAACCTAAGCATAGATAGTAAAAAGAATGCTAAGAAAGAGAATAAGCATGGAAAGTAACACATTACAATGAAGAAAAATCTATTCTAGCATGTTAAGCAAATAAACAAGGGGAATTAAGAGCATAAGCAAAAGGAAGAGTATTAACTTAGCTTCATCTAGAATATCCAATCAAATGATTAGCCACCCATTGGAGAAGACAAAGCTTTCATTACAAATCTTCAAATTTTATAAAGCTTTCCTCACTTTCTCTCTACAATTGCTCTCAATTACATGAAAAGCTTAAGTAAAGAGGAGGAGGCTCTCCTTGCTTGTATTTTTAATGCCTAGAGCTCCCTTCCTTATATAGAAAAATTTTCCTTGCTCTATTTTGGTTTCTTTCCGATGTGGGACTTCACAAGAATGGAAATATGAACATATGAATGTGATCCCATGTTAGAAAACAGGTCCTAGATTGGTATACGATTTTGACCCCCAAAACGTCCGAATTCGGAAAAATGTTGTGAAATATGATTTGTAGATCTTCAAGCAAGCTTTCCAATGATTATGAGATCACCTCAATCGGACACCCGAGTAAAAAGATATGGTCAAAATATCAACCCAAGTCTTTCATTTTTCTTTTTATTATTGGCCTAACTTTGTCATTTCTTTATCCAATTGTCTTCAAAACTTATCCTTACTCTTTTTAACTCTTGAATGTCAACTTTAATTTTCGAATTAATCTTCAATTAACACCTACAAAGAGAAATTAACATAATTGAGAGTATTTTCAAACATATTTTGTATGTAAGCCATTAGAACTCATATAAATCCATACAAATGGCCATCTATAATGGAAAGATATAAGCAAAGTATGAGGGGGAGGAAATTTATTATTTTTTTTACTAAAAATAGCGTTTTGAGTTCTTTTATCTTTGAAAAATCATAAAATAATGCTATGAAAGTGTATCTTTTGTGAACTTATCAGCTTCTCCTAAGTCCTTCATATCGAACTGACTGTTCAACCATACTTTGACCGAAGATAACAACCCAACATTGTTTCCAATGAGTAGGATGCCATCTACATAAAGTACTAAGAAAATCACCACATTTCCGCTGCAACTCTTATGCACACAGGATTCATCAAGGTTTTGCTCGAAACCATAAGATTTAACAGCTTGATCAAATCGAATGTTCTAAGATCTAGATGCTTGCTTAAGTCCATAAATGGACCTCTCAAGCTTGCACAACATGTTCACGGCTTTCCTCTACGAATCCTTCTAGTTGTACCATATAGATACATTCATCAAGATTTTTATTTAGGAAAGCTGTCTTGACATCCATTTGTCAAATTTCGTAATCGAAATAAGCCGTAATGGATAAATGGATCCGGATGGATTTCAGCTTGGCTAATGGCGAGAAAGTCTCCTCATAATCGATACCTTCTTTCTGAGTAAGCCCTTTCGCAACGAGCCTAGCTTTGAAGGTTTCAACCTTTTTATCCACCCCTCTTTTCTTCTTGTAGACCTACTTACAGCCGATAGGTTTTATCCCCTCTAGTGGTTCTACAAGATTCCAGACTTGATTATAGTACATAGACTCCATTTCCGATTTCATAGCTTGTTGCCATAGTTCTGCATCTTTGCCCTGGAGTGCTTCATTATAGTTACAGGGTTCAATATCCAGCTCATCAGGGACTCTGTCTTATGACTCTCCCAAGAACATATACCATTCGGGTTGACGAATAACCCTCCCACTACGACGAGGTACATCCTGTTTTTGTATCTGGGTAGTGTCAGTCTGTGCTAAAACTAATCCAGGTGTGCCACCATTGACATGCTGATCCGGCTGGTCACCCATCATGTTGGTGGTTTCTCCAGGAGTATCATCAGCTTGAGGTGTTTCCTCCTGTGCTATTGGCGATGGAAAATTTTGGGTAGGTCTTTCTTCCCTCAATTCCTCTAGAACAATTCTGCTTTTGGGCTTGTGGTTCATTACATAATCCTCTTCTAAGAATCGAGCATTGGTGCTAACAATGACCTTTCGATCTTTAGGATTATAGAACAAACCACCTTTTGTTCCTCTGGGATAGCCAACGAAAATGCAAACTTCTGTTCTTGGTTCCAACTTAACTGCGTTCCCTTTCAGCACATGTGCTGGAGTACCCCAAATCCGAATATGCTTTAAACTGGGTTTGCTCCCAATCCATAGTTCTGTGGGTGTAGTAGGTACTGACTTAGATGGAACTAAGTTTATAATATATGCAGCCGTTTCTAGAGCATGCCTTCAGAAAGAAATAGGTAAATCAGAATAATTCATCATTGACCTTACCATATCCATAAGAGTTCTATTCCTTCATTCTGCTATACCATTTTGTTGAGGTGTACCTGGTGCAGACAGCTGGGATGTAATCCCCTCTTGGGCTAAGTAATCCCTAAATTCTCCAAAGAGGTACTCGCCACCATGATTAGATCGTAGTGTTATGATACTCTTACTTAAAAGCCTCTTCGTTTCCACCCTATACTCCTTGAATTTTTCAAAGCATTCGGACTTACGGCGCATTAAGTAAGTGTACCCATACCTTGAGTAGTCATCAATGAAAGTGATGAAATATTCAAAACCACCTCTAGCCTGGACATTCATGGGACCACAGAGGTCAGAGTAAACCAATTCCAACAGTTCTTTGGCCCTATAGCCTTTTGCCGAAAAGGGACACTTGGTCATTTTCCCCTCTAAACAAGACTCACAGACTGGATTGGCCTCCACTTCCAATGATTGTAATGGTCAATTTGCAACCAGTCTTGAAATCCGATGTAGATTAATATGTCCAAGGCGTAAGTGCCAAAGGTACGTTTGGTTCAATTTAGAAGGTTCCTTTCTCTTACATGGTAGTGTAGTTGTGTTATTTGATTCGGTCAGTTGCAGTTTAGGAGAGACAGGATTAACAATATAAAGATCATCCACTAATGAACCAAAACAGATAAAACGCTTATTGTACTTAATAACCACAAATTTATTAAAATAAACGGAATATCTGTCTTTAACCAACTTGGAAACAGAAATTAAATTCCTCCGTATGGAAGGAACAAAAACACAATATTTTAATAGTAAAGTCCTATCTCTACTAAAGCTTAGACAAACGTCTCCTACTGCAACTGTTGCCACTCTTGTAGCATCACCCATAAGCAAATAAATCTCCCCGTCACTTAGCTACCTGGTTTCCTGGAACCTCTGTAATGAATTGTAAACATGATTAGTGGCTCCCGTATCTACACACCAGGTACTTGTAGATACAACCGCCAAACATGATTCAACAACTAGTGAATGAAATTTACTTTTATTGTTCACTTTGTTGAGAAAAGTTGGACATTGCTTTTTCAAGTGCCTTGCTTCCTTGCAATGAAAACACTTGCCCTTAGGCTTTTTCACTGCACCCTGTGGTCCGTTGCCCCCTTGAAGAACTTCCATACGATTCTGACCCTTTTTCTGTTTCTTCTTGCCTTTCGGCTTAGAAACAGAACCTCTTTTAGTAACGTGAACACTAGGTGGTTTTTTCAGAAGGCCCTCAGCAGCCTAAAGTTCCTTGAGTAATTCCGCCAGAGAAAAATTAAGCTTGTTCATGTTGTAATTTAAGCAAAAATTCTCAAAGGAATCAGTCAAGGACTGGGGAATGATATCGATCTGGGTCTCCCCATCAATTTCAGCTCCAAGGACCTGTAGTTCATTGAGGTGTCCCATAATATTTAGAACATGGTCCCTCATAGAGGTACCTTTAGCCATCTTAGTGTTAAACAGTTCCTTCATAGCATTCTGTCTAGCTGTCCGATCCTGATCGCCAAACATCTCCTTGAGACTGTACATGATGTCGTAGGCAGTGGGACGGGACTGTTGCTGATGTTGCAAAACATTTTACATGGATGCCAACATGTGACATTGCGTCATCTCATCAGCCTTCATCCACTTTTTGTATGCCTCGATGGCAACCTCATCGGTTCATCCATCTTCATGTTTCTCTGGGCAAACCTCAGTGAGCACATATTTGTACTCTTCAGCAGTTAGTACAATATCCAGATTTCTTTTCTAGTCAATGTAATTAGGCCCAGTGAATTTGTGTTCTTTGAGAATTACAGCAAGTGGATTGAAGGCACCCATCTAAGTACCTGAGATTTACATAATTAACAAATTATGATGGGCAAAAATAAATCTTTGGATTCAAATAGAAGGAAAAATTGGCTCCCTCCGCCAATCTAAAAAAGAATCCGACAACAATCTAAAACACCAATGTACAGTATGCCTCGATGTGAGAACAAGTACCATACTTATTTTGTTTAGATAGGACATAATCTTTCGGTTCTACTATCAAGGCAACAAACCATGCCAAGTAAAACCAAATAGCTGTCATAACTTTGGTCCTATAAATAATAGAAGTGGCTCAGATGGAGAGCATACTGTTATTTATAGCTAAGTGTATACCATCATTATAATTCAAGGTCCATTATTTCGTATTCAGTCCCACCAGATGGAGCAGAGACTTATACTAATAATTACCCTGAATCATCCATATGGGAGTTTGTATTGGAGATTCCATAATTAACTCATCCGATTAGGAGGAAGACTTCAAGGCCAACACATAAATCAATTACATCTCCTACAAACCAATGATGGAGACCATGGGATTTTATGAAGTTCCCTCTCCCACTTAGTTATTTAACAATGAGGGTTCTTATAAAATAGTTTAATTAAGACCAGTTTAAAATCTAGTAGTAACAGACAACCATGTCTTCACTACTACACCATTCTAAACACAATTAAACAGGATTGATATTATATCCAGTAAGCAATCATCATATCTAGCAAGCAATTATCATATCTAGCAAGCAATGATAATAATAGAAATCCAAGCACAAAAAGGAATGACAACCAGCACAAGATGCCTAGCTATCATGGTCAAGTAGGATCCTTTTGTCTTCACGATTGCCACTTCTTTAAACATGCGCTACGCAAAGGGGGTCCGGGGGTGTCCTCGGGCGGGGTTCCAAGGGCAGCGCCCCAGCGGGGGCTTTCAGGGGTAGCACCCCGAAACATACACACATGGTGACCAAGATAGCCAGATCAATAACTCAGTTGCTGCAAAACAAAGGCTAGATATTCCGCTGCAAAACAACGGTTATTCACAGCAAACGCAGACCATGTTTTCTTACAGCAACCTATAATCTTTACTATATTCTCTTCAATCCATACGCAGTATCAAGATTGGCTTTGATACCAATTGATAGAAACGACTAGAAACCAGGATCTGAAGATATTGCGTACAGATTATTACAGAAATTATTATGGACAAATATGATTAAATCATACCTGCGAGATCTCTCTGATCTGATCTCGAACTTACAACAACTCGAAAACCTCAAGATCTTCTACTGTATTCATATATGCTCGAACTCGCACCAGGGAGTGGGCCTCTTCTGCGAATTCTCCTCGCTCTCTCAAAACCGAGATTTCTCTCTTCTTATTCTGGTGGTTAATCTAGAAGCAGTAACGCGTATTTATAGGCTACAATAGGGACCTTAAGAAGCAAATAAGGATAGGCTCCTTATGGAAGTAGGAAACCCTAATTCGACCCAAATTAGAATCCTAGTTCCATAAATTACAATTCAGTCCACTAAAGAATTGTAATTGCACTCTAGTCCTTATTCTCAAAATTATAATTCGAGCTTCTTGTTATTAAATGCTCATTAATCTCCCTACGTTAAAATTTCAGATATCCATCGATTAAATAATTACCGACTACTATATTTAATCGATATCTTTATAATTCCTTGAGACCTTACACTTATTTGATATGTCAGACACAAAGTCCACATACAGGGTTTGACATAATTAAAACTTATAAGCTTAATCAAGGGGATATCATCAATCCCTACTACTGGACGTGGATTCCGACAATAAACTAATATCCACCATACGCATAGTGTAGTCATCCAATTCACTGAAATTGTTGATCTACAAAAGATCTCATTCCTTTGTAAATCAAAATGCCAAACACCAGATGTATGTGTCTATTATTTATATCGGGATTAAGAGTACAAGCACTCACAATAACCATTTGGATGTTCGTCATCTTATATAGTCAGTATAAAGACAATAAACCCAAAAACATGGTCCTGTTCAATACACACATAGTGTATTAGCATAATGAGTCGAAACTATACCGTTTCCCGCAGCCAAGACAAGCTTGCTAAAACATCATGCTACAATCATACTGATGGTGTGTCCAAATCCATCTAGATTGTGAACTATAACTTATATTCTATAAGAACCAACAAATAAGTCTTCTGTGTGTAAGCAGAACTTTACACACCAACCTGTCTACTTTATAGAATAAAAGACACTCACATACATAATAATAAACAATGCAACCATTTGCCCATACAAAATCTCATTTAGATGAGAAGATAAAATATACTAAAAATGAATAAGTAAAAGACAAATACATAAAGCATGTTTTTAGTATAAATTTCCAACAGTTCGCTAGCCCGAGGCTGCGACGTGCACATACAGGATGGTACGGAACATTTCGTCTGCTTTCACGATTTCCCACAAGTTTCCACGGTGAGGATCCCATATGGAGTCACACTATGACATGATTGATATTTCAATAGAAGCTTGTAGCAAATTATACATACGGAGTCATACTATGACTGGGAAGGAGTAGGGTAACTGATTATTCGCTACACAACCCGATGCACCACACCGTGGATCGTAACTCATAGGAGTAAGCAGGGCAAACAAATGCTCACTAAAACCCGGTGTGCAACATGCAAATTAAAGGACGATATATGCCATGTACGCAGAAAATAATAACTTAAAGGTCAGATAGGATAAATTTGTATAACTGTCAAGGATCCATTACAAATTACTAATCTTAAACTATGGGCTGCCATTGACATGTCAGGATAGTAGGATTTGGTATTGCACACACTTAGGGTCCAGTCACTGGTTATTATGTTTCTTAGTGCCGAATTGCATTATTTAGTTTCCCAAAACCCTAATCATGTGTATCCCCACATCTATGATACACTTACATGCCTCCGGACAACCTACCAGGGTGAAGACCAAGCGCAATAAACACCCTAACTAATACCAAGTTCAATTAGTAGAAAGGGGTCCAAGTTCTAAGTCAACCAACCATAGGGAGGTGGGGTAGATCATGTAATCTTTATCAATCATAAAATACCGCAAGTGCACGGGTGTTTAGATGAAATAGTGGTAAGAACGGGTCGAACCCACAGGGAGCTAATTAAAGAAACTTTTAAATTAAGAAAACCAATTAACTAACGATTAAGGAAAGTTTCGAGGTTTTAGAAATAAAAACAAGCAACTAATTTAGAAAGACAAAAACTACCAATTAATGGAAGTGATTAGAGCATAGAAATCCAATAAGCATCCACCAATTATTTATCAAGTAACCATAACTTGTACCAATTTTTACTTCAAACCAAAGACAAATCAGTGTTTCTAATTTGGAAAATCTAACTTTTAAAATCCCTTTTTAATCATAAAAATTCAAAACTCAAGACTTCCTTCATCTGATAAAAGAATAAAAATAATTTAAGAACTACCAATCAAAATTAAGCATAAACCATGAAAAGATCCAAATCCTAAGAATGGCCTATCAAACCTAAACATGAGTAATAAAAAATTAATCTTTATTTTTAGAAATAAAAATAGAGATTTGCCTAGGGCACGAAGACAAGCCTATTAATCATTAAGCACATAATCATGGAACACAAATTAGAACTACAAAATAAATAAAAAGGTGATTTACTTACCTACATCCATAGCTCTAATAAAAAAAATTAGCCCGCCAATGCAAAAAAATGCCTCTTGATTTGTCATTAAAAATTGCATCTTTACAACTTCTCCTTCACAAAAATTCTCCTTCAAATTAAATCCTTGGACAAGGCCCAAGGGTACCAAAATAAAATAAATAAATAAAATACACATGGAAAACAAGAAAGGAAGAAAAGAAAGAAGGGAATTGGAGAGAGGGAGTGTTGCACATGAGATGCTCTCCATCACTGTTTTGGGTTGGTTTTATAGTTGTTGATGCCTCCTTTTTAGCAAAGAATCTCCTTTCTTTTAGGACTATTTTTCTTATTTGTAGAGATTTCTTGCTTAGGACTCAAGCTAGGCTTCACACTTGGAAATAATTTGAATTGGAGAGGATTTGTTACTAAGTGTGGTCTCTTGGGCTCCAACTCTTGCCAAATTGAACTCCTCTGACGTCTCTTATATTGCTAATTTTGAAAACTTTTTGTAATTCTCACATAGAATTATAAAAGCCAACTTTCCGAGGTCATATCTCCCTCAATATAACTCCAATTTATGTAATGTTTGGCTCCAAGGATATGTACTTGAAAAGACCTTTCCATTTCAATTTGCTGCCCTGAAAAATTCGAGAATAATTGTGCAATTAAGGGAACTTCGATGTTTGGCATGCAATGGGGTGTGTGGGACCCATGTTGGACGTCCAAGGCATGTTTGGACTCTTTATTTGCTTTCTTATTTGATTCTCTTCCCATATTTGGCACGCTTCCTCACTTGCAACTTTGACTAGCCAACTCCCCTTGCAAAGTTTCTAATTTGCACTCTCTTCAACACCATCTTTCCAAATCCGAGTTTCTTCTTTTCTCTTTGAGAATTTCTAATCTTTCCAACTCCACCAAGCTGTCAAGATATGTGGGCCCACCATGAAGAGTGTCGCCTTTGTTCTCTCTCAAGTTTCACCAATGTAAGTCCCACTCTTGATTTCTTCTTCATAAATAAAATTAAATAATGTCAATAATAATCAAGTGTGAGGAATCTAGATGGACTATGCATGAGACCCTAAATACCTACTTAATGCACCAAAAATACCCAACTTTTCAAAAATAACATACTGTATCAAAATTAGCAGGTATGCATTAGTGAAGCTAAAAAAAAAACTAATTTTTGGGTGATAAATGAGTTGAAAATCCCTAATTTCACAAAAATCATGCAATGTAATGAAATTTGACCAAATTTGACTAAGATTCCAAATTTGATGCTCAAATGCATGAAATCATGAAATTAAGTGTAATTCTATGCAATTGACCTAATTAAGTTCACAAATGCATATAAAATGATGAATGAAAGCTACAATTTTGTGGAATTATCACACCCCAAACCAGCTTTTTGCTAGTCCCCGAGCAAAATAAGTGAAAAAGGAGAAGTTTACTATCTTAACAAATGCAGAAAAACAAAAAGAAAAATACCACTTTCGCTGGCCCTCTCGACTGCATTTAGCATATACATCAAGCCTTTAAACCCTTAAGTTCCCCTTAGTGGACATGTTGTGCCTCGTGAGGGTTTGCAGTGAATTTATCCACAAAATTCTCTCTTTTTTTTCTTTCTTTTTTTTTTTTTTTTTTTGCAAAGAATGCTATAAAGCTAACAAAATCCAAGGAAATTCTTCCAAGAGAAAATTTAGACACCGACTATTCTCGGTTCTTGAAATTTTCAAGAGAAATCTTAAATTTGGTTCACCAATCCCATCTTTTGGTCAGAAACTCTCAAAATCATGCTAAATTGATCGTACACGGTCAAAAGTATGTATTCGTAATAAGCAACAAATGATCCACCAAGAATTTCTGTGAAAATAATATATATTTTAAATTCTGGGACGCTAACCTTAGCAAAGAAAAACGGACTTCCTCTCAAGGCGATAATGATGGCTTTTGCACTACTGTTTTTTCTAAGTGCATAATTTTTTTTTTTTTTGAAACATACACATGTGACTGTGCAATGCCTAGGTCCCTTAAGCTTTCTAATTAATCCATGTAACGAGCATTAGGCAAATGACTCCCAAGCCAGATGTCTTTAAGGCACTTGGTATGTAAATACCCCTACGGGTGTACTGGCTCGGCTTAAAAATGCTATAAACCCAAACTAGTCACAAAACCTCTTATTCTTTTCAAGACTTCTAACTAAACACTTTTTCTTGTGGTCCCCAACAATAAGCAGCCCTTCCCATGTATATGTTGGGAATTTATACTAAAATCATACTTTTATGTATTTATCTTTGACTGATTCTTTCTTAGTATATTTTTCTTCTCATATAACTGAGATTTTGTATGGGCAAAAGGTTGCACTGTTAATTATTATGCATGTAAGTACCTTTTATTCTATAAAATAGACAAGTTGGTGTGTAGAGTTCTACTTACACACGGAAGACTTAAATGTCGGTTCTTATAGAATATAATTTGTTGTTCACAATCTAGATGAATCTGGACACACTATCGGTATGATTGTAGCTTGATATTTCAGCAGGCTTGTCTTGGCTGTAGGAAACGGTATAGTTTCGACTCATTATGCTTATACACTTTGTGTATATTGAACATGACCTTTTTTTTGGGTTTATTGTCTTTATACTAACTATATAAGATGATGAACATCCAAATGGTTATTATGAGTGCATGTACTCTTAATCCCGGCATAAATAATAGACACATACATTTAGTGTTTGACATTTTGATTTACGAAAAAGTGAGATCTTTTATGGGTCAACAATCTCAGTAAATTGGATGACTACACTATGTGTATGGTGGATATTAGTTTATTGACGGAATCCACATCCCATAGTAGGGATTGATTATATCCTCTTGATGAAGCTTTTAAGTTTTGATTATGTCAAACCTTGTAGGTGGACTTTGTATCCAACATATCAAATAAGTTAAGTGTACGGTCTCAAGGAATTATAAAGATATTGATTAAATATAGATGTCAGTAATTATTTAATCGATGGATATCTGAAATCTTAACGTGAGGAGATTAATAAGCATTTAATAACAAGAAGCTCGAAATATAATTTTGAGAATAAGGACATGAGTGCAATTATAATTTTTTAGTGGACTGAATTGTAATTTATGGAACTGGCATTCTAATTTGAATCGAATTAGGGTTTCTCGTTTCCATAAGAAGCCTATCCTTATTTCCTTCTTAGGGTCCCTATTGTAGCTTATAAATATGCGCTACTGCTCTCTACGTTAACATACAAGAAAAAGGAGAATTCGCAATTGAGGCCCACTCTCTGGTGCAAGCTCAAGCATATAGGAATACAGTAGAAGATCTTGAGATTTTTGAGTTGCTTTAAGATCGAGATCAAATCAGAGAGATCTCGCAGATATGGTTTTTAATCATATTATCTATAGTTATTTCCGCAGAGATCTGTACATAATATCGAGAGTTCCTGGTTTCTACTTTTTTCTAACAGTATCCACCCGTCGAACCAAGAAGCTCTGTAACAATAAGGGTCGATTTTCCATTTTTTTTTAATTATCAAAGAAAAATGAAAATCATAGCTTCACATTCAAAACCTTGAAAACATATACAACCTGTGTTAAAGTGAGGGATCAAAATTCAACACTTTTCCAAAAATCCTTTCCATAAATAAAATAGTGAACCATTGTTTTCTTTTTCCAAAAATAAAAATTCTCTCAAAAGTTTCCCTTTAACCTAACAATAGCAAAAATGTTCAAAATTTATTTATTTCTTAAATCTCCTAAAAACAAAAAAAGAAATTGAAAAAGAAAATGTAGAATGAAAATTGAACAAATGATCACATGTCAAGTTCTCACTCACACCCCCAAACCTAAATCCAACATTGTCCTCAATGTTATGAATGCATGTGTAATGTGAAAATGAACAATAAGGAAAATTGGAACGTTTTACCATGTGGGGTGATTGCAAATGAATGTGATCAACTAGCTCAATTATCTTCCAAAATTGGGTTGCCTCCCAAATAGCGCTAAACTTAATGTCGTCAACCCGACATGACCAAAAATAATTAGTCCTAGTAAATGGGGTTTCCAGAAGGATATCCTCAATGTATTCCTTCACAAAGTTGATCACCACATGGTGATCATTCTTTCTAGTAGGTATTGCTTCCACCCATTTTGAAACATAGTCCACAGTAAGTAAAATATACAAATTCCCAAAAGAAATTGGAAATGGTAACATAAAATCGATCACCCAAACGTCAAAGATTTCCATTATCAAGATTGGATTCAAGGGAATCATATTCCTACAATTGATTTTTCTAAGCTTTTGACACCGATCGCAACTCAGACAAAACACATGACAATCCTTGAAGATTGTGGGCCAATAGAAACCACATTGCAAAACTTTTGCAGCAGTCTTTTTAGAGTTAAAATGGCCCTCGCATGCACGATCATGGTAGAATGAAATGACCAAGTAATGGTCATGATTAGGAATGCATCTTCTGATGATCTGGTCTGGGCAGTATTTAAAAAGATACGGGTCATCCCAGAAAAAGTACTTGACCTCTGCTAGAAGTTTTGATCGATCTATTTTGACCAATGGGTGGGCATCTCTCCTGTAACAAGGTAATTGATTATATCTGCAAACCAGGGGATTTCAGAAATATTGAGCAATTGTTCATCAGGAAAATTTTCATTCAGTGAGACTTCATCTGATGGCTCTAAGGGTAACCTTGAAAGATGGTCTGCTACAACATTCTCACATCCCTTTTTATCTCTTATTTCCAAATCAAACTCTTGTAGCAGGATGATCTACCGGATCAATCGGGCTTTTGCATCTTTTTTGGACAAAAGGTATCTCAGAACAGCATGGTCCGTGTAGATGATGACTTTGGACCCTATCAAGTATAACTAAAATTTCTCTAAGGCAAAAATCACAGTTGGCAATTCTTTTTCAGTGGTTGTGTAATTTAGCTGTGCATCATTGAGGGTCCTACTTGCACAGTAAATTGTATTAGGTAACTTCCCAACCCATTGACCCAAAACAACTCCAATAGCAGTATCGGATGCATCATACATTAGCTCAAATGGAATGGTCTAATCAAGTGGCTGAATTTAGTTCCTTTTTTAGTCTCTTAAAAGCCTTTAGACACCTCTCATCAAATTCAAACGGGGGCTCTTTTGTCAGCAATTGGCATAAAGATTTAGCAAGTTTACTAAAATCCTTGATGAATCTACGATAAAAAACAGCATGGCCCAGGAATGATCAAATCTGCTTAACTGATTTTGGTGGTGGCAATTTGGAGATCAAATTGATTTTTTCTTTGTCCACCTTAATTCCATTATGAGAAATAATGTATCCCAGAACTATGCTCCTTTTTACCATAAAATGACATTTCTCCCAATTTAAGACTAGATTCTTTTATTTGTATCTTTCAAGCACTCCTCAAAAGAATTGCCAAAGACCGAAAAATCATCCATGAAAACCCCAATGACTCCTTCTACCATGTCAGAAAATATGCTCAACATGCACCTTTGAAAGTTGGCCAATGTATTGGATAGGCCAAAGGGCATGCATTTGTAAGAAAAAGTGCTAAACGGACAAGTGAAGGTGGTCTTTTCCTGGTCCTTGGGTGCAATTGGAATTTGATTGTAACCAAAATAACTATCAAGAAAACAATAATATGCATGACCGGCTAGCCTTTCAAGCATCTGATCCATGAATGGGAGGGGAAAATAATCTTTTCGAGTGACTGAGTTCAACTTCTTATAATCAATGCATACCCTCCATCTAGTTTGTATCCGAGTGGGTACCAGTTCATTGACCTCATTTTGAACTACTGTTATTCCAAATTTCTTTGGTACCACTTGAACCGGGCTCACCCATGCACTATCAGATATGGAGTAAAACACCCCTGCATTAAGTAATTTCAAGAGTTCTGACCTAATTACTTCCTTCATTACAGGGTTCAGTCGCCTCTGTGGTTTACGAGAAGTTTTTGCATTTTCTTTCAAATGGATTCTATGTTGAACCACATATGGGCTAATTCTTTTGATATTTGCGATGGACCACCCTATAGCTTCCTTGTGTTCATCCAAAATTTTCACGAGTTTTTCCTCTTGGACAGGATCCAAGTCTGAAGCTATAATCACTAGAAGGGTTTTTAACTGGCCTAAAAACACATATTTCAAGGTATCCAGCAACTGTTTGAGTTCTAACTTAGGAGGCACTATAATCGATGGGACAGGTAGGGAAGCAAATGGAGTCAGAATCTTATGCTTCGGTTGCCACCTGGAGTAGTCCATGGATGGGGTTGAGTCTAGTAGTGCATTGACTTCCTCAATATGTCCATCTATATCAAAATCACTTCCAAGTTGGGCAAGACAAGCCTCTAATGGATCTTCAAGTTTCAGATGGGGTAAGTGATTTTCCACCAATTCATGAATGTAACTGACTTTAAAAACCCCATCATCCTCATTGGGAGGTTGCTTACTGACATTAAAAAGTTCAGTTGAACTGTCATGGTCCCCAAAAAGATTTCCATCCCTCCATTCCAACAATTTATCAAGGCATTTGAGGTGGCTAGGAATAGTCTCCCCAAAATTACTGGAATTTTGGGTTTAGCCCCAAATGTGTGTTTGGTCTCCAAGATAACAAAATCGAAATGAAACAGGAGGTCTCCGACTTTGATCAGAACGTCTTCAACTACCCCCTTGGGACATCGAATCAATACATCAGCTAATTGCAAGGTCACATGTGTCCTTTTCAATTCCCCCAAAACTAATTCTTCATAAACAAAGTACGGAATAAGGTTCACACTTGCACCCAAGTCTAGCAAAGCTTTCTTTATGTGATGCTCCCCTATCTGGCAAGAAATGATAAGACACCCTGGGTCCTTATATTTGATCAGGGTTGGACAGGAAATGATCGAGCTAGCTTGTTGGGCTATAAAAGCCTTATTGGGCACATTTGTAGTCATTTTGAAGGTGCAAATGTCCTTCATAAATTTTGCATAGGCCGGATATGTTAGATAGCATCAAGTAGTGGGATATTAATCCTCACTTGTTTGAAAACTTCTAGCATTTTATCCAACTGAACAGTTAATTTTGCTAGGCCTAGCTATGTGGGTATGGTGCCTTGGGAACATAAGTCCTAGGAGTGGGCTCACTTGGTGATGGTTCAATATTGACTGGGTTCTCTTTGACTGGGTCTGGTTCTAACATGGGTTCAGTATTCACACTTGGTTCCTTAGTTTCAACTTTCTCACTTGATTCTTCCTCAGTTTCCTTGGGTGGTTCGACCTTGTTATCAACCTGTGTATCCGACCTAAGAGTGATTATGGATTTGACTTGATCCGGGCCTTTTCCTTTAGGATCATGAACAACTTGGCACTTGGGATTAGGTTCGGGTTGACTAGGGAAGGTTCCCTTATCTCTGGCACTTCTGGAGTTGGCCAGTTGGCCCATCTGATAGTCCAGTTTTGTAAGGGTCTGGGTCTGACCACTTAAAATTTGAGTGGTGGTTTGCTGGAATTGAGCAATACTCTATAACATGAGTTTCATGGCCCCTTCCAAGGAATCTACCCTCTGAGTCAATGGACTAGGGTTGAAGTTAGGCTTTTGGAAACCGGGTAGGGCATTTGACTGAGATTGAATGGGTTGAAGTGGATGGGCCTGGGATGGGCCATCCTGAGTTGGACCCTTGGTCCAAGAAAAATTCGAATTATCCCTCCAACCTGGATTGTATGTGTTGGAGTATGGGTCATACCTTTGACGATTATCAAAACTAGGGTTTTGATAAAGTGCATTCACCTCCTCAACAGACTTGGTTTGACCCAAAGTTCTTGGGTCAATCCCTTTATTCATGGCCTGATTATATTTCAATGACTCCAAAGTGTTTGGAGTGGGCTTTTGGTTTAGCTCTAAGGCCTCTATTCTCCTCACCAGTATGGCCAATTTGGCTTCTACCTCAATTTTGGGTTCAACCTTGAACATTCCCCCTTTTTCAAGAATGGTGGGTTTGATGGGCCCACTACAGTGTGCTTTCAGCGGTTTCTTCCAAAAATGTCAGTGTTTCATCCGTTGTTTTTTGTGTAAACTTTCCATTATAGAAAGATTCCACCATCTGCTTAGCAAGGTAATCCATACCCTCATGCACGATCTAGAGCAATCGGATTTTTTCAAATCCATGGTCAGGACACTGGATTAAGAGGTCCTCGAAACGTTCCAAATAACTGTAAAGTGTGTCCCTATCCATTTGATGGAATCCATTGATGTCTTGCCTAATCGAAGCAGTTTTCTGCTTGGAGTATAATTTTTTGTAAAATTCTTCGACTAGCTTGGCCCATGTAATGATGGACTCAGCTTGTACGGCATAAAGCCAAGCTTTAGCCTTTTCTTTTAAGGAGAAAAAAAATAATCTAAGTTTAAGGGCCTCCTCAGTCATGTGATTGATTCTCATGGTCCCACAAATGTCCTCAAATTCCCTAACATGTTGATATGGGTTTTCCTGGTGTAGCCCACAGAATGCTGGGAGCATCTGGATAATGCCAGATTTCAACTCAAATGTGGCATTGGTCTGAGGTAAGGTAATGCAGAACAGTTGAGTTGTCCTGGTGGGATACATGTAGTCCTTCAACGTCATGGGTGGGCCCGCCTGATCAGCCATTTTTTCTTCGAAAATTGATGAACTACCTATGATGGTGAATGCTAACTCAGGCTCTATTCGAGTTAACCTTCGATTTTCGCGTTCCCACAATTTTTTCCTTTTAGGTTTGGATTGCATGCATCGGGTCTAACCTAAAAATGGTAGCCTAATTTATATGCGGGGTCCTATTAGTTCTAATATGGTGCACAAACAAATCAAGCAGTCACGCACAAGGATTGAGCACAAGAAAGGTCCTAGGGTTGGCCTAGACACTAGACAGCTCCTAACTGGTGAAGATAACATGTGGGCCTCCAATTCAGTCCAATGAAACCTTAGTTGACTAGGCAGCCACCAGGGAGTGGTGGGGATGAACCCTCTTAAGTACCAGTACCCTGAACAGTTAAATTCTTGCACCCTCAAGAGCAAAGGCTTTTTTGTGCATCAACTTCGGTCAAAGAGTGTAATTGGTGCAACTGTCAGTGGTCTTCATCCTATTGAGCTTGAATACTAGGGTATCGTTGCTATTTGATTTTAATTAAAGTTAGGATCCTAATGGGAGAAATGGTGAACCTAAATGGGCAAGGATCTGGTGATGAAATCAAATCCTTATCTTTCTAGGGTCGATTGCCCTTAACTAAGTGTGTGTCCAATTAGATGATGTGTGTCGCGACCCCGGACCGGACCGTCGACCTAATCCGAGATCGGGTCTAATGATTTTGTGGATAATACTAATAACATGGTTGGTGCCACGGAATATGTATTTATTTTGGCCACTACGCACACGGGTCATTAAATAATGAGATACTACCTGTGCACGTGATTTCCTACAGATGTCCGCAGTGAGGATATCACATCTACATAGTATTTTTGTTTGAGTGCCGAAGCGTGTAGCAAATCAAACTTATAAATCATTTCAAGAAAACAAAGTAATGGCATATAAGAATAACTTGATGCCAGAGTGAGCAATAATCATTACTGTATTTCCCAAAATAATGTTAAAGTTTATACAAAAGATCATTAAATTAACATTCCCAAAAATTAGAGGCCAACAAAGGCCAATACAACCCAAAATATAATTCCAAAAAGAATGAATAATCACAGCCCCCAAATATATCGTATCTCAAAACAACCAAATGTCTAAACGACATCGTCGGCATGCCACTCAACTAATCGCTGCAGTTCACCGACCGCCTCCTCAAGCTTTGCCTCGGGATAAACAACGTCTGGACCTGAGTACCAAAGAAATGGATCGGACACGACGATCTAGCAGGTGGGTGAAAAGATATAACAATATAATAATAACTGAATTTACCTTTTTAAATAATAACTTTTATAAAAGAAATGAATCATTTATTGAAAAACATATATACAGATAAAACAACAGGTATCCAAGGAATCGGGAAACAAACAAGATGGCAACTACACAAAGCTAAAACCTCTATCACCGAAGTGATAAAAGCACATCGGGACGTTGATCTTGTTGGAAGTAGGTGGGCCTCGTGGATAGATTTTCAAAACTTTTGACCTACTTGATACAGGGATCAAGTACCCATAAGGCCATAAATCAAATCCAGGATGCATAACCCTCAATCTCATGATCATGTACAGTAAATAAAACTATCGAAGAGATAGAAACAAGCAGCCAACAAGCATCCATAAAAATCTACAACATGCAACGAAGTAGATAACACCTTTGGAGCTCTGTTGTGCTCTAATGGAGAAGTTGATGACCTTTTTTTATGTAAAACTCTTCTACAAGATTATATCAGAATCTCTAACACCTCTTAGCCTTCCACGCTATGACCCGAATTAGATCTCTCTTCTCAAGAAGATTGGTGGAATCTTCAAGAGAAAAAACCAACTCGAAACTCCAAGGATCTAGAAAGGGAATAGAGAAGAAAGATGAGCAACTATTGCACACTTTAGGGAAGGACGTTTTTCTCCTATATTGTTGGACGTCCAAGAGGGGAGAATTCCCTTTTTTATAGCACTTTAAGCCTCCTATTTTCCTATTTGAAATAGAAGTTTAACTCCAATTACAAATTAGCAACATTCTTTTTTCCTAATTGAAATAGAAGTCTCACTTCCATAACAATTAGTAAGTATACTATTACCACTATTAGAAGTCCTACTTCAAATAGAAATAGTAACTTTCTAATTCCTTCCTTTTAGAGTTCAAGTAGGATTAGTATCTATCTAATAACTTGGGCTAGCGTAGGGACCACTAGGGATTCCATAGAAAGCTGGCTCCAACTGGGACACGCGACCCCACATCTCATGTGCAATCCGGGCCCACAGTTAATTGCAAATAACACCACTATATAAATGCAATTGTACTCCAGTCTTAGGAATAAATTACATAGAAGACCCTAAACTTCCCAATTACCACAAGTAGGCCCCTCTATCAATATCCATGGATTAATTGGAATAAAACTGTCTCTTCCAATGTTAGTTCCACATCTTATTATCCTTGAGCCCCAATTAATCACAGTGATCATCAGTACCATCCAATTAACTCTTAATCGAGATGGGTGCACACTTACTAATGATAAATCCATTAATTGGCACAAGGGGATAATAGAGATAGATTCCATCTTGAACATTCAATGTTCCCACAGTCCTACTACCACATACCCAAGACACCGAGGTGTTGACCTACAGTTGGCCTCACTCATTGGTGACTCTGAGCAAATGAATAGATAGAAACTTGAGTTCATCAATGTCTAAGGATTGAGAGCCTATTGCTAGGGAATTATGAGAGCATACCTTATTACTGAGACATAATTCCATAAGGTGCTTCTCATGGTCCTTCAATACATCCAATGTACCAGCACCATGATCCAGAATCTTCCATTCTGATGATCAAGACAAATCACACTATCTCATAGTGATCAAAGTGCTGCAACATTATCAAATGAGATGCCCAGTCTCATCATTGGTTGTGAAGCTATTTAAGTATAATATTTGTGACATATGTCTCCCGTGTGTGGATCTCAACCATACACAGATCACATCTAATATACTAATGGGACCCGGTTCAACTCATGAACCATTATGTCATATGTATTGGTCATGTGCATGAAGTAATGAAATAACATTCATCTCATGAAAGTAAAGCATGATTTTATTGATAAATAAAGAAATTGATCAATTTATCACATCAACTGATGGATTGAGTCCATACAATCTAACAGATCTTTGTCACACGAAGTGAGGAGATTCAACGATATATACATCTACATATAATTATACGAGATGGGACCACGGTAGCTAGCCGGGCATCGGGAACCACGGTAGTAAGCTTGGTATCGGGACGGGACCTCGGTAATAAACCGGATATCGGGATCCAAACTGCAGTTGGCGGACGGAGGGGGACCTCCAAGTCGGTGGATCAAACCACCATGGTCGTCCAAGCTTAGTGGTGCCGACTAATAGGTCAAATAACAGAAATCGGGACATGTATAAAATCACATCAGGTGCAAGTATATAAATGGGCAGGACGGGGGTGCTCAAAGCACAAGTACTATTTCATTTCATATCGGGCAATGCATATCGGGACTACCAAAATGCTACAAATACAACTTCAATGTTTTTGGGAATGATAAATCATAAATCATGAATATTCGGGAATGCATATCAAAATTCGGGAACGATGAAAATACAATTAAACTTTAAAAATTGTGGGACAAGTATCGGGGTTCAAGACTAGTTTAAGATAGATAGGGGTCCCATATGTCAATTTCAATAAAGCTGGTACTCTTTGAGTTTGGAGACATTCCTGGCTCCTTATTCACCTCGATAATTCCAAGACTTCAATGAACCTCTGTGATGAAGTTTCATTTTCCAAACTACTTCGTACATCATTCCTTCTTTCTCCTTAAACCTCCTTCCGAGTTCCAAAAATGGCCCAGACCCAAGGGGGAATGCACTCGGGCAGGCCAAAGTGCACCCGAACGGACCTGGGCTGCGCAAGAGGGTTGGCAAACAGAACGTCTACGCGCTCGAACAGATATGGGCCCGCTCAGGCATTCTGTTTCCTGGCATAACAGGCAAAAAATCTGTACGCTCGAGCGGCCAAACGTCCGCTCTAGCGGACAGCCTGTGGTCTCGAGCGGAGTTATTCTGCTGCCCGAGCTGTAATCAGATTGATTGCGTGCTTGAGCGGCCTGATGTCTGCTCGAGCGGGCAGTCAAATTCTACTGCCTGAAAATGACCGTCTTGGCCTTCTCCTCCAAATCATTTTTCCTGCAACAAAGGCTTCCTTGCCTCCCAATAACAATCATCAAATTTCCTTTAAACACCACAACATTCTTCCTACTTCCCATCACAACCAACCAAACTCCCCCATTCATTCATATCCAATAACCAAAGAAAAGGAAAAAGATCCATCATTCACAAAGATCCATTTGAGCTATAAGCAAGTACTAAATAAGAGGCTATAAATCAACATTTTCAAGACATTAAATAAGATAATAATGCTCTCTAACATGTGTATTTCAAAATCAAGGAAACCAATAAAACAAGCATGAGTGGAAGAGAATGAAATCATTCGCATTTCTCATAAAACATTCTAAAACTCAAGATATCTATTCATCCACTTGCCTTTGGTCTCTAACGAGCAAATCAAGAAACAAATCAAGCCCTTCTCAAAGATAACCTACAACACAATAAAAACCCCAAATACAAACCGTAAAAGAGTCAAGACAAGGAATGGGGAAGAAGGAGCTTCAATAGTGAAAATGGGGACTCCCAAAGGTTAGGAAAACACATATTAAAGAGGTTGAAAGGGGAAGCTTACTTGGAAGTTCTTCAAAAACACTAGGTTAGCTCAAGGAAGGTCTTGAAATGGGTATCTTCTTTCATAACTAGTATCAAGAGATAGCTCTCAAGGAGAGGAAGAGAGTGAAGACAAGAAGTAAGGAGGAGAAGAAGAAAACCCTTAATGGGTGAGGCTTTGTGCTGGAAAAAGGAGAAAGGAGAGAAGGGTTCCCTTTATATAGCAAGTGGGGAGTGGGTTCCACTACTCAAAGTCTTGTGGGGCTAAAATCGTGCTTTTCGGGACTTCGGGTGCGTTAGACAAAGAAGGGAAAAACGATCAATGAAATTTCTAGTTTCCAAAAAGTATATATTTCGAGGGTTTCGGGGATATCAAATTTCGTGTCCAGATTTGATGTACAAAGATTGTTTTGCCCTCAATGTTAAGAAAGTCGGGTTTCGAGGTCTCGAACAGAAACGGGATCAACATGAAACATGAAGAGATTAACGAGATGAGTAAAACGGGATTGAAATACAATTTATTAGATTCTCGAAAAATCACCCAAGTACACGTAAAGTCACAAAAAAGAACCCCCAAAGGGTCCCACTAATCACAAAGGCACTCAAAATTCCCCATAGCTATATCAAAGCTATTATATTCCCAACTTAACCATAATCCACTAATCACGTTTAAAGCTAACTCACGACTTAATTAACACTAATCGAGGTCACTCGGGTCTATGTCTTACAATGTGTCAATCAAGCATTCACACTTTGCAAAAATTAAATCATCTAAGCCCCACTTGCAAGTAAAAAAATCATGTGGTAAAGTTTAGAAAATCTTACAGCGGGTCCACGCAAATCTTCAAACTGTGCAACCTTAACCTATATATTTTTTTTAGCAATTTTGGCAATTCTGAGGGCAACTTGTTTGCTTAAAAGCAATCCTCGCGATTTCCTTCCTTTTAGAGTCCTTCAAAACTCAGATTGTAACCTCAAAGAAAACAACCAAAATGTTAGATCTAAATAATCTACTAAAAATACCTAACAATTGTCAATAAAATTCCTAAATTGAAAAATCAACCTAATCTAAATTTCACAACCCTAAACTACTGAAATTTGAATGAAAGATGCAATTGTGAAACTCCTAATGCAGTCCTAAGTTAAATGAACACCTTCTTGTCAAGTGTTGAAAAAATTCTGAGTGTTCGAACCTGTTGCAAAAGCCCAAGTTTACAGATCTATCTGACCCACTTGTATTAATCAAAATCCGAAAACAATGACTAGGATGCAATCTCCTAATATGCAAGAATAAAAAAAAAATAGAGACTAAAAAGAGTAAAAGACGAAGAAGTTATGCTATAATGAAGTTGGCTACTTGAACCGGTTTTTTTGCTGCTTGCAGATTCTGCCTAATTGACTGGCCCTATTCACAGCACTAAAAGTTGGACTTCCAAAACGTATTTCTTTCTAAAATTTTGATGGTTCAAAGTCAATACACCAAAGTCCAATCCAGCCAAATTTTTAGTCAAAAGGACTCCGTTTGACTGGTTTTCAAAGTGTGATTTTTTGGGCAAAACCAAGGCCAAATCTGTCACAAAATTAGTGCTGAAAATTTTCTTCTATAGAACCACTAGAAATCAGTCTGAAAATTACTTAAAGATCAGCAACAAAAACTTGAAAAATCCACAATCATTAAGAAGCATAAAAACTAAACCTAATACAAGCTATGAATGTAGCTAACTAAAAAGCATGTTATGATATGAACAAATAATGCTAGAAATCCTAATTAAAAGATTCTTTTCAAATTGGCTCCCCGGCAACGGCGCCAAAATCTTGATGTGATCTTTATCAATTATAAAAATACCGTAAGTCCATGGGTGTCTAGATAAGACAGTGGCAAGAACAGATCGAACCCACATGGACCTAATTAAAGAAACTTTTAAATTAAGAAAACTAATTAACTAACAATTACAGAAAGTTTTGAGTTTTTAGAAATAAAAACAAGCAACTAATTTAAAAAGATAAAAACTACCAATTAATGAAAGTGATTAGAGCATAGGAATCCAATAAGCATCCACCAATTATTTACCAAGTAACCCTAACTTGTTCCAATTTTTACTTCAAACCAAAGACAAATCAATGTTTTTAATTTGGAAAATCTAACTTTTAAAATCCATTTTTCATCACAAAAATTCAAAACTCAAGATGTCCTTCATCTCATAAAAGAACAAAAATAATTTAAGAACTACCCATCAAAAGTAAGCATAAACTATCAAAAGATCTAAATTCTAAGCATGCCCTATCAAACCTAAGCATGAGTAGTCAAAAATTAATCTTTATTTTTAGAAATAAAAATAGAGATTTGCCTAGGGCACGAAGACAAGCCTATTAATCATGGAACACAAATTAGAACTACTAAATAAATAAAAAGGTGATTTACTTACCTTCATCCAAGCTCTAATCAAGAAAATTAGCCCGCCATTGCAAAGAATGATTCTTGATTTTTCATTAAAAATTGCATCTTTATAACTTCTCCTTCACAAAGATTCTCCTTCAAAATAAATCCTTGGACATGGCCCAAGGCTACCAAAAAAAAAACATTAATGGAAAACAAGAAAGGAAGAAAAGAAAGAAAGGCATTGGAGAGAGGGAGTGTTGCACGTGAGATCCTCTCCATCCCACTTTCTGGTTGGTTTTATAGTTGTTGATGCCTCCTTTTTAGCAAAAAATCTCCTCTCTTTTAGGACTTGTTTCCTTATTTGTAGAGATTTCTTACTTAGGACTCAAGCTAGGCTTCACACTTGGAAAGAATTTGAATTTGAGAGGATTTGTTACTAAGTATGATCTCTTGGGCTCCAAGTCTTGCCAAACTGAACTCCTCTAACATCTCTCATATTGCTAATTTTGAAACCTTTTGCAATTCTCGCATAGAATTATAACAGCCAACTTCACGTGGTCATATCTCCCTCAATATAGTTCCAATTTATGCAATGTTTCCATGGATATATACTCGAAAAAATCTTTCCAACGGTATGTAGATTACACCAATCCGACACTCGGGTTGAAAGTTATGACCATTTCAATTTGCTGCCCTTGAAAAATCCGAGAATAATTGTGCAATTAAGGGAACTTCTTTGTTTGACATGCAATGGAGTATGAGGGACCCATGTTGGACGTCCAAGGCATGTTTGAACTCTTTATTTGCTTTCTTATTTGATTCTCTTCCCATATTTGGCATGCTTCCTCACTTGCAACTTTGACTAGCCAACTCATCCCTTTGAAAAGTTTTTAATTTGCTCTCTTTCTTGATTTTGGTTTCCAAATTTAGCAAATGAGGAATTACATTGTAAGTCCTCTTTGAGAATTTACAATCTTTCCAACTACACCAAGATGTCAAGATATGTGGGCCCACCATGAAGGGTCTCTCTCAAGTTTCACCAATGCAAGTTCCACTCTTGATTTCTCTTACATAAATAAAACTAGATAATGTCAATAATAATCAAGTCTGAGGAATCTAGATGGACTATGCATGGGACCCTACATGCCTACTTAATGCACCAAAAATACCCAACTTTCCAAAAATAACACATGATGTCAAAATTTGCAAGTATGCATTAGTGAAGCTAAAAAAACTAATTTTGGGTGATGAATGAGTTGAAAATCCCTAATTTCACAAAAGTCAAGCAATGTAATGGATTTTGACCAAATTTGACTAAGATTCCAACTTTGATGCTCAAATGCATGAAATCATGAAATTAAATGTAATTCTATGCAATTGACGTAATTAAGTCCACAAATGAATATAAAATGATGAATGAAAGCTATAATTTTGTGGACTTATCAGTAGACTCCACCACAGGGGTCGGGCTCACCCCTAAGAAAAACGAAATTACAATCGGGTTACTGAAGGGTCTTAAGAAAAACCCAAAGTCTAAGGCCTATGGTTCATGATTCTCTCCAAGAGAACTGGGTCTTCTCATTCTTTCAGTCACTCAGAGTTTCGGGGATGGGAAATCCACCCTAAATGGCTAGGAAAAGATCGTAACTAGTTGGCCAAAGAGGGAGAAGAGTCGGGGTGAAAAGGGCTCAGCTACCCTAAATGACTCGGAGAAGAGTCAAGGAACATTCCTAAGGAGGGCTGCCAACTTGTTTGTCTGATTATGCCTAGCAAAACCAGGCAACATGATGACTTGGCGGTCCTTGCATGGGACAACCGAGCCATGTAGGAACTACCCGAACTGGGCAATCCTGGGCACGAGGGGGGGTTGTGGATTTTGTGGCCTCAAACTTAAGAAATCTTAGAATATTTTGAGGAAAACTGTGCGTGCCTAAAAATTACGGACTTGGTTTAGATGGTAATGGAGGTTATGGAGAGACTCTTTAGCTGATCAGGGACGTCGCCAACGGCCTGGATCCTGAAAAGGAGAAGAAAACAGAAGTCAAAGCCCCGAGCTGCTGCCAGCCAAAGGCACTCCGACGCCTGAGTTAGTACGGTCACTGAACTAGGGTGAAGTGGGGGGAGGTTTAAGGAAGATAGCACATTAGAAGTTGTGTCTTGCGTCCCTGTTCATGGCTTACCATGCAAGTATATATAGAAGAGAGTGGAAGGTTCCATAGTGGAGGTAGGTGAGGATACTTGTCCCATCAGCCCATACCTAGTACCCTTAGAGGGGGTAGGTGAGGGTACTGTCCCATTGGATCTCTCCTCAAATCCCTCACATAAATGTGGATGTGATCAACTGATAGGAAGGAGCCCTTATCGATGGCCGGTGGCCACCCTTTTGTCAGGGCTCCCTGCAATGTGGCCGTCCCATCTCATAATGGGGATTAGACGCCTAGTGTTCACCTCGGCCAAGGTACCGAACTAGAGAAGGCACTGAGGTCAGCTAAGCCTGAGGTCGGACACGGATGCCGAGATGCACGAGGCTTAGTTCGGAGGGGTGGCCGGTACTTTTACCGGGACCAATCCCATCTCGGTGCCAGCTAGCAAGCTGCTGCTGGACAGATGAAGTCGGGGCATTCCCTACTTGGTACTGTTACGAAGTCAGGAGTAACCTCGGTTTCGGTAAAAACATTCCCACAATTGCCCCCAACTCCTGACCTCGAGGGTCACGCAACCCCTTGGGGTCGGGAGCTAAGTAGGATGGGAGTTTTCCGAAACCGAACCCATAGCCTTTTAAGAAGCGTGGGGTGTCGATTTGCTTTCCGAGGCGCATTGATGGCGCGCAGCTGTCTGGAGGCGGTTTAATGGCCTGCTCATATCATTATGGAGGCGGTGTGGTGCTGCCACGTGTCGTACCTCTGATGGCTGAGAAGTCATATCGAGGAGATGAGTGGCGTGCCCGAGGCGGCATCTGCACACACGTCTTCGGGGATACGAAGAGATTTTCATCTCTGTATAAAAGACCTCGTCCTCGAAGGACTCCTACTTTTGCTAAAACTGCTTCTGTGTCTGTGTGTCTGCCTGAGATCTTCCTGAGAAACCTCATCGCCGGAAAAGTTCTGTCTGTTCAGACCGCCCCGAAACCCAAGTCTCTGTTCATCTCTTCGTCTGTTCAGGCCTCGCCTTCCAGTGAGTTCCTCTTCTGCTCTTCCCTGTCATCTTTTTTCTTTTCTGGGGTTCCTCTTTGGGGTTCTTTTTCTTCTCCGTCGCCGTCCGTTTCTCTATCCATGCTGGGGAAGATGGGGGTATACAGGCATTGGATAGATACATAACTTGCCCTAGCAGAACTTAGGAACAAATACCAGATACCGAAGATCGTCCGCATTAGGGCGGATGGCCCCGATGACGAAGTCCGGCCTCGGATTTTTGTCGATGGGTGGATGCCATTCCCACTGGTGTCCATCATAGAAGGTGGGGTGAGGTTCCCTATCCATCCACTCCTGAGGGCCTGCCTCAGGAGGTGGAACCTCACCCCTTGTCAGCTCATGCCTAACAGCTTTAAGGTTATCATGGGGATAGTTGAGCTGAACAGGATTTTCGGGACCGACCTTGGCATCGAAGACATTGAGGACGTGTATGCTCTCTGTTGATCTCCGAAGGACGACGCGCACTACCTCCTAGCACCGTCGAAGGAGATCCCTTTAATCAACGAGCTCGAGGACTCCAGTAAGTATGCTGGGGATGACCGTCTTTATGTCACCAGAAACTGGGAGTTCGGCCCTGCCGAGCCTAGGGTGGACCACATCCCTCGCCGTCTCGGGGAGCCACCGAGTATATATCTTTTCTCAGTTTCTGTTTTCTTCTGATGTATATTTTTGTTTTGCCGAACTATACACTCCCTGCTTGGTGAGCAGGCCACAGGGAGAGAAAGCAGCAGGCAAAGAGCTCCAGGTGGCGATGAAACGTCGCCGGTTGAAGAGGATCCATAGCTACAAAGGTCATCGAAACCGAGCAGCTTCGTCTCTTCTCGGGTACGAACCCGTATACCTCTCCTTTATTAGGAGGCGGTACGAGAATCTAAGGGGAGAGCGAGTGCTGACTTTGGCCGAGGCCGAAGAGCAAGGAACTCCAGCGGCAGGGCCTTTTCCAGTGCCCCCCTAGACCGGACCTTCTCAAGCACCTTCCGAGGTCGGGCCCTCCCAGGTTAACCACGAGACTCGTCAGACCGACTCCGAGGCCGACTCCGGAGAAGAGACCCACCCAGAGGGTGAACCCGAGGAGGCTCGGCGAGAGGATCCCATAAGCCTTCAGTCTTCCGACTCGGATGAAGAGGCTGAGATGGGCCGACGTCGTCCAAATCTCCTGAGTATAGATGCCGCAGTCTTCGGGGGCTCTCCTACCTCCACTTCGGGAGGTGTTCTTCCTCTCACTCCTGTGGACGCAGCCACCTCTGCCCCCACTCGGCCTTCACCCACCCAGCCCTCCTCCTCGGCAACCGAGGAGCGCTCGAACGGGTCCAATCGGGACGCGGTTCGATTGGGAAAAAGGCCAAGGATTGTAGATCCGGCCGAAGGTGAACCCGATCCGTCCTCTCGGAGCTCGCCGTCCCTCGGCCCGGGCCCCTGGAATCCTAGCTTCCTGCCAGAAGGCGGCCAGCCGTTGTTGGTGGATGGCCGGATGAGTGACGGCACTTCGGTCGTCAGTGCCCTCGCGCACGCCTGTGCTCTGCCAGGAGATATGGCAGAATACTAGAAGCTGAGCGAGGTGGACCTGGATGTGGCTCAGATGGGCGACGCCCTCAGGGTAAATTCTTCTTCTCAGCTTGTGTTCTTCTGGTACTCTTTGACTTTTGTAATTCTGATACTTGCCTCCGCAGATCCTGTAAAGGAGCCTGGTGCTGGCGGAGAAGACCCACCAGAGCACTGCCCGGGCCGAGAGGGCGGAGAAGAGGAAAGCGGCTCTCGTGGTGTAGCTCGGCGAGGCCAAGAAGAAGGCGGCTGAGCAAGAGGTGGTCGTCACGGGTCTCGAATCCGAGCTTGGAAAGGCCAGAGCGGAACTAGAGAATCAGATGAAGAAAACGGCTAAGCTCGAGAAGAGGTGGGAGGAGGTAGAGGCTGGACTCCGGGCTGAAGCTAACAAACTCCGGGCCGAAGCCGACAAGGCATATGACGAAGGGGTGGAGGAAGCCTCCGAGTTGTATGCCGCCCAGGTCCGTGAGGTCAGCAAGAAGGCCTGGAGACTGGGGTGGACGAGCTCGTTGAGAGCGGCCGGGGTCCCTGAGGACCATGCCGCTTACGCAGAGATCCCCCAGTTCCCTCCTCCACAGCCCGCGCCGAACCCACCTCCGGAGGCCCCTGCCGGAGACGCCGAGGCTGAGGTCAACGTTGCTGATGGAGATGCCGAGGAGGCTGCAGTTTGAGAAAATTTGGCTTGATGTAATCTTCTTTCTCTTTTCACTGTACTTGGGGGAGATACAATTTGTATTTTGATCTTTTCTGACAGTAAAAGATTCTTCATATGTAATCGCTTTACAATGAATGAAATTGGTTTCCATCTTCAACTTGTGCAAACGTGTGATGAATGTTTCCTTCCTTTCCTGTGCTCGGCTTTGTAACCATAAATAAATAACAGGAAATAAGTAGTTGAGCTCGGCCCTTCAGCCGAATTTAAACAATACGCTAGGTTCGTAACCAGGGAAGCGTCTTAGCTAGGTTCCATAACAAAGCACTGATATTGGTGGAACGTGCCTGGTCCGATGACCATAGCGGAATTCTATTTTTGTAATCAGAACTTGCGGCTGGTCCAACGACCAGGCCGAAGTAGCTGACTTCGGTAATCGAACTGAATGACTAGTCCCGTGACCGCGTCAAGAGAGCTGGTTCTGTAACCGAGCTGGAGATGGCTAGTCCTGTGACCGCGCCTGTATGCAAGCTGGTCCTGTAACTGTGCTGTATGCGTGTGTCGAGTTCCATAACTTGGCCAGATTTGAAAGTAAAAGAGAGTCTTTAAGAAGAACTAATTTTATTGCCTTTCAAAATCTGAGTACATGTTAAAAGTAGTACTTTTTGAGCTGTTTGGCATTCCATGGACGTGGTAGATCTCTACCCTCCATGTCCTCAAGTCTGTACGCAGACTGCCCAGCTGCCGAAGTCACTTTGAATGGCCCATGCCAGTTCGGTGCAAGCTTTCCTTCGCTGGGATTTCTGTCTGCTGGAAGTGTCTTCTTCAAGACCAGTTCTCCAAGTGAGAACTTTTTTTCTTTGACATTTTGATTGTATACTCTGGCCAGTTGCTGCTGGTAGGAAGCAAGGCGGATGGCTGCTGCATCCCTTCGTCCCTCAGCCAGGTCAAGCTCTGTGGTGAGGTTTACATCGTTTCGGCCTTGATCGAACAGTTCCGACCTGAGGGTCGGTAGACCGACCTCAAGTGGAATCACGGCTTCCATCCCGTAGGCCAGGGAGAAGGGTGTAGCCGAGGTGGAGCGCCTCGGGGTAGTTCTGTACGCCCAAAGGACACTTGGAAGTTCCTCTACCCATCTTCCTTTGGCTCGGTCCAGTCTCTTTTTGAGTCCGTCGAGCACCACCTTGTTAGAGATTTCAGCCTGTCCATTGCTCTGGGGATAAGCTGGAGTGGAGTAGTGGTTCCTGATGCCAAGTTCTTGACAGAAGCTTTTGAAGAAGTTGGAGTCGAACTGAGTCCCGTTGTCCGAGATCAAGGCTCGAGGCACTCCAAATCTTGTCACGATGTTTCTCCACACGAAGTTTTTGGTATCCCTATCTGTGAAGGAGGATAATGCCTCAGCTTCTATCCACTTAGTGAAATAGTCAGTGCCCACTATTAACCACCTCTTATTTTCGGGAGCTCGGTGGAGGGGGCCCACCAAGTCCAGTCCCCATTGGGCGAAAGGCCAAGGATTGGAGAGAGGACTCAGGTCATGTGCTGGTTGATGGAGGGAGTGAGAGAACTTCTGGCACTTCTCACATTTTCTGGCGTAGACCTGGGCGTCCTTCTGCATGTAAGGCCACCAGTAGCCCTGGCTGATAGCTCGGTAAGCCAGTGACCGACCTCCAATGTGACTGCCGCAGATCCCTTCATGGGTTTCATAAAGGAAGTCCTCGACTTTTCTTGGGTGAACACACTGGAGGTAAGGGCCATTATAGGACTTTTTATAGAGCTTGCTGTCTAGAGAGAGCCAAAATCAAGCTGCTTTCAGCCTGTTTTTTTGGGCCTGATTCTTGTCCTTGGGGAGCTGGTCGTCCTTGAGGTAGGAAATGAATTCGTCCATCCAGCTCGGACCGAGGTCGGCACATAGGATATGCCGAGGTGGATGGATTTCTATGCTCGGTCTGTGCAGTGTTTCCACTTCGACAGTCCTTTTTCTTCCTGCCTCGACAGCAGAGGCCAGGTTTGCAAGTGCATCGACATGAGAATTACCGATCTGCCAGACTTCAGCTCTTTGGAACTGGGAGAGAAGCCGCTTGGCGTGAGCTAGGTAGGCTGCCATCCTATCGTCACGGGCTTGGTAGTCTCCATTCAGCTGGCTCGTCACCAGCTGTGAATCACTGAAGACCACCAGTTGTCGTGCCCCCAGAATTTGTGCGCTGCCCAGCCCTGCTATCAGTGCTTCGTACTCAGCTTCGTTGTTAGATGCTTTGAAGTCAAGAGTCAGGGCTTGCTCGATGTCAAGGCCCTCCGGAGACTGAAGGACTATGCCCGCGCCAGCCCTTTTGGAGGTTGAGGATCCATCGACGAAGACCTTCCAAGATGAGTCGAGGAACTGTTTCCAGGACCGCTCTTGTTCTGTCTTGGTCTCGGCGGCTATCCCCACCTCCTTGCCCCCCAGTTCGGTATCGAGTTGGGTCGGTGCCGAACTAGGAGAAGTGAATTCCACAATAAAGTCTGCCAACACCTGGGCTTTGGTTGCCGTTCTGGGCTGATATTGGATATCATACTGCCCCAGTTTGATGGCCCATTTGGACACCCTTCGAGATAAGTCTGCTTTTTTTAAGAGAGACTTGAGCGGGTGTTCTATCACAACCACTATGGAGTATGTCTGGAAGTAGTGGGAGAGCTTGCAGGAGGCACTGACGAGCGCTAATGCGAGCTTCTCCAACGGCAGATATCTTGTCTCGGTATCTAGCAGAATTTTGCTCGCATAGTAGATAGGCCTTTACTGCCTGTCTTCTTCCCTGATGAGCACCGAGCTCACTGCATGATCTGAGAAGGCCAGATATAAGTACAAGACTTCGCCCTGCGCCGGGGTGGATAGCAGGGGAGGTGAGGAGAGGTATCCTTTGAGCTCTTGAAGGGCACTTTCGCACTCCGGGGTCCATTGGAACCTTGAGCTCTTCTTCAAGAATTGAAAGAAGGGACGACATTTATCTGAAGCTCTGCTAATAAAGCGGTTTAGGGCTGCTGCCATCCCTGTAAGCCTCTGGACTTGCTTTGCGGAGGCCGGACTTTGGAGGGCCTGGATCGCCGAGATCTGCTCGGGATTGGCCTCTATTCCGCATCTGGTGACCAAGCTACCCAGGAACTTGCCCGAGCCGATGCCAAATGCACATTTGGAGGCGTTCAGTTTGAGCTTGAACCTTTTGAGGACGGTGAAGGTCTGATGTAGGTCTGTCAGGTGGTCTTGCGATCTTTAAGACTTGACAACCATGTCGTCAATGTATACCTCGACCGTCCTGCCGAGCTGGGCCTGAAACATTTTTGTTACCAGCCTCTGGTAAGTGGCACCGACGTTTTTTAACCCAAAGGGCATCACCTTGTAACAGTAAATGCCTCTGGGTGTTATGAACGCGGTCTTCTCTTCATCAGGCCCGTGCATTGGAATCTGATGGTAACCTCGATAAGCATCGAGGAAACTCAATCTATCATGCCCGGCCGTGGCGTCGATCAGCTGGTCGATCTTTGGAAGGGAAAAGTTGTTTTTGGGACAGGCTTTGTTGAGGTCGGTGAAGTCCACGCAAACCCTCCAACTTCCATTCTTCTTCCTGACGACTACCATATTGGCTTACCACACAGGGTAGTGGACTTCCCTGATAGCTTCAGCCTCTAACAGTTTCTACACCTCCTCGGTCACAGCCTTCGCTTGCTGGATTTCGATCCTGCGAGTCTTTTGGACAACAGGTTTGTGCTCGGGATCCATATTTAGCTTGTGGCACATGACCTCGGCATCGATGCCGGGCATTTCTTATGGGGTCTAAGCGAAGACCTCCCTGTTCTGTAATAGGAAGTCGAACAGCTCGGCCTCTCTTCGTTTGCAAGCTGACTCCCAAGTAAGAAGTATCTCTCTGGATCATTGGGGTCGATCCTGACCTCGGTGAGGTCTTCTACGCTCTTCTGCTCGGGCGCTCGGCCGACAGCTTCGAGTTCGTCTTCGAGCTCGGCCATGTGGACTTGTTGCGGCTCTGCTTCGCCGGGGACTACGGCCATGAGGCATTCTTTGGCCATCTGCTGGTCGCCGCGGACTATGATCACATTGAAGCTACCGTCACCGTTCTGTAACGGGAACTTGAGCCTTTGGTGATGGGTGGAGGGGACTGCGTCCATGTTATGCAGCTAGGTCCTTCCCATGGTGGCATTGTATGGGGATGGTGCATCCACCACCAGGAAGTCTGCTGTCATGGAGGCTCCGCCCACTTCGACTTTGAGGGAGATCTTCCCTTTGGGGTAGACGGACTTGGAGCTAAAACCCTCCAGTGGGGTGCGGGCTTCCTGCAGGTCCTCCTCTATCAGACCCATTTTCTTGAAGCAATCAAAATAGAGGATTTCCGAGGAGCTTCCGGGGTCTACTAGGATCCTTTTGACATTGAAGTTTCGAAACCTCATAGTCAGAAGCAGGGGATCATTGTGGGGTAGCTGGACCCCGTCCAAGTCTTCGTTAGAGAACCAAATCTTTGGTCTCTCTGCATGTGCTTTCTTTGCAGAGGGACCGAGCTCGGCCGTCATTACTTGTTTGCCGTGCTGGGCCCTCCTGGCCTCAATACGGGCCTGGCCGCTTCCCTTAGGTGCGGAGGCTAGATGGATGACGTCGATGGTCCCTACTGGCTCATCACTATCCCGGTCGTCGGGCTGGCGTTGTTGAGCATGGTTTACTCTGCCCTCCTCTTTGAAGAGGTCCTTCAGATGCCCGTCCTTGACGAGCCTCTCGAGGTGTGCCTTGAAGGCATGGCAGTCCTTGGTTCTGTACCCATTCTTTTTATGGTAGCCACAGAACTTTTTCTGATCTCGGGTGGAGTCGTCGCCCTTCACAGGCTGAGGCCATTTGAAGAAATGTTAGGTTTGGATCTTGCCGAGGAGCTTGTAAATGGGCCCCTTGAAGATGGTGTTGACGGCCTTGTTAGAGGCGCCACTTGACTTCGGCTTCACACTGCCCCCCGAGGTGGGAGCGAAACGTCCTGCCGTGCCGAATGGCTCTCTGTTTCGGTCTGTCTCCCTCTTAGCCGGCTTCTTTTCCTTCTTAGAGGGTCGATCTTCATGCCAATGGTTGTGGCTCTCCCGAGCTCGAACTTCGTCTTCCTCCTGCTCGACGAACTGATTCACCTTGGACATCAGTGCTTTCACCGAGACCACGGGGAATCGCACCAGGTCCCTCCGGAGCTCGTTGGCTGGCAACAGAGCTTGTTGGAAGGACTTGATGGCTACTTCGTCGTTGGCATCCTCGATCTGGCTGTAAATAGTCCAGAATCTCTTGGTGAACCGAGTGATGTTCTCGGCCGGCCTCATTTTGATGGCCATCAAGTCAGCGTTTGTCTTCGGGATAACTTGGTGCGCTTGAAACTTCTCGACTAAAGAGTCTCGGAGCTGTGCCAGCTCGAAATCGATCCCTCGGAGAGCGCGCAAAACCATCGAAGTGGGAGGTCTCCTAGACTGGAGGAGAAGACCTTGCAATCCAGGCTGCCGTTGCCGCCCCACACCGTCATCCTCTGGGTGAAATGGCGGAGATGCGCCTCGGGGTCTGAGGTTCCGTCATAAAGATTGAACCTCGGGACGCTGAACTTATCGAGGAGGGGGTAATCCCTGATTTCTCGGGTGAATGGAGACGTGCCGTGGTTGTCGCTGTCTCTGGTAGCCAACCGACCTTGAGTGAGGCCAGCGAACTCCATATTCTGCTGCACGGCCAGCTTGATTTGCTGATTGATCCAATCAGCCATGTAGGGATCGGCACCCTGGCTTTGTTTCTGGAGCCGCTGCAGGTCAGCGCTGGCGTGAGTGCTACTCGAGCCCTCTTCGCGAGCTCGGTCACACCTTTTGTTTATGATTTGCCTCAAGTCTGGGCGAGCTTTGGGAGCTTTCCGAGCTCGCTGTTGTCCACGAGGTACGAGCGGAGTTCCGGCCGGGGCTTTCTTCCCTTCGAGCTACTGCTGGAGCTGGAGGATCTGAGCTCTTTGCTCTTCAATGACTTCGTTTTGAGCCCTGATTGCTTCGGCGTGTGCCTCGTCGTCCTCTTGCAGGGCCATGTCGTCGTCGCCTTCATCGTCAAGGTGTACGTGGTCCTCCTCCATGTGGCCCTGGTGATGGGATTGGCGCGGATCAGACTACACTGGAGTCTTACCCCGTTGGGACTGTCCCTGATGAGGGACATCCTTACGGGGTAGCTCGGTGAAGACAATGTCCAGACGTGGACGTTCTGCCTCTGAGGTAGTTGGCCTGACCCTTCCCAGTACAGGACCGTGGCATCGAGATGCTGCTGCATCCCTTGACAATGAGTGTGTCACGGTGACAGGCGATCATACGTTTCTCATCCCAGGTTCTCCGCCAACCCTCTTCCACTGAGGGTTAGGCGGTGTTTGCCTGGTTGCTCCTTCCTGGTTCGTCACCAGTGGAGGCGGCATGAGGGGCAGGAACATCTCTGGCTGCTTGGACCTGGATGGTCCAGCAACGCCTTTTCCCTTCCTAGTCTTTGGAGGCATGGCTTTCAAGAAAAAATATGGTTTCTTCAAATCGATTCCCACAGACGGCGCCAAATTGTGCGTGCCTAAAAATTACGGACTTGGTTTACATGGTAATGGAGGTTATGGAGATACTCTTTAGCTGATCGGGGACGTCGCCAACGGCCTGGATCCTTAAAAGGAGAAGAAAACAGAAGTCAGAGCCCCGGGCTGCTGCCAGCCAAAGGCACTCCGACGCCTGAGTTAGTGCGGTCACTGAACTAGGGTGAAGTGGGGGGAGGTTTGAGCAAGATAGCACAGTAGAAGTTGTGTCTTGCGTCCCTGTTCATGGCTTACCATGCAAGTATATGTAGAAGAGAGTGGAAGGTTCCATAGTGGAGGTAGGTGAGGATACTTGTCCCATCAGTCCATACCTAGGACCCTTAGATGGGGTAGGTGAGGGTACTGTCCCATCGGATCTCTCCTCAAATCCCTCACATAAATGTGGATGTGATCAGCTGATAGGAAGGAGCCCTTATCGATGGCAGGTGGCCACCCTATTTGTCAGGGCTCCCTGCAATGTGGCTGTCCCATCTCATAATGGGGATTAGACGCCCAGTGTTCACCTCGGCCAAGGTACTGAACTGGAGAAGGCACTGAGGTCGGCTAAGCCTGAGGTCGGACACGGATGCTGAGACGCACGAGGCTGAGTTCGGAGGGGGTGGCCGGTACTTTTACCGGGACCAATCCCATCTCGGTGCCTGCTGACAAGCTGCCGTGTTGGACAGATGAAGTCGGGGCATTCCCTGATTGGTACTGTTACCGAAGTTAGGAATAACCTCGGTTTCGGTAAAAACATTCCACACGAAAACATTTTTCATCCTTTTCTCACTTAAGATCTTACCATTTTAAGATACATTAGAACAAGGAGTGCAAGTGTGGAAATACATGAACCGTACACTACTCTTATGGCATTGAAATCCCATGAAAATCATACTAAGATGGCATACATGCATTATAACTCGAATTAAACACTTGCCTCCATTAGGAGCTTCTAAAAGTCACTTCTCAACACTCCAATCGACTAGGATGCCCTAAAACCATAAACCCCCGAAATTACCCACCAATTCCGCCCGAAAATGGAAAATAAGGAAAGAAATGGAGAACTAGCTTTCATGTTCCATTCCAAGGCATTGGGGGCCTGTACATTCGAATTAAGGAAAGGACAAAGTGATTGCCTACCTATAGAGTGTCTAACCAGCAAGGTTTTGATGGATTAAGGACTGCTAGACTGGACTTCTCCCACAAAAAATGGGTTCTTCTTGCATAGGTGAGCGAGAAGAAGAAGATAGCGGAGTTCGTTTGAATATCGGACTCTTGAATTCGAGCTTGGAGGTGGAAAGATGAGAGAAAGGGGAAGAAGAGTTGTTGTGGAGCTCAGGGGAGAAGTCATCAATTGACGGAGAGAAATGAAAGTGGAAGAGAAAAGTGGGGCTTCTACACTTGAGTCTAGTGGGACCCACAACTTAACAGTTTTGTGACGCCAATTTGAGGGATTTTTGTGCCCCAAAACAAAAAAGACAAAGAACAAAAGTTTACCAAAACTAAATCTATTTTCTAATGAGCACAAATTGTACATGCTACGAGGTTTCGGGAAAAATCACGGATTTTCAGAGTTGACCCATTTACCCCCAAACATACTAAAGTCATCGGATATGGGGTTTCGGGGCTCCGACCATGACATGAACATGAAAGTTTTCGGGAATGATAATCTCCTTCTCATGAGATCAGGAATAGAATATTCCTGAATTTGCAAATAACCCCCAATCTTTTCCGAAATTACATATAGGGCCCTGAAGGCCTCCAACTAGGTTCAATGGCTCTCACAACTTTCCAAAGCTATTAAAAATCTATTATAACCCATAAAATCAGTTAATTAACATTTAATCCCACTTAAAGGGCTAACAATATAATTAATTAGTTCTAATGATGCGATTAATGGGTCGTGGTCTTACACTATTCCTTTTTAATATCTAATTTCTTAATTTATTTTGTATCTTCTTTACTACTTGAATTATTAAAGGTTTTTCCAAACAAGTGACGCTTGTATGAAAAATTCATAATATGTTACATTTTAGACTAGCTTCAAAAGATTTGAAGTACCACTAACCTATTTATTGTTGTTCTCAATCTCTGATCCTTTGCAAAATGAAAAGCCAAACAGATAACCATTTTGTATGTTACATATTCATATTATATTTTAGTAAAAGTTTTAAAATAAGGCTCAAGTTTTGCCCAGATTTCTAGTCAAGACAAAAGAAAACTCACATTTCAAATCACGGATTAAGTTTATCATTTACATTTCAAATCAAGATATCCAGTGAGAAATTGAGTTTTCCGACACTATATTTATCAAAATACCCAAAATGGCCTAACCCCTATCCTCTTCCTCCCTCCCAACCACCATCATCTTTTTAATACCTACTTTCCTCTCTAGATCTCAGTACTCGTATATATATTTCATTCATTACTACATCTTCCATTCATTCATTTATGGTTTACCGGACCATCTCTTTCCGTTTTCGACTTTCCAAAAGAAAGAAAATAAAACTTGTCTTCGTACTTAGTGTCCATGGGCGCCTCCTATTTTACCTAGTGTCCCTCTACAGATCTTACCTTTGCCATCGGTACTACTCCGCGAAACTCCAGTCAAAAATACCCAAATTGATGCCCAAACCAGCACCCACTACTGGATTCCCGAAACCACCAGTTCCCCTCCGCCAAAAATGCCTTTAGTCATCATACATGGTTTCAATCCCCTCCCTCATTTGGCAACGGCACTACCAGATCCGGTCTCTCTCCCCTACTTCGACATCTATGTCCCCGAGCTCGTCTTCTTCGGCAGCTCCACCACCACTTCCGTCGAGAGGTCGGAGCTCTTCTAGCCCTCTTCTCTCACCGGGATGCTAGAGAAGCTCCGCCTGTAGCAGTTCTCTATTCTTGGGACGAGCTACAGTGGCTTCATGTGTGAAGTCCCACATCGCCAAGAGGCTGTCTAGAGACTGGGCTTAAATGTGCAGGCGCTCTCCAATTCTAGCATGACGCGTTTTGAGTTAAGTCGTGCCTCTGACTCAGAAACAAAGCCGTGAGGGATTAAGCTGTGCCTCTGACCTAAAGCGGACAATATTGTGCTGGATGAAGTTGGGCTGTCACAAATGGTATCAGAGCCGAGGACTGCTCTCCTCTGACGGTGGGGGATTGTGAAGTCCCACATCACCAAGAGGCCGTCTAGAGATTGGGCTTAAATGTGAAGGCTCTCTCCAATTCTAGCATGACTCATTTTGAGTTAAGTTGTGCCTCCTCTGACTCAAAAACATGGCCGTGAGGCGAAGAGGGTGAAGAAGGTGGGGATTGCCAGCTCCACTGTGTGTAGGAGGAAGAGAAATTGATGGTAGTTGGGAGGGAGGAATAACAGAGGGGTTAATGGCATTTTGGGTATTTTGAAAAACATAGAAGAAAAAGTTGCTAGAAAACTCAATTTCTTGTTGGATTTCTTGATGTGAAATTTACATGGAAAACTTAAGCCCTGATTTGAAATGTAAGATTTTTTTTACCCGATATGAAACATGGGCAAAACTGGAGCCCTATTTTGAAAATTCCCCAATCATTTTAAAATCTCTTTGGTTTCAAAAACATCCAATACAGGCTTTTGGTTTATGACCCTAACTCTCATAAACTTGGATTCCCCGCCCCTCTTGATTGAATTTATCCAACTTCTTATAGTCCAAGGATGTGGGGTTCCCTAAATGTGTGCGGCAGTAGTCCCTACTTCCAAAAATAGGAGTAGAATGAAAAGATGAACAAGCTCGTAATCTTCACTTTAATAATTAAAATGTGAATTTACTCTTGTTTGATGTGGCAAAGCCTCGTTGCTTCAGGTTTTTGTAACTATGTGTATATAAGAATTTTTTTCCATCCAAAACATTGTAATCTGGACACTATCTCCTAAGTTACTTACTGTTCCTTAAAAGGTATTGGGATCATGTTGGTATCTCCTATCAATTGAGCACCAAGAACTATGTTGGAGAAAGGTCTGCAGCCTTGAAAACACATCTTGTCACTATAGTTACTTTGACTGTCGAGTGAAGGATGGTACTTCAAGGGCTATGTGGTTCAAATCAAGTAATATCACAGAATTATGCAGTCCAAGCAGTAGTTTTTTTCCTTTTGGGATATATGCAGATGCATTGAGTTTTAGTGTTACATCCTCGCCCTTCTTCAATAAGTACTTCTACTGTCTCTGGTGGGGCTTGAAAAACTTGAGGTAAAATTCTTGACCATTATCATCCATTGTGTAATGAAATATGTATTAATCCATGTTTCTATGAACTCATGCAGTAGCTTGGGACAAGCTCTATCTACGACTACTTATGTTGGAGAGATAATCTTTGCTATCATCATTGCTATTCTTGGCCTAGTGCTTTTTGGATTGCTCATCGGAAATATGCAGGTGAGTTCTATACTACATGTTGGTTTCATAAATTGTCATGTCCCCCAAAATAAAAATTAGGGAAAAACGTGAAAAATTAAAACCAAATTCAAATTCCTTTGTTTAATACAACACAAGCTTCCAAAAGTGGACCCACATAAAATTTCAACCTGTGGTGAGTCAAAATAAATTTCATTAAATGCAACAGAAGCTTTATTCAATTGGCATTCAAGGTTCATAATTGAAACCCAACATAAAAATCAAATAAATATTAATAACTAAAGTTGCAAAATAAATTCAATAATTACTAAAGGAAGTTTCATAATAAAAGATTGTTCATCTAAAGGATTGCTAAGATGTCATTCACTCTTATGCTGGTTCAGACAGCTCCAAAGCCATCTCCGGCATCCCACTCGGATTCATCAGTTGGCTCAAACATTTGAAACGCTTGATCCTCCTCCATCTCTTGGGTAAAGTAGGGCTCGGCACCTATGCAATAAATATTACAAAGTAAATAGCAAGTACATAATCATAATTCAAAATTAAATATAATAACGAGAAGAATAAAGACAAGTGTGATCATTTAGAAGTAATGACAATGACAATGACAAAAAAAGAATGTATATAATAATCCAAATAAAGCAAATGGAGAAATATGATTCACAAGAAGACAAGTGTCCCCATTTTGGGTGGTCAGCCCTAAATAAATCAGAAAAGCCCGTCCATAACGTCGGTGGTCATAAACCGATCAAATAGAAAAAATCAAGATAACCTATTCACATTCATAGTGGATTATAAGTGATCTGGTCACATCGGTGATCAATCGTCCATTTATCGATCTACAGTCGTCCATAAATGACACACATAAACATAAACATAAACATATAAACGTAATAAACCTGAATAATAAAGCTCCGACACAAGAGTCCTAAGTCAAAGTAAAGTGCCGACCTTACCACATTCTATATCCTAATCAAATCGTCATACAAAATTTTTCAAGCCACTTTATAGTCCATAACACACAATAGGGTTTGCATCTAAAGGAATTCACCTTATAAACCAACATATATATGCATGCGAAGGTTAAGACATAGATACTAATCGATCATAAGGTCAAACATAAGATTTCATACCCATCAACCACAGGAATTTCTAATAGGTAAAAGATCAACACATCCTTTCTCCATGAATGGTGCATAGACCCAATTAAGGGTTTTCCAATAGAGATGGGTTGAACTCGAATCCACTAGGATTTTCCCGAGGTTATACGAAGTACTAACCCTACGTTGGTAAGATACCGTTTACCCGGACGGTATTTACTCGGTCTAATGATTCGATTAATAAGGTCCAAAATTATAATTTTGACACATTTAAAATCAAAGATAGCAATTAATATATAATTTACAAATAATAATAATCTTAGTTTATAATTTTTGAAAACTCAAGGATTTTCCATCTATAATATTTTTTTTTCATATTCAACTCTTATAAATTAGGCTCAAGGGTCGAAGTGGGTTTATAACATAATCAGGGCCCTAATCTCAAATTCCAAAATGCTAACAACTCGCTAACAGAACATAAGCACATGGGCTCTGTCATTAAAAACTGTGCCCAGGTCATCAATTCCCTCACCAATTCTCTCACCTTCTTTATCCCCATACATGTGAGGTCATCAAGCCATCATCATCTTTCTCCCTTTTTTTCCATTACATGTCAGGTCAAAGCTACCTTATCCTCACACAACACAGAACACCATTTTGTAATGGTGTCCGACGCCAGCAAAGCTGGGTTACTCGGATTGTGAACCCCATCGATCAACTCCATTGATGAAGCTAATTTTCAGTGTCGCCCAGGGCCCCACTAATGAGTCTTTGGTCGAGATCAATCAATAGGTTACATCTCTTGGCCCCACCACATGATTAAATACATAAAATGAACCAATATTCAGAACCCATCGTCCAGAACGATGTGGTTCCACGCATGCATATCACAGTCTGAAAGAGTGGGCCCCACTGCTCAAGAACCCATGATGGGTCTAGTCTCTAGGATCGCCTCACCATGTACGACCATATGATCGGGCCATATCTGTGATCTGATCAATCATTGGGTCCCACAATTTGATTAAATACCAGAAAGTATCTACAGAGTGACTCACGTCCCAAGTTTCAAAGTCATTAGATGGTGGGTCGGATGGGGCCCACTCGTCACAGTTCTAACACCTCTAAGGTCGCCCATGGGTCCTCCTCCGGATCCACGGATCGGATCGATCATCCGATGGCCCACTGGGGTTCCATGGTAAAAAACACAAACAGTCCCAAATTGTCTTTGTTCCCTGTTAGGTTCCCCGTTACAGATCCACTCTGCCTGCCCATGAAGGTTACTTGAAATAGTGGTCTCACATCCCTATCCAGCAGTCAATAGAAGATGAAAAGGGGGTTTGATATCCAAACAACAGAAGATGAAAAAAAAAGGGTTTTGAAAATCCAAACAACAGTAACCGATGGTTTAATCACAAAAAAAGAAATCCAAACAAAAGTGTTGCCGGCAATAGCCATTTGCAACGATAACATCAATATGAGAAAATCGATTGGGTCATCTCCAAATCTCCGATCTCATTACAAAACAAAATCGCATTACCAAATTATCATAAGAAAAGGCATAAAAGAGTTTCTACATGCATCCACACTGGAATCAACGAGAAACACATGTATTAAATTCACAAATTATGTTTAGGTACTTGCCTTTTACCGGGGTTGAAGAAAATGCACAGATCCTAACCAATACCCAAACCGAGATTCGCACAGCATTTGAGAATAATCCTATCACCAATCTGACAAAGAAGATGGGAACAAATGCTTAGATGAACAGATCTATGGTACTCCTATCCAAATCTACCATTGGAAAAAAAAAAAGGAGATAACCCAAGAATATAGATCTACTCCTATTGATTTGAGGAGAGGGTTACCTGAGATAAGAAAGTTGAGCGAAGAATGATGGTGTCCTCTGATCTTGGTTCTGATGGCTGGATCCTAAAGCTGCAATGGCTTGGGAAGTCAAAAAAGGAAGAAGACGAATATTAACACAGAGGAGTTACAGACAAAAGTGGAGAGATAAGAACGTGCCTTTCTTTAAAACAGGGATTAGGTTAACAGGGAATATTCTATGGGCTTGAGTCATTGGGTCAAACTGGGGGTCAGGTCATCTACCCGCTAAACCAACTAGCCAATCCACACATCTAATCTAACGTGTGCCCCACTTAATCCTACCCACTTAAATAACTAAAATACATTTAATTAAATAATACTAATATTTTAATAAAAAATATCAATAATGGTGGGGCCGAATCTTACATTCTCCACCCCCCCCCCCCCTTAGGACATTTGGTCCTCCAAATACAAACATAACTCTGGAAGAAGATGCAGGTAAAGCTTCTTCACTTGGTCCGGAGTTCCTAAGTGGCTTCTTGAGGACTATGGTGCTCCCACTGGACTTTCACCCAATGTATTGTCCGAGTCTTGAGAACTTGCTCCTTCGTGTCGATGATCCGAGAAGGTCGCTCAACATAGGTAACATATGGCTGCAATTCCAATGGCTCATATTGCAACACGTGAGATGGGTCTGCGATATACTTCTTCAACATCGAGACATGAAAAACATTGTGCACCGCTGACAACGCTGCTGGTAAGGCCAATCTGTAAGCAACTTCTCCAATTCTTTCCAAGATCTCAAATGGACCGATATATCTCTGAGATAATTTCCGTTTCTGCCCAAATCTCAATGTTCCTTGCGTTGGTGAAACCTTTAGAACACCTGTTCACCAATCTCGAATGGAAGACCTCTCCTCTTCAGGTCTGCATAATTCTTTTGTCGGCTTCTAGCAATTTTCAACCGATCATGGATTTGCTTCATTTTCTCACTGGTATCACTAACAGTAGATGGACCATGAAAACTCCTAACACCTATCTCCTCCCAACAGATTGGGGTCCTGTATCTACGTCCATACAATGCCTCAAATGGTGCCATGTCGATACTGGAATGATAGCTATTATTGTATGCAAACTCACACAATGGGAGACTTCCCTGCCAGTCCTTCCCAAATTGGAGAACGCAAGCTCGCAACATATCCTCCAGTGTCTGATTAGACATTTCAGTTTGACCATCGGTCTGTGGATGGTACACTGTACTGAAACTCAACGTTGTGCCCAGAGCTTCTTGAAGTTCAGTCCAGAATTTGGCCAAAAATCCAGGATCTTTATCTAATACAATCGATAGGAGAACACCATGAATTGTAACAACCTTCTCCATATACATTCTAGATAACTCATCTCGAGGTGTCTTCATGTTCATTGGTAAGAAATGAGCCATTTTTGTCAACCTGTCCACTATCACCGAGATACTATATTTGTTATGCATCGATGGCAACCTAGAGATAAAATCCATCGTTATGTGTTCCCATTTCCAGTCGGGCACTTCCAACTGCTTTAAAAGTCATGGGGGTTGCTTTCGTTCTGCCTTTACTTGTTGACACACCAAGCACCTCACTATAAATCCTGCCACTTCCTTCTTCATATTATTCTACCAATAATGATTGCTCAAATTTTGGTACATCTTTGTACTATCCGAATGAATAGTATAACGGGAATGATGTGCCTCCGTCATGATCTCATTCTTCAGTTCTTCTTTATTTGGCACACATAACCGGTCTTGAAAGTAGAACACACCCTCCACTATTCTGAAGTCTGGTTTGCTATCAATCTGCTTAATCACTCGGGCTAGCTTTGGATCTTCTGACTGCTTGCTTTTGATCCGGCTCAAGATCTCTGGTTCCCAGACAAACATGTTGGCTAACAAAACCTTGTCATCAACTGGTTGCAAAGACACTCCCAAGTCGAGGAAAATTTCTGCCCAAGACCATTCTGCCCTCAAGCAAGCATTAGTTGCTGCCCTTCGACTCAATGCATCAGCCACTACATTGGCTTTCCCGGGATGATATTTGATTGGAAAGTCAAAATCCTTCATGTATTCCATCCATCGGGTCTGTCTCATGTTTAATTCAGGCTAGGTAAACAAATATTGAAGACTTCTATGGTTCGAATGAATTTCAAACTTCTCACTGTAGAGATAGTGACGCCACATCTTCAATGCCATAATCACTGCTTCAAGTTCCAAATCATGAGTTGTATACTTTTTCTCATACTCTTTCAATTGTCCAGAGCCATAAGCCACTACCTTCCCATCCTACATAAGTACACATCCCAATTCGACTTTCGAGGCATCCATATAAATAACAAATTTACCATTCTCTGTAGGCAATGTGAGCACTGGAGCTGTAGTCAACCTATTCCTTAACTCCTGAAAACTTGCTTCACATTCGTCAGTCCACACGAACGGTACATCTTTTCGTGTTAATCTGGTAAATGGAGCAGCAATGGATGAAAATCCTTTAACAAATCTTCTGTAGTAACCTGCTAAACCCAATAAACTACGAATCTCTGTTACTGACATGGGTCTCCGCCACTTCACGACTGCCTTAATTTTTCCTGGATCTACTGCCAAACCTTCCTTGCTGATGATGTGACCCAAGAAAATTACTTGCTGAAGCCAAATTTTGCACTTACTCAACTTGGCATAGAGTTGATGATCTCTCAAAGTTTGCAATGTTGTCCTCAAATGTTGCTCGTGATCTTTTCGAGACCGATAATATACTAACACGTCGTCTATGAAGACAACTATGAACTGGTCAAGAAATGGAGCAAATATCTTATTCATCAAGGCCATAAATACTCCTGGAGCATTGGTTAACCCGAATGGGATTACTAGAAACTCGTAGTGGCCATATCTTGTTCTGAATGCTGTCTTTTAAATGTCTTGATCTCGAACTTTGAGCTGGTGATATCCTGATCTCAAGTCTATCTTTGAGAAATATTCAGCTTCCTGAAGCTGATCAAACAATTCATCAATCCTTGGGAGAGGGTATTTGTTCTTGATTGTGACTTGATGAGCTGTCTATAATCTATGCATATCCTCATAGAACCATCATTCTTCTTCACAAATAGGACCGGCGCACCCCAAGGTGATACACTTGGTCTCACAAATCCCTTGTCCAACAAATCCTCCAATTGAGTTTTCAACTCTCTGAGCTCTGCTGGAGCCATTCTATATAGAGCTTTAGAAATCGGAGCTGTCCTTGGCACCAATTCAATCGAGAAGTCTATCTCCCTGACCAGAGGTAAGCCTGGAATTTCATCCGAAAAAACATTCGGGAACTCACAGACCACTGGAATATCCTCCGCATTCGGGAACTCACAGACCACTGGAATATCCTCCGCCCCATTAGACTGTTTATCGAAAAGTCTATCTCCCTGACCGGAGGTAAGCCTGGAATTTCAACCGGGAAAACATTCGGAAACTCACAGACCACTGGAATATCCTCCACCCCTTTAGACTGTTTATCCTCCGTGATAAACGCCAAATATCCTTCACATCCAGATTTCAACAATCTTTCTACTTTCAATGCCGAGATCCGGCATGTCCTAATCGGTTTCCTTCTACAAACAAATTCAATAGTGTCCGAATGCAACGACAACTTGATGGTTTTATTAAAACAGTCCATCACTGCTCTATAAGTTGCTAGCCAGTCCATACCAAGTATGAAATCGAAATCCATCATCGTTAAAAGAATCAGGTCTACAGGTAAGATGAAATCCCCAATTTGAACTTGGGTACTCGAAAAATATTTGTGGCAACGAACTTGCTTGCCCACTGGGGTACCCACTACTAAAGCAACATCTAATCTCACTACAGCTCATTGATATGTCTAGCAAAATCATGTGAAACAAAGGAATGTGTAGAGTCATGGTCAATTATGGCCTTAGCTTCTACCTCTGAGATTAGAACAATACCTTCTATAACTTCTGCAGAAGCATCTGCATCCTCACGAGTAACTGCATATACTCTGCCCATCTGCTGAGCTTGGTTCTGCTACCCTTACACTGGCCTAGGTGCTCTTGGTTGACCCATTGGTTGCTGCTGTCTCTGTTGCTGGAATGACCTTTGTTGTACCTGAGCTGGCCTCTGTTGTCCTAGAGTCAGCATCTGCTGTTGTGGCGCTGCACCCTTATATTACTGGTATTGAGGAGCCGGTGCTCGATACATTTGCTGTTGTGGTGCCCGAGGAATCTGCTGTGGTCCCTGCGAAGGTGATGTCCTCTAAGGCTACTGTACAGGAGCACGAGAAGCTGTTAACTGGGACGCTTGCAACTGACTACCACCATTGGGACAATCGCGAACTCTATGGCCAAACTGCCCATAATGAAAACATGCCTCTGTCTCCTTGTAGCATTACTCAGTAGGGTGATTCTTTCCACACCGTCCGCACAATTGTCTCTGACCAACCGAGGGTTGACCTTGGATCTTCAGTTTCTTTGGGTTGCCCTGACTAGAAGATTGCCTCAACTGATGTTTCTCTTATTTGGCTTGCCGTTATGCGATCTTCTTCTTTAGTGCACCCTCAGCCCAATATGCACTCTTCACAGACTCCTGGAACGTCGGCCGTTGATTATCTCCAATCATCATGTAGATATTAGCTCATAACCCATCAAGAAAATGCCTTATTTTCTCTTCCTCTGGAACTACTAGTGTAGGTGCATACTTAGCCAATCTTGTGAACTGCTGTTCATACCGCTGCACTGATATGTCACCTTGCACTAAGTTCTGAAAGTCCCGCTTTCATTCTTCCTTGACATATTTAGGGATGAACTTATCCATAAACTCCATGGTGAAAGTTTCCCATGCATTTTCTTTAGCCACTGCCTCTGCTTGCACTACTGCTTTGACTGAGTTCCTCCATTAGAGAGCTATTCCTCTAAACATGTAAGCTGCCAAATTAACTCGTTGCTTTTGAGTGCAATTGAAGACTGCAAAGATCTGCTCCAACTGTTCTATAAAATCATCTGCTACCATGGGATCTTCGGACCCGTGAAACTCAGGAGGAACCCTTTTCCTAAATTTCTCATAGAGGTCATTTGGATCTACTTCCCTAGGAGGCATGACCACTTTCACTGGCTGAGCGGCTCTGTCAGTCAAAGCTAAGATCTGAGCCTGGAATGCTGCTCTATCTCTATCTGGTTATGCTCTCTCATTAGCTCGTTCTTCCCTTTCTCGTCGTTTTTCTGTAGCTTGTTCTATTTCACGTGCTGTCTGCTGCTCATTTTGTGCAGTCCGTGCTTGCACAAAAGCTTGCAAGAGTTGGTTGAAACGATCGTTTGAATTATTCGATCCATTCCCCGGTTCCCTGTCCTGAATCTGGTCGTACGCTGTGCCATGACCTATAATAAGATAATGATGGGTTAGATTCTATAAAACAAGCTAACAAACAATTCTATAGGCTTTACAGTTAGTACGTAAAGCGTATCTAATGGAAATCGCAATCCCCACACATCCTATTGTTTTTATTCATTTTTAATATCCGAAGATTGTGCTGGGCTCTGATACCAACTGTCACGTCCCCCAAAATAAGAATTAGGGAAAAACGTGAAAATTAAAACCAAATTCAAATTCCTGTGTTCAAAACTACACAAGCTTCCAAAAGTGGACCCACATAAAATTTTAACATGTGGTGAGTCAAAATACATTTTATTAAATGCAACGGAAGCTTTATTCAATTGGTATTCAAGGTTCATAAATGAAACCCAACATAAAAATCAAATAAATATTAATAATTAAAGTTGCGGAATAAATTCAATAATTACTAAAAGAAGTTTCATAATAAAAGATTGTTCATCTAAAGGATTGCTAAGATGTTGTTCACTCTTATGCTCGTTCAGACGGCTCCGAAGCCATCTCCGGCATCCCACTCGGGTTCATCAGTTGGCTCAAACGTTTGAAACGCTTGATACTCCTCCGTCTCCTGGGTAAAGTAGGACTCGGTACCTATGCGCCAAATATTACAAAGTAAATAGCAAGTACATAATCATAAATCGAAATTAAATACAATAACGAGAAGAATAAAGACAAGTGTGATCATTTAGAAGTAATGACAATGACAATGACAACAAAAGAATGTATAGAATACTCTAAACAGAGCAAATGGAGCAATATGATTCACACGAAGACAAGTGTCCCTATTTTGGGTGGTCAGCCTAAAATAAATCGGAAAAGCTCATCCATAACGTCGGTGGTCATAAACCGATCAAATAAAAAAAATTCCGGATAACTTGTTCACATTCATAGTGGATTATAAGTGATCCGGTCACATCAGTGATCAATCGTCCATATATTGATCTGCAATCGTCCATAAATGACCCACATAAAGATAAACATAAACATACAAACGTAATAGACCTGAGTAATAAAGCTCTAACACAAGAGTCCTAAGTCAAAGTAAAGTGCCGGCCTTACCACATTCTATATCCTAATCAAATCGTCATACAAAATTTTTCAAGCCACTTTATAGTCCATAACACACAATAGGGTTTGCATCTAAAGGAATTCACCTTATAAACCAACATATATATGCATGCGAAGGTTAAGACATAGATACGAATCGATCATAAGGTCAAACATAAGATTTCATATCCATCAACCACGGGAATTTATAATAGATAAAAGATCAACGCATCCCTTCTCCATCAATGGTGCATAGACCCAATTAAGGGTTTTCCAATTGAGATGGGTTGAACTCGAATCCACTAGGATTTTCCCGAGGTTATACGAAGTACTAACCCTACGTTGGTAAGATACCGTTTGCCCGGATGGTATTTACTCGGTCTAATGATTCGATTAATAAGGTCCAAAATTATAACTTTAACACATTTAAAATCAAAGATAGCAATTAATATTTATTTATAAATAATAATAATCTTAGTTTATAATTTTTTAAGACTCAAGGATTTTCCATCTATAATATTTTTTTTTTCAGATTCAACTCTTATAAATTAGGCTCAAGGGTCGATGTGGGTTTATAACATAATCGGGGCCCTAATCTCAAATTCCAAAATGCTAACAACTCGCTAACAGAACATAAGCACATGGGCTCTGTCATTAAAAACTGTGCCCAGGTCATCAATTCCCTCACCAATTCTCTCACCTTCTTTATCCCCATACATGTGAGGTCATCAAGCCATCATCATCTTTCCCCTTTTTTTTCCATTACATGTCAGGTCAAAGCTACCTTATCCTCACACAACACAGAACACCATTTTGTAATGGTGTCCGACGCCAGCAAAGCTGGGTTACTCGGATTGTGAACCCCATCGATCAACTCCATTGATGAAGCTAATTTTCAGTGTCGCCCAGGGCCCCACTAATGAGTCCTTGGTCGGGATCAATCATTAGGTTACATCTCTTGGCCCCACCACATGATTAAATACATAAGATGAACCAATATTCAGAACCCATCGTCCAGAATGATGTGGTTCCACGCATGCATATCACAGTCTGAAAGAGTGGGCCCCACTGCTCAAGAACCCATGATGGGTTTGGTCTCTAGGATCGCCTCACCATGTACGACCATATGATCGGGCCAGATCTGTGATCCGATCAATCATTGAGTCCCACAATTTGATTAAATACCAGAAAGTATCTACAGAGTGACTCACGTCCCAAGTTTCAAAGTCATTAGATGGTGGGTCGGATGGGGCCCACTCCTCACGGTTCTAACACCTCTAAGGTCGCCCGTGGGTCCTCCTCCGGATCCACGGATCGGATCGGTCATCGGATGGCCCACCTGGGTTCCATGGTAAAAAACACAAACAATCCCAAATTGCCTCTGTTCCCTGTTAGGTTCCCCGCTACAAATCCACTCTGCTTGCCCATGAAGGTTACTTGAAATAGTGGTCTCACATCCCTATCCACCAGTCTATAGAAGATGAAAAAAGGGTTTAATATCCAAACAACAGAAGATGAAAAGAAAGGGTTTTGAAAATCCAAACAACAGTAACCGATGGTTTAATCACAAAAAAAGAAATCCAAACAAAAGTGTTGCCGGCAATAGCCATTTGCAACGATAACATCAATATGAGAAAATCGATTGGGTCATCTCCAAATCTCCGATCTCATTACAAAACAAAATCGCATTACCAAATTATCATAAGAAAAGGCATAAAAGAGTTTCTACATGCATCCACACTGGAATCAACGAGAAACACATGTATTAAATTCACAAATTATGTTTAGGTACATGCCTTTTACCGGGGTTGAAGAAAATGCACAGATCCTAACCAATACCCAAACTGAGATTCGCACAGCGTTTGAGAATAATCCTATCACCAATCTGATAAGGAAGATGGGAACAAATGCTCAGATGAATAGATCTATGGTCTCCTATCCAAATCTACCATTGGAAAGAAAAAGGAGATAACCCAAGAATATAGATCTACTCCTAATGATTTTAGGAGAGGGTTACATGAGATAAGAAAGTTGAGCGAAGAATGGTGGTGTCCTCTGATCTTTGTTCTGATGGCTGGATCCTAAAGCTGCAATGGCTTGGGAAGTCAAAAAAGGAAGAAGACGAAGATTAACTGAGAGGAGTTGCAGACGAAAGTGGAGAGATAAGAACGTGCAGTTCTTTAAAATAGGAATTAGGTTAACAGGGAATATTCTATGGGATTAAGTCATTAGGTCAAACTGCTGGTCAGGTCATCTACCCGCTAAACCAACTCGCCAATCCACACATCTAATTTAACGTATGCCCCACTTAATGCTACCCACTTAAATAACTAAAATACATTTAATTAAATAATACTAATATTTTAATAATAAATATCAATAATGGTGGGGCCGGATCTTACATTCTCCCCCCCCCCCCCCCCCTTAGGACATTTGGTCCTCCAAATACAAACATACCTCTGGAAGAAGATGCAGGTAAAGCTTCTTCACTTGGTCTGGAGTTCCCAAGTGGCTTCTTGAGGACTATGGTGCTCCCACTGGACTTTCACCCAATGTATTGTCTGAGTCTTGGGAACTTGCTCCTTCGTGTCGATGATCCGAGAAGGTCGCTCAACATAGGTAACGTCTGGCTGCAATTCCAATTACTCATACTGCAACACGTGAGATGGGTCTGCGATATACTTCTTCAACATCGAGACATGAAAAACATTGTGCACCGCTGACAACGCTGCTGGTAAGGCCAATCTGTAAGCAACTTCTCCAATTCTTTCCAAGATCTCAAATGGACCGATATATCTCTGAGATAATTTCCATTTCTGCCCAAACCTCAATATTCCTCGCTTTGGTGAAACCTTTAGAACACCTGTTCACCAATCTCGAATGGAAGATCTCTCCTCTTCGGGTCTGCATAATTCTTTTGTCGGCTTCTAGCAATGTTCAACCGATCATGGATTTGCTTCATTTTCTCACTGGTATCACTAACAATAGATGGACCATGAAAACTCCTAACACCTATCTCCTCCCAACAGATTGGGGTCCTGTATCTACGTCCATACAATGCCTCAAATGGTGCCATGTCGATACTGGAATGATAGCTATTATTGTACGCAAACTCACACAATGGGAGACTTTTCTGCCAGTCCTTCCCAAATTGGAGAACGCAAGTTCGCAACATATCCTCCAGTGTCTGATTAGTCATTTCAGTTTGACCGTCGGTCTGTGGATGATACACTGTACTGAAACTCAACGTTGTGCCCAGAGCTTCTTGAAGTTCAGTCTAGAAGTTGGCCAAAAATCCAGGATCTTTATCTGATACAATCGATAGGGGAACACCATGAATTGTAACAACCTTCTCCATATACATTCTAGCTAACTCATCTCGAGGTGTCTTCATGTTCATTGGTAAGAAATGAGCCATTTTTGTCAACATGTCCACTATCACCCAGATACTATCTTTGTTATGCATCGATGGTGACCCAGAGATAAAATCCATCTTTATGTGTTCCCATTTCCAGTCGGGCACTTCCAACTGCTTTAAAAGTCATGGGGGTTGCTTTCGTTCTGCCTTTACTTGTTGACACACCAAGCACCTCGCTATAAATCCTGCCACTTCCTTCTTCTTATTATTCTACCAATAATGATTGCGCAGATTTTGGTACATCTTTGTACTACCCGAATGAATAGTATAACGGGAATGATGTGCCTCCGTCATGATCTCATTCTTCATTCTTCTATATTTGGCACACATAACCGGTCTTGAAAGTACAACACACCCTCTACTATTCTGAAGTCTGGTTTGCTATCAATTTGCTTAATCACTCGGGCTAGCTTTGGATCCTCTGACTGCTTGCTTTTGATCCGGCTCAAGATCTCTGGTTCCCAGACAAACATGCTGGCTAACAAAACCTTGTCATCAACTGGTTGCAAAGACACTCCCAAGTCGAGGAAAATTTCTGCCCAAGACCATTATGCTCTCAAGCATGCATTAGTTGCTGCCCTTCGACTCAATGCATCAGCCACTACATTGGCTTTCCCGGGATGATATTTGATTGGAAAGTCAAAATCCTTCATGTATTCCATCCATCGGGTCTATCTCATGTTCAATTCAGGCTAGGTAAACAAATATTGAAGACTTCTATGGTCTGAATGAATTTCAAACTTCTCACCGTAGAGATAGTGACGCCACATCTTCAATGCCATAATCACTGCGGCAAGTTCCAAATCATGAGTTGCATACTTTTTCTCATGCTCTTTCAATTGTCTAGAGCCATAAGCCACTACCTTCCCATCCTACATAAGTACACATCCCAATTCAACTTTCGAGGCATCCATATAAATAACAAATTTACCATTCTCTGTAGGCAATGTGAGCACTGGAGCTGTAGTCAACCTATTCCTTAACTCCTGAAAACTTGCTTCACATTCGTCAGTCCACACGAACGGTACATCTTTTCGTGTTAATCTGGTAAATGGAGCAGCAATGGATGAAAATCCTTTAACAAATCTTCTGTAGTAACCTGCTAAACCCAATAAACTACGAATCTCTGTTACTGACATGGGTATCTGCCACTTGACCACTGCCTTAATTTTTCCTGGATCTACTGCCAAACCTTCCTTGCTGATGATATGACCCAAGAAAATTACTTGCTGAAGCCAAATTTTGCACTTACTCAACTTGGCATAGAGTTAATGATCTCTCAAAGTTTGCAATGTTGTCCTCAAATGCTGCTCGTGATCTTTTCGAGACCGATAATATACTAACACGTCGTCTATGAAGACAACTATGAACTGGTCAAGAAATGGAGCAAATATCTTATTCATCAAGGCCATAAATACTCCTGGAGCATTGGTTAACCCGAAAGGCATTACTAGAAACTCGTAGTGGCCATATCTTGTTCTGATTGCTGTCTTTTAAATGTCTTGATCTCAAACTTTGAGCTGGTGATATCCTGATCTCAAGTCTATCTTTGAGAAATATTCAACTCCCTGAAGCTGATCAAACAATTCATCAATCCTTGGGAGAGGGTATTGGTTCTTGATTGTGACTTGATGAGCTATCTATAATCTATGCATATCCTCATAGAACCATCCTTCTTCTTCACAAATAGGACCGGCGGACCCCAAGGTGATACACTTGGTCTCACAAATCCCTTGTCCAACAAATCCTACAATTGAGTTTTCAACTCTCTGAGCTCTGCTGGAGCCATTCTATATAGAGCTTTAGAAATCGGGGCTGTCCCTGGCACCAATTCAATCGAGAAGTCTATCTCCCTGACTAGAGGTAAGCCTGGAATTTCATCGAAAAAACATTCGGGAACTCACAGACCACTGGAATATCCTCCGCCCCTTTAGAGTGTTTATCGAAAAGTCTATCTCCCTGACCGAAGGTAAGACTGGAATTTCATCCGGGAAAACATTCGGAAACTCACAGACCACTGGAATATCCTCCACCCTTTAGACTGTTTATCCTCCGTGGTAAACGCCAAATATCATTCACATCCAGATTTCAACAATCTTTCTGCTTTCAATGCCGAGATCCGGCATGTCCGAATCGGTTTCCTTCGACCAACAAATTCAATAGTGTTTGAATGCAACGACAACTTGATGGTTTTATTAAAACAGTCCATCACTGCTCTATAAGTTGCTAGCCAGTCCATACCAAGTATGACATCGAATTCCTTCATCGTTAAAAGAATCAGGTCTGCAGGTAAGATGAAATCCCCAATTTGAACTTGGTACTCGAAAAATATTGGTGGCAACGAACTCGCTTGCCCACTGGGGTACCCACTACTAAATCAACATCTAATCTCACTATAGCTCGTTGATATGTCTAGCAAAATCATGTGAAACAAAGGAATGTGTAGAGTCAGGGTCAAATATGGCCTTAGCTTCTACCTCTGAGATTAGAACAATACCTTCCACAACTTCTGCAGAAGCATCTGCATCCTCACGAGTAACTGCATATACTCTGCCCATCTGCTGAGCTTGGTTCTGCTACCCTTACACTAGCTTAGGTGCTCTTGGTTGACCCACTGGTTGCTGCTATCTCTGTTGCTGGAATGACCTTTGTTGTACATGAGCTGGCCTCTGTTATCCTAGAGTCGGCCTCTGCTGTTGTGGCGCTGCACCCTTATATTGCTGGTATTGAGGAGCCGGTGCTCTGTACATTTGTTGTTGTGGTGCCCGAGGAATCTGTTGTGGTCCCTGCGAAGGTAATGTCCTATAAGGCTGATGTACAGGAGCACGGGAAGCTGTTAACTGGGACGCTTGCAACTGACTACCACCATTGGGACAATCGCGAACTCTATGGCCAAACTGCCCAAAATGAAAACATGCCCCTGTCTCCTTGTAACACTACTCAGTAGGGTGATTCTTTCCACACCGTCCGCACAATTGTCTCTGACCAACCGAGGGTTGACCTTGAATCTTCGGTTTCTTTGGGTTTCCATGACTAGAAGATTGCCTCAACTGATGTTGCTGGTATTTGGCTTGCCGTTATGCGATCTTCTTCTTTAGTGCACCCTCAGCCCAATATGCACTCTTCACAGTCTCCTGGAACGTCGGGCGTTGATTATCTCCAATCATCATGTAGATATTAGCTCATAACCCATCAAGAAAATGCCTTATTTTCTCTTCCTTTGGACCTACTAGTGTAGGTGCATACTTAGCCAATCTTGTGAACTACTGTTCATACTGCTGCACTGATATGTCCCTTCCACTAAGTTCTGAGAGTCCCGCTTTCATTGGTCCTTGACATATTTAGGGATGAACTTATCCATAAACTCCTTGGTGAAAGTTTCCCATGCATTTTCTTTAGCCACTGCCTCTGCTTGCACAACTGCCTTGACTGAGTTCCTCCATTGGAGAGCTATTCCTTTAAACATGTAAGCTTCCAAATTAACTCGTTGCTTTTGAGTGCAATTGAAGACTGCAAAGATCTGCTCCAACTGTTCTATAAAATCATCTGCTACCATGGGATCTTCGGACCCATGAAACTCAGGAGGAACCCTTTTCCTAAATTTCTCATAGAGGTCATTTGGATCTACTTCCCTAGGAGGAATGACCACTTGCACTGGCTGAGCGGCTCTGTCAGTCAAAGCTAAGATCTGAGCCTGGAATGCTGATCTATCTCTATCTGCTTGTGCTCTCTCAGCAGCTCGTTCTTCCCTTTCTCGCTGTTTTTCTGTAGCTTGTTCATTTTCACGTGCTGTCTGCTGCTCATTTTGTGCAGTCTGTGCTTGCACAAAAGCTTGCAAGAGTTGGTTGAAACGATCGTTTGAATTATTCGATCCATTCCCCGGTTCCCTATCCTGAGATCTGGTCGTACGCTGTGCCATGATCTACAATAAGATAACGATGGGTTAGATTCTATAAAACAAGCTAACAAACAATTCTATAGGCTTTACAGTTAGTACGTAAACCGTATCTAATGGAAATCGCAATCCCCACCACGTCCTATTGTTTTTATTCATTTTTAATATCCGAAGATTGTGCTGGGCTCTGATACCAACTGTCACGTCCCCCAAAATAAGAATTAGGGAAAAACGTGAAAATTAAAACCAAATTCAAATTCCTGTGTTTAAAACTACACAAGCTTCCAAAAGTGGACCCACATAAAATTTTAACATGTGGTGAGTCAAAATACATTTTATTAAATGCAACGGAAGCTTTATTCAATTGGTATTCAAGGTTCATAAATGAAACCCAACATAAAAATCAAATAAATATTAATAATTAAAGTTGCGGAATAAATTCAATAATTACTAAAAGAAGTTTCATAATAAAAGATTGTTCATCTAAAGGATTGCTAAGATGTTGTTCACTCTTATGCTGGTTCAGACGGCTCCAAAGCCATCTCCGGCATCCCACTCGGGTTCATCAGTTGGCTCAAACGTTTGAAACGCTTGATCCTCCTCCGTCTCCTGGGTAAAGTAGGACTCGGTATCTATTTACCAAATATTACAAAGTAAATAGCAAGTACATAATCATAAATCGAAATTAAATACAATAACGAGAAGAATAAAGACAAGTGTGATCATTTAGAAGTAATGACAATGACAATGACAACAAAAGAATGTATAGAATACTCTAAATAGAGCAAATGGAGCAATATGATTCACACGAAGACAAGTGTCCCTGTTTTGGGTGGTTAGCCCTATATAAATCGGAAAAGCTCGTCCATAACGTCGGTGGTCATAAACCGATCAAATAAAAAAAATTCCGGATAACCTGTTCACATTCATAGCGGATTATAAGTGATCCTAAGGTTAAGACATAAATACGAATCGATCCTAAGGTCAAACATAAGATTTCATATCCATCAACCACAGGAATTTATAATAGATAAAATATCAACGCATCCCTTCTCCATCAATGGTGCATAGACACAATTAAGGGTTTTCCAATAGGGATGGGTTGAACTCAAATCCACTAGGAATTTCCCGAGGTTATACGAAATACTAACCCCACGTTGGTAAGATGCCGTTTGCCCGGACGGTATTTACTCGGTCTAATGATTCGATTAATAAGGTCCAAAATTATAATTTTGACACATTTAAAATCAAAGATAGCAATTAATATTTAATTTTCAAATAATAATAATCTTAGTTTATAATTTTTGAAAACTCAAGGATTTTCCATCTATAATATTCTTTTCAAATTCAACTCTTATAAAATAGGCTCAAGGGTATAAGTGAGTTTATAACATAATGAGGGCCTACTCTCAAATTCCAAAATGCTAACAACTTGCTAACAGAACATAAGCACATGGGCTCTCTCATTAAAAACTGTGCCCAGGTCATCAATTCCCTCACCAATTCTCTCACCTTCTTTATCCCCATACATGTGAGGTCATCAAGCCATCATCATCTTTGCCCCTTTTTTTCCATTACATGTCAGGTCAAAGCTACCTTATCCTCACACAACACAGAACACCATTCTGTAATGGTGTCCGACGCCAGCAAAGCTGGGTTACTCGGATTGTGAACCCCATTGATCGACTCCATTGATGAAGCTAATTTTCAGTGTCGCCTAGGGCCCCACTAATGAGTCTTTGGTCGGGATCAATCATCAGGTTACATCTCTTGGCCCCACGCCTGCATATCACAGTCTGAAAGAGTGGGCCCCACTGCTCGAGAACCCAAGATGGGTTTGGTCTCTAAGATCGCCCCACCATGTACGGCCATATGATCAGGCCAGATCTGTGATCCGATCAATCATTGGGTCCCACAATCTAATCAAATACCGGAAAGTATCTACAGAGTGATTCATGCCCCAAGTTTCAAAATCATTAGATGGTGGGTCGGATGGGGCCCACTCCTCATGGGTCCAATACCTCTAAGGTCGCCCGTGGGTCCTCCTCCGTATTCACGGATCGGATCGGTCATCGGATGGCCCACCTGGGTTCCATGTTCAAAAACACAAACAGTCCCAAATTGCCTGCGTTCCCTGTTAGGTTCCGGGAGGAGTTGCAGACGAATTTAAAACAAGGATTAGGTTAACAGGGAATATTCTATGGGCCTGAGTCATTGGGTCAAACTGCGGGTCAGGTCATCTACCTGCTAAACCAACTCGCCGATCCACACATCTAATCTAACGTGTGCCCCACTTAATCCTTCCCACTTAAATAACTAAAATAGATTTAATTAAATAATACTAATATTTTAATAATAAATATAAATAATGGTGGTGCCGGATCTTACAGAAATAGAATTGATTCACTACTGAGGAAGAACTCTCCTTTTATAATAGTTGGTTTTTAAATTTACAAAATCTTTTGATTACAATAAAGTCCATTTGCGAAACCAATAAAAACAATCAGAACCCAAAACTTACGGAAAGCTCCACGATGATATCAAAAGATTACTCGCTGGCTTATTGTGCTTAAAAAGAGCATGATTCCAACAGTCCTCTATACCTCTATATTTGTAACAATCAAGCATTTGAGAACTCAATTAGCTATTTAGATGTGTACTCAGTTTCTTGCTAAACCGAGCCAACCCATGTGAATTGGGTTGAATTATCAATTATTAATTCATAGCTATTTAGAAGAGTTGTATTTCTCACTAATCTAGCTAATATAGATTTAGGAATAAATTAGCACTTTAAACGTCGAGTTTAAAAATCATAATCAGAGCCTAGACAAAAAGACTTGAGTCCCAGTTTCAAATCAATGAACCGGCTTTAAACTTTGAGAATGATCCTTGAATAGATGCCGCTGCGCTTTTTGACGAGATCAGAACTCTATTTGAATAATCAACTTAGTTAAGCTATGAATTGTTCATAGTTGTCATCCTCTATACTAGTTAAGAACAAAAATAGGATTCATTGTGTCTTTTTGTTTTTGCATTTATAGTTATAAACACACTTCAATTTTTCTATGACAGACCTATCTCCAATCAACAACCATCCGTCTTGAAGAATGGAGAATCAGGAGAACAGATACAGAACAATGGATGCGCCATAGACAACTTCCACCATATCTCAGGCAGAGTGTTCGTCGGTATGATCAATATAAGTGGGTGGCAACTAGAGGTGTCGATGAAGAGGCTCTTCTCGAAAGCCTCCCTATGGACCTCAGAAGAGACATTAAGCGGCACCTTTGCCTTGATCTAGTTCGTAGGGTAAATGCTATCACTTTACTCCTACACTCCAAGCTTATTAGTATGAAATTGTTTACCATGCATATAAATAGAAAATAAAAGTAGATTAAACTTGAGATTTATATGAGAAAAACTAAGTTTAAAGTAAAAATTTCCTAATGCCTAACATCAAGGAAGTCATGTGTCTGTCTATCTATCTATCTATTATTTATATATAGAGGAAACATACTAGCAAAAAGGGAAACTTTCATCCCAGGGATTCTTTCTAATTAATGTTGTCACGCCCCCGATCGTGAAACCGGGGATTATGTGTGAGATTAGGGCCAATTAAAATTTTTTCAACATAATAATAACACTTGGCCCAATCATGTCCTATATAGATTGAAGATCGTCGTGAGGTACAAACATTTTCTTGAATACATAAAACGTTATAGCGGAGGCTTCATAAATACAAGTGGTATCTTAAGATGTATAGTTAAGAGCAAATACTAAATTATATTAACGAGATTTCAAGTTTAGAACAGTTAGCCAAAAGTAATATTTACAACAATAGGCCACACTAAAACTTGGGCCTACGAAAAAAGATAAAGGAACCAAAAGATGAAACTAGACAAGTATATCATGAAGGCTCTCGAGTACGGGGTCGATACGGCTAAACAGCGCTGTCTGTACAGTAATCTAGGAGGTCATCAGACTGATCTATCTAAACTTCCTCCATCGTCTCTTCCTCGATATAGAAGGGCTCAGTACTTATGCACCAAGAGTAGTATCATCAAACACGACGATTGGCAAGTTTTATATATATATATATATAACATCAAGATATGCAGAACGAATTAGAGTAGACGATAAACAAAATCATAGGAAATGCGTAGCATAGAATTTGAATCATAATCAATCTTGCATAAACATCTAACAAGATAGGCGGTCCACATATGCTAATCACCATTAGATAGTTCAACATCGTCCTCCCTTACTCGCATAGAGTTATGGTAGAGATAGTCAAGACATAGGATAAAAACCCGACAAGCAAGCAAGAGGGATACCATTGATACCAAACATCAATACTTCTTTTCAATGGGTTTCCGATGGTGTACATCCATCTAAAAAATAAAAATCCATACTACGGACGTCAAAATTCCAAAGCCCTCACACAAGGTGGTGCCCCAGCTGTGTTGGATGTTAACAGCTAAGTGGTGCCTAACACAAGAGTCCTAAACATATAATAGTGAGGGACTAGGCTTTCTTGCGTGAACAAGATTCTTCAAACAAAAGAGAGATTACTTTGTATCGTCAAATCAAACCAATCAATCAAACTAACTTCAAACATCAATATCATAAGTAATTCTCATTAAGCCTTGACAATCAAAGCCACCTAGTTTCAACACTTCAATCAAACTTCAAAATGAACGAAACATAAAAAAGGGATCCTAAGTTCATCATCTAGGTTTTTCAATTAATTCTAAAACAAAACAAAGTAAACGAAGCTAAAGAACATGGACATTGCATGTATATAAGTACCGGACGGTGCAATTCGGAATCAAAAGCGATAAACAATCCAATCCTAATTACAGTGTTAAATCCGAAGCATCGTACATCCATAACATCCCTACTTAGTTAACGAAAGGAATTAGGGTTCGCGATACCCTAACAAATTAATCTATGCATATAGATATAAAGGAGGGTATCCCATTATCCCATACTGTTTAAGATTGAGATAGGTTAAATCCCAATACAACTGGAATAACCGTGAGGAACATCGGCTCAAAATATCCTCACATATAGTCAAATGAGTCCATGAAGGGGTAACCAAAGTCCATCCAAACTAAGTCTAGGAAATCCCTTTCCCAAGAGGAATTCAAACTGAAAACAATAGCACTGGCGGTTAACCGACCAATTCGGTTAGCCGCGGAGGTGACCGCCTGTGCAAAAGGTCCCAAAATGTTGCTCTCTGAAAAAGTGACTGCCAGGTCACCGAATAGCAGGTCGGTTAGCCGTGAGCTGACCGTGGACCAAGAGGTTGAAGGTAGAACCTCCACAGTTACCTCGCGGTTAGCCACGCAAGGCATTTACGGCTGCTGAACCCCATTAAGTTACAGAATTCAGCATCAGAATTCTGTTTTGGATCAAATTTAGGGAAAAGTCCATTTCCCTCCTCATCCACACCTATAGACAAATCAATAGGGGCCTTAGCCTCTTCCAAACACAACCTGTCGCGACCCCGGACCGAGACCCAGGCCCGCGAAGCATAGAATTGCATTAAAGAAACATACTGCCTGTCTTCCCACAAGTTTCTGCGGTGAGGATCCCAAGACACGGGTCGAGCTCACACGAATAGGTATGCGGAAGTGTGTAGCAAAACGAATCATACATATTTAATACAATAAGATGTAATATAAATAAGGTATCAAGACATGGTATCGAAGAGGAGTGTTAACATGGCATTCCTATCATGATTAAAGTTTCACCCTTTTACAAAAGTATATTAATTCAAAATACATATCCAAGAGAGGCCAACAAAGGCCCATACAACAAAATAAGATCCCAAAATATATCCCAAAACTAGGTGAACGAGAAATCAAGATCCCGCCCGACGTCTAGATGACGTCGTCGGGCTGCCACTCATGTGCTGGGAGTGGCTCAATAGCCTCCTTTGGGCACTCCTCGTCAACCGCGATACCTCCTGCACCTGGACACCAAAATAAAGTGCATCAAACACGACGGTTTGGCAAATAAATAATTTAGGCATGAATATGAAAAATAGTGCTAAAACAGTTCAAGATTAAAGTACACGTTTCAAGTTTACGAAACTAGCATGAATACTTATAATATCATGAAAAGATAAATCCACATTGAGCTCATCCTTTCTCTATCAGGTAAAATGACGAGCAAGCACGCACGAAACATGACAAGCAAGACACAATCCCACGCTACACAAGGTAAACGGGGAGGCCGGCCGTGGAACCGGGAAGACACGCACGATGTGTAATAATATACGCGACTAGTCTGCAGACAGTCCACATGTTTAAGGACCCCCAGGTAGTGGATCAAGCTAAAAGGGCAGTCCAAGCTCAGTGGTATTCACTTATATCATGAATGTACAAAACACGGCGATACACGTTTGAGAACACGACAAACCAAGAGGGAATTCATTTATCAAACACGCCACGACAAGACTAGCAAAATAGCATAGTATAAATGCTTACAAACTTAAGAGATAATTCCCCTTTCTGATTCTTGAAATACGATTCCTGAAACACGTCTTAAATACGAGCTTATACTTGAAAATTAAACGAGAACATGATGATACATGAAACATCAAAACAAGAATGCAAACATAAGTCCATCAAGCATAGGCTGAGACTATTCATTGACCTTTGTGAAGTTGAAACCCAAATGTCAAAATTTACATAGCTTGATGTCCCCGAAGGTGAGGTACATTTTGGAATTCCAATTTACACAACGTCAATTAAAAGTCTAAAGCATAATCTAGTTTTCAATTTCCAAGAAATTCAGAAAAGAATTGAAAATCCAAAACTGTTAGTCAGGTTCGCTCGAGCGGTCATACCTTCGCTCGAGCGGACCCCAGACAGAGGCTTGTTCGCCTGAGCGAACCTAAGGGTTCGCTCGAACGGACAGGTTTCTGTCTGGAACCCTTCAAACAGAGGCACGTTCGCTCGAGCGAATCCAATGGTCGCTCGAGCGAACAAGCTTCTGCCTGTGCGCGACTGAGTGCAGAAACTGCACTTTCCTTCATTCATTTTCTTGCATTTTTCTTCCTTCTTCTTCTCACCTCTGAACCAAACAAACCCCTGAGCCACCATGCTCACCAAGGGTAAAAAAAAACATTCAATCATTCATTCCAAACCAAAACAATGCATAGATTACAAATCTAACCTTTGACATAGATTTTTAGGGTAAAAACCCAAATGTCATAAATATGCACATAAAGCCTAGAAAGATTACTTGCCTCAAATCCAAATGCCAAGTAAAACTCCACAAAACTCAACAAGAAGGGGAGATCCACGAAATCTACACAAAACCCCCAAAATAGAGCACACAAAAATCACCATTTTGGTCATTACAAACCCCCCATTTCGAAAATGGGTTTGAAAACATGGAAAACAAGCTCTGAATGAGCTAAATGAACATCAAATCAAAGAATGAAAAAGAGTTCTAACCTTGAGCTAGCTGAACAAGAAGAAGAGAGCTTGAAGATGATGAATAGTAAAAGGGATTGGCTCCAAAAAGTTTCAAATGAAGCTTGAGAAGAGAGGAAGAGAGTGGCGGAGTCGGATCAGGGATTGGAGCCTTCTTGATGGATGATTCAAGGAAAAGACCAAGAGAAAAACCTTCTTCTCTTCTTCACTCTAGGTCAAGGACGGTGCAGGCATTTTGGGGAAGAAGAATGGAGGAGAGAGAGTAAAAGAGTATATATAGTGTATGGAAGGTGGGTCCCAAAGCAGTTGAACTTGAAACGATTAAAACATGGTCTTGTGGACCCCGGATGAAGTCGACGAAGAAGAACAAAACGATCGTCGAAAAATCTAGTTTCGGAAAAGTATAATTTTGACATGGTTTCACAACTTCGAAAATTGTGCCCAGATTTAGCATGAATAGTCAGATTTACCCTTTTGGGCTAAAAACTTGGGTTTCTGGGCCTCAAATACATGTAGGCTAAAATGAAAGTTGTCACAAATAATAAAACCATTCAAGAGAAATAAAAATCACGATCAACCCAAGGATCCAGAACAAAAACCCATTCTTACACGCATACTTAGGGCGTCCCTAAGCGTGTCTGACTCATACTAAACGTCCTCAAAATTCCCAAAGCTATAATCCAGACTAAGTCTAATCACATTCTAACCCAGCTAGTACTAAGACTCACTTAAGACTAAACACTCACTTAATTCGTATTAATCGAGTTGGTCTGGGTCGGGGTCTAACACAACCAAACCTCCTCCTCAAGTTCTTTCAAACATCCCACCTATCCAATCCATTAAAGCATAATTATCATGTTTCAATCAAAATCAAGTCTTCTAAACATCATCAACCATCAATTCAAGGGGAGAACAAACATATCAAAGCATACACATATATACTAACTTGCCTTGATGAAGAACTTAGAAAAAAAAAACAAGGGATTCTGGGGAAAAATCCCTCTTAGAGCTCAAACTTGGAGGAAAACAACTCTCAACCCAAAATCAAACCTACACATGCATGCCAAGGGTTGATGTGAGTCTCTGTAACCCATTTCTAACAAAAGGGATGAAGAATGACTACACCTAAAAGCTTTGGGAGCTTACCTTGAATTGGGTTGTGGATGAAAAGCTTAGAAAAGGGTATGGTTATGCTCTTGGAGGCTTGAGGAAGAAGAAGTGAAGCTTCACTAGCAACGTCGGAGCTCCGGTGGCCGGAAACGGTGAGGAGGCAGTGAGGGAGATGAGGGAATGAGGTTTGAGAGAGTGAAGTGAGAAAGAGATAAAGGAAGGGATAGTTGTATGTTAATAGTGTTGGACGTAGGTGGGCCTCGTGGATAGTTTTTCAAAACTTTTTGACCCATTTGATTCAGAGATCAAATACCTATATGGCCATAAATCACATCCAGGATGCAATCCCTCCATCTCATCAATCATGTACATCAATAAACTCTATCTAGAAGATAGAAATCAGCAACAAACAAGAACCCAAAAATCTACAACATCAAATGAAATAGATTATACATTGGGAGCTTGGTTGTGCTCTAATGAAGAAGAAGACAATTAGCTTGAATAAGAACTCTTCTTGAAGCAAATCAAGATCTCCAAGACCTTTGTTGTCTTTCACGCTATGACCCGTATCAGATCTCTTTTCTCAAGAAGAATGGTGGAAACTTCAAGAAAAAACCCACTAGAAACTCTAGGGAACTAGAAGAGAATTAAAAGAGGAAGAGAAGTTGTGCAAAACTTGCACAAAGGGGACTAGGTGTGCTCTCCAATGCTGGACGTCCAAATGGGGGCTTTCTCCTCCATTTATAGCTTTTGCAAACCTCCTCCTACTAATTAATTAGAAATCCTACTTCCAAAACAATTAGTAACTTTCTCCTTTCTAATTACTATAGAAGTCTCACTTCCACAACAATTAGTAACTTTACTATTACCACTATTAGAAGTCCTACTTCAAATATAAATAGTAACTTTCTAATTCCTTTCTTTTAGAGTTCAAGTAGGATTAGTATCTTTCTAATAACTTGGGCTAGCGTGGGGACCACTAAGGATTCCATAGAAAGCTGGCTCCAACTAGGACACCGCGACCCTACATCTCATGTGCAATCCGGGCACACAGTTAATTGCAAATAGCACTACTATATAAATGCAATTGCACTCCAGTCTTAGGAATATATTACAATAAAGACCCTAAACTTACCAATTACCACAAGTAAGCCCCTCTATCAATATCTATGGATCAGTTGGATTAAATCTGTCCATTCCAATCTTAGATACACATTTTACTATCTTTAAGCCTCAATTAATCACAGTGATCATCAGTACCATCCAATTAATTATTAATCAAGATGGGTGCGCACTTACTAATGACAAATCCATTAATTGGCACAAGTGGATAATATAGATAGATTCCATCTTAACCATTAGATGTTCTCACTGTCCTACTACCATGTACCCAAGAAACAGAGGTGTTGACCTACAGTTGGCCTCACTCATTGGTGACTCAAAGCAAATAAATAGATAGAAACTTGAGTTCATCGATGTCTCAGGATTGAAAGCCTATTGTTAGGGAATTATGAGAGTAGACCTTAGAATTGAGACAGTATTCCATAAGGTGATTCTCATGATCCTTCAATACATCCAATGTACCAGCATCGTGATCCATAATCTTTCATTCCAATGATCGAGACAAATCACACTATCTCATAGCGATCAAAGTGCTACAACCTTATCAGATGAGATGCCCAGTCTCATCACTAGCAGTGAAGATATTTAAGTATAAGATTTATGACATATGTCTCCCGTATGTGGATCTCATCCACACACATATATCATATCTAATATACTAATGGGACCCAGTTCATCTCATGAATCATCATGTCATATGTATTGATCATGTGTATAAAGTAATAAAACACCATTCATCTTGTGAAAGGAAAGCATGATTTTATTGATAAATGAAAAAATTAATCAATTTATTACATCATCTGATAGATTGAATCCATACAATCTAACAAATAGGGTTTGGGATTTAGGAAATTATAGTTTAGTCCTTAGCTTACTAATTATGATTATTTGGGACCCTTTGACACGTCAAATCGTAATGCGACTGAAGGCTAAAGTTCATGAAATGTCGAAACCTAACCTTTGCACTCAAACTCACAAGAACTCATAATCTCATAAAAACCTCAGAAAACTTTCCGAAATCACAAACCAACCCCCTACTCTGCCCAAAGGCACTTGAAATCGCATGAGACTTTGCACGCATGATCTACATGTCAAACCCGACTCGCTCAGACTCTAAACAAACTTAACTAACTAACAATCAATTAATTAAAATTAATATAGGATTAAGGGTAAGGATGTTACAAATATAAAGATAGCTAGGCTAAAAACTGAATCCTTAATGGCTAAATCTATGAACCATAAAATAAAAGCTTTTAAAATTTTGACATGTAGTTTTTGTTAGTACTATCAGCTAATAGATATAAAAGGGGTTCGAAGTCAAACATTTTAAAGCAAATGCAGTATAAAATGTTTTTAGTTGTACGATTTAATGCTATGAAAAAGATTGTCCGTAAAGAAAGGGTAAAATTCTAATTTTGGCTATCCATTCTATGGCCTTAGTTGAAACAACTGACTATTTCTTATGGACTTCAGTTTTCACAGATGGCTACATCCTAATGCCTAGTACTGGTTTGACTAGTTGGCCCCATAATTCTCCCACATTTCATATTTTTAAAAGATAGATTTATAGAGTATAACTTTTGCAAAAGATCATCTAGTTCCTTTGTTTAACACTATAACTTGTTAATTATCTCCTTATTAGTGCAACCTGAGCTAACAGATTATGAGTATGTTCATACAAGGAAACGATCAGACTGACACTTTTATGAGAAACAATTGACAACAATAAGGGGCCTACGAAAACCACCATTAATCAATGGGATTGCAGATAGGAAGGTCTATGCCAAGATAAGGGACATGACCAATATAAGACTGCTCAGATTGTCTTTTCATGTGGATTTTAAGACTTCAAAATCTAAATGGACGTGTTAAAAAGAGTGTGCATTAATCCAATGGTGAATATAAGTTGGGTGAGTGAAGATTCTTGTGCACAGTGTTAGTAACTGTGAGTAGTTTTGGTTTAATTATAGTAGGTTGCCAGTGGACCTCAAAAGAATGTAGCTCATTACTTGTGTAGGAGATGGTGGATGATCATAGGAGGCAATATGACTTGAAAATGAAGGTGGGCACCTTCTCTATTGTGTGAATGGTGTGTGCCACACCAAGTGTGTGTATGTATATGTATTGATCTATGTGTGCATACACCTATTTTGGTAAAGACACTTGCAAGGGAGTAACCAAACCGTTTGCCATTCCTTTACCCCTCCCTCTCTCCCACCACTCAAAAAAAAAAAAAAAAAAAAGTGCAACAACCCAAATTAATTTTCCATTCTTCTAAATTTTATGGGCCCATGGATTGATCTTGCAATTATGATATCCATCCAAGTATCCAACTCAGGCCTGTTTGTGTAGTAACAAATGGAGTAGAAAAGGAGGAGTAAAAAAGGAGCTAATGTGGCATAAAGTTTTACTTTTAGGTCTGTGCATGAAAGAAGTCGAGTAAAACTATCTGACATAAAGTTTCACTCTATGAGTGTTTGCACCCCCCCAACCCCGCCGTTGTTCCCTCTTTGTTTCTTCACTCTCCCCAAACCTAATAAAGTGGGGAGGAGTAGAATTTTGTCCCATAGTGTGATTTTCTACTTTGACTCCCTACTCTATAACTTAGGATTTGACCCCTACTCCATTTTTACTACTTTTATCAAATAGGAAAAGAATAACCCTGAGGGGTAGCTTAATTGGCCTAGGACCAAGGTTTGCTCCCCAAGGTTTAGGATTCGACACGACACTACCACACTAGAGTCATAGGGGATTTACCCAGCTTCCCCTCTGCTCATAGGAATTAGTCTGGTCCAAAGGGCTCGGACACCCTCCGTTATAAAAACAAAGAGGCAAAGAATAGGGTTTTGGTAACTACCATGCCCCAAAGATAGTGACTCCCATCTTTAAATGAAATCCCTTGAACATCCAACCACCTGCTTCTCTATGGTTGATCGTAGCCCCAAGCGCAAGGCCGCGTTTGCAGTAATAACCGGTGAAACTAGGTCGATCCAAGAAGAGCAAATTATTGCACGAAACATGTCCTATTGATAAACTAGTTCTAGCCTATGAAAAACTATACAAATCAAATGTCCTAAGTTAATTAAGAATTAATTTAAAGTCTGAAAATATTAATCACAACCAAGGAAAAAGAAAAATTCTAATCCAGAAACCTAATCTAACTACTGTATCCACCATAAGATTTATCAATCCAACCAATTACAATAATTGTTAAGATGCATAAAAAATGAAAATGAAATAAAATAAATAAAAATCAGAGAATAAAACAATGGATTTTAATTCTAAACTTTTGCAATGGTTACTTTGCTAACGGCCATCAAGAAAAATCAAGACCATCGCACAATTGCACACTGTCACTACGCACAAGAATTCAATGTTGACACATTAATGAAGTCTGTCACGACCTCGGACCGAGACCCGGGCCTGCGACGCATAGAATTGCATTAGTAGAACATACCGCTTGCTTTCCCACAGGTTTCCGAGGTGAGGATCCCACATCGCGGGTCGAGCTCACACGAATAGGTATGCGGAAGCGTGTAGCAAAACAAATCATACAGATTTAACACAATAAGATGCAGCATGAACAAGGCATCAAGGCATGGTATCGAAGAGGAGTGTCAACAAGCAAACCTATCTTGATATAAGGGTTTCATATTTAGACAAAAGTATATTAATTCAAAATACATATCCATGAGAGGCCAACAAAGGCCAATACAACAAAAATAAGATCCCAAAACTAGGTGAACGAGAATCAAGATCCCGCCCGGCGTCTAGTTGACGTCGTCGGGCTGCCACTCATGTGCTGGGGGTGGCTCAATAGCCTCCTCCGGGCACTCTACGTCAAACGCGATACCTCCTGCACCTAGACACCAAAATAAAATGCATCAAACACGACGGTTTGGCAAATAAACAATTTAGGCATGAATACGAAAAATAGTGCTAAAACAGTTCAAGATTAAAGTACACATTACAAGTTTACGAAAATAGCATAAATACTTATAATATCATGAAAAGATAAATCCACATTGAGCTCATCCTTTCTCTATCATGTAAAATGACAAGAGCAAGCACGCACGAAACACGACACGCAAGACACGATCCCACGCTACACAAGGTAACGGGGAGGCCGGCCACGAAACCGGAACATGAACACGCATGATGTGTAATATAATACACAACTAGTCTGCAGACAGTCCACATGTTTAAGGACCCCCAGGTAGTGGATCAAGCTAAAAGGGCAGTCCAAGATCAGTGGCATTCACTTATATCATGAATGCACAAAAACACAGCGATACACGTTTGAGAACACGACAAAATAAGAGGGAAATCATTTATCAAACACGACACAACATGACTAGCAAAAATAGCATAATATAAATGCTTAAAAAACTTAAGTAATGATTCCCTTTTTTTATTCTTGAAACACGTCTTAAATACAAGCTTATACTTGAAATTCAAACGAAAACACGATGATGCATGAAGCATCAAAACAAGAGTTCAAACATAAATCTATCAAGCATAGGCTAAGACTAATCTTTGACCCTTGTGAACTTGAAACCCAAATGTCGGAATTTACATAGTTTGATGTCCCCGAAGGTAAGGTACATTTTGGAATTCCAATTTACACAACGTCAATTAAAAGTCTAAAGCATAGTCTAGTTTTCAATTTCCAAGAAATTCAGAAAAGGATTGAAAATCCAAAACTGGGTCAGGTTCGCTCGAGCGGTCATACATTCGCTCGAACGGACCCCAGACAGAAGCTTGTTCCCTCGAACGGACCAAAGGGTTCGCTCGAGCGAACAAGTTTCTGTCCGAAATGCTTCAAACAGAGGCATGTTCGCTCGAGCAGACCTAGTGGTCACTCGAGCGAACAGGCTTCTGCTTGAACTCGACTGGGTGTAGAAACTGCACTTCCATTCATCCATCTTCATACATTATTCTTCCTTCTTCTTCTCACCTCTGAACCCAACAAAACCCCTGAGCGACCATGCTCACCATGGGCAAAAACAACATTCAATCATTCATTCCCAACCAAAACCATGTATATATTACAAATCTATCATTTAACATAAAATTTAGGGTTAAAAACCCAAATGTCATAAACATGTACAAAAAGCCTAGAAAAAGGTTACTTGCCTCAAGTCCAAAAGCCAAGCAAAACTCAACAAGAGGGGAGATCCATGAAATCTACACAAAATCCCCAAAATAGAGCACACAAAAATCACCATTTGGTCCTCACAAACCCCCATTTCGAAAATGGGTTTGAAAACATGGAAAACAAGCTCTCAATGAGCTAAAAGAACATCAAATGAAAAAAGGAACAAGAGCCCTAACCTTGAGCTAGCTGAACAAGAAGAAGAGAGCTAGAAGATGATGAATAGTGTCGGGGATTTGGCTCAAAACGTGTCCAGCTGTAGCTTGAGAAGAGAGGAAGAGATTGATAGTCTTGGATCCAGAATTGGAGCTCTCTTGCTTGATGATTCAAGGGGAAAAAGATCAAGAGAAGGCATTCTCTTCTTCACTCTAGGTCAAAACAATTGCAGGGATTTGAAATTGGGAAAAGAAGAAGAAGAGAGCTTATATAGTGTCTGGAAGTGGGTCCCAAAGCAGTCAAACTTGAAACGATTAAAACATGGTCTTGTGGACCCCGGATGAAGTCGACGAAGAAGAACAAAACGATCGTTGAAAAATCTAGTTTTGGAAAAGTATAATTTTGACATGGTTTCATGACTTCGAAAATTATGCCCAGATTTAGCATGAAAAGACAGATTTACCCTTTTTGGGCCAAAACATGGGTTTTTGGGCCTCAAATACATGCAGGCTAAAAATGAGAGTTGTCATAAATAATAAAACCATTCAAGAGAATTAAAAATCACGATCAGACAAAAGATCTAGAATGAAAACCCACTCTTACACGTATACTCAAGGCGTCCCTGAGCGTGTCTGACTCATACTAAACGTCCTCAAAATTCCCAAAGCTATAATCCAGACTAAGTCTAATCACATTCTAACCCAGCTAGTACTAAGACTCACTTAAGACTAAACACTCGCTTAATTAGTACTAATCTAGTTGGTCTGGGTCGGGGTCTAACATCCTCCACCCCTTAGGATATTTGGTCCACCAAATATAAATAATTATACCTCTGGTAACAGGTGTGGATACTTCCTCTGGACTTGATCTCTCAATTCCCATGTGGCTTCTTCTGGCTCGTGGTTTTCCCATAGTACCTTCACCCAATGGATAGTCCGATTTCTCAATTCATGTTCTTTGGTGTCGATGATTCTAACCGGTTTCTCCACATATGAAGCGTCTTCTCGAATCTCTAAAGGCTCGTGAGGAATAATATGAGAAGGACTGTGAACATATTTCTTGAGCATGGAGACGTTAAAAACATTATGTACCCCGGAGAGTTCCGGCGGTAACGCAAGTCTGTATGCAACATTTCCAATCTTACTCAAAATCTCATATGGACCAATGTATCTGCTAGACAATTTTCCTTTCTTTCCAAATCTTAGAGTGCCTCCGACCGGTGAGACCTTTAAGAATACCTTGTCACCCAGTTCAAACTGTAATTTTCTCTGGCGAGTGTCGGCATAGCTTTTCTGTCTGCTTCGAGCAATCTTCAATCTGTCCTGAATCTGTTTAACCTTGTCGCTTGTCTCTCCAACTATCGTCGGTCCATGAAAACTACGCACACCGACTTCCTCCCAGCAAACTGGAGTTCTGCATCTTATGCCATAGAGTGCCTCGAAAGGTGCCATTCCAATGCTAGAATGGTAGCTATTGTTGTACGCAAACTCGCAAAGGGGTAGGTTCTCAACCCACTGAACCTTGAAATCCAATACACAAGCACGTAGCATATCTTCACGAGTCTGTATCGTCCGCTCTGACTGACCATCTGTCTGAGGATGATACGCTGTGCTGAACTGAAGTTTGGTACCCATGGATTCAAGAAGAGATTTCCAAAATCTCGAAAAAAATCTACTGTCTCTGTCGGAAGTGATGGAGACGGGTTGGCCATGCTTACTAACGATCTCATCGATGAATAATCTTGCAAGTGGTGCCATATGCATCATATTCCCAGTCTTCAACAGGATGAAGTGAGCAGACTTCGTAAGACGGTCTACTGTAACCCAAATCGCATTGTTCCCTCTCTTGGTATTAGGTAATCCGAAGACAAAATCCAAAGTGATGTGCTCCCATTTCCACTCCGGAATCTCTAAAGGCTGTAACAAACCAGAAGGCTTATGATGTCTGTTTTGATCATCTGACAAGTCAAGCAATGAGACACAAAAGCTGCTATTTCTCGCTTCATGTTATTCCACCAAAATCTATTCTTCAAGTTATGGTACATCTTCGTGCTATCCGGATGTATAGAGTATCTAGTATGATGGGCTTCAGTCATAATTTCATTCTTCAAATCATCTACATTTGGTACACACAACCGGTCACGAAAATACAACATTCCATCTAAAATCCTGAAATCTGGACGTTCTGAAATCTGATTTACAATCTTGGCCAATTCTGGGTCTTGCAACTGACTATCTTTGATCCTCTGGATGAAGGTAGGCTCAGACATTATCATATTTGCTAATAAAACACCTCTCCTCAAGTGTTGTACTTCCACTCCAAGTTCTTCAAACTGTTGGAAGACACTAACTCCTTTCAAACTAACCATAACTGCCAACTTTCGACTCAATGCATCTGCTACAACATTCACTTTGCCCGGATGATACTTGATTGGGAAGTAATAATCTTTTATATACTCCATCCATCGTCTCTGCCTCATATTCAATTCCTTCTGTGAAAACGAATATTGTAAACTTCGATGGTCGGAATGAACTTCAAATTTCTCTCTATAAAGATAGTGCCTCCACATCTTCAAAGCAAAAACTACTGCTGCTAACTCCAAGTCATGAGTTGCATAATTTATCTCATGATTCTTCAACTGTCTTGAGCCATAGGCAATCACTTTGCCATCTTGCATCAATACACAGCCTAATCCCACGTTCGAAGCATCCGTAAAAACAACAAATCCACGGTTGCCCGATGGTAATGTGAGGATTGGAGCTGTGGTTAACCTTTTCTTCGACTCTTGAAAACTACCTTCACACAGATCGGTCCAAACAAAAGGTACATTCTTTCGGGTCAACTTCGTCAATGGTGCTGCAATAGACGAAAAACCTTAGACAAATCTCCGATAGTATCCTGCTAACCCCAAAAAGTTCTGATTTCTGTCACACTGCTAGGCCTCTTCCACTCAATAACTGCTTCTATCTTGGCTGGATCAACTGCTAATCCTTCTCTTGAAATGATGTGACCTAAAAAGACAACTTGCTCTAGCCAGAATTCACATTTGTTCAACTTCGCATAGAGCCGGTGGTCTCTCAAAAGCTGTAACGACGTCCTCAAGTGTTCTTCATGCTCCTCCTTACTCTTAGAATACACAAGGACATCATCAATAAACACCACTGCAGAGTGATCTAAGAACTCTGTAAAAACCTTGTTCATGAGAGCTGTCGCGACCCCGGACCGGGTTCGGGGACCAAATCCGGGATCAGGACTATAAAAGAAAGAGTAATTACGAAGAGGTATGTTTGATGCCCAGGTGTACACGGGTTAATAAAAGAACACACATTACCCGTGCACATGATTTCCCACAGGTGTCCGCGGTGAGGATTTTCCAACACACATAACCATATAATATAATTGCGGAAGCGTATGGCAAATCAAGTATGTATTTCATTTCCAAAATGACAAGACTTATTACATTTGAATAACAAGTATCAGAATGAGCAATGTCCTAAAGCGTAACCCAAAAGTACATGTTAAAGTTTAATCAACAATAATTTAATTACAACTCCCAAAAATAGAGGCCAACAAAGGCCAATATAGACAAAACAATGTCCACCAAAATAAATAAATCCATCACCCTCAAAATGTTTCGCATCTCGACAACCCGATGTTTACATAACATCGTCAGCATGCCACTCAACTAGCGGTTGCGGTTCTCCGACCGCCTCCTCTGGCTCCTCCTCGGGATAACCAACAACGGGACCTGAGTACCAAAGCAAAAGGGCCAGACACGACGGTCTGGCAGGTGGGTGAAAAGAAATAAACATTTGATAATAAAAACCTTTACATTGGAAAACATGCAAACCTGTTAAAACAATGTCTCTCAAGGAGTAAATGAATCATTTAATTAAAACGCGTATGCAGTCACAAAACATGTAAGGTAATCAAGGAAATCGGGAAACAATCAAGATGGCGTCCACAAGAAGCTAAATCCTCTATCACCGAAGTGACGAGAGTATCGGGCGTTGTCCTCAGTCACCGAAGTGAGGAGGTACAACCAATTTACATATACACATACAATAATACGGGACGGGACCGCGGTAGCAAACCGGGTGTCGGGAATCACGGTAGCGAACCGGATATCGGGAACCACGGGAGCGAGCCGAGAATCAGGACGGGACCACGGTTAATAAACCGGGTATCGGGATCCATGCTGCAGCTGGCGGGACGGGAAGGGATCTCCAAGTCAGTGGATCAGACTGACAAGGTTATCCAAGCTCAGTGGTGCCGACTCATAGGTCATATGCAAGAGATCATGCATGTATAAAACACTTACGATGAAATCGTATAGACGAGCAAAACGGGGTGCTCAAGGCTCAAACATCATTTCAATATCGGGTCACATCATGTCGGGCATGCATTTCGGGACTATAAAAGAGTGCAAGTACAAATACAATGCTTTCCGAATCGATAAATTATAACTCATAAATTTCTGGAATAAACAATTGCAATAGACTTTCAAAATATCGGGGTTTAAAACTAATCCAAGGTGAATAGGGATCCCGTATGTCTGTATAATAAAGGAAACTTGGTACTCTTTGAATTTGGGAGACATTCCAGGTTCCTTATACACTATAGTAGCCTCAATGCTTAAATGAATCTCGATGATGTGGTTTCTCTCTCTAACGTACTACCAACAAACACTTCACCTATGCTTCGAACACAATCCCAGGTGAGCGGTGCCCATTGCTCTCAGAAAGGTTCACAAGCAATGGGGTGGAGGCTCCCTTCAATCCTCTTTTATTCATAGAATTCAAGGAATTTCGGTTACCTTGCGGTCAGATGGCGGTTAGCCGCCAGTGAATCCGGCGGTTAACCACTGGCTGACCGTGGAATTGCAGCTCTCTGGAATTGTAACCGCTACAATTCGGTTGGCTGGCGGTTAGCCGCTGATGAATTCGGCGGTTAGCCGCTAACTGACCGCGAGATTTCAGCTCTCTGGAAAAGTGACCGTAACTATGCAGTTGGATGGCGGTTAGCCGTCGATGGACACGGCGGTTAGCCGCTAGCTGACTGTGAGGTTACAGCTCTCTGGAAATGTAACCGAACTTGCTTCGGTTAGCCGCTAGTCACCAAGCGGCTAGCCGCTGGGCGACCGCCAGCTGACCGCTAGTCACGGAAATTTCTTCACTGGGTTCAGATTCAGGTCTTCCTTTCCCCCAAACCAATTCCTTTCATTCTCCATTTGACATTCATACCACCAAGAGAAGGAAGACAACCATCATCACAAGGATCCACTTAGGCATTGTACAAAAGATGAACCAAAAGTTAGAATTTAAGATTTAAAGACAACAAATGAAACGAAGCTAGAAATCATGTTTAAGACAATAAAGAGGCTTACCAACTCTTTTCAAAAGCATTTAACATCATTGAATGCCAAGGAAACAAGTCATTAATGAGATATAAATCAAGTCTACATGTCATGGAAATCATTAAAACCAAAACATCCATTCAATCCACTTGCCTTAGAGTCTCTAAACAAAGAAATCAAGCTATTACTCTCTTCCTCCAAGCCAAGGGTGCAATCTACACAAAACCCCCAAAATACAAACCCTAAAATGGGTCAAACAAGGAATAGGGAGAAGAAAGCTTCAATAATGGAAATGAAGCTCCTCCAATGTTAGGAGAACACAATAACAAAAGAGTTGGAAGGGTTACTTACAAGAAGACTCCTCAAAATGGTGAGACTAGCTCGAAGAAGAACTTGGAGTGGAGGCTTCTCTACAAAAGTTGTCTCAATGGAGAGCTTTAGAAGAGAGGAAGAAGATGATGACTTCCATTTCTTAATTGGAGCAAGGTTTGGTAAAGCTTGAGGATGGAGAAGCAAGAAGAAGAATAGAAGGAAGCAAAGAACCTTAGGTTGAGACTCTTGTGCTGGAAAAAGAGTGAAAGAAGAAGATGGGTCTCTATATAAAGCATTTTGGAGTGGGCTCCACCACTAAAGAAACCCTTTGGGCTGAAATCACTAATCTCGAGACCTCGGACGAAATCGACGAAGAAGGGAAAAGTGATCGTCGAAATATCTAGTTTCTAAAAAATATATGTTTCACGGGTTTTGGGGATATCGAGTTTTGGGTACAGATTTCATGTAGAGAGACTGTTTTGCCCTCAATGCAAGAAAATCGGGTTTCGGGTTTCCGGACGGGTATGGAATCAACATGAGAGTTGTAGGGATTATCGGAACGAGTGAAACGAAATAGAAATGTAAATCACCGGAATACAAACAATCCTCCAAACATTAGTAAAACCATCCAAAAAGGGAACCCCCAACGGGTCCCACTAACACCAAGTACTAAAACTCTCCCAAAACAATAAAAGAGCTATTCTAGTCCAAGCCTAGTCAAAATCACTAATCGAGCTTAGCACTAACACGCAACGTAATTAGCACTAATCGAGGTCACTCAAGTCGGGGTCTTACAAGAGCCACGAAGACTGTAGGTGCATTTGTCAAGCCAAAGGGCATCACTAAGAACTCATAATGCCCACATCTCGTTCGGAAAGCTGTCTTCGACACATCAGACTCTCTAACCCGCAACTAGTGATACCCTGACCTCAAGTCTGTATTGGAAAAATGTGCTGCTCCTTGCAATTGGTCAAATAATTCATCTATCCTTGGTAAGGGGTATTTGTTCTTGACGGTCACATGATTCAATCTTCTATAGTCGATGCACATTCTAAGACTTCCATCCTTCTTCTTCACAAAAAGAACCGGCTCTCCCCAAGGTGAAACACTTGGCCTAATGAAGCATTTGCTCAACAATTCTTGCAACTGAAGTTTCAATTCACCTAACTCTGTAGGAGTCATCCTATAAGGTGTGATTGAGATCGGTGCTGTCCCTGGAAGGAGTTCAATAGTAAACTCAACTTCTCTAACTGGTGGTAAACCCGGGATTTCTTTTGGAAAAACATCTGGAAATTCACACACTACGGGGATATCCTCCACCCCTTGGGACTGTTTATCCTCCGTGATAAACGCTATAAATGCCTCACAACCATTGCCCACCAATCTATTAGCTTTCAAAGCTGAAATGAAACTACTGGAAGATTTCTTCCTGTTGCCCTGAAACATCAACTCTGTCTGTGGCCCTTGCAATCTGAATGTAATGGTCTTACCAAAACAATCCATAGTAGCATGGTAGGTCTCTAACCAATCCATGCCTAAGATAATATCAAAATCATGCATGTCTAGAATGATGAGATTGGCTGGTAAATTGATATCTCCTAACAAAATCGAACAACTAGGGTAATAGGTGCTACAAACAACCTGTTTACCTACTGGTGTAGTGACAATCAAGATGTAATCCAGTTCTGCATGCTGTGCATCAATCTTCTTTGCAAATAAAGGAGATAGAATGGAGTGTGTGGATCCTGGGTCAAATAAGATCTGTGCTTCTACTCCACAAACAAGAAGTTTACCTTCTATGACGTCACCTGTTGTTTCTGCATCAGCACGGTTGATATTGTACGTGCGCCCCTGCTGGTTTGGCCTATTCTGCTACTGATTCTGCCTCCCTTGGTTGTTCCTGTTCTGAGGCGGACGAGCATTTTGATTCTGTACTTGTCTACCTTGCTGCTGCTGTTGTTGTGGTGGCCTCACTTGATTATGAACTGGTGCCTGATTCTGTGGTGCTACCTGCCTTTGCTGCTGATATCTGTTGCCTTGATTCTGAAGCTGTGGGCAATCCTTGATTGCATGGTCCATTCCTCCACATTTGAAGAACGCACCCATTGCCTTGCGGCATTCATGGGTAGGGTGATTCTTGCCACAATGATTGCAACCACTTTGCCTAACTTGGTTCTGTTCTTGTCTTGGCTTCTTGCCACTTTGTTGCCTTTGGTTATGCTGCTGGTGTTGCTGCTTCCTATCCTGAATGATCTCATTGTTGAATTCTTCAAATTTATATGCCCGCTTAACCGCTTCATCAAATGTGACTGGTGGAATCACTCCCGTAACATCCCTTTTGAGAATGTGACTTAACCCTTCCAAAAATTTGGTGATCTTCTTATGCTCCGTATCAATCAACTCGGTAGCATAGCGAGCAAGCCTCTCAAATTTGGTAACATACTCCAAAAATGTCATGCTTCCTTGTTTCATCTGTTGAAATTCCACTACCTTCTGCCTCTTGACATGAGAAGGGACATACTTGTCGGTGAAGTGTGTCTTGAAGGTCGTCCAAGCTACCTCATCTGCCATGGCCTGATACGGTTCTTTAACTGTCTGCCACCGAGAGTCAACAAGCCCATAGAACAGTGAAGCTGTGAGGTTCGCCCTCTCCCTGCCCGTGCAAGTAAAAACATCAAAAATCTTCGCAGTGTTCGTGAGCCAGTCATCTGCAGTTAAAGGGTCCTCTTGACCTGAGAACTCCTTGGGTCCCCTCTCTCGGAATCTTTCGAAGAGAGCATTAGGGTCATCAACCCTATTATTGATTATAAAATTTGGGCCGGGTGGTTGAATAAATGGAACTTGTTGCCTATTCTTTAAAACTTCCAAGAGTTGTCTCTTGACTTATGCCATCTCCTCATCTTTCTTTGCCATTTGCTCTTGAAATTTTGCTTGGGTTTCATTAGCTTGTTTTTGTTGGTCTAACATGGCTTGCATTAGTGCTTGGAAATGGGTAACGGTAGGATTTTCCGACGGATCTGTCTCATTGTGATTACTACCCGAAGCATTGTGATTTGGAGCTTTTCTTGGAGGCATGATGCTGCAGAACAAAACATTAGTACACAATAATATGGTTGGGGTTGGTTTCTAAATCCATACGAAAAGATCTAACGAGCTCACGGACCCTCGCCACGACCCTAAGATTTCTAGTTTCTTTTAAGTGCCTGAAACAAGTCTCGCTCTGATACCAGTCCTGTCGCGACCCCGGACCGAGACCCGGGCCCGCGACGCATAGAATTGCATTAGTAGAACATACCGCCTCCTGTCCCACAGGTTTCCGCGGTGAGAATCCCACGACACGGGTCGAGCTCACACGAATAGGTATGCGGAAGCGTGTAGCAAAACGAATCATACAGATTTAACACAATAAGATGTAGCATGAATAAGGCATCAAGGCATGGTATTGAAGAGGAGTGTCAACAAGCAAACCTATCTTGATATAAGGTTTCATAGTTAGACAAAAGTATATTAATTCAAAATACATATCCATGAGAGGCCAACAAAGGCCAATACAACAAAAATAAGATCCCAAAACTAGGTGAACGAGAATCAAGAACCCGCCCGGCGTCTAGTTGACGTCGTCGGGCTACCACTCATGTGCTGGGGGTGACTCAATAGCCTCCTCCGGGCACTCCTTGTCAAACGCCATACCTCTTGCACCTAGACACCAAAATAAAATGCATCAAATACGACGGTTTGGCAAATAAAAAATTTAGGCATGAATACGAAAAATAGTGCTAAAGCAGTTCAAGATTAAAGTACACATTTTAAGTTTACGAAACTAGCATGAATACTTATAATATCATGAAAAGATAAATCCACATTGAGCTCATCCTTTCTCTATCATGTAAAATGACAAGAGTAAGCACGCACGAAACATGACACGCAAGACACGATCCCACGCTACACAAGGTAACGGGGAGGCCGGCTGTGGAACCGGAACATGAACACGCACGATGTGTAATATAATACACGACTAGTCTGCAGACAGTCCACATGTTTAAGGACCCCCAGGTAGTGGATCAAGCCAAAAGGGCAGTCCAAGCTCAGTGGTATTCACTTATATCATGAATGCACAAAAACACATCGATAAACGTTCGAGAACACGACAAAACAAGAGGGAAATCATTTATCAAACATGACACAACATGACTAGAAAAAATAGCATAATATAAATGCTTAAAAACCTTAAGAAATGATTCCCTTTTTTTATTCTTAAAACACGATTCTTGAAACACGTCTTAAATACAAGCTTATACTTGAAATTCAAACGAAAACACGATGATGCATGAAGCATCAAAACAAGAGTTCAAACATAAATCTATCAAGCATAGGCTAAGACTAATCTTTGACCCTTGTGAACTTGAAACCCAAATGTCAGAATTTACATAGTTTGATGTCCCCGAAGGTAAGGTACATTTTGGAATTCCAATTTACACAACGTCAATTAAAAGTCTAAAGCATAGTCTAGTTTTCAATTTCCAAGAAATTCAGAGAAAGATTGAAAATCTAAAACTGGGTTAGGTTCGCTCGAGCGGTCATACATTCGCTCGAGCGGACCCCAGTCAGAAGCTTGTTCGCTCGAAAGGACCAAAGGGTTCGCTCGAGCGGACATGTTTCTGTCCAAAACCCTTCAAACAGAGGCATGTTCGCTCGAGCGAACAGAACATGCTTCTGCCTGAACGCGACTGGGTGCAGAAACTGCACTTCTATTCATCCATCTTCATACATTTTTCTTCCTTCTTCTTCTCACCTCTGAACCCAACAAAACCCCTGAGCGACCATGCTCACCAAGGGTCAAAAACAACATTCAATCATTCATTCCCAACCAAAACTTTGCATAGATTACAAATCTATCATTTAACATAAAATTTAGGGTTAAAAACCCAAATGTCATAAACATGTACAAAAAGCCTAGAAATGTTACTTGCTTCAAGTCCAAAAGCCAAGCAAAACTCAACAAGAGGGGAGATCCATGAAATCTACACAAAATCCACAAAATAGAGCACACAAAAATCACCATTTGGTCCTCACAAACCCCCATTTCGAAAATGGGTTTGAAAACATGGAAAACAAGCTCTCAATGAGCTAAAAGAACATCAAATGAAAAGAGGAACAAGAGCCCTAACCTTGAGCTAGCTGAACAAGAAGAAGAGAGCTAGAAGATGATGAATAGTGTCGGGGATTTGGCTCAAAACGTGTCCAGCTGTAGCTTGAGAAGAGAGGAAGAGATTGATAGTCTTGGATCCAGAATTGGAGCTCTCTTGCTTGATGATTCAAGGGGAAAAAGATCAAGAGAAGGCATTCTCTTCTTCACTCTAGGTCAAAACAATTGCAGGGATTTGGAAATGGGAAAAGAAGAAGAAGAGAGCTTATATAGTGTATGGAAGTGGGTCCCAAAGCAGTCGAACTTGAAACGATTAAAACATGGTCTTGTGAACCCCGGATGAAGTCAACGAAGAAGAACAAAACGATCGTCGAAAAATCTAGTTTCAGAAAAGTATAATTTTGACATGGTTTCACGACTTCAAAAATTGTGCCCAGATTTAGCATGAAAAGACAGATTTACCCCTTTTGGGCCAAAACTTGGGTTTTTGGGCGTCAAATACATGCAGGCTAAAAATGAGAGTTGTCACAAATAATAAACCATTCAAGAGAATTAAAAATCACGATCAGACAAAAGATCTTGAACGAAAACCCACTCTTACACGTATACTCAAGGCGTCCCTGAGCGTGTCTGACTCATACTAAACATCCTCAAAATTCCCAAAGCTATAATCCAGACTAAGTCTAATCACATTCTAACCCAGCTTACTAAGACTCACTTAAGACTAAACACTCGCTTAATTAGTACTAATTGAGTTGATTTGGGTCGGGGTCTAACAAAGTCCAAGACCCTATAAACTTGATTTATTAATGAAAGACCCATTACAAGCAAATAACCATTACAAAATTATTTGAATCAAAATAAAGTGAATCCAACCTTACCCTCGACACATGAAACACTAAACGGACGAGAGGGACTCACGTTCTCGAACGACGATCCAATCAGCTCTCGAATCGCGATCTGAAATCCAAGCAAGGGAAGATGATGAAAGTTGGTCCAATGGTGGAGAGACGGTAGCAACGGCAGTGGTGCGACGGTGGCGTAGAAATCCCAAGTGGTGGTAGCCTTGGAAGAGGCCTTGGGTGAGTAGAGTGTTGGAAACGAGTAGAAACCAGGATCTCTAGATATTGCGTACAGGTCACTGTGGAAATAATTATGGAAGACTATGATTAAAATCATACCTATGAGATCTCTCTGATTTGACCTCGGTCTCACTGCAACTCAAAGATCTCAATAACTTTTACTGTATTCTTATATGCTCGAACTCACACCAGGGAGTGGGCCTCTTCTCCGAATTCTCTTATGCTCTCTAAAATCGACATTTCTCGCTTCTTATTAGATGTGTGTTAACCTAGAGAACAATAGCGCATATTTATAGGCTACAATAGGGACCTTAAGAAGGAAATAAGAATAGGCTTCTTATCGAAACAGGATATGCTAATTCGACCCAAATTAGAATCCTAGTTTCGTAAATTACAATTCAGTCCACTAAATTGTAATTGCACTCCTGTCCTTATTCTCAAAATAATATTTCGAGCTTCTTGTTATTAAATGCTCATTAATCTCCCCACGTTAAAATTTCAGATATCCATCGATTAAATAATTACTGACATCCATATGTAATAGATATCTTTATAATTCCTTGAGACATTACACTTAACTTATTTGATATATCGGACACAAAGTCCACCTGTAGGGTTTAACATAATCAAAACTTAAAAGCTTCCTCAAGGGGATATCATCAATCCCTATTACGGGACGTGGATTCCGTCAATAAACTAATATCCACCATACACGTAGTGTAGTCATCTAATTTACTGAGATTATTGACCTATAAAAGATCTCACTCCTTCATAAATCAAATGCCAAACACTAAATAAATGTGTCCATTATTTATGTCTGGATTAAGAGTACAAGCACTCATAATAACCATTTGGATGTTCATCATCTTATATAGTTAGAATAAAGACAATAAACCTAAAAACACGATCCTATTCAATACACACAAAGTGTACTAACATAATGAGTCGAAACTATACCGTTTCCTGCAGCCAAGACAAGCCTGCTAAAACATCATGCTACAATCGTACCGATGGTGTGTCCAAATCCATCTAGATTATGAACAATAACTTATATTCTATAAGAACCGACAAATAAGTTTTTCGTGTGTAAGTAGAACTCTACACACTAACTTGTCTACTTTATAGAATAAAGGAAACTCACATGCATAATAATTAATAATGTAACCATTTGCCCATGCAAAATCTCAGTTAGATGAGAAGAAAAAATATAATAAAAATGAACCAGTCAAAGACAAATACATAAAAGTATGTTTTTAGTATAAATTCCCAACAATGTCCCACTTAGACTCAAAACCATGCTGAGATGTATTTTAACCCCATGCCTTCCACATGACCATCAAAATTCTTTGCTGGCAAGCTTTTTGTAAAAGGATCTGCTAGGTTGTCTGTCGATGCAATCTTGGTGACAATAATGTCACCCCAATGTACAATTTCTCGTATGAGATGATATTTACGCTGAATGTGCTTACCCTTCTTATGCATCCTGTGTTCCTTTGCATTAGCAACTACATTGGTATTGTCACAATAAAGTATTATAGGTGATTTTACCGAATGTACCACTTCTAGATCCATCAAGAAGTTTCTGAGCCAAACTGCCTCCTTGGCGCATCAGAAGCTGCCACAAATTCAGCTTACATGGTAGAGTCAGCAATACATGACGCTTAACATCCCTCCAACTTATAGATCCACCTCCCAAGGTAAATACAAATCCCGAGGTCGACTTTTTGGCATCATTATTTGACTAGAAGTTCGAGTTTGTGTACCCAATGGGTATCAAATTCTTAGCCTGGTAAATCAGCATATAATTTTAGTCTTCTTAAGGTACTTAAGTATATGTTTTACCACAGTGCAATGCTCTCTCCCTGGATTAGACTGATATCTACTAACCATGCCAATGGCGAAACAAATATCAGGTCTAGTACATAGCATTGCATAAATGAGGCCTTCCACCGCCGAAGCATAAGGTACTTCCTTCATTTTTTCTATCTCATCAGGTGTCTTAGGACACTAATCCTTGGATAAAGTAATTCTATGCCTGAAAGGAAGAAGTCCTTTCTTGAAATCTTGCATGCTAAAACGGGCAAGAATCGTATCAATATAGACCGCTTGAGATAAGCACAATATTCTTTGTTTCCGATCTCGTAAAAGCTTGATCCCTAGAATGTGACTAGCTTCTCCTAAGTCCTTCATATCAAACTGACTGCTCAACCATATTTTGACCGAAGACAACACCTTGACATTGTTTCCAATGAGTTGTATGTCACCTACATGTGCTCACGGCCTTCAGCTACGAATCTATCTGGTTGTACCATATAGATACATTCATCAAGATTTCCATTAAGGAAAGTTGTCTTAACATCCATTTGCCAAATTTCGTAATCAAAATAAGCCGCAATGGATAAAAGGATCTGGATGGATTTCACCATGGCTACTGGCGAGAAAGTTTCCTCATAATCGATACCTTCTTTCTTAGTAAACCCCTTCACAACAAACCTAGCTTTGAAGGTTTCAACCTTTCCATCCACCCCTCTTTTCTTCTTGTAGACCCACTTACAACCAATAGGTTTTATCCCCTCTAGTGGTTCTACAAGATCCCAGACTTGATTATGGTACATAGACTCCATTTCTGATTTCATAGCTTGTTGCCATAATTCTGCATCTTTGTCCTGGAGTGCTTCTTATAGTTACAGGGTTTAGTATCTAGCTCATCAGGGATTCTGTCATATGACTCTCCCAAGAACATATACCGTTCGGGTTGACAAATAACCCTCCCACTACAACGAGACACACCTTGTGTTTGTGTATGAGTAGTGTCACGCTGTGCTAAAACCAATTCTGGTGTGCCACCATCGACATGCTGATCCGGCCCGTCACCCATCATGTTGGTGGTTTCACGTGGAGTATCATCAGCTTGATGTGTTTCCTCCTGTGCTATTGGCGATGGAAAAATTTGGGTAGGTCTTTCTTCTCTCAATTCCTCTAGAGCAATTCTGCTTTTGGGTTTGTGGTTCATTACATAGTCCTCTTCTAAGAATCAAGCATTGATACTAACAATGACCTTTCGATCTTTAGGATTATAGAACGAACCACCTTTTCTTCCTTTGGGATATCCAACGAAAATGCAAACTTCCGTTCATGGTTCCAACTTATCTGCGTTCCCTTTCAGCACATGTGCTGGACTTCCCCAAATCCGAACATGCTTTAAACTGGGTTTGCACCCAATCCATAGTTCTGTGGGTGTAGTAGGTACTGACTCAGATGAAACTAAGTTTAGAATATATGCAGCTGTTTCTAGAGCATGCCCCCAGAAAAAATTAGATAAATCAAAATAACTCATCATTGACCTTACCATATCCATAAGAGTTTCATTCTTTCTTTCTGCTACACCATTCTATTGAGGTGTACCTGGTGCAGACAGCTGGGATGTAATCCCCTCTTGTACCAAGTAGTCCCAAAATTCTCCAAAGAGGTACTCTCCACCAAGATCAGATCGTAGTGTTATGATACTCTTACTTAAACACTTTTCTGTTTCCGCCCTATACTCCTTGAATTTTTCAAAGCATTCGGACTTACAACGCATTAAGTAAATGTACCCATACCTTGAGTAGTCATCAATAAAAGTAATGAAATACTCAAAACCACCTCTAGCCTGGACATTCATGGGACCATACAGGTCAGAGTGAACCAATTCCAACGGTTCTTTGGCCCTATAGCCTTTTGCCGAAAAGGGACGCTTGATAATTTTACCCTCCAAACAAGATTTGCAGACTGGAAGGGCCTCCACTTCCAATGAATGTAATGGTCCATTTGCAACCAGTCTTGAAATCCGGTGTAGATTAATATGTCTGAGGCATAAATGTCAAAGGTACAGTTGGTTCAATTTTGAAGGTTCCTTTCTTTTACATGGTAGTGTAGTTGTGTTATTTGATTTGGTCAATTGTAGTTTAGGAGAGACATGATTAACAATATAAAGATCATCCACCAATGAAGCAAAACAAATAAAACGCTTATTATACTTAATAACCACAAATTTATTAAAATAAACGGAATATCTATCTTTAACCAGCTTGGAAACAGAAATTAAATTCCTCCGTATGGAGGGAACATAAAGACAATCTTTTATAAATTAAAGTCCTATCTCTACTAAAACTCAAACAAACATCTTTTACTGCAACTGCTGCCACTCTCGTAGCATCACCCATAAGCAAATAAATCTCCCCATCACTTAGCTGCCTAGTTTCCTGGAACCTCTGCAATGAATTGCAATCATGATTGTGGCTCCCGTATCTACACACCAGGTACCAGTAGATACAACCGCCAAACATGATTCAATAACTAGTGAATGAAATTTACCTTTGTTGTTCACTTTGTTGAGAAAAGTTGGACATTGTTTTTTCTAGTTGCCTGCTTGCTTGTAATGAAATCACTTGCCCTTAGGCATTTTCACTCCACCCTGTGGTCCGTTGCCCCCTTGAGGAACTTCCTTACTATTCTGACCCTTTTTCTTTTTCTTCTTGCCTTTTGGTTTAGAAACAAAACCTTTTTCAGCAACGTGAACACTAGGTGGCTTTTTCAGAAGGCCCTCAACAACCTGAAGTTCCTTAAGTAATTCCGCCAGAGAAACTTGAGCTTGTTCATTTTGTAATTTAAGCGAAAATTCTCAAAGGAATCAATTAAGGACTGGAGAATGATATCGATCTGGGTCTCCCCATCAATTTTAGCTCCAAGGACTTGTAGTTCATTGAGGTGTCCCATCATTTTCAGGACATGATCCCTCACAGAGGTACCTTCAGCCATCTTAGTGTTAAACAGTTCTTTCATACCAACCTGTCTAGTTGCCTGATCTTGATCACCAAACATCTTCTTGAGACTGTAAATGATGTCATAGGCAGTAGGACAAGACTGATGCTGATGTTGTAAAACATTTGACATGGATGCCAACATGTAACATCGTGCCATCTCATCAACCTTGATCCATTTTTTGTATGCCTCGATGGCTACCTCATCGGTACATCCATCTTTAGGTTTCTCTGGGCACACCTTAGTGAGCACATATTTGTACTCTTCGACAGTTTGCATAATATCCAGATTTCTTTTCCAGTCAATGTAATTAGGTTCAGTGAGTTTGTGTTCTTTGAAAATTATAGCAAGTGGATTGAAAGCACACATCTTAAAACCTAAAATTTAGATAATTAGCAAATTATGATGGGCAAAAAATAAATCTTTGGATTCAAATAAAAGAAAAATGGCTCCCTCCGCCAATTTATAAAAGAATCCAACAGCAATCTAAAACACCAATGCACAGTATGCCTCGATGTGAGGACAACTACCATACTTATTTGTTCAGATAGGGCATTACCTTTTGGTTCTTCTGTCAAGGCAACAAACCATGCCAAGTAAAACCAAATAGCTTCCATGACTTTGGTCCTATAAATAATAGAAGTGGCTCAGATGGAGAGCATACTGTTATTTATAACTAAGTGTATACCATCATTTAATTCAAGGTCCTAATTCCATATGTGGTCCCATCAAATGGAGAAGAGACCACCCTAAATCATCCATATGGGAGCTTGGACTGGAGATTCTATAATTAACTCATCCGATTAGGAGGAAGACTCCAAGGTCAATACATAAATCAATTACATCTCCTACAAACCAATGATGGAGACCATGGGAACTTAAGAAGTTCCCTCTCCCACTTAGTTATTTAACAATGAGGGTTCTTAGAAAATAGTTTAATTAAGTCCAGTTTAAAATCTAGTAGTAATAGGCAACCATGTCTTTATTACTACACCATTCTAAACATAATTAAACATGATTAATATCATATATTAGCAAGCAATGATAGTAATAGACATCCAAGCACAAAAGGAAATGACAACCAGCATAAGAGGCATAGCTATCAAGGTTAAGTAGAATCCTTTTGTCTTCATGATTGCCACTTCTTTAAACACGCACTTCGCAGAGGAGGTCCAGGGGTATCCTCCTGTGGGGTTTGAGCTGCCCAGTCAGCTCGCGGGGGTCCAGGGGGGGAGCGCCCCTGAAACAAATTTTTTTTTATGAAGTTCTTCCTTCGAAATCAAACTTCTGCCTTCAGAACCTGTGCCTCTTCTTAAGAAATTACATTGAGTCCTAAGCCTCCTCATGAACGGAGTTCACATGCTATCTCAATATAACTACATCTCCATGAAAAAATTACATTGAGTCCTAAGCCTCCTAATGAATGGAGTTCACATGCTATTTCACTATAATTACATCACCATAAAAATTGTATTGAATACGTAAAACAGTAACCATGAATTTAATTCATGGGATCCATTCACATAACAAACATACATGGGGACCATGATAGCCAGATCAGTTGCTCAATTGATGCAAAACAAAGGTTAGATATTTCGTTGTAAAACAAAGGTTGCTTATAGTAAAAGCAGACCATGTTTTCTTACAGCAACCTATAATCTTACTATGTTTTCTTCAATCCATACGCAGTATCAAGATCGGCTCTGATACCAATTGTTGGAAACGAGTAAAAACCAGGATCTCTAGATATTGCGTACAGATCATTGCGGAAATAATTATGGAAGACTATGATTAAAATCATACCTACAAGATCTCTCTGATTTGACCTCGGTCTCACAGTAACTCGAAGATCTCAAGATCTTCTACTGTATTCCTATATGCTCAAACTCGCACCAGGAAGTGGGCCTTTTCGCGAATTCTCTTTGTCGTGACCCCGGACCGAGACCCGGGCCCGCGACGCAAATGCATCACATTACTGCCTGTCTTCTCTCAGGTTTCCGCAGTGAGGATCCCAAGACACTGATCGAGCTCACACGAATTGGTATGCGGAAGCGTGTAGCAAAACGAATCATACAGATTTAATACGATAAGATGTAACATAAACAAGGTATCAAGACATGGCATCGAAGAGGAGTGTCAACATAACATTCCTATCATGATTAAAGTTTCACCATTTTATCAAAGTATATTAATACAAAATACATATCCATAAGAGGCCAACAAAGGCCAATACAACAAAAACAAGATCCCAAAAGGTATCCCAAAACTAGGTGAACGAGAAATCAAGATCCCACCTGGCGTCTAGATGACGTCGTCGGGCTGCCACTCATGTGCTGGGGGTGGCTCAATAGCCTCCTTCGGGCACTCCTCGTCAAACGACGACGTTTTGGCAAATAAACAATTTAGGCATGAATATGAAAAATAGTGCCAAAACAGTTCAAGATTAAAGTACACATTTCAAGTTTACGAAACTAGCATAAATACTTATAATATCATGATTAGTAAATCCACAACGAGCCCATCCTTTCTCCATCATACATGATGACAAGAATAAGCACGCACGACAAGCACAACAAGTAATACACGATCCCACACCACATAAGGTAGACGGGGAGGCCGGCCGCAGAACCGGAACACGAACACGCAATATGTGTAATATAATACATGACTAGTCTGCAGACAGTCCACATGTTTAAGGACCCCCGGATAGTGGATCAAGCTAAAGGGGCAGTCCAAGCTCAGTGGTATTCACTTATATCATGAATGCATAAAACACGACAATACTTATTCGAGAACACGTCAAAACAAGAGGGAATTCATTTAACAAACATGACACGACGAGACTAGCAAAATAGCATAATATAAATGCTTAACAAACTTAGAAATTATTCCATTTTCTTATTCTTGAAACACGTCTTAAAACGAGCTTATACTTGAAATTCAAACGAATGCACGATGATGCACGAAGCATCAAAACAAGAGTTCAAACACGAAAGCTATCAAGTTTAGGCTAAGACCAAGCATTGACCCTTGTGGAATTGAAACCAAAATGTCGGAGGTTTGACAAGATTTGGTGCCCCAGAAGTTATAGTACATTTTGGAATTCCAAGTGCACAATGTCAAGTAAAGGTCTAAATCCTAGTCTAGTTTTCATTCTCACAAAAATCCTCCAAAAACAGTACTTTTGGTAAATTTCGGTCAGTCCTCGGTTACCTGTCGGTTAACCAAGGTTGACATGTCGGTTAACTGACAGCCAACCGACGGCTGACCGACAAGTCTCAGTCCAGAAAATGTAGCTCTCAGGAAAAAGGGACCGACAGGTCCTCGGTTGGCTGTCGGTCGACCGAACTTGGGAGTTCGGTCAGCCGACAGCTGACTGACCAATTTTCTGACACGATGTTGCTCTCTGGAATTTAAACCGACAGGTCTCGGTTGGCTGTCGGTCGACCGAACCTAGGAGTTCGGTCAGCCGACAGCTGACCGACCAATTTTCTGAAACGATGTTGCTCTCTGGAATTTGAACCGACAGGTCTCGGTTGGCTGTCGGTCGACTGAACCTGGGAGTTCGGTCAGCCGACAGCTGACTGACACCTGACCGACAGAACACGGGCAATGTATTTTGAGTCAGATTTTTCACAACTTCTTTCCCTTCTTCACTCCCATTTCTGAGTAACCTGCACTCCCTAAGCCACCATGCTTTCCAAGGGATAAATCACAACATTTAACATCATTCAATCCATAAATAAACCATTCATTCCACTAAAAAACATCAAGACATTTCCATGTACAAATTCATAAAAACTCACAAGATCAAACATGATTCTAAGGACTTGAAAAATCATTAATAATAAGACAAGTAAAGAAACTAAAACCCATGACTTGAAAGAGTATAAACATAACTTGCATTATGAAACTAACATAGAAATCATGTCCTAATGAAAATGATAAAGCCATAATGCAATGTACATGAAGAATCCTATAAAGTTCACTTGCCTCAATCCAATGCCAAGGAAATCTTCACAAAAACTCAACCAAAGGGAAGATCCACGAAATCTACACAAAAGCCCCAAAAATAGAACACATAAAAATCACATTTGGTCCACACAAACCCCCATTTCGAAAATGGGTTTGAAAACATGGAAGACAAGCTCTAAATGAGCTAAATGAACATCAAATGAAAGGAAGAAGAAGAGTTCTAACCTTGAGCTAGCTGAACAAGAAGAAGAGAGCTTGAAGATGATGAATAGTGACAGGGATTGGCTCCAAGAACGTCCCAAATGAAGCTTGAGAAGAGAGGAAGAGAATGGCGGAGTCGGATCTGGGATTGGAGCCTACTTGATGGATGATTCAAGGGAAAAAGACCAAGAGAAAAACCTTCTTCTCTTCTTCACTCTAGGTCAAGGACGGTGCAGGGATTTTGGGGAAGAAGAATGGAGGAGAGAGAGTAAAAGAGTACATATAGTGTCTGGAAGGTGGGTCCCAAAGCAATTGAACTTGAAACGATTAAAACATGGTTTTGTGGACCCCGGATGAAATCGACGAAGAAGAACAAAACAATCGTCGAAAAATCTAGTTTCGGAAAAGTATAATTTTGACATAGTTTCACGACTTCAAAAATTGTGCCCAGACTTAGCATGAAAAGACAGATTAACCCTCTTGGGCCAAAACTTGGGTTTCTGGGCCTCAAATACATGCAGGCTAAAAATGAAAGTTGTCACAAATAATAAAACCATTCAAGAGAAATAAAAATCACCATCAAACCAAAGACCTAGAACAAAAACCCATTCTTACATGTGTACTCAGGGCGTCCCTAAGCGTGTCTGACTCATACTAAACGTCCTCAAAATTTCCAAAGCTATAATTCAGACTAAGTCTAATCACATTCTAACCCAGCTAGTACTAAGACTCACTTAAAAATAAACACTCACTTAATCAATACTAATCGAGTTGGTTTGGGTCGGGGTCTAACACTCTTTTGCTCTATAAAACCGATATTTCTCTCTTCTTATTAGATGTGTGTTAACCTAGACAGCAATAGCACATATTTATAGGCTACAATAGAGACCTTAAGAAGTAAATAAGAATAGGCTTCTTATCGAAACATGATACTCTAATTCGACCCAAATTAGAATCCTAGTTCCATAAATTACAATTCAGTCTACTAAAGAATTGTAATTGCACTCCTGTCCTTATTCTTAAAAATAATATTTCAAGCTTCTTGTTATTAAATGCTTATTAATCTCCCCATATTAAGATTCCAGATATCCATCAATTAAATAATTACTGACTTCCATATTTAATCGATATCTTTATAATTCCTTGAGACCTTACAATTAACTTATTTGATATGTCAGACACAAAGTCCACCTGCAAGGTTTGACATAATCAAAACTTAAAAGCTTCATCAAGAGAATATCATCAATTCCTATTACGGGACGTGGATTCCGTCAATAAACTAATATCTACCATACACGTAGTGTAGTCATCCAATTTACTGAGATTATTGACCTATAAAAGATCGCACTCCTTTGTAAATCAAAATGCCAAACACTAATTGTACGTGTCTATTATTTATATCGGGATTAAGAGCACAAGCACTCATAATAATCATTTGGATGTTCATCATCTTATATAGTCAGTATAGAGAAAATAAACCCAAAACCACGATCATGTTCAATACACACAAAAGTGTACTAGCATAATGAGTTGAAACGATATCGTTTCTTGCAGTCAAGACAAGCTTGCTGAAACATCATACTATAATCGTACCGATGGTGTGTCCAAATCCATCTAGATTGTGAACAACAACTTATATTCTATAAGAACCGACAAATAAGTCTTCTGTGTATAAGTAGGACTCTATACACCAACTTGTCTACTTTATAAAATAAAGGACACTCACATGCATAATAATTAATAATGCAACCATTTGCCCATACAAAATCTCAGTTAGATGAGAAGACAAAATATATTAAAAATGAACCAGTTAAAGACAAATATATAAAAGTATGTTTTTAGTATAAGATCCCAACATAGAGATGGTAAAGAAAAAGCGGAGAAAAATTAATGGAGAAGGGGGCCTTTTGTTGCTGGCATTGCAATGGAGAATGGGAGAGAATAGTGGAAGTGCAAGTGCTTCTTTGGATAGTGCTTGCTTGCAGAGATTCAAATCTTGAAGCCTATCTTTTTGGAGTTAGATTATCTCATGAATTCTCTTTGTGAACCATTCCTTAAAAAACTAGAACTCCTTAGTAGCTTCCAATTCCTTCACCTCGCCCTACTTCTCTTCCAAATAAATTTCAAATCTGAAAATCAGATTTGATGTGCAAGTATTTGAATGTATGTGGACCTATCCATACTTAGATGTGTGATTCTTGGAGTGGAAGAGTGTTGACGAGCAACACTTTCTTGGTTTGAAATTCAGATTATACAAGATTCTTGGAAGAGGGCTTCTATTGGCACCGGATTTTTGTCTCTCCACACCGCACTAAAAAAATAAAAAAATCCCTCCACCCTTATCCTCTCCCTCCCTCCACCCCACCCCACCACCCTCCCAATCTCTGGCGGGGAGGGATCCACATCCGGTAACCCGCGGCATTAGAGAACCATAAAATAGAGGAGGGGGAGGGAGGAAGAAAGAGGGAGAGAGAGGGGAAGGGGGGAGGGAGGCCGGGGCTACCGGTCGGGGATCCCTCCCCGCTAGAGATTGGGAGGGTAGGGTGGAGGGAGGGACAGAATGAGGGAAGAGGGTGGAGGGAGAGAGGGAGAGGGAGGAGGGGGGAGGGGTAATTTAGGAAAAGAATTTTTATTTTTATTTTTTAATGCAGTGTGGAGAGACGAAAATCCGATGCCAATAGATGCCCTCTTCTTGGAATGCTTTGATGCTTGAATCTTGGAGATTTCCTTCTAGATCTGTTTGTTAGCGAGAGTCCTCTTAATTTTAGAATTCTTCATGACTTGGAGATCACCTTGCATGGGCCCACTTTCTCTCAAAAAAAATCCCTCAAATCTGATTTTAATTTCAAACATGGAATAGATGTAGGCCCCACTTGAAGATATGCAATGCTATGAACTCCCATACCATAGACGTCCATGCCTCCTTGCCTTCAAATTCGAACTTTTGGATTTCCAAAGAAAAAATTCTTGACCCAAATCTAAAATTCAGTTTTTTATTTGCAACTTGTTAACACATGATGGCTCCCACTTGGGTGTACACAACATGGAACGTCCCATGCATGGACGTTCATGCCTCTTGCACCTTTTTTTTTCTTTGTTTTGTTTCTCGTCTTGTTTTGAATCTTGGCCATCCATCTTGACATGTAAGCTATATTTGTTGGAGAGTACATAGGACACCTCATTAATCTCCATTGGATTTTGCCATAGTAGTCCCCACCAATCTAAAAGTCACACCTCATCACATGGCCCACAAATCTGGAAATTATATATCTTCAAGAGATTAAATTTGAAATTTTCGCATATGAGAGTGGACCCTACCATGGCCGCCCCTTCCTTGGAATTCATGTCAAAAGTAGATGGTTCCCCTGGTGCATTTGCTTCCTCAATTCTCTTCCTCGGGCCCTAATTTCTGAAATTCCCTACAAAAATAAAATCAATGATCAAATAATAATCTATTCATGTAGAAAAGGAATGATGCAAGATGCGGGCTCAATTCACACTAAATAGATGCATATAATGTCAACATTTCATCTAATTTTCTTTAATTTAATCAATGGCGCAAAGAAAGTTCCTCATTTTATGTGTGAATAAAAAGTTATGAAAATTTTGTGACTTCCAATGCCGAAAATAGAAATATTCATGATTTTATGTGAACATGCTATTTTTCTATGAATTTTAACTCGAATTCAAACTTCGATGCCAACAAACATAAAAGCATGATTTTTTACTAAAATGGTGCATGATTTGATGAGTAAGTCCTTAAATACTCTAAAATGATGATAAAATTATACATTTTTAAGGACTTATCAGTGGTCCACAAAAGTTAGCTTGTCACGCGCAGCTCTCCATTTAAGTAATAAACATGTGTATAGATATCAAAAACATTCATATGAGAAATGTTAACCTAGTTGTTAATTACCGGCTGGCACCCTATTTTCTAGGCCACTAGGCCTATTGTTAATCAAGGGACCCTATAAATGCCATAAATTGCTACAGGCCCAACTTTGACGCTTATCTAATTGTTATTTAGTCCTGATTCTTTTTTCTTGACTAGTGACTCAAATTCACACACCCGCACACATTAAACCATATCCCAAACCAACTATTGCTGGGACTACTTACCATTAATTGAGAGAGAGAGAGAGAGAGAGAGAGAGAGACCTAAAACCATTGAACTTGAGGGCCATAAATGAATGGGTTAGGATGATATAATTACAATCATATTTTAAGATCTTTCCATTCCCCACCTTCCCCATCATTCACAGGGCCAACTAGGTTCATATGGTTGCGTTAGGAGATGATGATTGATTCACAAATTGGATTCATGAAAGAATGGCCCAGCTTCATTTGATCATTCTTAAATCTCCAACATAGCATGGCTAACATGGCTCTGGTTGATGCGAACAGGTCCCACTCTTCGACCAGATGGATGAGCAGATGTTGGATGCCATATGCGAGAGGCTAAGGCCAGCATTGTGCACACAGGGAATGTGCCTGGTGCGTGAGGGTGACCCTGTCAACGAGATGTTATTCATCATCCGAGGCCGCCTTGACTCCTACACCACCAATGGTGGCCGCACTGGTTTCTTCAACTCATGCTGCATCGGGCCGGGTGACTTCTGTGGTGAGGAGCTGCTGACATGGGCCTTGGATCCACGGCCAAGTGTCATCCTCCCATCGTCCACACGTACAGTCAAGGCCATATCTGAGGTGGAGGCCTTTGCACTCAGAGCAGATGATTTGAAGTTTGTAGCATCACAATTCCGAAGGATGCACAGCAAACAACTTCGACACAAGTTCCGATTCTATTCACACCAGTGGCGCACTTGGGCAGCTTGCTTCATACAAGCAGCATGGCGCCAATACAAGAGGCGAAGGGAGAGGTCAACGATGGCATTCACCACAGAGGTAGATCCAATACTTGAGCAACTGGAGGTGACTGCACCACCTCCTGGGTCAGGTTTTGTGGTGTATGCAGCGCGACTAGCAGCAAGCACTAGAAGGGGTGGAAGCAACGCTTTCGTCTCAGATACTAGTGTCATTAGTTCGCTCCAAAAGCCGGCGGAGCTCGACTTCATGTTTAATGAATAGAAGAAAGGAGAGCAACATGCCTATCATAGCGTGAATGTCTCACGGAGAGAGAGAGAGAGAGAGAGAGAGAGAGAGAGAGAGAGAGAGGGCATCGTTTGATGTAACTCTGTAACATTATATACTCTTTCTTCATTGAACTTGTGAAGTCCCCCATCGCTCAAGTGGGCATCCGGAGACTGGGCTATATGTGTAGGCTCTCCTTATTAAGTAAAACGTGTTTTGGGCTATTAGTATGGGCCCAAAAAGAAAGCCATGTGGGTGAGCTTGATTAATGGGGGCCTAAAGCAGACTATATTATACTAGATAAGCTAGTATGTGACAGAACTAATTAAGAAGTTTACAACAGTTTATTAAAAAACAAACATGTGGGGGCTTTCTTATGCTCCATTACGAATTCTCATTTCCTATATATAGCTCTAAGTTTTTTTTTTTCTTTTTATCTGTAATGGTAAATTAAATTAAAAAAATAAAGTACAAAAAAAGGAGTTGGTACCTGTAAGGGGTGAACACCCCCCATAGGGAGATAGGTGGGGCCCAGAGCCCCGGGCCTATTGTATACACTTTAGGCATCAGGGAGTAGCCCCTAGCCCTATTCATGCATTTGTCCCTGGCTCGTCACCAGGGGGCCTCCCCGGGTTTCGATCCCGTGATCACTCCCTTAAGAGGATTTTAAGGAGAAACCCGGTACCACTTGCCCTATTCATGCATTTGTCCCTGGCTCGTCACCAGGGGGCCTCCCCGGGTTTCGATCCCGTGATCACTCCCTTAAGAGGATTTTAAGGAGAAACCCGGTACCACTTGGGCCCTGATGCCTGAAGTGTATACAATAGGCCCGGGGCTCTGGGCCCCTCCTATCTCCCTGTGGGGGGTGTTCACCCCTTACAGTACCAAAAGTACAAGGAAGGCACCAACATAAAGAAGAAATAAAAGGAGTTGGTATCAAAAGTCCTTAAAAAAAAAAAAAAAAAAAAAGGTAATAAGGGCCACAAGTGGAACAGCTCTATGCATCCTTGTTTGGCTAAAGATTCTCCCATACCATTTGTTGACCGAGAATGAAACTTTAATCAAAGAAGATAAAGCCTTAATCTCATTAAGATAAAATTGAAATCTCCAAGGACCCCTCTCCATCCTAGACACCCACCTAATAGAATTCAAAGAATCAATTTCCACAATTAAGCTTTCCTTGAAAGTAGAAGAAAAAACCCTTAAAGCTTCCAAAATGGCAAGCACTTCCGCTTCATTAGATTCTTTTATACCAACATTCTAGGAGAATATAAACAACACTTCACCCTTACCATTCCTAAGAATTCCATCATTACCCGCTTGCCCAGGCTTGCCTTTAGTCGCACAATCTACATTAAATTTTAACCAACCCAATGGAGGAGGACACCAACACACCACTTTCCTATCCTTGCATGATATACAAGCTTCTCTTTCTTAAAAGAGCCCATTTTGCTACTCAAACCTACACATGCGAAACAAGATTTTCCGACGTCGAATGAGTTCTCCTTAAAATTATATCATTTCTTTCCTTCCAAAGAGACAAGAAATTGCAAAGGGAATGATCCTCCACAAAATTAAACCACAACCATGAAAAGGACTAACCCTCCACTCTTCCACCAACTAACATAAGGAGCATGGGAGCCACCAAAGAAGACCACACCTCCTTAAGAAATTACTCCAAAGATAGATCACATAGTCACAATGCAAAAAAAAAAAAAAACATGATTAATCGACTCACCATCCTTCCCACACAAAGGGCAACGGTCCACCAAATCATCTGACATCATTCCTCTCCTGCGAAGGTTATTAACCATAGCCACTTTACCGGCAGCCACCAGCCAACAAAAAGCCTCTCCACTAGGAGGTATTAAACCAAACTAAACCTACAAAAAAAGGATATTGAGCCTCCATCGAAGAGTCCAAAGCCTTATAAGAAGACTTCGGAGAAAATTGACCAGAGGGATGAGGCTGTCAAATGCGAACGTCTGGCTCATCTCTGCAAATGAAAGTGTTAGAAAGAAGACTCAACAAGGACTCTTACTGAGACAACTTAGACAGATGCAAAGTTCTCGAAAGCAACACATACCAAGACACATTGTTCCCCTCCCAAATATAAAAATCTTTAACAAAAGACTCTTTATTAGATACCACCTGAAAGACTCTATCAAATAAATGACACGAAGGAACCCCACCCAACCAATCGTCCAATCAAAATCGGAGACGACTCCCCTTCCCCACATTGAAGCCCACTCCTTTTAAAGGACTTTATCCCTCTCACTAGACTCGTTCCCCAAACTAAAAATGACTCCCCATAACGCAGAGACGCAATACAAAGGAACTTTAGAAGGAACCCACCCCTAAGAATCCTCTCCATATTTAGACACAATGGGTTTCCTCCATAGGGCATCTCTCTCTTCACCAAACCTCCACCACCATTTAGCTAAAAGAGCCCAAGTCTTTGGCCCAAGATCACCAAGGCCCAAACCACTTGCCCATTTTGGTTTCACTACTTCACTTCATCTTACAAGATGCAATTTCTTTTTCTTGCTTTGGTCTTCACATAAGAAATTCCTTCTTAAACGGTCTAGATTTTCAATCACCGCCTTTGGCATTTTGAAAAGAGACATATAGTACACACGTAAGCTGCAAAGAGTGGCTTTGATCAAAGCAGTCCTTCCCCCAAGAATAATGGCTCTTCCACTTGATAACTTTCTTTCGAATTTCTCTCTCACAAGATTCCACGTAGCCTTTCTACTTGGAATACCCCCTATCGACATTCCTAGATACTGAAAAGGTAATTGGCCGGCTTAACAATGCAATCTCCTTGTTGAAAGCCCAAAATCTGAACCCGAGAGGGGGGGGGGTTGTGAATAAGGTGAGCTTGAATTTAGTGACCATTTATAACAAATTTTAACTTCATAAATTAATTAGTCACAAGTGATGATTAAGAAACTAAGTGCGGAAGCTTATAAAAGCAATCATTGTAAGAACCTAATTTTTAGTTATTATGATTAACGCTAATTAATTACGTTTAGTGGCTAATGATGCTTGATTAGAGGTTAATCGAGAGTTTCTTATGATTAGAACTTAGTTGGGATTAGTTCCGGAGAGTTTCGAGGAGTTTCTTGAGAATTCGACTTTTTCCGGGTTAAGTTAGAATTCCGAGGTTTTTCAAGGTATCTTGGGAATTTTATAAAAATTGCTTCTTGAGTTCAAAAGTTCGGTCGTGACTATCTGAGGCCCAGAAGGCCTAATTTGAGCCCTGGCACACTGTTCTAGGTATTTTTAGCAATTTAGAAAATCACAGATTTTCCACTGATTTCTGAAAATTCTGATTCTTAGCTTGTTGGAAAGCCCTTCTCTAGACCTACAATTCTTTTTCTTTGACATGATTCGTCCGAGGTCTCTAAGATTTTTGTTAATGCATCCCAAGTTTAACTAGAATGGTAGCAAACTCACAAAATTAACTTTGACAAAATATCCCACCAACCTATCATTTCCCATTAATGCCACCAACCATTGTAAATGCTCCACCTACCACTACTACTCTCTCATTCAACTCTCATTTCCACCGGCCACAGCGAGAGAAAAGTTTCTCCTCTCTTTCCGTGGCTTCTTGAAGAGCAACTACTTGAAGGCTACCCTTGCAAGATCTGATCCGGCCAATCAATCCCCCGTCATCCTCTAAGCGACATACTTTGTTTTGGTGTGAATCCAGCAGTGGCAGCCCCTCCTTCATCACCTTCTCTTTTTCTTGAGCTTCTAAGAGGTAGGCCTCTTATATCCTTGAATGTATCTTGAGCTAGAATTCTTTTATTTCTTGTGGGCTGTTAGTGGTGTGGATGCTTGATAGAGAAGGGGTTTTGATTTTAGGGAGATTTTAGTGGGTTTTGTTTGGAAGAGGAAAGCCTTGGTTGTTTGGAGCTTGGAGTGACCGTCGGTTGAGGTTACTTTGTTCTTTGTTTTGAGGCAAGTGTTTAAGATAATTAGTATATGTTGCTTGAGATTACATTGTTTAATCGATCATGTTCTTGTTGATTAATTTATTAACAAACCTGTTATGAATATGTTTAGCCCTGTTAATTAACTTGATTATCCATCTGTCACAAATCTGTTACTAACCAATTCATTAATTTGCTAATGATCTGTTTTTCAACATGTTTAGCAACCTGTCATTATGCTGTTGTTAATATGTGCTAATTTTCTATTAAATTGCTTGTTTCCTTATTGTTGATTTGTCCCTTAAATCTGAATTGAAAATTAGCTTCAGTGGGCCCCACTGTGTGACCCAGCCCTTGATCAAGGACCCAAGGATGTTGCAGGCCAGCAGCCAGCCAGCCAGCAGCAGGAGGCCAGTGGCCAGCTGCAGTAGGTGCTGCCAGCTACTCTTGCATTCCCGGCTGCCAGCTGCTCTTGCACTCCCAGCGGTCTGATTTTTCTGATTTCGGCAGCTAACTGACCATCACCCCAGCGACTAGGTGCTGCTCTTTCTACTGCCAGCTGATCCAGCTTTCCAGCGATCAGAATTATCTTCACCCCAGTGTCACGGCCGAGACTATAGCTCAAGACTTGTGTGGCTCTAAGACCCCGGTATGTACTCTTCGGGTGTCAAAGATCAGCCTTACTCACACTTATTCGGGTGTCAAAGATCAGCCTTACTCACACTTATGCGTGCTCGGGATTTAATGAACACGGGTTAGTAACCATTAGTACTGGAACTCAACTAGAACGGCACTAGGAGTTACGAGAAGAAAGCTAAGAGAATGGTTAAGGCAAGAGTAAATTGTATTACTCAATGGTTGCTTTGGTTGCTTACAAGATGTACACTTAGGCACTTAAGGCCTTACACTCTTGATGTTGCTCTCTAAGCTTCAAGCTTGGTCTTGGTTGGTTACAAATGAGGGGAGGGGGTGACCCCTTTATATAGAGAAAGACCCCTTACAATGTGTGGCTATTATTTGTCCAAGTGTGTGGCTAGAATTCACCTTCTAGAGCATTCACCTTCTAAAGACTTCCTAAGTGGGCAATAATCCTTCTACACACTAAGTATCTAGAAAGTTCCACTTCATGCTTAAAGGTTCTAGAGTCTTCTGGGGCTCTTTAGGGTCCGGGGTTTTCTATAATGTTCTACACCCGAATGTCTTCCAAATGCTTCCGAAACCTTCCGGAAAATTTCCGGAGCCTTCTATCAAGCCCGCTCGCAGTCTAGCCCTCTTGTACTTGGACAGGGACCCTCGGAAACCTCCCACGTTGCATCCCGACTTGGTCCCACTCTCGGACCATGACACCAGCAGCTAGCTACCTCTGCCCTCCTAACGGCCAGGATTTTAATCCAGCGGCCAGCTGCCCCAAGTCCTCCCAACGACCAGAATCCTGAAAATTCCCAGCGGTCAGAATTCTGAATTTTCAGTGGCCAGCACCAGCGGCCAGATCATGTACTGCGTACAGCAGGCAGCTGCTGTGAGCAGCGGCCAACTGCCGTGCACAGTGGCTGGTAGGCCAGCGGCCTGTGGGCCCAACCTTGGGACCCTCAAAACCTGTTTTCAAAATGGGTTTTTAGCCTCATTTAAACCCGGTTTTAACTCCATTAAATTTCCGAATTTTGAACCCGAGTTTTGATGTTTCAAACCATGGTTTAAAGAAAATTAAAATTGTTCATTGACTCCAAAATGGGGCTCTTGACTTAAAAACCCCAGGCAATGTGAATATTCTCTTTCCTTGAAAAAGAAGCCGAAACCTAGACTATGATGAACCCCATACCTTAACCTTGCCCGCTATTAAATTTTAATTTATAAATTAAATCCGGATACTTATGAAAGCATGTGGAGCACGGTGATTTGTATTTTTATCCGAACTTAGGGGTTGGGTATTCCTGTCAAGCCCCCAAACTCAGACCCTACATCGGCTAGACCTCGGGGGGCGCGAATGGGAATTAAGTTATAATTATATTTTCTCCTAGGATCCGCGTGTGAGGATAACACATTCAATCACACTTTGAATATTTTGCGGAAGCTTTCGTGGCGATACAACCCGGAGTTCGTGGCCATCCGACTCCATGTCACACTCAACCGCTAGCATGTAGCTATTATATCAAGAACTATATCAAATTGGAATTAACCATCACAATAAAAATACAAAGCTAACAGTAACAGGGTAATCATTCCCACATGTATTCAAGTTACAAATTATCAATATGCATTAATTAACAAACCTAAGAAAGGCTGAGAGAAGCCATATAATAACAAGTTAATAACCACTACCCATATGTGACGTAGCTCCAATGTCAAGCTCAATGTCTACATGACATAGCCGATACAACAACCTGCAAATTCATGGCTCCACAGCCAACAAAAGCATTCAATTCGGGATGGGGAAATCTGAACCTGAGTACCAAAATAGTGGGTCAGACTCGACAGTCCGGTAGATGGATGAAAAGATAATAAATATGCTGAAGAATAAAGCATGTAATAAATCTTGTTATTTGATCAAAGGTTGCATATAATTAAATGGGTGGAAAATCATGGACATCTGATAAATTCTGTATTCATGTAAAACGGGTGTAAAACATGGATCTCTGATAAAACATATATTCATTTAAAGCATGTGTAAAACATGAAGATCTAGCAAAACACGTGTTCATTAACATCTGTAAAAGCATGAACATTTGACAAATCGGGCATTCCTTACATGTGTTCATTTAAAATATCTATGTAAACAATATTTGTCTTGAAAGAAATGTATTACTTGTTAGGAAATCACATATGCAGTATAAAAACATGTAAATGTACCAAGGAAATAGGGAACTAGTAAGATGGCAACCGCACAAAGCTAAATCCTCTATCACCGAAGTGATAAGAGCACATTAGGGCGTTGATTACTGTCACACGAAGTGAGGAGATTCAACGAAATATACAGATACATATACTATACGGGACGGGACCACGGTAGCGAGTCTGCTAACGGGAACCACGGTAGCGAGTGGTAGTGAGCCGGGTATTAGGATGAGACTACGGTAGTAAACCGGGTATTGGGATCCAACTGCAGCTGACGGGACGGGAGGGGGATCTCCAAGTCGGTGGATCAAACTGACAAGGTCATCTAAGCTTAGTGGTACCGACTCATAGGTCACATGCAAGCAATCGGGACGTGTAAAAATACATATGATGCAATTATATAAACGGGCGGGACGGGGTTGCTCGAAGGCACAAATGTCACTCCAATATTGGGTAATGCACATCGGGGCTAGTAAAATGCTACAAATGAAATTTTAGTGTTTTCGGGAATCACAAATCATAAACCATGAATTTCTGGAGTGCATATCGAAATTCGGGAACAATGTAATACAATTGAATTTTCGAAATTTCATGACAAGTATCGGGGTTCAAGATTAGTTCAAGGTGAATAGGGGTCTCGTATGTCGATTTCAATATAAGCTTGGTACTTTTAAGTTTTAGAGACATTCCGGGCTCCTTATACGCCTCCGTAATTTCAAAACTTCGATGAATCTTTGTGGAGTTTTTTTTTTTTTTTTCAAACGTGCTTCATACATTGCCTCTTCTTTCTCTTCAAAACCTCTTTCCAAGTTCTAAAAGTGGTCCAGACCCAAGGAGGGTGTGCTCGAGCGGGCCAAAGTGCGCTTGAGCGGACATGGGCTGCGCAACAGGGTTATACAAACACGTTTGCTCGCTCGAGCGGATATGGGCCCGCTCGAGCGGACATGCATTCTTTTGTCTGGTGTGACAAACAGAATGTCTGTGCGCTCAAGCGGTCTAACATCCGTTTGAGCGGACAGCTTGCGCACTTGAACGGACTGATATCCGCTCGAGCAGACAATCATTCTCGCTGCCCGAGCTGTAGCCAGAATGGATGCGCGCTCGAGCGGCCTGATGTCCACTCGAGCAAGCAATCATTTCTGCTGCCTGAAAATGTCCATCTGGGCCTTGTCCTCCAAATCATTTTTCCTACAATAAAGGCTTCCTTGTCTCCCAATAACAACCATCAAATTTCTTTCAAACACGACAACATTCTTCTCTACTTCCCATCACATCCAACCCCAAACTACTACATTCTTTCATATTCAATCACCAAAGAAAGAAGGACCCACAATCCATATGATCCATCTACACTTTGACAACATATTGGATACGTTTATCAAGATGCATAATAGAGAAATCAACTCATCAATATGAATTTAAAAAGTAATAGAAATCAAGGCAAGGAAGACTATGAAAACACATGTAAAAATCATTAAGAACAATTATTGCAAAATAAGAGATTTTCATGAAACATGTAAATGTTGAAAACTTATCCATTCATCCATTTGCCTTGGCCTCCAAGATCGCTAAACAAGCTCCTATGCTCACTCTCAAGCCAAAGATCTCCAAGCTATACAAAAACTCCCAAAATAAATCCATTTAGAACCCTAGAAACGGTAACTCATCAAAGAGAATGAATGAGTTCAAACAAGCTAAGAAATAGGACCTAAGGGGATGCCATTGCTCAACAATAGAAGAAAAGGGAGGAGAAAACAAGAAGTAAAGGGAGGGGAAGCTCAGTTGCAGAGCCCCTCCTTTGGGCTGTAACAAATGAGGGAGAAGAGAGGAGAGTTGTCTTTTTATAATGGTGGGTGTGGGCCCCACCACACTTAAAACTTGTCAATGGTAAAATATCAATTACTGGGCTCCAAATACGATCGACGAAGAAGAAAAAATGTTTCTCATAAAATCTAGTTTTTAAAATGTATAATTTTGGCATGGTTCTGAGATCTCGAAATTTGGGTTCAGATTTTGTGAAAAGACCGATTTTGCCCCCAGGGCTGGAAAAAGTGATTTTCGGAGCTTCGAATGGGTACGGAGTGAACACGAAAGTTGTAGAGAATGACAAGATTAGTCAAAAGGAGCCGAAATGAGAATTTTTGGGAATTACAAAGAATCTCTCCAAGCTGATCATGCAAAATAAGTAGGATTCTACGGTCACTGTCTAGGTTCACTGGCTCTCAAAACTCCCCAAAATTAACGAAAAATCATTCTAGCTCACAAACTCAACCAAACAAACACTAATCCTACTTAGACAAACTAATCCACAATTAAAAATAATCCTAATCCCGGAAATTAGGGGTCGGGGTCTCACAATTCCCACCTTTCGAATGGATCAACTGTACGAAAATACACCAATATCCATCCCTTTGAACGTATAATTTTGGGAATCGCCATACCTGCATGTCTATGATTATTTCAATCAACTTTTTGTACTTTTACCATGTGTAAGACCCCAACCCGAGTGTCCTCGATTAGTGCTAATTAAGTCGTGTGTTAGTGCTAAGAGTGATTGTTAGAATTTGACTGAGTTGGATTAGTATAGTTCTTGTTATGGCTTTTGGGAAGTTTAAGTGATTTGTGTTTAGTGGGGCCCTTTGGGGGTTCTCTTTTGATAGCTTTGCGTTAATTTGGTAATTTTTCGAGATCCCGATGACTTGTATTTCTACCCCATTTCATTTGTCCCGCTAATCCCTACAACTTTCATGTTGATCCCGTAACCGTTCGGAACCCCGAAACCCGACTTTCCTAGCATTGAGGGCAAAACAATCATTTTACACTAAATCTGTACCCAAAAGTTAATATTCCCAAAAACCGCGAAACATATACTTTTTGGAAACTAGATATTTCGGTGATCATTTTTCCCTTCTTCGTCGATTTCGTTCGAGGTCCCGAAATTAGTAATTTCAGCCTCCAAAGTTTCTAAGTGGTGGAGCCCACTCCCATTGGCTTTAAATAGAGAACCCATCTCTTCTTCTCCCTTTTTTTTTCCAGCACAACCTAAGAGAAAGCTAGGGCTTTCCCTTTTTTTCCCCTTTTCTTGTTGCTTCTCCATCCTCAATCTCCTCCTAGCGTGCATCAATAGCTCAAATGGAAGCTATCATCTTCTTCCTCACCACTAGAGCTCTCCATTGACACCATTTTAGAGAGAAGCCACCCATTTTGGTACCTTCTTGAAGCTCATCTTACCTTTTGAAGATTTCCGAGTAAGTTTTCCCTCCCAATCTCATGATATTGTGTTATCCTAGCTATAGAGAAGCTCTATCTTCATTATTGAAGGTTTATTCTTCTTCTTTCCTTGTTTAACCCATTTTAGGGTTTTGTTTTGGGGGTTTTTGTTGTGCTTGTAGGGTTCTTGAGATAGAGGAGATTGGTACTTGTCTTCTTGATTAGAGACCTAAGGCAAGTGGATGATTGGATGTTTTGGACTTTGAATGGTTTTCTTGAGAAGCATTGATGTTTTCACTAACCTTTTTATGTGTTCATTGAGTTACATGGATTTGAAATAAATGCTCATGATAGTGTTTGGTTAGTGAATTTAATGTTTGGAAATGTGTTGATTTGTAGTCCTTTTGTTATCCCTTCTTATGGCTTAAATGAATCCTTGTAGATGACATTTATGGAAGTATTGATGGGAGTTTGGCAAATGTTTTAGGATATTTGATGCATTTATGGAAGTATTGATGGGAGTTTGGCAAATGTTTTAGGATATTTGATGCATGATTATTGGAGGCAAGATGCCCATTTTATTGTAGGAAAAAGTGTATAGGAGGATGGAGAAAGAAAAGCCATGAAGGCCATTCTCGGGCAGCTGGGATTGGCTGCCCGCTCGAACGCGCTACAGGGAGCTCGAGCGCGTAGCCAATCTGCTGCCGAACTCGGGCGGCAACGAGACTGCCCGCTCGGGCGGGCAACCTTGCTGGTTGCCTGGGTTCCCGTGTGGTCCAGGTCTGCTCGAGCGCACCCCCTCTCGGGCCTAAACCATTTTTGGAGCTCAGAAAAAGGTTTTTAAGAGATTCCCTTGCGTCAAGGAGATTTAAGAGACATTGTATGGAGCCCATTTGAGAAGAAACCATATCACAAAGACTCGTTGAAGTCTTAGAATGTCTCCAAGGTGTGTAAGGAGCCCGGAATGTTCCAAATTCAAAGAGTACCAAGTTATTATTAAGATTGACATACATGATCCCTATTCACCTTGAATTAGTTTTAAGCCCCGGTACTTTTCCGATATTTCGAAAGTTTATTGCACTCCTTTTTATTCCGGAAATCTATAAGTTGGCTTATCAACCCTGAAAGCACTGAACTGTATTTGTAGCATATGTGCTGGCCCCAATGTGCATGACCCGATATTGAAAAGATAGTTGTGCCTTGAGCACCCCGTTTCACCCGTTTGTACAAGTTTATCACAAGTGTTTTACACATGCCCGATTTCTTGCATATGATTTATGAGTTGGCACCACTAAGCTTGGATAACCTTGTCAGTCTGATCTACTGACTTGGAAATTCCCCCTCCCGTCCCGCCAGTTGCAGTTTGGATCCCGATACTTGGTTTATTAACCGTGGTCCCGTCCTGATACCCGGCTCGCTCCCGTGGTTCTTGATATCCGGTTCGCTACCGTGATTCCCGATACCCGATTTGCTACCGTGGTCCCGTCCTGCATGATTATGTGTATGTGTAAATGTTGTTGCAACTCCTCACTTCGGTGACTGAGGTCAACACCCCGATATACTCATGTCACTTCAGTAATGGAGGATTTAGCTTCTTGTGGATGCCATCTTGCTTGTTTCTCGATTGCCTTGGTTACCTTACATATTTTATTACTGCATATATGTTTTTAAATAAATGTCTCGGTTACTTCTTGAAAGTTATTGTTTAAACAGGTTTATATGTGTTCCAAGGTAAATGCTTTTATTTTAGATTGGTCATATCTTTTCATCCACTTGCTAGACCGTCGTGTTTGATCCATTACTTTGGTACTCAGGTCCCGTTGTTGGTTTTCCCGAGGAAGAGCCATAGGAGGCTGTCGGAGAACCGCAACAGCTAGTTGAGTGGCGTGCCGACAATGTGATTTAAACATCCGGTTGCCGATTTTCGAAACATTTTGGGGGTGTTATTAATTGATATTTTAGTGGATATTGTTTTGTCTATATTGGCTTTTGTTGACCTCTATTTTGGGAATTTTAATTAAATGATATATACTCAACTTTAACAGTACTTTTGGGTTGCGCTATTGAACATTGCTCATTCTGATACTTGTTATTTAAATGTAATCAGCCTTGTTATTTTAGAGATGAATTACATGCTTGATTTGCTGCATGCTTCCTCACTTAAACAAATATTTATGTTGTTATGAAATTCTCACCGCAGACACCTGTGGGAAATCACGTGCACGGGTGATGTGTGTTCTTGATTGACCCGTGTACGTTTGGGTACTAACTATACCTCTTATTTATGTCACTTACGCAGTCCCAATCCCGGATTGGGCCTTAAACCCGGTCCGGGGTCGCGACACATGTACTTTATAAATCGGACTTTAGCATTTTGCCACACGGGACTCCGAAGGTCTTAGCACGAGATTCTCGTCCTGGTTGACATTGGATGTACCTGGATTCATAAAGGGTTTCTCGGTTTGTGTGCGCACATTTATTGCCCTGCCCCTTCCGAATTACCTGGATCAGCTTGGGTTTTTACCACTCATTTTGGGTCCCCTATTTCTGCTCGAAATGCTGCTCGTTTTTTCGTAGAATTTCCAAGACCTAGAAGATATTATTTTAAATCCTGCATTCTGCATTGAAATGTGAGTTGACATCACTATGTTATTATTATTCTTGTGTAACTGCATATTGCTCTCCTCTGAGATGTTTTGTAAGTGATCGGTGTCACCAATGCCTGGGCTCGATACAGGTTTCCCCGTGACAAGGCCCATTAATAAAGTACCTACCTACTCGGGATCAATTCAGATTTCCCCACGGTAGAGTTAACGGCTCCAGGACGAGTCCTAAGGTACTATATGTCTGATTATTAGGAAACAATGGATTGTTACCCTTTTTAAATGATTAATTTGTTTATGCTTCTGTTTCTCGTAACTTGTGCACTACTATGCCTGACTTACTAATATTGTCGATATGTTTAATTACCTGTAAGCTATGTCTTTTTATCTTGAATACTTACCAGACTCATGTCAGATTTCCGATTGATACCGTACGTAACGAGCTCATCTACGCGCTCGAACCGAACCTTGTGACAGTCCAACAGAATTTGCCATTTATACAAGAGTGGGTAGCTGACGACATAGAATAGCGTCTGAAGCTGCTGAGCCTGTACTATCATCTTTTAGGTTTTTGTTATTTTGGGGAATTTCATCTTTTGATCATTGTAATTATTGGCTAGTGTTTTTGCACGGCCTTACTCTGGGATGTAACTAAACTTAATCTTTTGTTAAACATGAATACTAATTGATGGAATGAATTCTTTTTTGATATCTAGTCTGATAATGCCATTATACTCTGATTTCTATGCATGTTTCATGAAATGGCCCCTGCACGCTTCCGCCATGACGATCCTCGTGGATCGAGGACCTTGCAGAATCTCACATAGTGGAATGCTGTAAGTGAATTTAATTGGCACACGGATGGGGGTTCCACCAATCCACATCTTCCATGCGTCGTCATGGCTCCATTAGCCCTAATTGCATCTTAATCCAGATTAAGGATTTGGGGTCATGACAATCATAACAAAGCATACACCATAACACAATGATTTATAGTGGTTTGGCCTCAATGCCTATATCCACTACTGGCTTGTGATTCTACACCCACACCGGATTTTTACTATGCATGCTTTTCAATAGGCTAAGCAATAACCGTTACAATATGCTTTCCAAGGCTAAGCAATAACCTCTTGGATTTTATGGTTCACCCTTAACCTTAACACTTATGATTTTATAAGGCTAAGCACCAACCTACAACTCTTTAGGCAGCTAGCTGACTTATCGACCTCCAACGGTCATATTTTAAAGGTCGCTAACTTTTACGGGTGGTTAGCCGACCTCCATTAGTCGGCTAGCCTACTGTCGACCCCCGGCTGACCTACTGGCAGATTTCTTGAACGAAAATGATTTTCTAAGTAGGATTCTTAGGTCAAGGAAGTCATGCTTGGTTTCATGTTTAAATAAATCAAAAGAAAATTTTCCAAAAGAACTTATCACTGCCTAAGATGATTTTGAAAATCCAAGATCGTAGGCATGCATGATAAAAATAATTTTTCAATTACTTATACATCCTAGTTTAAAATCTAAAACATGCATGTAACATGAGTTCTAAAAGTTTTAAAACAATGCATGTATAAAAATCAAGATTTCAAGTGTTTTAAAATCAATGCTCATGTGAAAATTAGAATGATGCTAAAATGAGCGTGCATCCATCAAATCGTAACACAAAAAATTCCTAACAATCTCCCCCTTTGCAATTTGATGGTAACACCCACAACTATGAATTTTCTCTAAGTCTTCAACTCCTCCTCAACCGAACAGGTCTTGAAATCTCTTGGATGCTCCTTTGCCTGGGTCCTAGGTCTTTTTCTTCATTCTTCTTGATGCGAGGAGCTTTTTCTCTTATGCCAAGCATCTTCTTTATCTCCCAGCTTTCTCTTCTTTCATCTCTCCCCCTTTGACCATGCATCATTTCACCCTATGGCAAGATATGTATTCTCTCTCCCTTTGGAAGATTATTTAATGTCCCCCCTTAGACAACTTGAACATTCTCTCCCCCTATGACGTTAAATTGCAAAGGTACTTACACACATAAAATAAGGAAAATACCTTTCAATATCACCTGTTAACAAAATAAACTGAAAATGAAATGCATAACAAGCTATTATGTATGGTTAGTAATCTCTAAGGGAGCAAAGCCAATACAGAGGTGAATTTAATCAAAGCTAATGCTTCCTTTGAAAATCTAAACTCCCCCTCGATCCATTCTCTCCTTTTGTCAACAATTTGACAATGATTTAACCATTGTAGTACAAAGAGAGGGCGGTTATACCAATTGAGGATTAACTACAAAAGAAGGATTAGTTAAGTTTAACTATATAGCTCAATTTGATCAAATTACTAGGCCAAAGTCATGGAGATATGAGATTCTGGATAGAAATTAAAATAAAAGATACAAATTGAGATCAAGGATATGACTATTATCTCAATTACTCCAAAATTGAGTTAAAAAAAATATAACTACTAGGATTGATCCAAATTAGAGGTATGTATGATGTGATGGGGGCTGTTAGACCCCAACCCAGACCAACTCGATTAGTGCTAATTAAGTGAGCGCTTAGTCTTAAGTAAGTCTTAGTACTAGTTGGGTTAGAATGTGATTAGACTTAGTCTGGATTATAGTTTTGGGGATTTTAAGGACGTTTAGTATGAGTCAGACACGCTCAGGGACGCCCTGAGTACACGAGTAAGAATGGGTTCTTGTTCTAGATCTTTGTTATGGTTGTGGTTTTTATTTCTCTTGAATGGTTCTATTACTTGTGACAATTTCTGTTTTTAGTCTGCATGCATTTGAGGCCCAGAAACCCAAGTTTTGGCCCAAAAAGAGTAAATCTGTCTTTTCATGCTAAATCTGGGCACACCTTTCGAAATCGTGAAACTATGTCAAAAGTATACTTTTCCGAAACTAGATTTTTCGACGATCGTTTTGTCCTTCGTCGATTCCATCCGGGGTCCACAAGATCATGTTTTAAGCGTTTCAAGTTACACTGCTTAGGGGACCCACTTCCAAATACTATTTATACTCTTCTCTCTCTCTCCTCCATTCTTTTCTCATTTCCTGCAACGGTGCTTGCCCTAGAGTGTAGAAGAGAAGAAAGCTTCTCTTTGGTTTTCTCCCTTGGGCATCATCTAGCAAGAGAGCTTCAATCCACGATCCAAGACCACCATTCTCTTCCTCTCTTCTCAAGCTACAGCTAGACGCGTTTTTGGAGCAATCCCTTCACTATTCATCATCTTCAACCTCCTTTCTCCTTGCTTAGCTAGCTCAAGGTTGGTGTTTTCCTCCATTCTTTCCATTTGATGTTCTTTAGCTCACCTAGAGCTTGGTTATCATGATTTCAAACCCATTTTCGAAATGGGAGTTTGCAATGGCCAAAATGGTGATTTCTGTGTGCTTTCTTTTGAGGGTTTTGTGTAGATTTCGTGGAGCACCTCTTCTTGTTGATTTTTGTGAAGTTTTCTTTGGCTTTGGTTAGAGGCAAGTAAACCTTTTAGTTATTCCTAGTGCATTTCAAGTTTTAGGGCATTTTACATTGGAAATGCTATTCATCATGAAGCTTGTCTTTTCTTGCATGTTATTAATCTCTTTTAGCATGTTTTAATCTTGATAAGCATGGTTGCTAATTACTCCCTTTAATTTAGAAGTTTTGTCTTGAATGGAAGCATGTTTTCAATGGAATGCTTTACAAGTTATTAGATATATGCTTTGAATGTAAGTGGGTTTGTGTTTTTGAAGTTTTGATTGAAATGGGAGTGGATTTTTATGTGGAAATCATCCCTTGGAAAGCATGTAGGCTTGGGGAGTGCAGGTGGTAAAAATGTGGAAGTGAAGAAGGGAGAGAAGTGTGAAAAAAAAATTGAACTGCCTAAGTTCTACCCGAAGTTCTACCGGTAGAGGTGGCAAAACCGGAAGTTCTACCAGTAGAAGTGGCTCGAATTTTGACAGAGAGTTGAGGAAATGCAAACCCCTATTTCTACCGGAAGTTCTACCGGTAGATGTGGCAAAACCGGAAGTTCTACCGGTAGAAACGGCTCGAATTTTGGCAGAGAGTTGAGGAAATTGAAAAACCTCAGTTCAACCGGAAGTTCTACCGGTAGAGATGCTGAACCCAGACCCACATTTACAAAAAGTACTGTTTTTGAAGGATTTTTGCGGGAATGAAAACTAGACTAGGTTTTAGACATTTTTATTGACCTTGTGCACTTGGAATTCCAAAATGTAATATACCTTCGGGGACACCAAGCTTTATTGAATTCCGACATTTGGTTTTCAATTCCACAAGGGTCAAAGATTGGTCTTAGCCTATGCTTGATAGAATTATGTTTGAACTCTTGTTTTGATGCTTCATGCATCATCGTGTTCTCGTTTGATTTTCGAGTACAAGTTCGTTTTCAAGATATGTTTCAAGAATAAAAAAAGGGAATCATTCTTTAAGTTTATAAGCATTAATACTATGCTATTTTGCTAGTCTTGTAACGTTGTGCTTGTTAAATGATTTCCCTCTTGTTTTGTCGTGTTCTCGAACGTGTATCGTCGTGTTTTTTGCATTCATGATATAAGTGAATACCACTGAGCTTGGACTGCCCTTCTAGCTTGATCCACTACCTGGGGGTCCTTAAACATATGGACTGTCTGCAGACTAGTCGTGTATTATATTACACATCGTGCGTGTTCGTGGTCCGGTTCCGTGGCTGGATACCCCGTCTATCTTGTGTGGCGTGGGATCGTGTTTTCGTGTCGTGCTTATCGTGCGTGCTTGCTCTTGTCATCATGTATGACGGAGAAAGGATGAGCTCAATGTGGATTTATGTTTTCATGATATTATAAGTATTCATGCTAGTTTTGTAAACTTGAGACGTGTATTTAAATATTGAACTGTTTTAGCATTATTCTCTCATATTCTTGCCTAAATTGTTTATTTGCCAAACCTTCGTGTTTGATGCTTGTATTTTGGTGTCCAGGTGCCGGCGATTTCACGCGTGACGAGGAGTGCCCGGAGGAGGCTGTTGAGCCACCCCCAGCACACGAGTGGCAGCCCAACAACGTCATCTAGACGCTGGTCGGAATATTGATTCTCGTTTCGCCTAGCTTGGGTTATCTTTTGGGATTGTAATTGTTGTATTGGCCTTTGTTGGCCTCTCAGGGATTTGTAACTTGAATTAATATACTTTTGTTAAACATTGAAACGTTAATCATGTTAAGAATGCTGTGATGACATTCTCATTTGATACCTTGTCTCGATTTTATAGTGTCCCTTGTATCTCCTTGTTTAAGATTTATGTGACATGTTTTGCTACACGCTTCCGTATATCTAATCGTGTGAGCTCGACCCGTGTCTTGGGATCCTCACCGTGGAAACCTGTGGGAAATATAACAGCGGCGGTGTGTTTTATGTCTTGGCTAATCATACCGCCGCAGCGTCGCGGGCCCGGATCTCGGTCCGGGGTCACGACAGGGGTATACTAAACATAACATCAATTAATATGACTGTGAAAAACATATGCTATGTATATTTATAAATCGTTTCATCCAACATTAAATATAACTATGATATGCAAGGGAAATGAAATGAGATTCGATCGTGAAGCCAACCTTAACCATTAACCTACCAAGACTATGATCACATAAATGTGGTGGTCATGAGATTTACCTATATGAGAATGAGAGGTGGCAATCATGAAGGTTATGATGCTAATGGAGTGTGACATGGAAGAAAAGCATAAGACTATTAAGTTCAATCCAATGTGCGCAAGGTCTTTCACATTCTCAAGATATGACACTAATTGGATATGATGCCAATTGATACTAATTGAATATGAAAACATGATTAAATGCATGGATGTGAGAAACACAAAATCCCACTAAGCATCATCCATGATATATTCATCACTTCTAATAATACAACTAATGAGCATGGTGATGAACTCGTTAAATTGCATAAGAAATATGACCCTCATTGTCTGAATCTGATTTTAATGCCTCAATAAATACACTTTTATTAATTCATGAAACCAATGAAGAAGCAAATGATTTCGTAATTGATAAACAATTCCTTCAACAATATTTATTAAAACATCCAAAGACAAAATGGCTTTTTACCAAATTTTTAAAATTTTAAAGATCTAAAGTAAAAGAATTATGGTATGAACAAATGAATCAAGAGCGTCGAAATATTCCTTTCTTTGATTGGCTTTCGTCAAAAAATAAATAAAAAAGGAACCTTAAAGATGACAATTAATAAATCTACACAAACATGGGAGACCGAAAAAAGTAAGATTGAATCAGTTCACCTTTAGAAACAATAAAAAATACTGATACAAATGCTACCTCATTTAATCCTATTTCTCATAAATCAACCCCCACTTTAAGGACTAAAGACTTACATGACACTACAGTAAATTCAATACCTTTAAACAATTGTTTAAATACTACCACAATAGACATTGAATCCAAAACTGACAATGAACAAGCAAAAAACTTAAGTACTACAACTACATTAAAAGTACCCCTATTAAACAAATCTAACAATATCACATCCATCGACCGTGAACAAGGCCTCATTATAAATAATCGTACTTCTAAAACATCACTCATCAAAGAACCGGTAACGAATATCTCTAATGAATTAAAAATTAAATCCCTTATATTCTTCAATAAATGTATTAAGTGCTCATGACAAGTTATTTATTGATGATCTAAGAAATCTATCTTCTCAAAATAATCTAATGAATTATTTGCAAAAAATCTTTAAATCTAAATCCTTAGATCTTAGTTTTAAAAAAAAATATATACTTTCAAACCTTGGAAAAATTCATCAAATTAACTCTCTCATATCTCAGAAAGAAACCTATATTGATAATCTTAAAAATAAAATTAATCTTTGTCGTATTGAGGATCAAGTACAATCAAAATAATTTGAATTTAAAATGAATAATTTCCAAACTTCCTTAATAAAAGAATGTTGTTATGAAATACCTTCTGCCTTTTGGCATCAAAAGAAACATCAGGTATCCTTACCATATATTCCTACATTCAATGAAAGAGATATCCCTACTAAAGTTAGACCAACTCAAATGAGTCCTAGACTCTTAGAATTATGTGATAAAGAAATAAAAGATTTACTTCAAAAGAAATTAATTCGCAAATCACATTCTCCTAGGAGTTGTGTAGCTTTTTATGTTGAAAATGCTCCTGAAAAGGAACGAGGAGCTCCACGCCTCGTGATCAATTATAAACCATTAAATAAAGTTCTTCAATCAATTAGATATTCAATTCCCAACAAACAAGATCTTATTACTCGCTTATATGAAGCTTTTATTTTTTCAAAATTCGGTCTTAAGTCGGGTTTTTGGCAAATACAGGTAGAAGAAAAAGATCGCTATGAAACTGGATTTACTGTCCCTTTTGGACATTATAAATGGAATGTCATGCGCTTTGGGTTAAAAAATGCTCATTCAGCCTTTCAAGAAATGATGAATGACATCTTCCACCCTTATAAAAATCTCTCAATTATTTATGATGATGCACAAATTAGCTTCACACACCACCGGTCAAGTAATCGACAATTAATGTAATAATTAATGTGGAGAGAGAGATTATAGTGGTTCGGTCAGTTTGACCTACGTCCACTTCAGAAGGGCAGAGGTCGCCGGATATTTTATATATCAAGTGCGTAGAGATTACAAACTTAGGAGAATAAGAGAGATGAAGTGTGTAGAAGGGAGAATACTGCTTGCCCCTCAAGTGCTGATGGGGCTCTTCTATTTATAGTCTTCCTCTAATAGATGGGGACGACTTTACAGCAACGTTCACAAGGAGCCTTCGAACTGTCCTTGATGGGCGAGGCAGTTGGGATATTCTCCGCAGGACTTGGTAAAAGCGCTGACTATTTTCAAAGCGACGAGGGTTGCCTTGACGTGGCCAGGCCTCATGGATTTGGGCCTGGACCTCATTGGACTAAACGAATCTTCATAAAAATAAGCCTCGGCTCATCACGGATTGGGCCACTTGGGCCTGACTCATCATTTGCCCCTCAATGCCCCGCGCCCAAAGAAGCTTTGAAAGGGGGGCATCTTGAATATCCAGGTCTCTTCTCCCTTCCAAGAATTTTTTACACCCTTTCCGCACCCTGCCAGTCTTTTCTTTTTCCACTTGGATGTGTGTTTTGGAGAGTCCTTTTAGTTTGGGGCTTTTCTTGCTTTAAAACCCTAGGCTATAAAACCGATTCCAAAGATAAGGAAGCCTGTAAGGTCTGCGACCTTATTGGGTCGGTTGGGCCCAATAGTAGGCCCATTGACCCATTTATTTAGCTATTATTATAATTAATTGTATTTTAGATATTTAAGTGGGTTTAGATCATGAACGAGTTTCTTTTTATGTTAGATTAGCGTCTACGAAGTTTCATATGATTCAGAGTGCGTTTGACCCTAGTAAGGGGGGTAGTTTACAATTTAGGGAAAATTGAGTGTTTTTCCGAAAATTCCAATCGCCGTGACTTTTGGGTTCATTGGAAAGGTCTCGTCGCGCTGATCGTTTTTATCTCTTGGCTCATCGCGATCTGACGATTGCAAACCCTTCAAGTGGTCCATTTCTTCACCGGACCAACTTATGGGCAAATCAGTCTTTTCCTCATCCCTCTCTTCTTAAGCAGGGATTAACTCTAGTTCTTTATTCGTCTCTGCAACGAACAAGCTACAGCAGCCTTTCTTCTTCCTCTCATCTTCTCAAGCCCAGTACTCCCTCAAGAAGAGATCATCTCGAAGATCCAGACCGCTCACTTGCATCCTCTCGATCTCCTCTTTCCATTAATCTTAGTTTGGTAAGGTTTCACTTAACCTCATCTTTTCAATCACCTTCTCTTTTGGTTAGATTTAGGTTGTTCCTGATCTTTTTCTTTCCCTTCCTTCTTCTTTGCGTATTAGATTGCTTTTAAACGGGTTAGATTGGTGGTTTTCGTGGTAGAAGGTTTCTCCTTAAGTTTTCCCCAATTTCCAATCTTCTTCGTGGTTGAGGCAAGTAGATTTGCATTGTATAATGGATCATGTGTGTATTTTCTTTATTGATTGGCTATGTTCTCTTGTTAGGTTACCTTAATTCCAAGCCTTTTGTTATTGATTAGGATTATATGCTAGATTGAGTTTTTGAGGGTTTTGGGTTAAATAAAAGATTGTAATTGGTAATTATAGGTTGCCTTTAAATTGTTGGAGATGATGGTAATGATGAATGTGATGATTGAGGAGCATGGTGGCTCATTTTATGCAGGTTAGCCATGGATTGGCCGGAGGAAAAAGGGCAAGAAAAACCAGTTTTCGGCCATTTTCGGAGTTCAAGTTGCAGTTCCGATCGATCGGTTACTAACTGTGGCTGATTTCAGACCGATCGATCGGACTGCTTTTTTTTTTACAGCACATGCAAACTTCGGAGATGCATAACTTTTAATCCGTCCACTGGAATTCTATATATAATATACCGTTGGAAAGCTCTCGAGATGTAGAATCTAATGGTTCTAGTTTCATCATGATCGGAGGTCGGGAAGTGATATAAATATTCAGATTAGAATCTAATCTCTTGGCTCATCACGATCGGAGGTCGGGAAGTGATGCAAATATTCTCGAGATGTAGAATCTAATGGTTCTAGTTGTAGTACCTTGCCAAGCGTCGCTTGTACTCCGCGTTGCGGATCACAGCCATCTCCCTTGCCTCCTCTACCAAGTCGAGGTTGATTCGAAGTCCTTCCTCGTTGCTGACGGGGTCGTGGTGGTGGACCCTTAGGGAATGTACTCCTATCTTGACAGGGATGACCGCCTCCGTCCCAAAAGCGAGAGAGAAATAGGTTTCCCCAGTAGGAGTTCGTGGCGTGGTTCGATAGACCCACAGCACTCCTGGGAGCTCGTCGACCCAAAGTCCCTTTGCTCTTTCGAGCCTTGTCTTTAGGTTGCGTAGGACCGTTCTTACCATGACTTCTGCATGCCCATTTGCCTGGGGGTGTGCCGGGCTGGAATGAGGCTGCTTTATCTGAAGGTCGGAGCAGAAAGAATTGAAGAGCTTATTGTCGAACTGCTTGGCATTGTCACTAACGGCGTGAGGTATCCTAAAGTGACAGACTAGGTTTTTCCAGACGAAGTCTTTTACCTTGGAGTCTGTTATTTTCGCTAGGGGTTTTGCCTCCACCCATTTTGTGAAGTAGTTGACGGCAATGACTACAAACTTGCACTATCCTCTACTCAAAGGAAGGGGGTCCAGGATGTCAATGCCCCGTCTGGAGAAAGGCCATGGACTTACAATGGTCGTCAGCTCCTCTGGTGGCTGCCTTGGCACAGTGGCGAAGCGTTGGCATTTGTCGCACTTTTTAGCAAACTTCTTGGCGTCCTTTACCATGTTAGGCCAAAAGTATCCTTACCTAAACGCTTTGTGGGCGAGGGAGCGTCCTCCAGAGTGATTCCCACAAATTCCTTGATGAATCTCTCGAAGGGTACGAGCTTCCTCAGTGTTGACACAAAAAAAGTCACTATGTCCTCAACATCAAGAAGCCTCGTGAAGCTGCATCCTGCTAAAAATAGGCAAGGCTACTTCAAGCATCAGATCTTGTCAGAATCAGACAGAAACTGAAAGATCATTCAAGACAGCTAAAAGAGGGGTACACCTGAGGTTTCGGGCCATTCTGACATCGTTTGGCCTAACTTCACTTCTCCGACAGCTAAATAAGCGCTCCCAGGGGCGACATCATCGAAGACACTACAACTTTGATCAAAGCCTACGGATGACTCCAGAATGTCTCCAAAGGGCTCCATGCCAAATTTAAAGTCAAACCGACAAAGTTTGACCCTCTATCAATGCTCGAGCAGCAAAATCTAGCCTCTTGGCGGCGGGAACCACCGAAGCCATCACTCATCAAACCAAGTACATGAGTGGCTTCAACATGCTTCCAAAAGGCTGTACGTCGAATTTCAGGTCATTCCAACAACGTTTGACCAGGTTTCGATGCTCCGAAAGAAAATCAAGCTTACCGGCGACAGAGCACCCCGGGACCATGACATCTAAGACGGAGCTAATGGAACGTCTCAAAATGACTCCAATAGGCTCCCCGTCAAATTTCAGGTTAATCGGACATCGTTTGACCACATATCAAAGCTCGGCATTTTCCTTGCAGCAAAATCAAGTCAAGCATCGATGGGACCCCAAATGGCTTCAAAACTCAAATAAAAGCCCATGGTTGGTCCTATCCACTGCTCAAGAAGCTTCACCTCAATTTTCAAGTCATTCCGACATCGTTTGACCTAGTTTTGACTCTTGACGAAAAATCGGCTACAAAGTCTTCGGTTTTCCCGAAAAAATGGGAAACTTTGTGTTCCGGTTTTGCGCGGGCTCTCGTCAAGTTTTCTCCATGAAAACCAAGTCAATAATTGAGGAAAAATGTCAAGAAAAATACAGAAGAAAGAAGGAACAAAAAAGACGGAAAAACGGCCGAAAACGAAGCTCGGCGACCGAAAAGGGCAAAACCATAAGGTCGCCGGCGACCTTGGCCCAGGGTCGCCGGCGACCCTGCAAATCCGGGTCGCCGGATTTTGCACCAAAATGCCGGTTTTTCGATCTTTTTCGCGTTTCGAGCAAAACCTATTTCTGTGATTTTCTGAAAATCCAATGTTTGATGCTTGAAAATGACTAAAATTCACCGACATCTTGGATCCGCCGTCTAAAGCATGAAATCATCACCGATCGCCCCAAGTTCACCAACCGGCTGACCAAGAAAGTATACTTTCTGTCCGATCGATCGTGAAATCGACAAGACAGATGTCACCGGCCCACCAACATCAATCAATGTCTAAAATTGCATCGCAATCTGACTCAAACAATGTGTGGATCCACCTGTGTTGATCACAAGAAGAATCTCAAAAGACACAGCGCGGCCCGCGACAATTCACATGCCTTGGCGACCACTTAATGACGTTAATTGACCTGTTTATGACAACTTAATGCGGTCATTAACTCATTATTTTGGACGGCCCAATCAGATTCAAGCATTTGGGAGTTACAAATCCAAGCAATCATGGCATTTAACCCATGAAACTCCTATCATCATGAAGCTTAAAAGGAATTAAATGCCCACTACCTTCATCGGCCAATCACAAGCCATGAAAAAAGCATTACAAAATCAACTTGTAACTCCTCATCAATTCTCTCATCATGGCTATTAATGCCTATAATCACCTCATGGCTACCAAAAGCCTATAAAAAGAGGTGAGTTCCAAGAAAAAAAAAAGAAGAAGGAATCCCAAGTGCAATCCCAAGTTCTGAAAATCCAGAAAATTCAAGAGAGAGACTAAGTCCTGCCACTTTGCTCCCAGAAGCACCATAAGGTGATCAACGTCCCTTGGGGGGCCACCCCCCAAGGTCCCCTCCTTCTACAACATGGCATAAACTCGGCTTTTCAGCCCGTTTACTTGGTTTTTCATTGGATATAGGACCTCCTCTTGGTCCCTGTCCTTTAAAAAACCGAGGTTAGGAGCCAAGCCAAAGAATCAAAGCATCACATGTTCTCATTTGAAGGACGATGGGGAAGTCCATACATGACTTGCGACCGTCGATCTCAACGTGTCCCCACAATCTCCTGAGAAGTTAGATTTCTTTTCTTACTTTTTTATTGTAGTTTGTATTTCTTAAAGAGACAAAAGGAAATCACAATTCTTGTCTTTCATATTTGATGAGTTTTGTAAAATCGCCTTTCACGGCAAACAAACAAAAACGCTTCCTACGACATTCTCAAAAAACAAACTTGTCTTTTTTCTTAATATTTATGCAATTTGAAAAGTTAGAAAAAAGGATTGATTTCCTTTCCACTTGTGAAGGTGAATCTCCGGATCATCACCATTCCAAATTCCAAGTAGAAAGTAAATCTGGCATACCCATACAAAAATGTTGATACCCGCGATTTTCCCTCTTCCGCCGAGACCCAGGTCAGCCCTCGGGGTGCGGAAGGAGAGGAAGGAAGATTCTGAGGGTCCATCAAGTTGGCACACCCGGTGGGACACGTTGACTTGAGAACGTGATGCTTTGATCCCTTGGCTGCTTTCTAGTTGGTGGCCTATGTTGCTTCTTGCATCTAAAAAAAAAAAAACATGAGATGGGATTTCAATTGTTCTTTTTCACTTAAAAAAAAAAAAAAACAAATCTGATCTCTTTTTATTAAAAACTCAACTTAGAGAAATTTTGATCTTTCGCTCTTCGAACTTGATAGCTCACAGAAATGTTCGCAGCTATCGTTCATATCGGGGATTGGGCCATCTTTTCTCTTTGATGAGTCCAATTGGGATTTCAAGAAAAAAAACACCTTCATTTCAGATTCTTTAAAAAAAAAAATGATCTCTCTTTCTCAAGATTCAACTTTGAGAAATTTTGATCCTCTCCTCTTTGAACTTGATAGCTCACAGAAATGTTTGCAGCTATCATTCATATCGGGGATTGGGCCATCTTTTCTCTTTGATGAGTCCAATTGGGATTTCAAAAAAATTATAATTTAAAAAAAATCAGTTTTCTTTCTTTTGGGCTCAAAATAGAGAAATCTTGGTTCTTTCCCTTTCGGTTTTAACGCTCGCAGAAATGTTGAATTGTGGTTCGGATTGGAACACCATTTGTTCTCTTTGATGAGTTCATTAGAAATCTTTCTAAAAAAAAAAAAAAACACTAAGGTTGCATCAATTGCGCTCTTTGACTAAAGTGGATTCAAGAAAAGCCTTGTCCAGAGTGTAGAGACAACTAGATTGTTCGAGGCAAGGTCCTCCAAACGGGTTCATTAAGTAATCCTACCCTTACCTGGGGGCTAGTCTATCTACTAAGGTTTTATAAGATCGAATTGGAAAAATATGTGCATTTTCGAAAAAAAAAAAGAAAAAAAAAAGGAAAGAAAAAATTTCCCGTCATTTTTGAGTTCAGAATTGAGAAATCTTGGTTCTTTCCCTTTTGGATTTAACGCTAGCAGAAATGTTGAGTTGTGGTTCGGATTGGAACGCCATTTGCTCTCTTTGATGAATTTAATCTTGACCGTTCAAAAAAAAAAAAAAAAAAAAAAAACTTCCGTCAATACTGGATTCACATTTGAGAAATTCTGGTTCCTTTTCCTTTCGGATTTAACGCTCGCAGAAATGTTGAGTTATGGTTCGGATTGGAATACCATTTGCTCTCTTTGATGAATTTAATCTTGACCTTTCAAAAAAAAAAAAAATCTTCCGTCAATACTGGATTCACATTTGAGAAATTCTGGTTCCTTTCTCTTTCGGATTTAACGCTCGCAGAAATGTTGAGTTGTGGTTCGGATTTGAATACCATTTGCTCTCTTTGATGAATTTAATCTTGACGTTTCCGTCGATACTGGATTCACATTTGAGAAATTCTGGTTCCTTTCTCTTTCGGATTTAACGCTCGCAGAAATGTTGAGTTGTGGTTCGGATTGGAATACCAGTTGCTCTCCTTTATGAACCCAAATTTGACCTTTTAAAAAAAATCTCATCTTGTGTCCTTCCCAAGGATGCGATTTGTAACATTTGTGACTAGCGGTGCTAGTACGCCCTTTCGGGTCTACTGTATTCGCAACCGACACATTTGTATCTCCAACCTTATATCATTTTACTTCGAGTGAGCCTTGCTTCTCGGTAATTTGAATTAAGGTCTAAAATTGCTTCTAGCAGTCACTGGAACGCTCACTCTAAGCCTACCATACTTGCATTTTAGAACAATTGTATCCTATATGGCTTTTTGCCTTCTTCATCGTCCTTGGACTGGGCCATGTCCCCTTAAGTGATTTGAAAAGACAAAATCATGGTTGTTCTCCATTTATGATCACCATATTCTTGTGATTACTAATGGATTTGGTCTTGTTTTAGAAGTTTTCCAAAACTAACAATGGCAGCTTCATTGACCATCACTTTTGATGAGAACAAGTACCAGCTTGTGCTTCAAGACAAGCAAAACAAGCATAAGCGCCCTGCCAGTTGCCGAAGCGTCATCTCCCTCGACAACTCTCCAAACACCGGGTCAACTTCAACTCCCCAGACCATCATCTTCGGGTCGCTGGGACCATTCCCACTCCCCGCAGAAGACACTGTACCTGCCAAGAAGCAGAAAATTGCCTCGCAACGTGTCACTAGCATGGCACTAAGGGCGAACAACAAAAAGCCTGAAGCCCGTGGCGATCCACGAAGCCTCAACCCACAAGAAACCAGGTTTACCCCAAAACTTGATCCCCGAGATCTTCACCAAAGCAACGGAGGTCCCGAACATCTGCAAAGCCAGCATACTTGGCCCCTCTCAAGGAGAATCGGTTCTACCGTCTCTCTTATATGAAAGAGGAGAAACCTACCCTCCACCCAAAGAACAAACAAAATCATCATGAGCAGGTTTGCTCCTACAAGCCCAAAATCAAATCCTGCATCGTTAGGCCTCCGCAAAAACATGCTGAAGCCTGCACTCCTACGAGTCGACCCTTCATCTCAACAGGGGCCGAGCTCGCAAAATTCAAATCTTCACTGCGACAGGTAAAGGACCGCGTCCAGATTCTGTCCTTGGGGGCATCTCCTGTTCAGATGACCTGTAATGCGATAGCTCAGGACGATAGTGCCTCTGAAGCTTCCGAAGACACGTACACCCCAACCGGTAATGTATCATCTGGAGCTACATCTTCTCAGTTGACTTCCACTAAGATATCATCCTCTCAGCCCTCGTCTCCTGAAGCAGTGACATTGGAACTCAAGCCTCTCCCGATTGATCATCCCGAATAAACTCCTGCCAATGAAATCTTCTTCAGTGAAAGCTCAGTCGATTGGTCCCAGATACCCGATCTCATAGACGATGTCTGGACTAATAAAGACAGGTTGTCGGATACTGTTCAGGACTTGTTCCCGGAAATTGCTCCGTACAACACAATCACTGAAGACGCAAATGCTATTACAGAAACGTCTTCAGCAAATGAGAAGGATCAACCCCTTGATCTTGAGAGTGATCTTCCAAAAGAAGACCAGTCTCTAGAGGCTCTTGAAGTTGGTAGAGGTACCCGTTCTGGCTGGGATTACCACAAAAATTACAACAAACCTTCTTCTTCTTATGTAAATCCTTCGGGAAATCAAATTGTAAACGCCCCAGTGGCAATAATAATGAAAATGCAGGCCCGAAGGAGGCTTTCAAGTACGACTTGATTGAGCACTTCAAACACATACCTGCACGTCTGCACATCCTTTACTTATTACGAATGTCTCCACAAACTCGTGATAGTCTCATTTCAGAATTACAAAGGCTGAATGCGAATGTCGACAAACACGCCCCACAAGTCCTACAAATTAAAATGGACTACAGGGTCAAAAAACCAAATACTCCTCCAAAGGGAGAAAAGAAGAAAACTGAGGGATCAAGTAATCAATGCCTTTCGGTACAAAAAGCAGTAAGTGCAACAATTGCCTTCGACAAGGATGACCTCCTGCTAGGCGAGACAAAGCACAACCGACCCTTGTACTTTACGGGGTACGTAAAAAAAATGCCAGTACACAGAGTTCAGATCGATCCAGGTTCTATACTCAACCTCATTTCTACTTCGGCACTCAAAGAGCTGGGCATCCCACCTAGCAAGTTGAGCCACACGTCTGTATCCATCTTCGGATATGACGGCAGTACTCAAAGGCCTATCGGCAAAATCAGGTTCAAATTGCAAATCAGTGATCTTATTTCTGAAGTCACTGTGTATGCAATAAGGACCCTTTCATGCTACAATATACTCCTTGGACGCCCCTGGATACATGAGAATGGTGTCGTCCCTTCAACTCTACATCAGTGCATCAAGTTCATTGGCAACGATGGCTTGATACATTGAGTGTTTGCAGACAAAAGGCCCTTCAAAGGCAGAGATGTTCATTTTGCAGATGCTCAAATGTATAAAGATGGAAAAGAAGAACAGGAGGAAAAAATAATTCACTTTGCCGACAGTCTCCAGAAAGATAAAGGCAAGGCTCCTCAGCAATCACTGGAGGTACACAAACCCTCCACCAAACACGAAGTAAGCGGTCAAGCCCCCTTCGTTATCTCCTTCAAATTTCCAAAGCCTTTGGTAATCACTACCAAAGTAAAGAAGACAAAACAAAAGGCTGGGGGCAAGTTCACTGTCTCCTTTGTGTCTATTATGCATGACACAGACTCGGAGTCAGAGTCAGAAGATGACACAGCATCAAGCCAAGATGATACTCAGCAAGATCAGCCCGCCTCACTACATTGGAGACACTTGCTGACATAGAAGACCCTACGTCTGCTTCTTTTGTTATTCCAGCAACTTCGCCAGAAGAAAAAGCAATCTTCTTCCACAGATCAGGAGCATCTCCATTAAACTCTCTGCTTGAACCTTTCCAAAATGAAGGTATGCCTCAGCTATCCTTGTATAGTCTGATGGCACAAGCTATCATGAAGAAAATGGGCTACGATGCTCAGAATCCGACTGGTTTGGGAGGTGGCCGTGGTATTCTCACACCATTGGAAACCACCCTGATCAAAAGTCAACCAGAAGATTGGAAAATCCACCTTCATAAAGGCAAGTCTTCATATGAGTTGGGGTATGATCCTACCGCTCCTATGAGACAGTTGACACCATGGTTACAAAGTCGCTTTACCGACCAAGCCTCAACATCTCATGAAGACATCGATATCCCTGGATATCTCTTTGAGGAGTCACTCGTCAAGGATCCAGAAAGCTCCTCCAATTGGTATGATTTCTCTGATAATATAGAGGAATTGCCAAATGACATAGACGCGCGGTTCTCTGACCCAGAAGAACTATCGTCTCCAAAAGAAGTACCCTACTTCAACCCAGTTCGAGCAAATGATTGAGACCATCTCATTGCAAGCCTTGAGAAGGACACTGATCAAGAAGATCCATGGACAGAAACAGAGCCTCAGTCTGAAAATGTCTATGGCACTCCAGAAGGTCTTGTTGAGTTGGAAGCCTCCGAAAATACTGTGGAGGAACCACCTTCAAACCTTCCGACAGAAGACCCTATTCAAAAGATAAACTTGGGAACACCTGATAACCCACGTCCTGTATTCATAAACGAGAATATAAAGGATGGTGAGTTACCCGAGTATATCTTTTTTCTTCGCGGTTCGTTGATTGCTTTGCATGGTCTTATGCCGAAATGCCTGGTTTGGATCCCAAAGTAGCAGTCCACAAGATCAACTTGCAAAAAGAAATCAAGCCTGTCAAACAAGGCCAAAGAAGATTCCGTCCCAACGTGATGGACAAAATCGAACAGAAAGTTCAAAAACTCAAAAACGTTGGCTTCATCCGCGAAGAACAGCATCCTGAATGGTTAGCCAACATCGTCCCTGTGACAAAGAAAAATGGGCAGATAAGGGTCTGTATTGACTACAGAGACCTGAATAATGCATGTCCTAAAGATGAATTCTCTCTCCCCATACCAGAGGTGATGATTGACAACACCTAAGGGTTCGAGCGAATGGCATTCATGGATGGATTCTCTGGCTACAATCAGATAAAGATGCATCCTGAAGATAAAAGGCATACGTCATTTCGCACACCATTTGACGTGTACTGCTACACTGTCATACCATTTGGTCTGAAAAATGCAAGTGCAACATATCAAAGCGCTATGATGAAAATATTCCAAGATATGCAGCACAAGACGGTCGAATGCTATATTGTTGACCTCGCCATCAAAAGTAGAAGAAAAGAAGACCATCTCGACGATCTTCGAGAAGTCTTCCTCCGACTTCGCAAACACAAATTGCAGATGAATCCACTAAAATGCTTTTTCGGTGTATCATAGGGTAAGTTTCTCGGATTCATAGTACGGAAAGCTGGAATAGAACTTGACCCCACTAAAGTCAAGGCTATCCTGGAAATGCCATCTCCAAGAACCCTAAGACAATTAAAAGGGCTTCAAGGAAGGTTGGCGTACATCCGACGGTTCATCTCCAATCTGTCAGGGAAGTGCCGTCCATTTTCTTGCTTAATGAAGAAAGGCGTAAACTTTGTCTGGGATGCTGAATGTAAAAATGCATTTCAAGACATCAAAGCATACCTCACCAAACCCCCAGTGCTAGCTGCCCCCACAACTGGAAAACCATTTATCTTGTACACAAGAGCTCTCGACCACTCTTTGGGTGCTCTGCTCGCACAAGAAAACGACGATGGAAAAGAAGCTGCTCTATATTACCTTAGCCGCATGTTGGTAGGTGCAGAGCATCGCTACTCCCCAGTCGAAAAAGAATGCCTTGCAGTGATGTTTGCCGTACAAAAGCCGCGTCACTATCTGCTGTCTAATACAGTCTACCTGATTTCGAGGATCAACCTCCTAAAGGTCCTTGTCACGAAAGTAGGTGCTCTCAATGCCCGACTGGGAAAATGGTCCATTCTTCTATCACAGTTTGATATTAGGTATGTAGAACAAAAAGCAATCAAAGGCCAAGCTCTAGCAGACTTTCTCGCAGAGCATCCATTGCCTAAAGATTCTCCACTCAGGGATGATCTCCCAAACGAATTTTTCTAGAACGTGGAAACTTCCTTATCAAATGCTTCCTGGGACATGTACTTTGACGGTGCAACCAGGACAAATGAAAAAGGAAAGCAAATATCGGGAATTGGCATCTTCTTTCTCAGCCCCGACAAATACATGATTCCACACGCCTTCTCGCTATTGGAACCATGTTCAAACAATGCAGCTGAGTACCAAGCCCTGATTGTAGGATTGGAACTCGCCCTCGAATCCGGCATCACCATGCTGGAAGCTTTTGGAGACTCTCAACTGATCGTCAACTAGATGAATCAGAAATTTGAAGTCAGGGAGCCTGGTTTGCTACCTTACTACAACAAGGCGCAGTCGCTTCAACAAAAATTCAACATCTATCACATCACCCACATCCTCAGAGGTGCAAACATCCGTGCAGATGCCCTGGCTGGACTTGCCGCATCCATGATAATCCAAGAAGGGGAAAACATGCAAGTCACAGTGTGTTAAAGAAGGATTCTCCCTCCTCTTAACACATACCAAGCAGTTGTTGAATGCCATCAAGTAGTTGGAAGTCGGATGTCCATCCTCAAACCTCCGATCCGCGACTGGAAAGATCCGTTCATTGATTACATCATGTTCGGAATCCTACCTGAAGATTCAAAAAAACGGGTAAGCATCCAAAGACGAGCCCCGAACTTTCATTTGGATATACCTTCAAAAGCACTTTACAGAAAATCCTTCAATGGAGTACTTCTACGCTGCTTGTCACAACAAGAGGTTGAAGAAACTCTCAAAGAAGTAGATACTGGTCTTTGTGGAGCCCATCAGGCTGGTCCTAAGCTCTACAACCAGATAAAAAGGCTAGGTTATTATTGGCCTACCGTGGTAGCTGATGCAATACAATTTGCCAAGAGCTGCCAAAAATGCCAGATTCACGGAGATTATGTCCACATGCCTCCAGAATGGCTACATCCAACAACAATCTCATGGCCTTTCGAAGCTTGGGGTATGGACATCATAGGTCCTATCTCTCTCCCATCAAGCAAAGGTCATCGCTTCATCTTCGCCACTACGGATTATTTCTCCAAGTGGTCAGAAGCATTTGCGCTCAGCGAAATGAAGACCTCATCAATCTTTCAGTTCTTGCGCACCAACATTATTTGTCGCTTCGGCATACCTAAAAGATTCGTCCATAATAACGGACCACAATTCCGGGATCACAGATTCTATAGGTTTTGCGACAAGTACAAAATCCAAAGTTGTCATTCGACTCCATATAATCCAGCAGCGAACGGACTAGCAGAAGCCTTCAACAAGACACTCTGCAAAATTCTCAAGAAAATGGTCTCTAGTCACAAAAGAGACTGGGGCGACAAACTACCAGAAGCCTTGTGGGCCTATCGAACCACCGTTCGAGGACCAACCCATAGCACACCATTCTCTTTGGTCTATGGATGTAAAGCTGTTGTCCCTTTGGAAGTACAAATTCCTTCCTTAAGGGTATATTTTCAAAATGACATGACGCAAGAAAGCAATGTCAAATTGAGACTCCAGGAGCTGGATAATCTTGATGAAAGACGACTTGAAGCTCTACAAAGCATTGAGTTGTACCAAGCACACATGGCAGGATCTTTCGACAAGAAGGTCAGGCAACGCGTCTACAAAAAGGGTGACTTGGTTCTTACGGTAAAAAGACCCATAGTCTTCGCCCACAATTCCAAAGGCAAATTCGAACTAAAATGGGAGGGACCCTTCGTCATTGACAAGGTCTTCTCCAACGGTGCATACGCTCTTCTAAACATGGAAGGAGACAGATGTATGCTACCCATCAACGGCAAGTTCTTGAAGCGGTACTACCCTTGAAGACTTCCTCAAACGGGTTAGAGCGATATCTACACGGCCAAAGTCTATTTCCAAGGTACTTGCTCGTCAAACCCACCCCTTTTGAAATTTTCATCTTTATGTTGAAGTTTCCAAAAAAATCTCTCAAAACAATGCTTACTTTCATCTTTTCATTGTTCAAAAAAAAAAAAAAATCTAAATCTAAAAATCCAAGTTTAGGAGCCTTTTCCCAGACTTGACCAAAATTTTCGATCCTTGAACCCAAAAATTCATGGTTTGAAACAAAAACCAGGACTCAGGAAGTTTCACCCTAGTTCGCCCCAGCTTTTACAACCAAAATGGTTTTAAGTCAAAATTTATGACCCTCGTGTCTTTAAACAAAAAAATGGTTTTTTAGAAACCGCGGGGAAGCGACACTTAGTCGATACTCGCAAAACCCAAAATCCGGAAGGATACGAACCCCATTCGATACTTCCAAAACCCAAAAAATGGAAGGATGCGAACCTCATTCGATACTTCCAAAACCTAAGAAAAAAACGAAAGGATGCGTATCCCATTCGATACTTCCAAAACCCAAAAAATCGGAAGGATGCGAACCCCATTCGATACTTCCAAAACCCGAAAAATGGAAGGATGCGAACCCCATTCGATACTTCCAAAACCCAAAAAACGGAAGGATGCGAACCCCATTCGATACTTTCAAAACCCAAGAAAAAAACGGAAGGATGCGAACCCCATTCGATACTTCCAAAACCCAAAAAAAAAAACGAAAGGATGCGAACCCCATTCGATACTTCCAAAACCCAAGAAAAAGCCGGAAGGATGTGAACCCCATTCGATACTTCCAAAACCCAAAAATCGCAAGGAAGCGAATCCCATTTGATACTTGCAAAACATCAAAATTTTAAAATCGTGGAGACGCAATATTCCAGTTGCTATCCACAACCCAAATTTCAAATGCTTCGAGAAAACCTCAAATTTCAAAAAATCGCGGAGAAACGACATCAAGTTAGTACCCGTAAAACCAAAAGTTTTGGGAAAGGCAGGGAAGGGACGCTTAGTTGATACTTGCATCCCAATTCGCGAGAAAGCGACATTCCATCGATACTCGCAAAACCCAGCCCGTGAGGAAGTGACATTCCATCAATACTCACAAACCGAATGAGCAAGGAAGCGACATTCCATCGATACTTGCAAGACCATTCAGCGGGAAGGCAGCATTTAGTCGATACCTGCATTTTGAAAATGAAATCCGGCTATAAACACCAAAAATCGGCTATAAACGCCAAATTCGGCTATAAATGCCAAAACAAAAAGGATTCGGCTATAAACGCCAAAATCGGCTTTCATGCCAACAAAACAAAAACTTGGTTTTCAAAAATCTGGTTTCCATGCCAAAACAAAACAAACAACAAACAAAACAAAATTCGGCTCCTATGCCATTCCAAAAATCGGCTTTCATGCCATCTTAAAATTCGGCTCCTATGCGATTAAAAAAAAATCGGCTTTCATGCCATCTTAAAATTTGGCTCCTATGCCATTCCAAAAATCGGCTTTCATGCCATCTTAAAATTCGGCTCCTATGCCATTAAAAAAAAAAATCGGCTTTCATGCCATCTTAAAATTCGGCTCCTATGCCATTTCAAAAATCGGCTTTCACGCCATCCAAAAAACTTTGGCTCTCATGCCACAAACAAAATTTTTGGCTCTCGTGCACAAACAAAATTTGGCTCCCATGCCACAAAATGAAATTCGGCTTCCATGCCATTCCAAAATTCGGCTTTCATGCCATCTCAAAAACTTTGGCTCTAATGCCATCTCAAATTTTTTTGGCTCCCAAGCCCAATCAAAAACCATTTTGGCTCTTACGCCACAAAATTAGGCTTCCATGCCACCAAAAATTCGGTTTTCAAGCCATAAAAAAACCAAGCTTTTTGCCACAAAATTGGCTTTCATGCCCAAAACAACTCTTTGACAAAAGATTTTCACAAAATGACAACCTTTTGATCAAATTCTTAAACAAACATTCCCATCAACTTTTGCTCAAATTTGTTTTCATCAAAAAATGATTTAAGTAAAAAGAATGGGATACAAAAATATAGTACCAAAACTGTTTATACATGGAGGTACCAAAAAAAAAAAAAAGAAGAAGAAAAGAGTTTGTTACAACTCAGGAGCTCAATCCAACATGGTCTTCAACCAAAGGTTCAACTCCTCAAGCAGACCCTTGGCCTTAGCTTCCAAAGTTTTCAGGCCATGCTTCTTCAGAATGTTCCCATAAAACGCGGCCGAATGCCGTGACCCATCTGTAGCACGAGGAAGTTCTTCCCAGAGGACTTGCCAGTGCTCATGCTCCTGAGTCTTCCTCCGGACATTACCTTCAGCTTCCTCAACCTGGCGAATGAGAGTCCCCTCCTTGTCACGAGCCTCCACAATGGCGGTCCATTTGGCAGCAGCTTCTTCCTCCAAAAGCTCAAGACGCTGCCTAGCCTCGACAACCTCTTTATCAAGGCGGTCCAAGTCTTGCTTCAGCCCCATGATGGATAACTCGGTAACGTTCTTCTCCCGAACAATCTGCCTCTGAGTCTTCGTGACCTCAGTCAACTCAACTTTGACTTTGCCGGATGGTTTTATAAACATCTCATCAAAGAAGTCACCATCTGGGAAACTCTTGGTCTCAGTCCATTTGTTCCCCAGGGCGATGATTTCCTCAACAAAGTCTTTGGCACTTGCGATATCCAGACCGACTTCTTTGCTATCAGCAAGGATGTTCTGCACATGCTTGATCATGCCAAAACCAGCTTCCATATGACCTGAAGAGAGAGTCTCAACCCATGAGCTCAAGACAGTCTTCAACACCTTCCTTGCGTACTGAAGGTGCGGTGCAGATGAGTATTCGCCATGCTCTGGTGCGCGACTGCCCATGTCATGTTCCATTGGAAGAGTAATCAATAAACTCTTTCCAATTGAAGAAGCTGACTCATTGAAGCAAGCAGAAGCCCCCACTCCTAGATCAGCAGCAGGTACCCCCTGTTCTGGCTCTGAGGAAGATGGAGAAACCTCTCCTGTTGCTCCACAATCTGCCGAGGAAAGGACAAAAGGTATGAATATAATCTCGTCAAAAAAAAATATATCAAGATTATTATTGCAAAAATACCTGCTTCGACGACCGGCGGAGTACTCTTTGCCTCTCTGAGCTCATCCGAAGCATCGTCAAAAGTTGCGTCCATGGATGGCTCGAAATCATCAGAATCCTCTGGCAAGTCAAGAAAACAAAAGCTACATGTTAGCAAATGACCAGCACAAACAAAAAAGAAGAAAAAAAGAAGCCAAAGCATTCATACCAGGTGAAGGTTCTGGAACCACTCCAGAGTCCCTGGGCTCTTCCTCAGATACCACGACTGGATCCGTCATCGCCTCATTGGCAGGAACCTCAGGCATTATCAAGTCATCATCCTCTGCTAAAAGAAAGAAAGCAGCAGATCAAAACAAAAAAATCTCTTACAAGAGAAAATAAGAAACAAAAGAAAGAAAGGGGATCATACCAGCTGTCTCCTCTTCTTTACTCCTCTTCTCCGGAGGCTCGTCAGCATCCTCAGACACCTCCTCAACAATGGTGAGAGGAACTTCAATATCAGAAGGACTATCGTGCTGTTTCATGTTATGACGCTGTCCTCTCTTCCTCTTACTTCGGCGGGTCAACCTGCTTGACGATCCTGCCCCACTATCAACATCAGGCCTCTCATTAGAGTCCCCACTGGATGGTCTACTCTTCTCAGTAGACTCCATGGAAGCCTTCGTATGCTCTGCCTGTATTATAGCATCGATCTCAGCCTCCTCCTCCTCTAGCTGTCTCAAGACCTCACCAGGAATTCCTTCTGCAGCTCCTGATCTGATGATGTCCTGCTCATTGAGAAAGCCTATCTTATGCTTCTCTCCAAAAAGGAAGGCCAAAACTTCCTCTCGACGGACACCATCTGATTTGCCAAGACCCTTCCCAGGAGACTGCTTGACATCGAGCTCTTTCTTGGAAAGCCCCCGGTACACTGAGAAGCTCTCTACGAACCACTTCGTGAAGCCAGCAGTCCGAAAAGTGGGCAGCTCAGGATAGGAAATCATGGCAGTAGTGTCCTCTGCACTGTAAAAAGCCCATGCATTTCTCCCATCCTGCAAACCTCTAAAACGCTTCACCATGCTCGAAGGCGCTCCAACAATGCCTTGGGAGAAGCCAAGCTGCAATGCAAAATGCGAAGGGACATACGGCTGGATATTGATGAAAAGATGTCTGCGGTACACCATCGTACCAACCCGTATGTTGAAGAGCCATCTCTTCTCCGCATCTGTCAAAGCATAATGTCTTCCCGACCCTGCCCTGGTCGAATCACGGTAGACACCAAAGTCAAAAGCCTTCTTCCGCAAACCCGGATAAAGCTTCACCAAAGACTGCCTAATCTCGATGTCCCTAAATCGTCAGATCTTCATACGGGCAGACAAAAGTGATTCGGGAACGGCTGTCCCTTTAGCCAAACGAATCATAAAAGGATCTTCGTCCTGTGCAACTCCCAAACTATGGAAGCTAGGACAGTGGTATACAGACCATAAATAGAAGATGTGGGCAGAAAATACCTTGTTCATAGGGACCCCAAGCCGAACCAGGAAGGCAGCAGCCTGAAGTTCGGTACACAAATAGGAGTAAAGAGCAGGTACCAAAGCCAGCCGCTCTCCAAACGACATCTGACAAGCCGGAAAAATACAGTGCGGCCTGATGTGCGTCCCATCTCCTCCAGCAAAAACAGCCTCACCTAGCCAGTGAGTGAGGTAAACAGCGAGATCTCTCCGCAATGCAATGTCAGGACAAATGACATCCGTGCTTGTGAAGAACTTCTTCAAATCTTCTCACATAGCGGCGATCTTCTTCAAACTTGATGTTTTAGCCCTAGCATCCTGGGCCATGCCATCGGAAGACTTCCCGCTGTCAAAAAAGTTGGAGCTGCAACTTCTCCAACTGCTGCACCTAACTTTCGAGCCCTCCTTCTCCTTCAAAAATCATAGAAGGCAATGAGCTGAAAGTATACAAGCCTGAACTCCTCACACTGCTCCTCAAGGACGCTGTCAATAAGCATAAACTCCTCATAGAGTTTGCCGAGGATAGGCAATCCGGTGATGGCGCTCAGCTCCTTCAAAGAAAAACCAATTTCACCATTCGTCACAATGAAGGTGTTGGTTTGTGGAAGGAATGACTCCAGCATGGCCATGAAAGCCTTATCAGAGAAAACAACGGTTTGCCGAAAAGCGCGAACCGCATCAAAAATCTCGGCCTCCTGCAGAACGGCCTCGCCAATCCTCAGGGTGTGATCAGTCCATGATTCCCAGCTCGAGTCAGCACTGAAACGGCCACGAAGTCGAAAAGGCTTCACCCAATTGCTGCCGTCACCCCGAAAAACGTCAAGGCCCACCGGTCTCAAATCCACCGATGGATGATCAGAACCTTGGTAGCCACTGGCTGGCATCAACATGTCCATACGGACAGGTGGCTTCTCTGCAAAACCAGAAGGGTCGCCAACAAAAACCCCGGTCTTGATCACACTGGTCCTCTTCACCTAGCTCGAAGGATCTTCCCTCTTAGGTCACGTGGGAGAAACGCTCAGGATCGAGATGGTCCGATCGAAAGTCGACCGGGTGAAAATAGTTCTCTCCTCACCATCTGCTGTGTAAGAAAACTGAAAACATCTCCTTTGGTATGTCAAGTCGTCAGGGACTGCATCACCGAAGAAGAAGGTAGGCTTGAGCACAACGCTCTGATCGTCCGTAACCCAAGGACGGCTGTTTACCACGATCTTGTAGAATTCCTCATCTTTGAGAGCGATCAATCGCTGTCTCATCTCATCACGATTGAGAATCGCACTCTTCCAAGTTCTTCTCAACAAACTAGACCTTCTCCCAAGCTTGCTGAACGGCCGCATTGGAAGATCTAGCAGACCGACGAGGTGTGTTAGTAACAAGACCTTTACCCTTGTTCGTTCTAGAAGACCTACCTGCAAAAGATGGAAGAGAGAAGATAAATCAACATCAAAATGATAGAATTCTGCTACAAAAATTCTAGCAAAATTTTGACATGGTTCCGGGGCAATTCCAAAGAAAAGGAAAATACTCCGAAAAAGACAGGAAGCCTGAAGATGAGCTCAACATCGCTGCGAGCTCATAGTCAGTGGAGAATTCTCAAAGAAGGTTCGAACTCAACATCGCTGCGAGAACGAGCCAATCTCATCAAATTTCCGCAAAATTTGTAAAAGAGCTCAACATTGCTGCGAGCTTCAGAATTCAAAAATTGCAAAGTTCCTCAAAATCCAGCAAGACCGAGAAAGAGCTCAACATCGCTGCGAGCTCAAAATCCCAATACTTGCAAAAGATTTTCAGTTATGCATCATCATGCTTCCAAGTCCATTTACCAAAAATCATGCATCAAAGAATATCATCATGCATTAGATGCTAGGAAAACCTTGACCAAAGTTTGACCAATTCCAACCCAATTTGGTCAAAACCAAACAAACTTTGTCCAAGTCAAAAATCATGTTGGCTTGACCTAGAGACTCTAGCCTTCTATCTTGATGCATCAAACAAAAAAAATGCATGAACATATTGAAATTGCATAGCCTCATTATCATGGTGAGCAAACAAAGGAAAGAAAAAGAAAAAAAAAAGAGAGAGAAAGAAATCTCAGAAAAAAAAAATTTTGGCCCACAGGCAGTGGCCCACTGCCACGTGGCAGGTCGTCCGTACAGCCAAGAGATAAACAGGAAAAAAAAAAAAACAAACAACAGAAAAAAAAGAAGAAGAAGGAAAAACGCTGAAAAAAAGAGGAAATCAGCATGAAAAAAAAAAAACAGAAAAAAACGCTGACAAAGAAAATCAGCGTGGAAAGGAAAAACAGAAACAGAAAAAAAAATCATCAGCGTGAAAACAGAAAAAAAAATCGTTAATAGAAAAAAAAAATAAAAAAAATCTGTGTGTGAAAAAAAAAGTAAAAAAAGAGCAAGCCCACGGTAAAAAAAAAAAAAGAGAAAAAAACTGTGAGAAAAAAAGAAAAAAAAAAGAAAAAAAAGAAAAGAGAGAAAGAAGAAGCACGAAAAAAAAAAAAGAGAAAAAAAAAGTGCTTAGAAAAAAAAAGGGAGAAGAAAAGAAAAATAAGAAGAAAAAAAAAAAGAGAGAATAAAAGAAAGAAAGAAGCTACTTCTACAAATGGAAATTCTTGTGGAGGAAGAAAACTTAGTTGAAGCCATTGATGGAGAAGAAGAAGAAAAGCTTAGAGATCCTTGAAGAAGATAAAACTTCTTATCTTGGAGAGCACTCTTGAAGATTTCTTGCAAAGAAAGCAATGGAGCAAAAGAACCAACCCTCTTGCTTTTATAGAAGAGAGCAAACCAAAAGAGGAAACAAGGAGAAAGAAAGGAGGTAAGTACTAAAAATAGTTACTTTCCCAAAAAGAAAGATATTTTGAGAAAACCTTTCCACAAAAGGAGGAAACTTGAGAAATTCCCTCAAAGTAAAGATATTTTTAGATATTCTCTACACAAAAGAGATATTTTTAGATATTCTCTACAAAAATGATACCATATGAGATCTAGGCCATCTACGAAGCCTAAGGTCCCATGGGTTAGCTCATATGAGTCAGGTTTGACCACCTAGGCACTAAAAGTGGCTTTTAGTCAAAATATTCCTCTTACCAAGAGCAAAAAAAAAAAAAAAAAAACAAAGAGCAAAAAATGTCCCATGGCTTGTTTGAGTTGATGGGACCATTCAAAAAAAAAAAAAAAGCCTCATGAGTTTCCAAAAAACAAACCATCCAACCTTATGAACCAAATTGAGTCAAAATCTTGAAATTGACATTTCACAAAACCAAATTCCGGTCCCCTAACTCGCCACATACAGCTTGTTAGGTCACAACACCAAAACCAAAACCAATCCAAACCGAACCAAAACTAAAAAACCAAATCTGACCCCCCAACCTGCCACATACAGCTTGTTGGGTCACAAGGTCAAAATCAAAAATTAAACCCCGACCCCCTAACCTGCCACATACAACTTGTTAGGTCACAAGGTCAAAAACCAAAATCCAAAACCCAAAATCCAAACACCCCATGTCATTTTCAAAACTTTGCCTTGAGATGGTACGTGATCCCTCTCACTACCATAAAATTCCCCCGGAAACTCAGTAGGCTATTCAAAAAAAAGAAAAAATGCTCAAGACTCTTGGTCAAGTCGGAATTTCTCCTCCGAGTTTCTCTTCGAGGCACAACGACTCCAAAAAGCTACTCGTCGCTGTACCTCAAGGGGGCATTTATTGACACAAAAAAAAATCACTATGTCCTCAAGCGTTGGTTCTGCAGATGAGGCCTCCAAGGATGAGGCAGGTCTGGCGAGTGCATCTACGGCCATGTTATCCCCTCTTGGGATGTGACAGATCTGGAAGAATTGAAACCGCCGGATCAATTTCTTCACCATGCCGAGGTACTCCTGCATTCTTTCTTCTTTTGCTTCGAATTCGCCATTTACCCGATTGACTATCAATTGGGAATCACTGTAGGCGGCGAGGTACTGGGCATCCATTTCGACAGCCAATCGCAGGCTAGAGAGGAGTGCCTCATATTCTGCTTCATTGTTAGAGGCAGTAAAATGGAGCTTCACTGCATACTTAATGGGTGTTCCATCAGGGCTGATTAAAATGAGGCCCGCTCCACCTCCCTCACTGGTTGCGAAGCCATCAACATACAGCTTCCAAAGTGGCGGTGAAGAAAAATCGGAGATCCCAGTAGGTATCTGGGCACCAGGTTGGGAGTTAGAGATTGACTGGGCTCCTGAGGTAGAAATCCCTGGAGGTGCCTGGGTGCCCAAAGGAGCTGGAAGTGTCTAGGTGCCCAAGGGAGCTGGAGATGTCTGGGTGCCCAGGGGGGTCTGGGCGCCCAGTGATGATGTCTGGGCGCCCAAGGGAGCTGGAGATGTTTGGGTGCCCAGAGGGGTCTGGGCGCCCAGTGATGATGTCTGGGCGCCCAAGGGAGCTGGAGGTGCCTAGGCGCCCAAGGGAGCTGGAGATGTCTGGGCGCCCAGACAGTGATGATGTATGTGCGCCCGGAGGGGTCTGGGCGCCCAGAGGGGTCTGGGCGCCCAGTGATGATGTCTGGGCACCCATGAGAGGACTCTAGGCGCCTAGAGGTGCCTGGGCACCCCTCATGGTGTCCTCATCGGGTGGCAGATTGACTTGCACGTCTGGGCTCGATGGTAGCAACGTGGTGGGCTCTTCTGTCTCCCCCTCTGTATGTGTAAACTCAGCTACAAAATATGCCAATGCTTGTGCCTTGATGGCCACCCTTGGTTGGTACTGGACATCAGACTCGCCCAATTCCACTGCCCACTTGAGGAGTCTCCCGGATACATCTGACTTTCCCAAGACTTTCTTCAAAGGTTGATTTGTAATCAAAATAACTGTATGGCTCTGAAAATAGTACCGCAGGCGTCTTGCCGCGTAGATGAGGGCGAGCGTCAGTTTTTCTAGCCCCGAGTATCTGATCTCTGCCCCTAGATATGCTTTGCTCACATAATAGTTGGGCTTTTGTACTCCATTATGGTTCTTGATGAGAACATAGCTGACTGCTGAGGGGGAAGCAGATAGATACAAATACAACACCTCGCCCGGTGTAGCATGTGAAAGGAGAGGAGGTGCGGCCAAGTAGGCTTTAAGTTTCTGGAAGGCCTCCTCAGCCTCAGGTCCCCATTCGAAAGCCTTTCGGAGGATTTTGAAGAAAGGCAAACACTTCTCTGCAGACTTGGAAACAAATCTGTTGAGTGCTGCAATTCTTCCATTGAGGCGTTGTAGCTCCTTGGTGGAAGAGGGCGACTTCATGTCGAGTATAACTTCAATTCCCCTCTGGTTGACCATGAAACCCAAGAACTTTCTTGATCCCACGCCAAAGGCGCACTTCTCAGGGTTCAACTTTATGTGGTAGGACCTGAGAACATTGAAAGTTTTTAGAAGATGGTCGATGTGATCTGTTGCAGCGAAGCTCTTCACCAGCATGTCGTCCACATAAACCTCCATTGTGTCACGACCCCAAACCCGGGGTCCGTGAATTGAGAGTTATGTTTCTCCCAAGATCCGCGTGTGTGAGGATTACAAATTCATTCCAACACACTCTGAATATTTAGCGGAAGCTTTTATGGTGTTGCGACTCGGAGTCCGTGGCCATTGGATTCCGCACCGCACTTAACCCAAGCATATACTCATCTTATCAATGATCCATCTCAGACTGGAATAAACTATCACAATAAAAGTACAGAGCTGACAGTAACAGGATATTACATTCCCATATATGTTCAAGTTACAATTAACAATGTATATTAATTACAATCCCAAGCAAAAAGGCTAATAAAAGCCATACAAGAAAACAAGCTAATGATTACTACCCATATGTGACGTAATACCGATGTCAAGCTCAATGTCGACATGACATAGCCAACAAACACCTGTAAGCTCATGGCTCCACAGCCAATACGTGCACTCATCTCGGGTGAAGAAATCTGAACCTGAGTACCAAAGTAGTGGGTCAGACACGACGGTCTGGCAGGCGGGTGAAAAGATATAACAACATACTGAATGATAAAACATGAAACAAATCATACTGTCTGATCAAAATTGTACATAATAAAAATGTATCGGAAATCATGAGTATCTGACGAAATCATGTATTCATATAAAACGGGTATGAAACACGGATATTAGGCAAAGCATGTATTCCTTTAAAGCATGTATAAAACATGAACATTTCACAAATCGGGAACTCATTTAAAACATGTATAAACAATAAACAACTTTCAAATCGGGTACTCATTTAAAGCGTGTACGAACAATATACATCTTACAAATCGGGGACTCATTTAAAGCGTGTATAGACAATATACATTTTACAAATCGGGTACTCATTTAAAGCATGTACAAACAATAAACATTTTACAAATCGGGTACTCATTTAAAGCGTGTATAAACAATAAACATTTTACAAATCGGGTACTCATTTAAAGCATGTACAAACAATAAACATTTTACAAATCGGGTACTCATTTAAAGCGTGTATAAACAATAAACATTTTACAAATCGGGTACTCATTTAAAGCATGTACAAACAATAAACATTTTACAAATCGGGTACTCATTTAAAGCATGTACGAACATTATACATTTTACAAATCGGGGACTCATTTAAAACATGTATAAACAATAAGCATTTCACAAATCGGGGACTCATTTAAAACATGTATAAACAATAAACATTTCCCTAATCGGGAACTCTTTTAAAACATGGATAAACAATAAACACTTCCCTAATCGGGAACTCTTTTAGAACATGGATAAACAATAAACATTTCCCAAATCGGGGACTCATTTAAAACATGTAGAATTAATGCATCCTTTATTAAGAAAAGACATGATCAATATAAAACAGTACGGGTAACAAGGATCAGGAACTATCAAGATGGCAACCACACAAAGCTAAATCCTCTATCACCGAAGTGACTAGAGTATCGGGCGTTGACCTCGGTCACCGTAGTGAGGAGGTACAACAAAATTCACATATACATATACAATAATACGGGACGGGACCACGGTGGCAAACCGGGTATCGGGAATCACGGTAGCGAACCGGATATCGGGAACCACGGGAGCGAGCCGGGTATCGGGACGGGACCACGGTTAATAAACCGGGTATCGGGATCCATGCTGCAGCTGGCGGGACAAGTGGGGAATCTCCAAGTCAGTGGATCAGACTGACAAGGTTATCCAAGCTTAGTGGTGCCGACTCATAGGTTATATGCAAGCAAACAAAACAAATACATGTATGCAAGTTCTCTTTTAGCTCATGGGCTCGCACTACAAAGCTCTGGCCCCCTATTGCCTCCAGGTTTTATTCTCAAAATAATAATCCTTTTGGCTCATGGGCTCGCACTACAAAGCTCTGGCCCCATCTTACCTCAAGGTTTTGTTCTCAAAATAATAATCCTTTTGGCTCATGGGCTCGCACTACAAAGCTCTGGCCCCATCTTACCTCAAGGTTTTGGCTTATGAATCATGTACAAGAAATCAGGTCAAATAAATACATATGACGGGACGAGATGCTCATAAGGACAAAAGCACATCTGTATAGGTCGGGCATGTACGAGCTAGCAACAATGCTAAAAACATGAATTTCAGTACTGTCGGGCAAGTCTAGTCATAAAACACGAGATTCAAAGTGTACAAGTGAAATTCGGTCAAAATAAAGCATGAATGGATTTCTCATATTCTCCGGGCCAAGTGTTGAAAGTCCAAGATTTGAATCAATGTAACTAGGGTCCCGTATGTTAGGTTCGACATACATTTGGTACTCTTTAAGAATTGAAAACATTCCGGGGCCTTATATACATTAACAAATCTAAAAGACCTAAACAACAAAGTCATGATGATGGAATTTCTTCTTCTGTACAGTTCCTCACTCTCCTCCAATATAGTTCCCTATGGTTCCTCAAGAAGAAAACAATACAATTGCTGTCGGTCAGCTCATCGGTTGGCTGTCGGTCAGCCGAACTGGGATGTCGGCTAGCCGACGGCTGACCGACGCTGACTGTCAGCTCTACACACATTAGGAAGTTTGTTGCTCTCTGGAAAATGAACCGAAAGATCTGTCGGTTGGTTCTCGGTCGACCGAACTAGGGAGTTCGGTCAGCCGACAGCTGACCGACAGATTTCTGATGGAAATCTGCTCTCTGGAATTGGAACCGAGAGGGTTTCGGTCCACCTCGGTTGGCTGTCGGTTAACCGACAGGCTGACCGACAGCTGACCGACGTTACTGCGGACACAGAATTCTGAAGCTGTTTTCGGTCCCTTCTTTCTCCAAACACTCCTCATTTTCAAGGGTCAGATCCCTGCAATAAAGTGAGCTAAAAGATCCTCCATTTCAAACAATCAAAACTTCATTCTCAACACTTCAAATTCCCCATTCAACTACATCCATTCTTCCATCAAATCATCCATTCCATTCACATTCAACCCAAAGAAATCCATCACATGAAACAAGTCAAAACTTAGTATTATCAAGATACCCTTTTCAAGAATGCAATGTACTAGAAAGATACACTAAAGAGTGTATTTCAAATCTCAATAAAAGCATGTCATGAAGTAAAGCATAAGAAATGAAAATCATTAATGAGAGCTACACATTTGTATAAAACATGATCAATGAAAATAAATCATTTCATCCACTTGCCTTGGGTCCAACGCTAATCAAATCAACCACTAATCACTTCTCCAAGCTATAAATCACCAATCTAAACAAAACCCCCAAAAGAAACCCATCTTAGAACCCTAAAATGGCAAAACCAAATCAAAACAAAAGGAAAGCCTCCAATAATCAAAACAAAGCTTCTTAAAGGCTAGGAAAACACAAATCCAAAAGATTACAAGGATTCCTTACTTGGAAGTTCTTCAAAAAGCTAGAGGTTGCTCAAAAGAAATCTTGAAAAGCTTGGTTTTCTTCAAAAATGACATCAATGGATAGCTCTTGAGATGAGGATGAAAATGGTGGAGTCTAATCTTGGTTTGGCATTGTTTGGTGGTGCTATGAGATGGAGAAAGCAAGAAAAGAATGGAGGAAGCCATGGCTGCTGGGGCTGCTCCTCTCTTAGAAATTAGGTCAAGGAAGAAGAGAAGAGAAGAGGTGGGTTCCTTTTATAACAAAGGGGAGATGGGTCCCACAACTTAAAACATTTGCCGGGCTAAAAACATGCATTTCGGGACCTCAAATCGGTTCGACGAAGAAGACAAAGTTGTTCGTTGAAATAACTACTTTCCAAAAAGTATATTTTCCCCAATTTCTGGAATTTTCGAAATTTATGGACAGATTTAGTGAAAATTGTCATTTTTGCCCTTTTTCTCGAAAAACGCAATTTCTGAGTATTTATTCAAGATGGTCAAAACATGAAAGTTGTTTGTAACAATAAAATGGGTCAAAAGGAATAAAATTTGGAATTTTTAGAAACCAAGAATAAATTCTCACAAAAATACAATTTACAAGGGTCGGGTCAAAACAAAGTCAACGTCTTTTAAAACTCTCCAAAGTTATGAAAAATCTATTCAAACTCAAAAACTCAACCAAACAATCACTAAACCCATCGAGAAAACCAAATCACGATTAAAACCACACTAAACCAAGAAATTAGGGGTCGGGTTCTCACACATTGTTCGCCCAATTTGGGACTGGAACATTTTGTTCACTAGCCGCTGGTAGGTTGCACCTGCGTTTTTCAGCCCGAAGGGCATGACTATGTAGCAGTAGGTCCCCTTCGGAGTGATGAACGACGTCTTTTCCTGGTCTGAAGGGTGCATGTTGATCTGGTTGTATCCAGAATAAGCATCCAGGAAGGAGAGCAGTTTATGTCCCGCTGTGGCGTCGATGAGGAGGTCAATCCGTGGGAGCGGATAGCTGTCTTTTGGGCGTGCCTTGTTGAGCTCAGTGAAGTCAGCGTAGAGGCGCCACTTCCCATTGGCTTTTGTCACCATCACTACATTTGAGAGCCATTCGGAATATGCTACTTTTCTGACCGCTCCATTTTCTATCAGCTTCCTGACCTCCTTGTCCATTGCTTGGGCCCTTTCAGTGGAGGCGCCCCTTAGCTTTTGTCGAACAGGCTTGTGGCAAGGGTCGACATTGAGGCTGTGAGTGGCGACTTCGGGATCAATTCCTTCAAGATCCGCATGTGACCATGCGAAAATGTCCATATTCATTCTCAGGAAACTTGTTAACTGGCGGACTAGATCCTCTGAAAGAGAAGAGCCAATGTACACTCTTCTGTCAGGATGTTCTTCATTTAAGACCACAGGGGTAAGTTCTTCAACTAGTTCCCCTCTTTCTGTGGTGGCGTCATCCCTCGGGTCCAAGATTTCGACTTGTAACGCCTCCTGTGTTTTCTTGGCCTTCATTGAGGAGACGTAGCACTCTCTTGCTGCAACCTGATCTCCACTAACCTCCCCGACTCCATTCGGGGTTGGAAAGCGGAGGATGAGATGATAGGTGGAGAGGACGGCCCTTAACGCGTTAAGAGCAGGTCGCCCTAATATGATGTTGTAGGCTAACGGGCAGTCTATCACCAAGAAGTTAACCATTGTAGTGGAGCTTCGGGGTGCTGCTCCGGCTGTGACTGGCAATTTGATTGCCCCAAGGGGATACACCTTCTCCCCTGAGAACCTAATAAGGGGGGATTTGACAGGCTGCAGCCTTTCCTGGCCCAGCTTCAGCTGGTCATAAGCTTCTGCGAATAGGATATCCGCAGAGCTGCCGCTGTCCACCAAGATCCTACGTACCTGGAAATTGGCGACGGTCATGGTGAGCACCAGGGGGTCGTGCTTCATCAGGATGCCTTGCCCTTCTGGCATGGGCCTTCATGGCAAAGAGTGACTCTGCTAGTCCGCCCGAGATAGTTCGGATCTCCCCAATGGACTGCTGGTCCTCAAGATTGTGAGGTGGTGGTGGTGCTTGCCCTCTACCAGCAACATACTGGCGCAGGTGACCACGTTGTATGAGATCCTCAATCTGCCTCTTGAGGTCATAACAATCATCAATGTCGTGGCCATGGTCGCGATGGAAGCGACAGTATTTGGTCGGGTTCCTGTGATTCGGAGGAGACTTCATCTTCCCAGGCCATTTTACGGCGGGGTCATCTTGTATCTGGAGCAAAATGTACCCAACAGCGGCATTGAGAGGAGTGAATGCTTGTCGGTTTCTATGCGGAGCAGGACCGAGTCGGTCTCTGACAGGTTCCCTCTCTGTCCTGCTTCGCTTGTTGCTTGTCTCCTTCTTGTCGTCTCTTTCCCGCTCCTTCCCCTTGTCCCCTGCTCTGGAGGACTCACCTCGCCTGGCCCTTGTGATGTCTTCAGCATTCATGTACTTCTAGGCTTTTGCTAGCAACTCTGGCATGTTCTTAGGCGGTCGCTTCATCACTGAGAAGAGGAAGCTTGACGAGCGGAGGCCTCCCAAGAAGGCTGTCATGGTTACTTTGTCGTCGGGCTCTTCGAGCTGAAGTACCTCCTCGTTAAAACGAGTGAGGTAGCTCCTGAGGCTCTCATTTTTGTCCTGCTTTATGCTGAGCAGGTGTGTGGCAGGCTTCTGGTGGCAGTGCCCTCCGATAAAGTGTGATACAAAGGACTTGCTCAACTCCCCAAAGGTGGCGATGGAGGCTAGGGCGAGATTGGCAAACCACTGCCGGGCGGAACCCTTCAGTGTGGTTGGGAATACCCTGTACATAATCTCGTCAGGGATATTATGCAGCTCCATTATAGTTTTGTAAGTCTCCAAGTGGTCCAATGGATCCTTCGTTCCATCAAAGGTCTCCATGGATGGCATTTTAAACTTCCGAGGAAGCGGGTAGTTCACCACGTCGGGCTTGAACGGTGTGTCCGTTCTTTTAACTAGGTAATCTACTGTCTCTGGTGCCTACGCCTTCATGGCGTTGAAGACATCACCCAGTTGATTTTGCATTTCCTTGATCTTCTCGTCCTAGCGATTGGGGGCTTCCTTGGATGGATCATGGAAATAACTCCCATCCTCCATGCTTTGGTTTTCACTTTCCCCTTCTTGGAAATGAGGATCCTCCCCATTAGAAGCAGAGGGAGGAGGTGGAAGTCCTCCATGATTTGCTCCCCCCGGAAGTGGGAGTCCTCCAAATTGGGCTCCACCCGGAGGTGGAGGTCCTTCGTGGTGGGCACCACCTTGAGGGACGCCCAAGGTAACTCCAAAAGGGGCGTCCTGGGGAACTCCATGAGGGGCGCCCTGGGGAACACCTTGGGCGCCCTGGGGAGCTTCGACGCCCTGGGGATGGGCGCCCAGATGGGGAGCTCCCCGGCGTGGAGCTCTTGGATGCCCCGGGCGCTGTGCTCCTTGCGGTACTCCTCCAAATTGTGCTCCCCCTTGCCCAACCATCATGAGTTGTAAGATCTGCTGGTTTTGGGTCACTAGCTGCTGCATGGTCTCCAACATTTGTTGAGGAGTGGGAGCAGGAGCATTTGGGGCATGATTAGTCGGTGGAGGATACCTTCACCCTCTCGCAAGGGATTATCCTCTGGTCGTCTTGTCGATCTAGTGGTGATCACCATAATTGTGACAAAGGAAGTATTCTGAAGTGAGAACTTTAGTCGTTTCCCACAGACGGCGCCAAACTGATGATGCACAAATTAGCTTCGCACACCACCAGTCAAGTAATCGACAATTAATGTAATAATTAATGTGGAGAGAGAGAGAGATTATAGTGGTTCGGTCAGTTTGACCTACGTCCACTTCAGAAGGGTAGAGGTCGCCGGATATTTTATATATCAAGTGCGTAGAGATTACAAACTTAGGAGAATAAGAGAGATGAAGTGTGTAGAAGGGAGAATATTGCTTGCCCCTCAAGTGTTGATGGGGCTCTTCTATTTATAGTCTTCCCCTAACAGATGGGGATGACTTTACAGCAACGTTCACAAGGAGCCTTCGAACTGTCCTCGATGGGCGAGGCAGTTGGGATATTCTCTGCAGGACTTGGTAAAAGCGCTGACTATTTCCGAAGCGACAAGGGTTGCCTTGACGTGGCCAGGCCTCATGGATTTGGGCCTGGACCTCATTGGACTAAATGGATCTTCATAAAAATAAGCCCCGGCTCATCACGGAATGGGCCACTTGGGCCTGACTCATCAGTTTATATTGATGACATTTTAATCTTTTCCTGATCCATTGATGACCATTGGAAACATTTAAAAACTTTCAAATGGATTATAAAGAAAAATAGTTTAGTCCTTTCTCAAAGAAAAACAAAGCTTTTTCAAATGGAAATATAATTTCTTGGTTATAAAATATCAAATAAAACGATAACTCCTGTGGAAAGAGTAATCAAGTTTGCTGACAATTTTTCAGAAGAATTAACCGATAAAAAACAATTACAAAGATTTTTAGGATGTCTAAATTATGTATATGATTTTTATCAAAACCTCTCTAAAGAAATAAATCTTTTACAAAAATGCTTAAAAAAATCAGCAGAACAATGGACTCCTCAACATACTAGAGCAATTCGAAAAATAAAACAAAAAGTTAAATCATTGCCATTCCTAAACATTCCTAATCCAGATTTATTTAAAATTATACAGAAAGATGCCTCTGAGATAGGATTTGGCGGAATTCTACTGCAAAGAACCGCTAAAGGAAAAGAACAAATCATTCGATTCTATTCTGGCACATGGAATACTACTCAACAAAATTACTCTATTATAAAGAAAGAAGTCCTTGCCATAGTCTTATGCATACTCAAATTTCGATGTGATGTTTTAAATCAAAAATTCCTTTTACGCATCGATTGCAAATCTGCAAAAGAAGTCTTGGAAAATGATGTTAAAAACTTTGCATCAAAACAAATTTTTGCTCGCTGGCAAGCTTTCCTTGCTATTTTTTATTTTGATATTGAATTTATAAAAGGCTCTTCCAATTCTCTTCCCTATTTTCTATCTCGTGAATTTTTACAAGGTCGCAATAAGGTGAGTAAAGATGTAGCCAATTCAAAAAGGAAAAGGAAAAAATCAAGTTATTGATTCCATCAATATTCTGTCCCATAATAAATTCAATACCTTAGCCTCTCCAATGCTTCAAGCACCCTATCAATCTACTCCGTACAAAAAATCTCAATACATTAAGATTTTTGAATATGCCCTTTTCTTTCTTGATGAAAAAATTCATGCCAATCTCACAATTGAACAAATTCTCTCAAAACTTTTCAGAAAAAATCATCATTTTGTACCTAAAGCACCCAATGTCTCTCATAAATACTATGAAGCCATTCTGATTCAGTCAAAAAGTGCCATTATCACTAATGAAAACCGCGATGGAGAACATGCCTTTTCATAAATGAAAATTATGCATATTCATCCTCCTTCTGAATGGGCCGACAATTTATTTTCACAAAAAACCGTGCTTAATCCCAATGAGAATTTGTGGCCCTATGATTATTATGACTAAATGAATGCTTGGGAATATGCTTTATTATAACAAAACTCAAAAAGATCACATTCTTAGTACATCGGCTTTTCATCCAAATGCAATTAAAATATTCCATGCTGGTTCTGGTATAATTGGTGTCTTGTTTTGGGGCACAATCCTGCATTCTTCCAGAAGCTTTATTAAGCCATTATCAATCCTTTGAATCTCAAACTAGTTTTCAAATTACTGAGTCTTCTTATTCTTTCTTTAAATATATTTCCTCTTCTACTATTCCTTGGATTCTTCGCTGAGAATATGGTAAATCCTCCCAGACAACAAAGCCTACATGTTTTGTTAGAAATTCCTACATTAAATGGTGGGATAAATTTGATATTTCACAATTTCTCAATAAATCTCGTCAGTCCGCTCCTCAAGCTTCTCTTATTATTCAACCAAATACAATCAATTCTTTTTTTCAAAAAGCAACCAGCTCCTCAGACAATATTATCAAAAAGTTTCAAAGATACTGTTCATGGCGACGCATCTACTCCTGTCAATACTTAGCAACATATGGATCTTCTTTAAGAAATTCAGCGGATGAAAAATGAAATTCAATTTCTCAGAAATCCTCTCATTAATAACTATGGCGGCTTCATTCATGAAGTGTCTTCTTCTCATGGTTCTGTCAATAATCTAGATGATTTTGACGCAACAATGCCTCCGTCTGGCATACCTGATGAATTTTAATGAATTCTCAACAATAAAGAATCACATAAAAGCAGATCCTGCAGTAGTGCTCACATCAATTATTTGTCCACATACAGCACTGTTGACACCAAAAAAGTCACTATGTCTCCTCAACATCAAGAAGCCTCCTGAAGCTGCATCCTGCTAAAAATAGGCAAGGCTACTTCAAGCATCAGATTTTGTCAGAATCAGACAGAAACTGAGAGATCCTTCAAGACAGCTAAAAGACGGGTACACCTGAGGTTTCGGGTCATTCCGACATCGTTTGGCCCAACTTCACTGCTCCGACAGCTAAACAAGCGCTCCCGGCGGCGACATCATCAAAGACACCAAAACTTTGATCAAAGCCTACGGATGACTCCAAAATGTCTCCAAAGGGCTCCATGCCAAATTTCTAGTCAAACTGACAACGTTTGACCCTCCATCAAAGCTCGAGCAGCAAAATCAAGCCTCCCGGCGGCGGGAACCACCGAAGCCATCACTTATCAAACAAAATACATGAGTGGCTTCAACATGCTTCCAAAAGGCTGCACGTCAAATTTCAGGTCATCCCGACAACGTTTGACCAGGTTTCGATGCTCCGAGAGAAAATCAAGCCTACCGGCGGCGGAGCAACCCGGGACCATGACATCCAAAACGGAGCCCATGGAACGTCTCAAAATGACTCCAATAGGCTCCCCGTCAAATTTCAGGTCAATCGGACATCGTTTGACCACATATCAAAGCTCGGCATTTTCCCGCAGTAAAATCAAGTGAAGCATCGATGGGACCCCAAACGGCTTCAAAACTCAAATAAAAGCCCATGGTTGGTCCTATCCACTGCTCAAGAAGCTTCACCTCAATTTTCAGGTCATTCCGACATCGTTTGACCTAGTTTCGACGCTTGGCGGAAAATCGGCTACAAAGTCTTCGGCTTTCCCGAAAAATAGGAAACTTTGAGGGTTCTCATCAAGATTTCTCTAAGAAAATCAAGTCAATAATTGAGGAAAAATGTCAAGAAAAATACAGAAGAAAAAAGGAACGAAAAGACGAAAAAACGGCTGAAAACGACGCTCGGCGACCAAACGGGCCGAAGCCCTATGGTCACCCGGCGACCCTGGAAATCCGGGTCGCCGTATTTTTCTTCGAATCGTCCGTTTTCCGATTCTTTTCGCGTTTCGGGTGTTCTGGCTTCTGTGATTTTCTGAAAATACAATGTTTGATTCTTGAAAACGACTGATCTTCATCGACATCTCGGATCCGCCATCAAAAGCATGAAATCATCACCGATCGCCTCAAGATCGCCAACCGGCTGACCAAGAAAGTGCACTTTCTATCCGACCGATCGTGAAATCGACAAGACAGATGTCACCGGCCCACCAACATCAACTAATGTTTGAAATTGCATTGCAATCCGACATCAAACAATGCGTGGATCCACCTGTGATGATCGCAAGAAGAATCTCAAAAGGCACAGTGCGGCCCGCGCCTCTTCACATGCCTTGGCAACCACTTAATGACGTTAATTGACCCATTAAAGCAGTCATTAACTCATTATTTTGGACGGCTCAATCAGAACCAAGCATTTGGGAGTTACAAATCCAAGCAATCATGGCATTAAACCCATGAAACTCCCATCATCATTAAGCATAAAGGTGATTAAATGCCCACTACCTTCATCGGCCAATCACAAGCCTTGAAAAAGGAGTTACAAAATCGATTTGTAACTCCTCGTCAATTCTTTCATCATGGCCATCAATGCCAATAAACACCTCATGGCTACCAAAAGCCTATAAAAGGAGGTCCATTCCATGAAGAAAGCATGATGAAAAGAGATCCCAAGTGCGAGCTCTGAAAATTCAGAAAATCCAAGAGAGAGACGAAGTCCTGCTACTTTGCTCCCGGAAGCACCACAAGGTGATCAACGTCCCTTGGGGGGCCACCCCCCCAAGGTCACCTCCTTCTCCAACATGGCCTAAACGCGGCTTTTCAGCCCGTTTACTTGGTTTTTCATTGGATATAGGACCTTCTCTTGGTCTTTGTCCTTTAAAAAAAACTGAGGTTAGGAGCCAAGCCAAAGAATCAAAGCATCACATGTTCTCATTTGAAGGACGATGGCGAAGCCCATACATGACTTGCGACCGTCGATCTCAACGTGTCCCCCCAATCTCCTGAGAAGTTAGATCCCTTTTCTTCCTTTTCTATTGTAGTTTGTATTTCTTAAAGTGACAAAAAGAAATCACAATTCTTGTCTTTCATATTTGATGAGTTTTGTAAAAAACGCCTTTCACGGCAAAATCGCCTTTCACGGCAAACAAACAAAAACGCCTCTTACGGCATTTTAAAAAACTTGTCTCTTTTCTTAATATTTATGCAATTTGAAAAGTTAGAAAAAAGGATTGATTTCCTTTCCACTTGCGAAGGTGAATCTCCGGATTATCACCATTCCAAATTCCAAGTAGAAAGTAAATCTGGCATACCCGTACAAAAATGTTGATGCCCGAGATTTTCCCTCCTCCGCCGAGACCCAAGTCAGCCCTCGGGGTACGGAAGGAGAGGACGGAAGATTCCTTTCGGGTCCATCAAGTTGGCACACCCGGTGGGACTCGTTGACTTGAGAACGTGGTGCTTTGATCACTTGGCTCCTTTCTAGTTGGTGGCCTATGTTGCATTTTGCATCTAAAAAAAATATGAGATGGGATTTCAATTGTTCTTTCTCGCTTCAAAAAAAAAAAACAAAATCTGATCTCTTTTCGTAGATTCAACTTTGAGAAATTTTGATCCTTCCCTCTTCGAACTTGATAGCTCACAGAAATGTTCGCAGCTATCGTTCATATCAGGGATTGGGTCATCTTTTCTCTTTGATGAGTCCAATTGGGATTTCAAAAAAAAAAACACCTTCATGTCAAACTCTTTCAAAAAAAAAAATGATCTCTCTTTCTCAAGATTCAACTTTGAGAAATTTTGATCCTTTCCTCCTTGAACTCGATAGCTCACAGAAATGTTCGCAGCTATCGTTCATATCGGGGATTGGGCTATCTTTTCTCTTAGATGAGTCCAAATTGGGATTTCGAAAAATTATAAATTCAAAAAAAATTTAGTTTTCTCTCTTTTGCATTCAAATTTGAGAAACCTTGGTTCCTTCCTTTTCGGATTTAGCGCTCGCAGAAATGTTGAGCTTTTGTTCGGATTGGAAAACCATTCGTTCTCTTTAATGAGTTTATAAAAACCCTTTCAAAAAAAAAAGATTTCAAAAAAAAAAAAACACTAAGGTTCCACCAGTTGCGTTCTTTGACCAAAGTGGATGTAAGAAAAGCCTTGTCCAGAGTGTGGAGACAGCTAGACTGTTCGAGGCAAGGGTCCTCCAAACGGGTTCATCAAGTAATCCTACCCTTACCTAGGGGCTGATCTATCTACTAAGGTTTCATAAGATCGAATTGGAAATCTATGTGCACCTTTCAAAAAAAAATTCTCTAAAAAAAAAAAAGAAAAAAAAAACTTCTGTCACTTTGAATTCAGAGTTGAGAAATCTTGGTTCTTTCCATTTCGGATTTAGCACTCGCAGAAATGTTGAGCCTTGTACGGAATGGAACACCATTTGCTCTCTTCGATGAATTCAATCTTGACCTTTCAAAAACAAAAAAAACTTCTGTCACTTTGAATTCAGAGTTGAGAAATCTTGGTTCTTTCCATTTCGGATTTAGCGCTCGTAGAAATGTTGAGCCTTGTTCGGAATGGAACACCATTTGCTCTCTTCGATGAATTCAATCTTGACCTTTAAAAAAAAAACTTCCGTCACGTCTGGATTCACATCCTAGAAATTATGGTTCCTTCCCTTCTGAATTTAGCGCTCGCAGAAATGTTGAGCCTTTGTTCGGATTGGAATACCATTTTTCTCTCCTTTATGAATCCAAATTTGACCTTTCAAAAAAAATCCCATCTCGTGTCCTTCCCAAGGATGCGATCTGCAACATTTGTGCCTAGCGGTGCTAGTACGCCCTTTCGGGTCTACTGTATTCGCGACCGACACATTTGTATCTCCAACCTTATATCATTTTACCTCGAGTGAGCCTTGCTTCTCGGTAATTTGAATTAAGGTCTACAATTACTTCTAGCAGTCACTGGAACGCTCACTCTGAGCCTACCATACTTGCATTTTAGAACAATTGTATCCTCTATGGCTTTTTGCCTTCTTCATCGTCCTTGGGTTGGGCCATGTCCCCTCAAGTGATTTGAAAAGACAAAACCATAGTTGTTCTCCATTTACGATCACCATATTCTTGTGATTACTAATGGATTTGGTCTTGTTTCAGAAGTTTTCCAAAACTAACAATGGCAGCTTCATTGACCATCACTTTCGATGAGAACAAGTACTAGCTTATGCTTCAAGATAAGCAAAAGAAGCATAAGCGCCTTGCTAGTTGCCAAAGCGTCATCTCCCTCGACAACTCTCCAAACACCGGGTCAACTTCAACTCCCCGGACCATCGTCTTCGGATCGCTGGGACCATTCCCACTTCCCTCAGAAGACACTGTACCTGCCAAGAAGCAGAAAACCGCCCCGCAACGTGTCACTAAAATGGCACCAAGGGCGACCACCAAGAAGCCTGAAGCCCGTGGCATTCCCACGAAGCCTCAACCCACAAGAAACCAGGTTTACACCAAAACCTGGTCCCCGAGATCTTCGCCAAAGCAACGGAGGTCCCAAACATCTGCAAAGCCAGTATACCTGGCCCCTCTCAAGGAGAATCGGTTCTACCCTCTCTCTTACATGAAAGAGGAGAAACCTACCCTCCACCCAAAAACTAAACAAAATCATCATAAGCCGGCTTGCTCCTACAAGCCCAAAATCAAATCCTGCATCGTTAGGCCTATGCAAAAACATGCTGAAGCCTGCACTCCCGCGAGTCGACCCTTCATCTCAACAGGGGCCGAGCTCGCAAAATTCAAGTCTTCACTACAATAGACAAAGGACCGCATCCAGATCCTGTCCTTGCCAAGCTTCAAAGAAGACAAACTCGGCTGCTGCGCACGAGAGACTACATCCTTCATCGCCAGAGCCCAGCCAGAGTTGACTGAAGCTCAAATTGCTCGTCGTATGCGTCGCCGCACTGCATATCGACAAAAGAGACTCGAGAAACAAAGAACCCAGCGTTCTACACTCCATGTCTCAAACAAATGGGTCAAAAAAGAAAGACCCGACCAATTCGTTGCTGTTCATATGGTTGGCAAAACCAGAAAGCGCCAGAAGTCAGCAACCAAAATCAGTGTTAGACGTCCAGTGACTCGTAGCGTCTCTCGGACACGATCACATCTGGAGGAATCTTGCACTCCTCCAAGCCAAGGACATCGGAGTAACCACTCCTCAGATTCTTCATCCAGAAGAATGAGCCCCAGCTCAGTCACCAGGACGATTTCTTCGTTCGAATCCCGAGGGATGAACGTCTTGGCTACAAGTTCTGAGCCACCTCCACAGCATGACGATGTAACTGCACGCATCCAGCAGTTGGAGCAAGGACAGCAGAGAATTGAGACTTTGATGGAAAATTTGATTCTCACTCTACAGCATCCACCACCTAACAATGAAACCCCTCCGAATCATGAAGATGACGAGGGCAATGCAAAAAACAATGAGTCTTGCGCCCTTACCAGAAAGGACGTGGACGATATCCTCGCAAAAGCAAAAGAAGAGGATACATTGAAAGAGCATGGGATCAAGCCACCCTACCCTCTATGGATGGACTCGGTTCCGTTCCCTGCAAAATTCAAACAACCTACTCTCCAGACATATACTGGGAAAGGTTCAGCCAGACAGCATGTCATCCACTTCAAGATCCTGACAGGAGCTATTGCGGATCAAGATGCCCTCAAGATTCGCCTCTTCGCAAGTACCCTAAAAGGTACTTTCTCCCTCAACTCCTGAAAATGGAGAAAACAGTTGGATCGATGATCCTCTCACATCCAAGGATGAGTCTGATTCCCAACAGTCTACACTGGGGGCATCTCTTGTCAGGATAACCTACAATGCAATAGCTCAGGTCGACAGTGCCTCTGAAGCTTCCGAAGACACGTACTCCCCAACCGGTAACGTATCTTCCGGAGCTACATCCTCTCAGGTGACTTCCACTGAGATAACATCCTCTCAGCCCTCGTCTCCTGAAGCTGTGACATCGGAACTCAAGCCACTCCCGATTGATCATCTTGAAGAAACTTCTGCCAATGAAATCTTCTTCAATGAAAACTCAGTCAACTGGTCCCAGATACCCTATCTCACGGGCGATGTCTGGGCTAATAAAGAAAAGTTGCCGGCTACTGTTCAGGACTTGTTCCCGGAAATTGCTTCGTGCAACACAATCACTAAAGACGCCAATGCTGTTACAGACACGTCCTCAGCAAAGGATCAACCCCTTGATCCTGAGAACGATCTTCCAAAAAAAGACCTTTCTCTAGAGGCTCTTGAAGTTGGTAGAGGTACCCGTTCTGGCCGGGATTACCACAAAAATTACAATCAACCCTCTTCTTCTTATGTAAATCCTTCGGGAAAACAAGATGTAAACGCCCCAAGTGGCAATAATAATGAAAATGCAGTCCCGAAGGAGGCTTTCAAGTACGACTTGATTGAGCACTTCAAACACATACCTGCACATCTGCACATCCTTGACTTATTACGAATATCTCCACAAACTCGTGATAGTCTCATTTCAGAATTACAAAGGCTGAATGCGGATGTCGACAAACATGCCCCACAAGTCCTACAAATTGAAATGGACTATAGGGTCAAAAAATCAAATACTCCCTCAAAGGGAGAAAAGAAGAACACTGATGGATCAAGCAATGAATGCCTCTCGGTACAAAAAGCAGCAAGTGCAACAATTGCCTTCGACAAGGATGACCTCCTCCTAGGCGAAACAAAGTACTACCGTGCCTTGTACTTTACGGGTTACGTCAAAGAAATGCCAGTACACAGTGTTCAGATCGATCCAGGTTCTGCACTCAACCTCATCTCTACTTCGGCACTCGAAGAGCTGGGCATCCCGCCTAGCAAACTGAGTCACACGTCCGTATCCATCTTCGGATATGACGGTAGCGCTCAAAGGCCTATCGGCAAAATCAGGTTCAAACTGCAAATCGGTGATCTTATTTCTGAAGTCACTGTGTATGCAATAAGGGCCCCTTCATGCTACAATATACTCCTTGGACGCCCCTGGATACATGAGAATTGTGTCGTCCCTTCAACTCTACATCAGTGCATCAAGTTCATTGGCGATGATGGCCTGATACATCGAGTATTTGCAGACAAAAAGCCCTTCAAAGGCAGAGATGTCCATTTTGCAGATGCTCAAATGTATAAAGATGGAAAAGAAGAACAGGAGGAAAAAACAATTCGCTTTGCCGACAGTCTCCAGAAAGATAAAGGCAAGGCTCCTCAGCAATCATCGGAGGAAAACAAACCCTCCACCAAACTCGAAGTAAGCGGACAAGCTCCCTTCGTCGTCTCCTTCAAATCTCCAAAGCCTTTGGTAATCACTACCAAAGCAAAGAAGACAAAACAAAAGACTGGGGGCAATTTCACTGTCTCCTTTGTGTCTATTATGCATGACACAGACTCAGAGTCAGAGTCAGAAGATGACACAGCATTAAGCCAAGCTGATACTCAGCAAGATCAGCTCACTCTCACTCCATTGGAGACACCTGTAGACCTAGAAGACCCTACGTCTGCCTCCTTTGTTATCCCGGCAACTTCTCTAGAAGAAAAAACAATCTTCTTCCACAGGTCGGGAGCATCTCCACTGAACCCTCTGCTTGAACCTTTCCAAAACGAAGGTATGCCTCAACTATCCCTGTATAGTCCAATGGCACAAGCTATCATGAAGAAAATGGGCTACGATGCTCAAAACCCGACTAGTTTGGGAGGTTGCCGTGGTATTCTTACACCATTGGAACCCACCCTGATCAAAAGTCAACCAGAAGATTGGAAAGTCCACCTTAAAAAAGGCAAGTCTTCATATGGGTTGGGGTATGATCCTACCGCTCCTATGAGACAGTTGACACCATGGCTACAAAGTCGCTTTACCGACCAAGCCTCAACATCTCATGAAGACATCGATATCCCTGGATATCTCTTTGAGGAGTTACTCGTCAAAAATCCTGAAAGCTCCTCCAATTGGTATAATTTCTCTGATAATAGAGAGGAATTACCCGATGACGTAGACAAGCGGTTCTCTGTCCCAGAAGAATCATTGTCTCCAAAAGAAGTACCTTACTTCAACCCAATTCCGGCAAATGATTCGGACCATCTCATTGCAAGCCTTGAGAAGGATAGTATTGAGAAGGATGCTGATCAAGAAGATTCATGGACAGAAACAGAGCCTCAGTCTGAAAATTTCTCTGGCACTCCAGAAGGTCTTGTTGAGTTGGAAGCCTCCGAAAATATTGTGGAGGAACCACCTTCAAACCTTCCAACAGAAGACCCTGTTCAAAAGATAGACTTGGGAACACCTGATAACCCACGTCCTGTATTCATAAGCAAGAATATAAAGGATGATGAGTTACCCGAGTATATATCTCCTTTCTTCGTGAGTTCATTGATTGCTTTGCATGGTCTTATGCCGAAATGCTTGGCTTGGATCCCAAAGTAGCAGTCCACAAGCTCAACTTGCAAAAAGAAATCAAGCCTATCAAACAAGGCCAAAGAAGATTCCGTCCCGACGTGATGGACAAAATCGAACAAGAAGTTCAGAAACTCAAAAACGTTGGCTTCATCCGCGAGGAACAGCATCCTGAATGGTTGGCCAGCATCGTCCCCGTGACAAAGAAAAATGGGCAGATAAGAGTCTGTATCGACTACAGAGACCTGAATAGTGCATGTCCTAAAGATGAATTCCCACTCCCCATACCAGAGGTGATGATTGACAACACCTATGGGTTCGAGCGAATGACGTTCATGGATGGATTCTCTGGCTACAACCAGATAAAGATGCATCCTGAAGATGAAAGGCATACATCATTTCGGACACCATTCGGCATGTATTGCTAAACTGTTATGCCGTTTGGCCTGAAAAATGCAGGTGCAACATATCAGAGGGCTATGATGAAAATATTCCAAGATATGCAGTACAAGACGGTCGAATGCTATGTTGACGACCTCGCCATAAAAAGTAGAAGAAAGGAAGACCATCTCAATGATCTTCGAGAAGTCTTCCTCCGACTTCGCAAACACAAATTGCGGATGAATCCACTAAAGTGCTTCTTCGGTGTCTCATCGGGTAAGTTTCTTGGATTCATAGTACGGAAAGATGGAATAGAACTTGACCCCACCAAAGTCAAGGCTATCCTGGAAATGCCATCTCCCAGAACCCTAAGAGAATTAAAAGGGCTTCAAGGAAGGCTGGCCTCCATCCGACGGTTCATCTCCAATCTATCAGGGAAATGCCGTCCATTCTCTCGCCTGATGAAGAAAGGCATGGACTTTGTCTGGGATGCTGAATGTGAAAGTGTATTTCAAGACATCAAAGCATACCTCATCAAACCTCCAGTGCTGGCTGTCCCCACAACTGGAAAACCATTTATCTTGTACACAAGAGCTCTTAATCACTCTTTGGGTGCACTACTCGCACAAGAAAACGACGACGGAAAAGAAGCTGCTCTATATTACCTTAGCCGCATGATGGTAGGCGCAGAGCATCGCTACTCCCCAGTCAAAAAAGAATGCCTTGCAGTAATGTTCGCCGTACAAAAGTTGCGTCACTATCTGCTGTCGAACACAGTCTACCTGATTTCGAGGATCAACCTCCTAAAGGTCCTTGTCACAAAAGCAGGTTCTCTCAATGCCCGACTGGCAAAATGGTCCATCCTTCTATCACAGTTTGATATTAGGTATGTACCACAAAAAGCAATCAAAGGACAAGCACTGGCAGATTTCCTCGCAGAGCATCCATTGCCTAAAGATTCTCCACTCAGGGATGATCTCCCAGACGAATTTGTCTACAATGTAGAAACTTCCTTATCAAATGCTTCCTGGGACATGTACTTTGACGGTGCAACCAGGACAAATGAAAAAGGAAAGCAAAGATCGGGAATCGGCATCCTCTTTGTCAGCCTTGACAAATACATGATTCCACACGCCTTCTCGCTACTAGAACCATGTTCAAACAAAGCAGCTGAGTACCAAGCCCTGATTGTAGGATTGGAACTCGCCCTCGAAACCGGCATCACCATGCTGGAAGCTTTTGGAGACTCTCAACTGGTCGTCAACCAGATGAATCAGAAATATGAAGTCAGGAAGCCTGATTTGCTACCTTACTACAATAAGGCGCAGTCGCTTCAACAAAAATTCAACATCTGCCATATCACCCACATCTTCAGAGGTGAAAACATTCGTGCAGATGCCCTGGCTGGACTTGCCGCATCCATGGCAATCCAAGAAGGGGAAAACATGCAAGTCACAGTGTGTCAAAGAAGGATTCTCCCTCCTCTCAACACACACCAAGCAGTTGCTGAATGCCACCAAGTGGTTGGAAGTCGGATGTCCATCCTCAAACCTCCGATTGGCGACTGGAGAGATCCGTTCATTGATTATATCATGTTCGGAATACTACCTGAAGATCCAAAAGAGCGGGTAAGCATCCAAAGACGAGCCCCAAACTTTCATTTGGATATACCTTCAAAAGCACTTTACAGAAAATCCTTCAACGGAGTACTCCTACGCTGCTTATCATAACAAGAGGCTGAGGAAACTCTCGAAGAAGTACATGCTGGTCTTTGTGGAGCCCATCAGGCTGGCCCTAAGCTCTACAACCAGATAAAAAGGCTAGGTTACTATTAGCCTACCATGGTAGCTGATGCAATGCCATTTGCCAAGCGCTGCCAAAAATGCCAAATTCACGGAGATTATGTCCACATGCCTCTAGAATGGCTACATCCAACAGTAATCTCATGGCCTTTCGAAGCCTGGGGTGTGGACATCATAGGTCTTATTTCTCCCCCATCAAGCAAAGGTCATCGCTTCATCTTCGCAACTACGGATTATTTCTCCAAGTGGTCAGAAGCATTTGCGCTCAGTGAAATGAAGACTTCATCAGTCCTTCAGTTCTTGCGCACCAACATTATTTGTCGCTTCGGCATACCTAAAAGATTCGTCCATGATAACGGACCACAATTCCGGGATCACAGATTCTATAGGTTCTGCGACAAGTACAAAATCCAAAGTTGTCCTTCGACTCCATATAATCCAGCAGCGAACGGACTAGCAGAAGCCTTTAACAAGACACTCTGCAAAATTCTCAAGAAAATGGTCTCTAGTCACAAAAGAGACTGGGGCGACAAACTACTAGAAGCTTTGTGGGCCTATCGAACGACCGTTTGAGGACCAACCCATAGCACACCATTCTCTTTGGTCTATGGATGTGAAGCTGTTGTCCCTTTGGAAGTAGAAATTCCTTCCTTAAGGGTATCTTTGCAAAATGACATGACGCAAGAAAGCAATGTCAAATTGAGACTCCAAGAGCTGGATAATCTCGATGAAAGACGACTCGAAGCTTTACAAAGCATTGAGTTGTACCAAGCACGCATGGCAGGATCTTTCGACAAAAAGGTCGGGCAACGCGCCTACAAAAAGGGTGACTTGGTTCTTGCAGTAAAAAGACCCATAGTCTTTGCCCACAAATCCAAAGGCAAATTCGAACCAAAATGGGAGGGACCCTTCGTCATCGACAAAGTCTTCTCCAACGGTGCATACGCTCTTCTAAACATGGAAGGAGACAGATGTATGCTACCCATCAACGACAAGTTCTTGAAGCGGTACTACCCTTGAAGACTTCCTCAAACGGGTCAGAGCAATATCTACATGGCTAAAGCGTATTTCCAAGGTACTTGCTCATCAAACCCACCCCTTTTTGAAATTTTCATCTTTATGTTGAAGTTTCCAAAAAAAACCTATCTCTCAAAACAATGCTTACTTTCATCGTTTCATTGTTCAAAAAAAAAAAATCATCAAATCCAAAAATCCAAGTTTAGGAGCCTCTTCCCATACTTGACTAAAAATTTTCGATCCTTGAACCCAAAATTCATGGTTTGAAATAAAAATCGGGACTTAGGAATTTTCACCCTAGACCGCCTTGGCTTTTACAACCGAAATGGTTTATGACCCTCGTGTCTCTAAACAAAAAAAAAAAAAAAAATTGGTTTTTAGAAACCGTGGGGAAGCGACACTTAGTCGATACTCGCAAAACCCAAAAAACCGGAAGGATACGAACCCCATTCGATACTTCCACAACCCAAAAAACCGGAAGGATGCGAACCCCATTCGATACTTCCAAAACCCAAAAATCGCAAGGAAACAAACCCCATTCGATACTTGCAATTTTCAAAAATCGTGGAGAAGCAACAGACCAGTTGATATCCACAACCCAAATTTCAAAAATCGTGGAGAAGCAACACACCGGTTGATATCCACAACCCAAATTTCAAAAATCGTGGAGATGCAACATACCAGTTGCTATCCACAACCCAAATTTCAAATGGTTCGAGAAAACCTCAAATTTCAAAAATCGCGGAGAAACGACATCAAGTCAGTACTCGCAAAACCAAAAGTTTTGGGAAAAGCAGGGAAGCGACGCTTAGTCGATATTTGCACCCCAATTCGCGAGGAAGTGACGTTCCATCGATACTTGCAAAACCCAGCCCGCGAGGAAGTGACATTCCATCAATACTCGCAAAACCGAATGAGCAAGGAAGCGACATTCCATCGATACTTGCAAGACCATTCAGCGAGGAGGCGACATTTAGTCGATACCTGCATTTTGAAAACCAAAACTCGGCTATAAACGCCAAAATCCGGCTATAAACGCCAAAATTCGGCTATAAATGCCAAAACAAAAATTTTTCGGCTATAAACGCCAAAATCGACTTTCATGCCAATAAAAAAAAAACTTGGTTTTCAAAAAACTCGGCTATAAACGCCAAAATCCGGCTATAAACGCCAAAATCCGACTATAACTGCCAAAACAAAAATTTTTTGGCTATAAACGCCAAAATCGGCTTTCATGCCATCTCAAAATCGGCTCTCATGCCACAAACAAAATTTTTGGCTCTCATGCCATCTCAAAATTCAGCTATAAATGCCAAAAACAAAATTTTCCGGCTATAAACGCCAAATCCGGCAATAAATGCCAAAATTCGGCTATAAATGCCAAAACAAACAAAATGAAATTCGGCTTCTATGCCATTCCAAAATTCGGCTTTCACGCCATCCAAAAGAAAAAACTTTGGCTCTCATGCCACAAACAAATTTGGCTCCCATGCCACAGACAAAATTAGGCTTTCATGCCATTCAAAATTTTGGTTTTCAAACCATAAAAAATCAGGCTTTTCGCCACAAAATTGGCTTTCATGCCCAAAACAACCCTTTGACAAAAGGCTTTCACAAAATGACAACCTTTTGATCAAATCCTTAAACAAACATTCCCATCAAACTTTTGCTCAAAATTGTTTTCATCAAAAAATGATTTAAGTGGAAGGGGATACAAAAATATAGTACCAAAACTGTTTATACATAGAGGTACCAAAAAAAAAAAGAAGAAGGAAAAAGAGTCTGTCACAACCCAGGAGCTCAATCTGACATGGTTTTCAACCAAAGATTCAACTCCTCAAGCAGACCCTCGGCCTTGACCTCCAAAGTTTTTAGGCAACGCTCCTTCAAAATGTCCCCATAAAACGTGGCCGAATGCTGTGACCCATCTGCAGGACGAGGAAGTTCTTCCCAGAAGACCTGCCACTGCTCATGCTCCTGAGTCTTCCTCCGGACATTACCTTCGGCTTCCTCAACCTGGCGAATGAGAGTCCCCTCCTTGTCACGAGCCTCCACAATGGCGGTCCATTTGGCAGCAACCTCTTCCTCTAAAAGATCAAGACGTTGCCTAGCCTCAACGACCTCCTTATCAAGGCGGTCCAAGTCTTGCTTCAGCCCCATGATGGATAACTCGGTAACGTTCTTCTCCCGAACGATCTGCCTCCGAGTCTTCATGACCTCAGTCAGCTCAGCTTTGACTTTGCTGGAAGGTTTTATGAACATCTCATCAAAGAAGTCACCATCTGGGAAACTCTTGGTCTCAGTCCATTTGTTCCCCAAGGTGATGATCTCCTCAACAAAATCCTTGGCACTTGCGATGTCCAGACCGACTTCTTTGCTATCAGCGAGGATGTCCTGCACATGCTTGATCATGCCAAAACCAGCTTCCAAATGACCTGAAGAAAGAGTCTCAACCCATGAGCTCAAGACAGTCTTCAACACCTTCCTTGCTTACTGAAGGTGCAGTGCAGATGAGGATTCGCCATGCTCTGGTGCCCGACTGCCCACGTCATGCTCCATTGGAAGAGTAATCAATAAACTATTTCCAACGGAAGAAGCTGACTCATTGAAAGTGGAAAAAGCCCCTACTTCTGCATCAGCCGCAGGTATCCCCTGTTCTGGCTCTGAGGAAGACGGAGGAATCTCTCCTGCTGCTTCACAATCTGTCAAAGAAAAAAAAGAAAAAGACAAAAAGGTATGAATATAATGTTGTCAAAAATATATCAAGATTATTATTGCAAGTATACCTGCTTCGACGACCGGCGGAGTACTCTCTGCCTCTTTAAGCTCATCCGAAGCATCGTCAAAAGTTGCGTCCATGGATGGCTCGAAATCGTCGGAATCCTCTGGCAAGTCAGCTACATGTTAGCAAATGACAGCAAAAGAACACAAAAAAGCAAAAGCCAAAGCAAATCATACCAGGTGAAGGTTCTGGAACCACTCCAGAGTCCCTGGGCTCTTCCTCAGATGCCACGACTGGATCCATCATTGCCTCATCAGCCGAAACCTCAGGCATCACCAGGTCATCATCCTCTGCTAAACAAAGAAGCAGCGGATCAAGACAAAATCTTTTACAAAAAAAAAAGGAAGGAAGAAACAAAAGGAAAGAAAGGGGATCATACCGGCTATCTCCTCTTCTCTGCTTCTCTTCTCCGGAGGCTCGTCAGCATCCTCAGACACCTCCTCAGCAATGGTGAGAGGAACTTCAAGACCAGAAGGACTATCGTGCCGTCTCATGTTACGGCGTTGTCCTTTCCTCCTCTTGCCTCGGCGGGTTAATCTGCTCAACGATCCTACCACACTATCAGCATCAAGCCTCTCACAAGAGTCCTCACTGGATGGTCTACTTTTCTCAGTAGACTCCATGGAAGCCTTCGTATGCTCTGCCTGTATCATAGCATTGATCTCGGCCTCCTCCTCTTCCAGTTGTCTCAAGGCCTCACCAGGAATCCCTTGTGCAGCTTCTGATTTGATGATGTCCTGCCCGTTGAGAAAGCCTATCTTGTGCTTCTCTCCAGAAAGGAAGGCCAAAACTTCCTCCCGACGGACACCATCCGATTTGCCAAGACCTTTCCCAGGAGATTGCTTAATATCAAGCTCTTTCTTGGAAAGCCCCCGGTACACTGAAAAGCTCTCCACGAACCACTTCGTGAAGCCAGCAGTCCGGAAGGTGGGCACCTCAGGATAGGAAATCATGGCGGTAGTGTCCTCTGCACTGTAAAAAGCCCATGCATTTCTCCCATCTTACAAACCTCCAAAACGCTTCACCATGCTCGAAGGCGCTCCAACAACGCCTTGAGAGAAGCCAAGCTGCAATGCAAAACGCGAAGGGACATACGGTTGGATGTCGACGAAAAGATGTCTGCGGTACACCATCGTACCAACCCATATGTTAAAGAGCCACCTCTTCTCCGCGTCTGTCAAAGCATAGTGTCTTCCCGACCCTGCCCTGGTCGAATCACGGGAGACACCAAAGTCAAAAGCCTTCTTCCGCAAGCCCGGAGAAAGCTTCACTGAAGACTGCCCAATCTCAACGTCCCTAAATCGTCGGATCCTTAAACGGGCAGATAAAAGTGATTCGTGAACGGCTGTCCCTCTAGCCAAACGAATCATAAAGGGATCTTCGTCCTGTGCAACTCCCAAACGATGGAAGCTAGGACAGTAGTATACATACCACGAATAGAAGATATGGGCAGAAAACACCCTGTTCATGGGAAGCCCAAGCCAAACCAGGAAAGTAGCAGCTTGCAGTTCGGTACACAAATAGGAGTAAAGAGCAGGTACCAAAGCCAGCCGCTCTCCAAACGCCATCTGACAAGCCGGAAAAATACAGTGCGACCTGATGTGCGTTCCATCTCCTCCAACAAAAATAGCCTCACCCAGCCAGTAAGTGAGGTAAACAACGAGATCTCTTCGCAACGCAATGTCAAGACAAATGGCATCCGTGCTTGCGAAGAACTTCTTCAAATCTTCTCGCATAGCAGCGATCTTCTTCAAACTTGATGCTTTAGCCCTGACATCCTGGGCCATGACATCAGAAGAATCCCCGCTGTCAAAAAAGTTGGAGCTGCAACTTCTCCAACTACTGGATCTAACTTTCAAGCCCTCCTTCTCCCTAAAAAAATCATAGAAGGCAACAAGCTGAAAGTACACAAGCCTAAACTCCTCAGATTGCTCCTTAAGGACGCTGTCAATAGGCATAAACTCCTCATAGAGTTTGCCGAGGATAGGCAATCCGGTGTTGGCGCTCAGCTCCTTCAAAGAAAAACCAATCTCACCATTCGTCACAATGAAGGTGTTGGTTTGAGGAAGGAATGACTCCAGCATGGCTATAAAAGCCTCATCGGAGAAAACGACGGTTTGCCGAAAAGCGCGAACCGCGTCAAAAATCTTGGCCTCCCGAAGAACGGCCTCACCAATCCTCAAGGTGTGATCAGTCCATGACTCCCAGCTCGAGTCAGCACTGAAACGGCCACGAAGTCGAAAAGACTTCACCCAATTGCTGCCGTCACCCCGAAAAACGCCAAGGCCCACCGGTCTCAAATCGATCGATGGATGATCAGAACCTTGGTAGCCACTGGCTGGCATCAACATGTCCATACGGACAGGTGGCGTCTCTGCAAAACCGGAAGGTCCACCAACAAAAACCCCGGTCTTGATCACACTGGTCCTCTTCACGCAACTCGGAGGATCTTCCCTCTTAGGGCACGTGGGAGAGGCTCAGGATCGAGATGGTCCGATCAAAAGACGACCGGGTAGAAATAGTTCTCTCCTCACCATCTGCTGTGTAAGAGAACTGAAAACATCTCCTTTGGTATGTCAAGTCGTCGGGGACTGCATCACCGAAGAAGAAGGTAGGCTTGAGCACAACGCTCTGATCATCCGTAACCCAGGGACGGCTGCTTACCGTGATCTTATAGAACTCCTCATCCTTGAGAGCGATCAATCGCTGTCTCATCTCATCACGATTGAGGGAATCGCATTCTTCCAAGTTTTTCTCCACAAACCGGACCTTCTCCCAAGCCTGCTGAACAGCAGCATTGGAAGTCTAGCAGACCGACGAGGCGCGTCAGTGACAGGACCTTTACCCTTGTTTGTTCTAGAAGAACTACCTGCAAAAGATGGAAGAGAAAAGATCATTCAACATCGAAATGACAGAATTTTGCTACAAAAAATTCTAGCAAAATTTTGACATGGTTCCGGGGCAATTCCAACAAAAAGGAAAATACTCCAAAAAAGACAGGAAGCCTGAAGATGAGCTCAACATCGCTGCAAGCTCATAGTCAGTGGAGAATTCTCAAAGAAGGCTCGAACTCAACATCGTTGCGAGAACAAGCCAATCTCATCAAACTTCCACAAAATCTGGAAAAGAGCTCAACATTGCTGCGAGCTTCAGAATCCAAAAATTGCAAAACTTCCTCAAAATCCAGCAAGAACGAGAAAGAGCTCAACATCGCTGCGAGCTTAAAATCCCGATACTTGTAAAAGATTTTCAGGTGTGCATCATCATACTTCCAAATCTATTTACCAAAACTTATGCATCAAAAAATATCATCATACATTAGATGATAGGAAAACCTTGACCAAAGTTTGACCAATTCCAACCCAATTTAGTCAAAACCAATCAAACTTTGTCCAAGTCAAAAATCATGTTGGCTTGACCTAGAGACTCCAGCCTTCTATTTTTGATGCATCAAACAAAAAATGCATACATATTGAAATTGCATAGCCTCATTATCACAGTGAGCAAACAAGGAAAAAGAAAAAGAAAGAGAAAAAAAATCTCTGCAGAAAAAAAAAAAAGAAAATTTTTTTTTGGCCCACAGGCCGTGGCCCACTGCCACGTGGCAGTACGGTCAGGTCCGTACAGACCTGTCCATACAGCCAGAGAGAAAAAAAAAAAAAAAAAAGAGAAGAAGAGAAAAACGCTGAAAAAAAAAACAGGATCAGCGTGGAAAATAAAAAAACAGAAAGAAAAAAAAAGAGTTCACGAAAAAAAAGGGGAGAAAATCATGAAAAGAAGAAAAAAAAGAAAAAAAGGGAAAGAAAAAAAGAGAAGCACGAAAAAAAAAAAGAGAGAAAAACGTGCATGAAAAGAAAAGAAAAGAAATAAAAAAAAAGAAGAAAAGAAGAAAGAAGAAGAAAAGAATAAGAAGAAAAAAAATGATGAAGAAGCTACTTCTACAATGGAGATTCTTGACAAGGAAGAAAACTTACTTGAAGCCATTGATGGAGAAGAAGAAGAAAAAAGCTTGGAGATCCTTGAAGAAGAGAAAGCACTTCTTGCCTTGGGGAGCACTCTTGAAGATTTCTTGCAAAAAGAAAGTAATGGAGCAAAAGCACCAACCCTCTTTGCTTTTATAGAAGAGAGCAAGCCAAAAGAGGAAACAAAGAGAAAGAAAGAAGGTAAGTGCTAAAATTTAGCTACTTTCCCAAAGAGAAAGATATTTTGAGAGAATCTTTCCACAAAAAGAAAACTTGAGAAATTCTCTCCAAGTAAAGATTATTTTAGATATTCTTTACACAAAAGAGATATTTTTGGATATTCTTTACAAATATGACACTATATGAGATCTAGGCCATCTCCAAAGCCTAAGGTCCCATGGGTTAGCCCATATAAGCTAGGTTTGACCACCTAGGCACTAAAAGTGGCTTTTAGTCTAAATATTCCTCTTACCAAGAGCAAATAAAAAGAAAAGAGCAAAAAAAAAAAAAAAAAAAAAAAGAGAGTCCCATGCCTCTTTTGAGTTCATGGGACCATTCAAAAAAAAAGAGAAAAAAAAAGGAAAGTCTCATGAGTGTCCAAAAACCAAACCATCCAACCTCATGAACCAAATTGAGCCAAAATCTTGAAATTGACATTTCACAAAACCAAATTCCGGTCCCCTAGCTCGCCACATACAGCTTGTTAGGTCACAAGACCAAAACCAAAATCAAAATCCAAAACCAACAAACCAAATCTGACCCCCTAACCTGCCACATACAGCTTGTTAGGTCACAAGGTCAAAAACCAAAATCCAAAACCCAAAATCCAAATACCCCATGTCATTTTCAAAACTTTGCCTTGAGATGGTACGCGATCCCTCTCACTACCATAAAATTCCCCCGGAAACTCAGAAGGCTATTCAAAAAAAAAAAAAAAATGCTCAAGACTCTTGGTCAAGTTGGAATGTCTCCTCCAAGTTTCTCTTCAAGGCACATCGACTCCAAAAAGCTACGCGTCGCTGTACCTCGAGGGGGCATTTGTTGACACCAAAAAAGTCACTATGTATCCTCAAAATCAAGAAGCCTCCTAAAGCTGCATCCTGCTAAAAATAGGCAAGGCTACTTCAAGCATCAGATTTTGTCAGAATCAGATAGAAACTGAGAGATCCTTCAAGACAGCTAAAAGACGGGTACACCTGAGGTTTCGGGTCATTCCGACATCGTTTGGCCCAACTTTACTGCTCCGACAGCTAAATAAGCGCTCCCGGCGGTGACATCATCAAAGACACCAAAACTTTGATCAAAGCCTACGGATGACTCCAGAATGTCTCCAAAGGGCTCCATGCCAAATTTCAAGTCAAACCGACAACGTTTGACCCTCCATCAAAGCTCGAGCAGCAAAATCAAGCCTCCTGGCGGCGGGAACCACTGAAGCCATCACTCATCAAACAAAATACATGAGTGGCTCCAACATGCTTCCAAAAGGCTGCACGTCAAATTTCAGGTCATTCTGAAAACGTTTGACCAGGTTTCGATGCTCCGAGAGAAAATCAAGCCTACCGGCGGCGGAGCAACCCGGGACCATGACATCCAAAACGGAGCCCATGGAACATCTCAAAATGACTCCAATAGGCTCCCCGTCAAATTTCAGGTCAATCGGACATCGTTTGACCACATATCAAAGATCGACATTTTCCCCGCAGCAAAATCAAGTGAAGCATCGATGGGACCCCAAACGGCTTCAAAACTCAAATAAAAGCCCATGGTTGGTCCTACCCACTGCTCAAGAAGCTTCACCTCAATTTTCAGGTCATTCCGACATCGTTTGACCTAGTGTCGACGCTTGACGGAAAATCGGCTACAAAGTCTTCGGCTTTCCCGAAAAATAGGAAACTTTGTGCTCCGATTTCGCAAGGGTTCTCGTCAAGATTTCTCCAAGAAAATCAAGTCAATAATTGAGGAAAAATGTCAAGAAAAATACAGAAGAAAAAAGGAACGAAAAAGACGAAAAAACGGCCGAAAACGACGCTCGGCGACCAAACGGGCCGAAGCCCTATGGTCGCCGGCGACCTTGGCCCAAGGTCGCCGGCGACCCTGGGTGCATGGTCGCCCGATGACCCTGGAAATCCGGGTCGCCGGATTTTTCGCCGAATCGTCCGTTTTCCGATTCTTTTTGCGTTTCGGGTGTTCTGGCCTCTATGATTTTCTGAAAATCCAATGTTTGATGCTTGAAAACGATTGATCTTCGTCGACATCTCGGATCCGCCGTCAAAAGCATGAAATCATCACCGATCGCCTCAAGATCGCCAACCGGCTGACCAAGAAAGTGCACTTTCTGTCCGACCGATCGTGAAATCGACAAGACAGATGTCACCGGCCCACCAACATCAACTAATGTCTGAAATTGCATCGTAATCCGACATCAAACAATGCGTGGATCCACCTGTGATGATTGCAAGAAGAATCTCAAAAGGCACAGCGCGGCCCGCGACTCTTCACATGCCTTGGCAACCACTTAATAACGTTAATTGACCCATTAAAGCAGTCATTAACTCATTATTTTGGACGGCCCAATCAGAACCAAGCATTTGAGAGTTACAAATCCAAGCAATCATGGCATTAAACCCATGAAACTCCCATCATCATGAAGCATAAAGGTGATTAAATGCCCACTACCTTCATCGGCCAATCACAAGCCTTGAAAACGGAGTTACAAAATCGATTTGTAACTCCTCATCAATTCTTTCATCATGGCCATCAATGCCAATAAACACCTCATGGCTACCAAAAGCCTATAAAAGGAGGTCCATTCCAAGAAGAAAGCATGATGAAAAGAGATCCCAAGTGCAAGCTCTGAAAATTCAGAAAATCCAAGAGAGAGACGAAGTCCTGCTACTTTGCTCCCGGCAGCACCACAAGGTGATCAACGTCCGTTGGGGGGCCACCCCCCCAAGGTCACCTCCTTCTCCAACATGGCCTAAACGCGGCTTTTCAGCCCGTTTACTTGGTTTTTCATTGGATATAGGACATTCTCTTGGTCCTTGTCCTTTAAAAAACTGAGGTTAGGAGCCAAGCCAAAGAATCAAAGCATCACATGTTCTCATTTGAAGGACGATGGCGAAGCCCATACATGACTTGCGACCGTCGATCTCAACGTGTCCCCACAATCTCCTGAGAAGTTAGATCCCTTTTCTTCCTTTTCTATTGTAGTTTGTATTTCTTAAAGAGACAAAAAGAAATCACAATTCTTGTCTTTCATATTTGATGAGTTTTGTAAAAAACGCCTTTCACGGCAAACAAACAAAAACGCCTCTTACGGCATTTTAAAAAACTTGTCTCTTTTCTTAATATTTATGCAATTTGAAAAGTTAGAAAAAAGGATTGATTTCCTTTCCACTTGCGAAGGTGAATCTCCAGATTATCATCATTCCAAATTCCAAGTAGAAAGTAAATCTGGCATACCCGTACAAAAATGTTGATGCCCGAGATTTTCCCTCCTCCGCCGAGACCCAGGTCAGCCCCCAGGGTACGGAAGGAGAGGACGGAAGATTCCTTTCGGGTCCATCAAGCACTATCAAAGGCAAATCTCAATGTGAATCTCACCATCAAATGCAGCCTTAGCAACTTCCCATGTGGCAATACAGCTGTCACCAATACAGTTTATGAAGCAGCTTCATTCTCTGCAAACTTTCCCTGTGGCTACATGTGTCACACCAGCATCAATCATAGTCAACATTCATAAAGTGTTTTCATAAAATATTACGACATCAACTTTACCATAAATGATGTCCTTTTCATGCCTTTATAAGGCTACCTCCATTTCGAATCGAGAATCCATACAAATGCATATATAAATGTCTTAACATGAGCAAAGTCAATAATTGTAGGCTCATGTTTTGGTGTTCCACTACACCACCTCAATAAAGCTATGTTTTATTTCAAAACAGCCACTTTCAATGTAGTTACAAGCACCTGCATGTCAGATAATACAGTGATACAGACACGCAGCAGCCACCAATTATCTGCTACAGAAATACAGTGCAAGCATGCAGCAGCTACAGTAACAATTAGTAACTCTCTTCTTTCTAATTTAAATAGAAGTCTCACTTCGATTATAATTAGTAACTTACTATTACCACTATTAGAAGTCTCACTTCAAATAGAAATAGTAACTTTCTATTTCCTTTTAGAGTTCTACTATAATTAGTATCTTTCTAATAACTTGGGCTAGCGTGGGGACCACTAAGGATTCCTTAGAAAGCTGGCTCCAACTAGGACTCGCGACCCCACATCTCATGTGCAATCTGGGCCTACGGTTAATTGCAAATAACACCACTATATAAATGTAAATGAACTCCAGTCTTAGGAATAAATTACATAGAAGACCCTAAACTCCCCTATTACCACAAGTAGTCCCTTCTATTAATATCCATGGATCAATTGGAATAAATCTGTCTCTTCCAATCTTATTTTCACATCTCATTATTCTTGAGCCCCAATTTATTACAGTGATCATTAGTACCATCCAATTAACTCTTAATCGAGATGGGTGCACATTTAATAATGACAAATCCATTAATTGGTACAAGGGGATAATAGAGATAGATTCCATCTTGATCATTCAATGTTCCCACAGTCCTACTACCACATACCCAAGACACCGAGGTGTTGACCTACAGTCGGCCTCACTCATTGGTGACTCAAAGCAAATGAATAGATAGAAACTTGAGTTCATTAATGTCTCAGGATTGAGAGCCTATTGCTAGGGAATTATGAGAACGAACCTTATAATCGAGACAAAATTCCATAAGGTGCTTCTCATGGTCCTTCAATACATCCAATGTACCAGCACCATGATCCAGAATCTTCCATTCTAATGATCGAGTAAAAATTACACTATCTCATAGTGATCAAAGTGCCGCAACCTTATCTGATGAGATGCCCACTCTCATCACTGGTTGTGAAGATATTGAAGCATAAGATTTGTGACATATATCTCCCATGTGTGGATCTCATCCATACACAGATATCACATCTAATATACTAATGGGACCCGGTTCAACTCATGAATCATTATGTCAAGTATATTAGTCATGTGAAGTAATAAAATAACATTCATCTCATGAAAGTAAAGCATGATTTTATTAATAAATAAGGAAATTAATCAATTTATCATATCAACTGATGGATTGAGTCCATACAATCTAACAAGGCAGCCTGGTGATGGCGCTCAATTCCTTTAAAGAAAAACCTATCTCACTGTTCGTAACAATGAAGGTGTTGGTTTGTGGAAGGTAAGACTCCAGCATGGCCATGAACGCCTCATCGAAGAAAACCACGGTTTACCGAAAAGCTCGAACCGCGTCAAAAATCTCGACCTTCCTCAGAATGGCCCCACCAACCTTCAGGGTGTAATCAGTCCATGATTCCAAGCTTGAGTCAGTACTGAAACGGCCACAAAGTCGAAAAGGCTTCACCTAATTGCTACAGTCACCCCGAAAAATGCCAAGGCCCACCGGTCTCAAATCGACCGACGGATAATCAGAACCTTGGTAGCCACTGGCTGGCATCAACATGTCCATACGGACAGGCGACTTCTCTGCATAATCGGAAAGGCCGCCAACAAAAACCCTGGTCTTGATCACATTAGTCCTCTTCACCCAACTTAGAGGATCTTCCCTCTAAGGGCATGTGGGAGAAAGGCTCATGATCGAGATGGTTCGATCGAAGGTTGACCGGGTGGAAATAGTTCTCTCCTCACAATCTGTAGTGTAAGAGAACTGAAAACATCTTCTTTGATATGTCAAGTTGTCAGGGACTACATCACCAAAGAAGAAGGTAGGTTGGGCACAATACTCTGATCTTCCATGACCCAAGGGCGGCTGCTTATCGCAATCTTATAGAATTCCTCATCCCTGAGAGCGATCAATCGCTGTCTCATCTCATCACGGTTGAGGGAGTCTCACTCTTTCAAGTTCTTCTCAACAAACTGGACCTTCTCCCAGGCCTGCTGTACAGCCGCATTAGAAAATCTGGCAGATCGGCGAGGTGCGACAGTAACAGGCGCCTTACCTTTGTTTGTTCTGGAGGAACTACCTGTAAAAGAAAAAAAATCAATCATCAAAATGACAGAATTTTTTGCTAAAAATTCTAGCGAAATTTTGACATGAGTCCAGGGCAATTCCGAAGAAAGGGGAGTCACCCCAAAAAAGATAAGAAGCTTGAAGATGAGCTCAACATCACTGCAAGCTCATAGTCAATGGAGGATTCTCAAAGAAGACTCAAACTCAAACATTGCGCGAGATCAAGCCAGTCTTGTCAAATCTCCGCAAGAATAGGAAAGGGCTCAACATTACTGCGAGCTCCGAATCCCAAAACTTGTAAAAAGTTTCCAAGTATGCACAATCATATCATTCTCCCAATCCAAACTACAAAAATCATGCAGAAAAATTTCTTGTCATGCATTAGATGTTAGGAAACCTTGACCAAAGTTTGACCAATTCCAACCCAACTTGGTCAAAATCAATCAAACTCTGTCCAAGTCATTCATGTTGACTTGACCTAGAAATCCTAGCCTTTTGTTTGATGCAAAAAAATGCATGACCATCTTGAATTGCATAAACCGCATTATCATGATGAGCAAAATAAAAAGGGGGAGGGGGAAAACCCCTCAAAAAAAAAAAAAAAAAAAAAAAAGAGGGGAAAAAAAAAAAGAAAAGGGTTGGCCTATAGGCTTTGGCCCATGGCCACGTGGCCGTACGGCCAGATCCGCCAAAAGAAAAAAAAAACGTAAAAAAGAAAAAAGAGAAGAAGCACGACAAAAAAGAAAGAAAGAAAAAACGTGTTGAGAAAAAACGAAAGAAGAAGAAACAAAAGAAAGAAACAAAAAAAAAAAAAAAGAGAAAGAAAAGAAAGAAGAGGTTTTTTTCACCATCCTACTTCTACAATGGAGTTTTCTTGAAAAATGAAACTTACTTGAAGCCATTGATGGAGAAGGGAAGAAAAAGCTTGAAGATCCTTGAAGACGAAGAAAAGTTCTTGATCTTGGAGCACTTTTGAAGATTCTTGCAAAAAGAAAGCAATGAAGCAAAGATCCAATCTCCCCTTGCTTTTATAGAGGAGATCAAACCAAAAAAGGAAACAAGGAGAAAAGAAAGGAGGTAAGTGCTAAAAATTAGAAACTTCCCCAAAAAGAAAGGAGATTTGAGATATTCTCTCCCAAAGAAAGATACTTTGAGAAAATCTCTCCCAAAAACAAGGAAACTTGAGAGATTCTCTCCAAGTAAGGATATTTTTAGATATTCTCTAGCCACAAGAGATATTTTTAGATATTTCTACAAAATGACATCACATGAGATGTAGGCCATCTCTAAAAGCTTAAGATCCCATGGGTTAGCCCACATGAGTCAGGTTTGACAACCTAGGCACTAAAAGGGGCTTCCTATCAAAAATCCCTTTTACCAAGAGCATACAAAAAGGTTTCATACCTCTTTTGAGTTGATTGGACCATTAAAAAAAAAAGCCTCATGGGTTTCCAAAAATCCAAACCATCCAACCTCATGAACCAAATTAAGCCAAATCTTGAAATTGACATTCCACAAAAAACCAAATCATGGTCTCCTGGCTTGCCACATACAACTTATTAGGTCACAAGGCCAAAACCAAAAAAAAAAAAAAAAAAAAAAAACCAAATCCTGACCCTCTAGCTCGCCACATAAGCTTGTTAGGTCACAAGGTCAAAACCAAATCTGACCACCCAACTTGTCACATACAGCTTGTTGGGTCACAAGGTCAAAATCAAAAGTCAAACCCCGACCCCCTAACCTGCAACATACAACTTGTTAGGTCACAAGGTCAAAAACAAAAAAAGGCTTCTTGACCGCCTAATGTGCCACATAAAGCCTTTAAATTCATAAGGTCAAAAGGAAAAACCAAAATTCAAAAACCAAAAACCCAAATCCCCCATGTCTTTTCAATACTTTGCCTTAAGATGATACATGATCCCTCTCACTACCATAAAATCCCCTTGGAAACTCAAAAGGCTATTAAAAAAAAAAGAAGAAGAAAAAGCTCAAGACTCTTGGTCAAGACAAAGCTCTCCTTCAAATTTCTCTTTGAGGCACATTGACTCCAAAAAGCTATTCAACTCGTCGCTGTACCTCGAGGGGGCATTTGTTGACACAAAAAAAGACACTTTGCCACCTCAACATCAAGAAGCCACACGAAGCTACATCCTACTACAAACAGGCAATGCTACTTCAAGCGTCAAACCTTGTCAGAATCAAACAAAAACTAGAAGATCCTTCAAAACAACCAAAAGAGGGGTACACATGAAGTTTCAGGCCATTTCAACATCATTTAGCCTAACTTCACTCCTCCAGCAGCTAAACAGGCTCTTCCGACGGCGACAATGTCGAAGACATCAAAACTTCGATTAGAGGACACTGATGGTCCCAAAATACCTCCCAAAGGCTCCTTGTCAAATTTCAAGTCAAACTGACAACATTTGACCCTCCATCAACCCTCGAGCAGTAAAATCAAGCCTCTCTGAGGCGAGAACCACCGAGGCTATCACTCATCAAATAGAGCACGTAGTTGGCTTCAGCATGCTTCCAAAGGGCAGCACGTCAAATTTAAAGTCATTCCGACGACGTTTGACCCTACTTTGACGCTCCAAAACAAAATCATGCCTCTCGGTGGCGGAGCCTCCCGGGACCATCACATCCAAATCAGAGCTAATGGATCGTCTCAAAATGACTTCAATAGGCTCGCTATCAAATTTCAGGTCAATCGCACATCGGTTGACCACACATCAAAGCGCGGCATCTCCCTCACGGCAAAACCAAGCCTACTGTCGACGGAACCCCACACGGCTTCCAAACTCAAACAAAAGCCCATGGTCGGTCCTATATACTACTTAGCAGGCTTTACCTCAAATTTCAGGTCATTTCGACATCGTTTGACCTAGTTTTGACTATTGAGGGAAAATCGACAACAAAGTCGGCGACTTTCCTGGAAAATCGGAAACTTTGCTCTCTGATATGCAAGGCTTCTCGTCAAGTTTTCTACAGGGAAATCAGGACAAAATATGTACAAAAATGTCAGAAAAAATATCAAAGAAGAAAAGAACCGAAAATTAGGAGAAACGGCCAACAGACGGCGACCAAAAGGGGAAAATCCCCCATGGTCGCCGACGACCTTGCTCCATGGTCACCGACGACCCTGGAAATCCGGGTCGCCGGATTTCCGCCGGAAGGCCCATTTTTCTACCCTTTTCGCGTTTCGAAAATTCCAGCTCCTGTGATTTTCCGAAAATCTGATTCTAGATGCTTGAAATCGACTGATCTTCATCAACATTTCGGATCCGCGGTCAAGAGCATAAAATCATCATTGATCGCTCCAAGATCGCCAACCGACTGACCAAGAAAGTACACTTTCTGTCGAACCGATCTAGAAATCAACAAGACAGATGTTATTGACCCACTGGCACCAATCAATGTCTGAGGTTGCATCGCCATCCGACATCAAACAACATGTGGATCCATCGGCGATCATTGCAAGAAGAATTCCAAAAGAGACGCGGTACGTCCCGCGACTCTTCAAATGCCCTGGCGACCACTTAATGCTATTAATTGACCCATTTTATGACAACTTAATGCAGTCATTAACCCATTATTTTGGATGGCCCAATCAGAATCAAGCAAATTGGAGTTACAAATCAAATCAATCATGGCATTAAAACCATGAAACTCCTCTCATCATGGAGATTAAAGGCGATTAAATGCCCATCATTTTCCTTCAGCTAATCACAAGCCAAGAAAAATGAGTTACAAAATAAAAGAATTAAAACTTATAACTCCTCCCATCATGGATCATCAATGCCATCAATGACTTATAAACCACCCCATGGCTACCAAAAGCTTATAAAAAGGAGGGGTCATTCCATGTCAGACCCCGACCCAGGTTTAATATTTATTATTATTATTTTTTATCGTGATTAGTCTTTAAGTGGGATTAGAGGACGGTTAACTTGGATTTTTAGTTAGATTAGAATTTTGAATAGCTTTGGGGAATTTTGAGCGCGTTGAGTCTATTTTGACCAGGCACTGGATGGCCCGTGTGACGAGTGTCCGTGTGGGGAATCGACTTTGGTTTTTGGAAAAATATTGATTTCCAAATTTTTGGATTTGTTATTTTAAGCACAACAACTTTTACATTCACTCCGTTTGCATTTGAACCTTCGAAATTGCGTTTTTCAAGAAAAAGGACAAGACAATCTTTTCACACCCAAATCTGTGCATAAATTTTGAAATATAAAAATCATGAGGAAAATATACTTTTTAAAAACTAGATTTTTCGATGATCGTTTTTATCTTCTTTGTCAACTTCATCCGGGACCCACAAACAAGAGTTTTAAAGCCTTGAAGTTTTATGGCCATTGGGACCCACAATTTGACTCAAACCCACTTATAAAAAAAAAACCCCGTTGAGTCTTCTTCTTCCCTCATTCTTCCTGCAACGAACCAGAGGCTTTTCTCCTCTTCTTCACAACTTCTCTCTTATGCGTGCTATAGCAAACTCACTCAAATTGAAGAACAAATTTCATCAACCTTCTCCCCATCTTCCAAGCTACCCATTGATACCATCTTTGTGAGATTTCAGCTGGGATTTTTCCCTTCTTCAAGCTCCTCTTCTTTAGAGCTTCTCAAGGTCTGCAGCTGGCTGTGTAGGAGTTATTTGGATTGAACTTGAGGCCCATTTCAGTTGAGGCAAGTGAATAAATTAGATTGGGATGCATGCAAATAAAATGGGTCTTCTTCTCAAAGTTTGGTTGAATTATTTTTCTTAGACTTGGAAGGATTATTTTCTCAATGATTTGGTTCAGGTTATATATATGATTTTGTGCAGGGAATGGTTTAATGTGATTTATTATAAGTTGCATTTTGTTGTTAAGATTTTAGTTCTGTTTTGGTAAAAATGGAAATTCAATTGGTAACTTCTGTGTTTATCTACTTGAATTCTGAAGTTTTGCTTTCTTTCTCTTTGATATGTGATTGGAATGAATGGGTGATTGTTTGTGATTGAAGGGAGTTTGATGGCAGTTAATAGGAGTTCAACATGTTATAAATAAGAGTGGGCAACTGATGAAGGAGAGTTAAAAAAAAAAGAGAGAAAAAGTACAGGAATGTTGCTGCACAGAACGGGCAGACAGAAGCCCAGGCTCACTCAAGCGGGCCTGGCTTCTGTGACAGCCCGCTCGAGCTGGCCTAGGTTCTAGCCCATACTGGATTTTTGTGCAATTTAAGGGCCTGTTATGTAATTTGAGGCCCGGTTCGAGTATAATAATTGCCTAATGACTTATAAATCATCGAGAATCGAGAATGTGACTCCGAATCATTCTGTTTGAATAAAACCCATGGAGAAAGTTGAGTAATTAAATTACCCGGGGATTTTCTATTAGTCTTAATAGACACTGTATGCCCTCAATTGTCGGAGACCTTCAGAGACACCAACCTCATAATTTATAACCGATAAGGGGACACTAAGTGTGTATCGAGACGGCCCCAGTAAGCCCATCAAACCCTATCAATCATCTTAATCATCTCATTCCAAGTTAGATAAATTAAATGTTTTCTCATAAATCGTTTTGAAATAAATTGAATGGTTCGCCACATTTGGAAAACAATGAAAAGGCTACTCATCTGATTTGTCTTGAGATTTGTATGACTGTTTTAATATAGAGTAGTCTTTTTTATCAGTTTGGATTACATTTAGTAATTTGAATTACATCATTTTGGATTTGAATCGGCACCACTAAGCTTGGGTCACTTTATCGGATTGATTACCCGGCTTAGGATCCTAAAATTATGATTTGCCAACTACAGTTTGGACTCTGTCTGTTTGCTCCAGCCATGGCAACAGTTTCGGTTTGTTCCGGCCATCTCGTATGGCGACGGTTATCTGTTTCGGCCATTTCATATGGCAACGGTTATCTGTTCTGCTCATCTCGTATAGCAACGGTTATCTGTTTCTGTGCTCTTGTTACTTCGGTAATAGGAGAATATAACTAAATGTGGTTTGCCAATATTTTGATTATTTGTCAGTCAGTTTGAAATATTTTAAATATGAAATTCTCTTATTTGTACAGAAATGGTTTATTTGATTTGTTCATTACATATGTTTTGTTTCAATTGCTTTTTTATGATTTTAAATATGGCATTTATAAAACTTGTATATCTTATCTGATTTATTCATCTGCCAAACCGTCGTGTTTGATACTTTTCTGTTTGGGGTTAGATGTCGGACCTGCAGCCATTGAGGCAGAGTGTGTGCAGGAGGTAGTAAGGCCTTCGGTGGAGCACAAGTGGTAGCCAAATGATGTCATGTAGACATCATGTTGGGTCTGGAGTTTCGATAACATCTTTTGAGGAGAGACTCTTTGGGAACTCTGTTTATGGCCTCTGATGGCTTTGTTTGGTTGTATAACTTAAATATACTTTTGTGATGCTCACGACTTTAATTAACCTTGGGTTATGCTATGTATATATTCCTCTTCCGATACCAAGCTTGTGTACTTATCTTACGTTACATTTGATTTTTATTTTGCTACATGCTTCCGCATATCATTATTTGTTGTGAAATTCATTAATTGGTTGTGATGGATCATCTGGAATCCTCACCGCGGAATCCTGTGGGAAAATAATTAGTGCGTGCGGGCAGAATTTTATGACCCATCACGCCGTGTTCCCGGATTAAGGACTTGATTATCAGGGCCTCGGTCCGGGGCCTCTCGGTACAATAGAATAGAAAATATGGCATACCCGTACAAAAAAATGTTGATGCCCGTTTTCCCTTTCCACTCCGCCGGCCTCTCGGTAGCCCCGGGACGGAGGTGAGGGTGGAAAACATGAAAAGCCGAGTCCATCAAGTTGGCACACTTGGTGGGACTTCGTTCATTTGAGAACATGATGCTTGGATTCTTTAGCTCCTTTCTAATTGGTGGCCTATGTTGGATCTTGCACCAAAAAAAAAAAAAACATGAGATGGGATATTTTTTGGAAATCTCTATCCTTGAGTTTATTTCCACTCTTTCTCATTTCACAAAATAAAAAAAAAAAGGAAAATTGATTTCTCGCTCTTGGATTCATTTTTGAGAAACTTTGATCCTTTCCTCTCCGAATTGGGTAGCTTGTAGAAATGTTTGTTGTTATTGTTCGTATCTGAGAATAGGTCATTCTTTTTCTCTTTGATGAGTCCGATAGGGATTTTCCAAAAAATAAACAAAAAAAAAAAAAAAATCAGTTTTCTCTCTTTTGGATTCAAATTAGAGAAACTTTGGTTCTTTCCCTTTCGGACAATGGCTCGTGAAAATCGTTTGTAGCCAACATTTGATTTGGAGAGGCCATTCGCTCTCTTTGATCGATCCATTAGAGATCCTCCAAGAAAAGTTTTCAAAAAAAGAAAGCCACTAAGGTTGCACCGATTGCGTTCTTTGACCAAAGTGGAACTAAGAAAAGCCTTGTCCAGAGTGTGGAGACAGCTAGACTGTTTGAGGCAAGCTTCCTAACGGTTCATTAAGTAATCCTACCTTTACCTAGGGGTTGATCTATCTACTAAGGTTTCATAAGACCGAATTGGAAACCTATGTGTGCTCTTTCAAAAAAAAAAAAAAAAAACTTTAAAAAAAAAAAAAACTTTCAAAAGAAAAACTTAAAAAAAAAAAAGGCTTCCGTCATCTTTGGGTTCAAATCTGCGGAATCTTGGTTCTCTCCCTTTCAGACAGTGGCTCTCGAAAATTGTTTGTAGCTTATGTTCAGATTGGAACACCATTTGCCCTCTTTTATGAATCCAATTTTGACCTTTCAAAAAAAATCCCATATCGTGTCCATTCCAAGGATGCGATTTACAAAATTGTGCCTAGCAATGCTACTACGCCCTTTCGGGTCTAATGTATTCGCGACTGACACATTTGTATCCAACCTTATATCATCTTACCTTGAGTGAGTTTCGCTTCTCGGTAATTTTATTGAAGGTTTACAATTGCTTCTATCAGTCACTGGAATGCTCACTCTGAGCCTCCAATACTTGCGATTAAAACAATTATACCCTCTATGGCTTTTTGCCTTCTTCACTTCGCTTGAACTGGGCCCTGTTCCCTCGAGCTATTTGAAAAGACAAAACCATAGTTCTTTTCCATTTACAATCACCAAATTCTTGTGATTACTAATAGATGTGGTCTTATTTCAGAAGTTTTCCAAACTAACAATGGCAGCTTCATTAACCATCACCTTTGATGAGAACAAGTACCAGCTCATATTTCAAGAGAAGCAGAACAAGCGCACCCATAAGTGCCCTGCTAACTGCCGGAACGTCATCTTCCTCGGCAACTCTCAGAACACCGGGTCGACCTCTACTCCCTGGACCATCGTCTTTAGGTCATTGGGACCATTCCCACTTCCTGTAGAGGAAGCCGCACCCGCCAAGAAGCAAAGGATCGCCCCGTAACGTGTCACTGCCATGACACCAAGGGCAAACACAAAGGAGCCTGAAGCCCATGGTAACCCCACGAAGCTTCAACCTGCAAAGAACCAGGTCTACCCCAAGACTTGGTCCCCAAGACCTTCACCAAAACAAATGAGGTCTCGAACATCTGCAAAGCCAGTTTACCTGGCCCCTCTCAAAGAGAACCGCTTCTATCCTCTTGCATACATGAAGGAGGAGAGACTAGTCTCTCACCTGACAAAAAAATCGACCCACCATGAGTCTGCTTGCTCCTACAAGTGAAAAATCAAATCGTACATCACAAGGCCTCTGTAAGAACCTGCCAAGGCCTGCACTCCTGCAGTTTGACCCTTCATCTCAACAGGGGTTGAACTCACCAAATTCGAAGCTTCACTACGACAATTGAAGGACCGGGTCCAGATCCTGTCCATGACAAGCTTCAAAGAAGACAGGTTCGGCTGTTGCGCTCGAGGGAGCACATCCTTCAATACCAAAGCCCAGCCAGAGTTGACCGAAGCTCAAATTGCCAGTCGCATACGTCGCCACATGTCATATCGACAAAAGAGGCTAGAAAACCAAAGGAACTAGCATCCTATTCTCCAAATCTCCCACAAATGGGTCGAAAAAGAAATACCCAACTAAGTTGCTACTATCCATACGGTTGGCAAAACCAGAAGATGCCAGAAGTCAGCAACTAAACTTCATGTTCGACGTCCACTGACTTGCAGCTTCTCCCGGACATGAAGACATCTGGAAGAATCTTCTACTCGTTCAAGCCAAGGACAACGGAGTAACCCTTCCTCAAACTCTTCAAGAATGAGCCCTAGCTCAGTCACCAGGACAATTTCTTCATTCGAATCCCGAGCGATGAACGTCCTGGCTACAAATTCTGAACCACCTCGCAATCCACGTCTTGATAAAACAACCACACTCATCCAACAATTGGAGCAAGGTCAACAGAGAATTGAGGCTCTGAAGGAAAAGTTTTTTCTCACTTTTCAGCGTCAAGAAAATAATCAATCTCCTCCGAATCATCAAGATGACAATGGAGAAGATAATGAGTCATGCGCCCTCACCAAAAAGGACGTTTACAACATCCTCGCCAAAGCAAAAAAAGAGGATACACTAAAGTAACATGGGATCAAGCCACCATATCCCTTATGGATGGTTTCGGTCCGGTTCCCTACAAAATTCAAACAACCCACTCTCCAAATATACACGGGGAAAGGTTCAGCCAGACAACACGTCATCTGCTTCAAAATCCTAACAGGAGCTATCGTAGAAGATGTCCTTAAGATCCGTCTCTTTGCAAGTACCCTAAAAGGTACCGCCTTCAATTGGTACGCCACTCTACCAGAGAATTCCATTCAAAACTGGAATATGCTGGAGACACGCTTCCTGACCCACTTCAAAGGTGAGGATCATCTTGTTACTAACGCACAACTCTGAAGCCTAAAACATGGAGAGAATGAGTCAACATATGACTTCGTTCACAAGTGGAAAGTGATGGCATACGAGTGCTTAGCTGTACTGCCACAAGCGTCGCTGGTCGACATCTGCCATAACAACGTGAGAGCAAGAATCCGCTCCATGATCATCGGCAATAAATCAAAGAACCTGGGAGAACTTCTAGAAGCCTCTATGGAAGCTGAAACAGTGATCAAAGACCTCAACAGTCAGAAATCATCGAAGAAAGAGCCGACTACCATTACGACCTCAAAACCGAAGAAAAAAGAGGTTCTTAATGTACAAACCAAGTCAGCTCCTCAATAGCCAAAGAAAAGTAAAAATAAAGCTACAGGTAATAAACCTTAACTCTCTGACGCCTTAAAAGAATGAGTAGAGAAAAAATACCCGTTCGATGAAGATGTCGAAGAAATCTTCGAGGCACTTTTAGCAAATGGCAAACTCACCTTGCCGGACCCCAAAAGACCGAGAGATGTTGGCAAAACCAATGATCCTCGGTATTGTCCATACCATCAAATTGTCTCGCATCATCTCAATCAATGTTTCGTTGTGAGAGAAAAGATCAACGAGATGTGGAAAAACAGAGTCATCACCTTTGACAAAAACTATGGGTTTGCCTCCGTCAACATGGTGTCATGTGGACAAACTTCAAAGTCATTAAAGGAGAAGATCAATACTTCCTTCAAGGTGATAAAAATGTCTCAAACATCTGAAAAGTTGGTTCCTTATCCAACACCAGACGGACAACCTATATGGGTGCATCCCAATCTCCTTGAAGATGAAAATTGGGAGATCGTCAAAACAAAGCCGACTGCTCAACAGCGAAGGTAAGCTAGGAGAAATCTCTGCAAGCTCAAACAGCAGGAGAAAGATCAACCAAAACAAGACATTCATGAAGAGACAGAGACCTCTACCGCTTCATTGGGGACAACGGAAGAGTCCGTTCCCAAGACTTCAAGGGCGGCAAGAAAATTCACCCCACCACAGCTAAGAAATGAAGCTACGCAGACGGCATCATATTCTTGCAACTCGGTAATTGGATTCTCCATGAATGGATACGAGTCCAGTAACACTGCTAGTGACACTGACGAGTGGGAGGAATCCCTTGAAATAGAAGAATACCTCTCCGACGAAGAATGGATTCATAAATCTCACCTTATGCCAGTAATCTGGTTTAATCCCTTACAGCCACAAGGATCCTGATCCGATGATGAAGAAGACCAAGAGGCTGTTCAAGAAAATATTATCGATCCAGCACCTGCCAATGCTCCAGTGGAACCCAACATTGATGAACCACAAGGAGCAGACAAAGAAGAAGATTTGGCTCCTATGCCTGATCTTGAGGGATATGTAAGGATCTTGCAACGTCTAGCCATAGAACAAGAGCAAGATCGCATCAACAATCTTCGTCGCAATAAAAATCCAGAATCGGAAGTCCTTGAAAATCAACAGGTACCTCCTCCCTTAACTTCTGAAAATGGAGAAAACTGCTGGATCGATGATCCTCTTACATCTGAGGATGAATCCGATTTCCAACAGTCTATTCTGGGGCATCTCCTATCGAGGCAACATGTAATGTGATAATTCAGGATGATAGTGCCTCTGAAGCTTCATCTGCCAAAGACACCTACTCCCCATCTGGTAGTATATCTTCCGGAGCTACATCTTCTCAGGTGACTTCCACTGAGATATCACCTTCTCAGCCTTCGTCCCTTGAAACTGTGACATCAGAACTCACACCTCTTTTGACCGATCATCCTGAAGAAACTCCAGCCGATGAAGTCCTCTTCAATGAAAACCTGGTCAACTAGTCCCAGATACCCGACCTCATAGGTGATGTCTGGATCGATAAATTACTCAACAAGGAAGAAAAGTTGCTGGATGCTGTTCTGAACTTGTTCCCTGAAAATGCTCCATGCAACGCAATCACCGAGAACGGTAATGCTGTTACAGAGACGTCTTCAGCAAATGAGAAGGATCAACCCCCTAATTCCGAGGGTGAACTTCCAAACGAAGAACCTTTTCCAGAAGCTCTTGAAGTTTGTAGTGGTACCCACTCTGGTCAGGATTACTATAAAAATTAAAAACTACCTTATTCTTCTTATGTAAATCCTTCGAGAAAGCAAGTTGTAAACGTCCCAAGTGGCAAAAATAATGAAAATGTAGGCCCCAGGGAGGCTTTCAAGTACGACTTGATTAAGCACTTCAAACACATGCTTGCACGACTGCACATCCTTGATTTATTATGAATGTCTCCACACACTCGTGATAATCTCATTTCAGAACTGCAAAGACTGAATGCGGATGTCGATAAACATGCCCCACAAATCCTACAAATTGAAATGGACTATAGGCTCAAAAAATCAATTGCTTCCTCAAAGGAGAAAAGAAGAAAACCGAGAGATCAAGCATTGAATGCCTCTCGGTCTAGAAAGCAGCAAGTGCAACCATCGCCTATGATAAGGATGACCTCCTACTAGGCGAGACAAAGCACAACCGACCCATGTACTTCGCAGGGTACATCAAAGAGATGCCAATACACAGAGTCCAGATCGATCCAGGTTCTACGCTCAACCTCATCTCTACTTCGGCACTTGAAAAGCTGGGCATTCCACCTAGCAAGCTGAGTCACACATCTATATCCATCTTTGGATATGATGGGAGCACTCAAAGGCCTATCGGCAAAATCAGGTTCAAGTTGCAAATCGGTGATCTTGTCCATGAAGTCATTGTATATGGGATAAGAACCCCTTCATGTTACAACATCCTTCTTGGATGCCCCTGGATACACGAAAATGGTATCGCCCCTTCAACTTTACATCAATGCATCAAGTTCGTTGGCAACGACGGCTTGATATATCAGGTGTTTGCGGACAAAAAGCCTTTCAAAGGCAATGACATTCATTTTGCAGATGCTCAGATGTACGAAGATGAAAAGGAGGAAAAAACAACACCCTTTGCCGAAAATCTCCAGAAAGAGAAAGGCAAGGCTCCTCAGCAATCGTAGGAAGAAAACAAACCTTTCGGTAAATCCAAAGAGAACAATCTATCTCCCTTTGTTGTCTCTCTTAAACCATCCAAATCTTTGATCCAAATCTTTGGTGATCACCACCAAAACAAAGAAGACAAAACAAAAGACTGGGGGCAAGTTTGTTGTCTCCTTCGTGTCTATCATACACGACATTGATTCAGAGCTAGAAGATGATACACCGTCAAGCGAAGATGATACTCAGCAAGTCCAGCCTGCTCTCATTCCATTGGAGACACCTGCTGACGTAGAAGACCCTGCGTATGCTTTCTTCATCATTCCGACAACTACGGCAGAAGAAAAGTCAATCTTCTTCCACAGATCGGAAACTTCTTTATCAAATTCTTCACTTGAGCCTTTCCAAAACAAAGGTATGCCTCAGCTATCCCTGTATAGTCCAATGGCATAAGCTATCATGAAGAAAATGGGCTATGATGCTCAGAATCCAATCAATTTGGGAGGAGGCCATGTTATTCTTACACCATTGGAACCCACCCTGACCAGAAGTCAACCAGAGGATTGGAAACTCCACCGTCATAAAGACAACTCTTCACATGGGTTGGGGTATGATCCCAACACTCCCATGAGACAGTTGACACAAAGGCTACAAAGTTGTTTTGCCGACCAAGCCTCAACATCTCGTGTTCATGAAGACATTGATCTCCCTGGATATCTCTTTGAAGAATCACCCCTCAAGGATCCAGGAAGCTCATTCAATCGGTACAATTTCCTTGATAATGAAGAGGAATTGTCCGACAACACAGAAATACAGATTTCTGATCTAGAAGAACCATCATCTCCAAAAGAAGTGCCCTACTTCGACCCAGTTTCAACAAATGATTGGGACTATCTCATAGAAAGTCTTGAGAAGAGTACTGATCAAGAAGACCCATGGACAAAAGTAGAGCCTTGGTCTGAAAACACCTTTGGAACTTCAGAAGGCCATGTTTAGTGTAAGCCTCCGAAAATATTGTGGAGAAACCACCTTCAAACCTTGCAACAGAAGATCATGTTCAAAAGATAGACTTAGGGACACCCGATAACCCACACCTGTATTCATAAGCAAGAATATAAAGGATGATGAGTTACCCGAGTATATCTCTTTTCTTCATGAGTTCGTTGATTGTTTTACATGGTCTTATGCCAAAATGCCTGGCTTAGACCCCAAAGTAGCAGTCCACAAACTCAATTTGCAAAAATAAATCAAGCATGTCAAACAAGGCCAAAGAAGATTCCATCCTGACGTGATTGACAAAATTGAACAAGAAGTTCAGAAACTCAAAAGCGTTGGCTTCATAGGCAAGGAACTGCATCCTGAATGGTTAGCCAACATTGTCCTCGTGACAAAGAAAAATGGGTAGATTAGGGTTTGTATTGACTATAGAGACCTAACTAATGCGTGCCCTAAAGATGAATTCCCGCTCCCCATACCGGAGGTGATGATTGACAATACCTGTGTATTCGAGCAAATGACATTTATGGATGGCTTCTCTTGCTACAATCAGATAAAGATGCATCCTGAAGATGAAAAGCATACATCATTTCGGACAACGTTTGGCATGTATTGTTACACTGTCATGCCATTTGGTCTGAAAAATGCTAGTGCAACATATCAGAGGGCTATGATGAAGATATTCCAAGATATGTAGCACAAGATGGTCGAATCTATGTTGATGACCTCGCCATCAAAAGCTGAAGAAAAGAAGACCATCTCAAAGATCTTCGAGAAGTCTTCCTACGATTTTGCAAACACAAACTGTGGATGAATCCACTAAAATGCTTCTTCAGTGTCTCATCGGGTAAGTTTCTCAGATTCATAGTTCGGAAAGATGGAATAAAACTTGACCCCACCAAAGTCAAGGTATCCTAGAAATGCCATCTCTAAGGACCCTAAGAGAACTAAAAGGGCTTTAGGGAAGATTGGCATACATCCGACGGCTCATCTCCAATCTGTCAAGGAAGTGCCGTCCATTCTCTCGTTTGATGAAGAAAGGTGTGGACTTTGTTTGGGATGTTGAGTGTGAAGCTATATTTCAAGACATCAAAACATACCTGACCAAACCTCCAGTGTTGGATACCCCCATAACTGAAAAACCATTCATCTTGTACACAAGAGCCCACGATTATTCTTTAAGTGCTCTACTCGAACAAGAAACCGACAAAGGGAAAGAAACTGCTCTATATTACCTCAGGCGCATGCTAGTAGGTGTAGATTATCATTACTCTCCAGTCGAAAAAGAATGCCTTGCAGTGATGTTCGCAGTATAAAAGCTACGTCACGATCTGCTGTTCAACACAGTCTACCTGATTTCAAGGATCAACCTCTTAAAGGTCCTCATCACAAAAGTAGGTTCTCTCAATGCTCGACTGGCAAAATGGTCCATCCTTCTATCGCAATTCAATATTAGGTATGTACCATAAAAAAACAATCAAAGGCCAAGCTCTAGTGGACTTTTTCGCAGAGCATCCATTGTCTAAAGATTCTCCACTCAGGGATGATCTCCCAGACGAACCTATCTACACTGTGGGGACTTCCTCACCAAATGTTTCATGGGATATGTACTTCGATGGCGCAACCAGGACAAATGAAAAAAGAAAGCAGATATCAGGAATTGGCATTCTCTTCGTTAGTCCCGAAAAATACTTGATTCCACACGCTTTCTCTCTACTGGAACCATGTTCAAACAATGCAGCTAAATACCAAGCCTTGATTGTAGGATTGGAACTCGCCCTCAAATACAGCATCACCATGTTGGAAGCTTTTGGGGACTCTCAACTGATTGTCAACCAGATGAATCAGAAATTTGAAGTCAGGAAGCCCGATTTGTTGCCATACTACAACAAGGCGCAATTGCTTCGACAAAAGTTTGACATCTGTCACATCACCCACATCCTCAGAGGTGAAAACATCAGTGCAGATGCCTTGGCTGAACTTGCCGCATCCATGGCGATCCAAGAAGGGGAAAACATGCAAATTACAGTGTGTCAAAGAAGAATTATCCCTCCTCTTAACACACACCAAGCAGTTGCTAAATGCCACCATGTGGTTGGAAGTCGGATATCCATCCTCAAACCTCCGATCGGTGACTGGAGGGATCCGTTCATCGATTACACTATGTTCGGAATCCTACCTGAAGATCCAAAAGAACGGGTAAGCATTCAAAGACGAGCCCCAAACTTTCATTTGGATATTCCTTGAAAAACACTTTACAGAAAATACTACAATGGAGTACTTCTACGCTGCTTATCGCAACAAGAGGCAGAGGAAACTCACAAAGAAGTACATGCTGGTCTTTGTGGAGCCCATCAGGCTGGTCCTAAGCTCTATGGTCAAATTAAAAGGTTAGATTATTATTGGCCTACCATGGTAGCTGACGCAATGCGATTTACTAAGCGCTGCCAACAATGCCAAATTCATGGAGATTATGTCCACATGCCTCCAGAATGGCTACATCCTATAGCGATTTCATGGGCTTTTGAAGCCTGAAGCATGGACATCATAGGTCCTATCTCCCCCCCCCCCCCCCCCCCGTCAAGCAAAGGTCATCACTTCATCTTCGCCACTACGGATTATTTCTCTAAGTGGTCAGAAGCATTTGCGCTCAGTGAAATGAAGACCTCATCAATCCTTCAGTTCTTGCACACCAACATTATTTGTCACTTTGGCATACCTAAAAGAGTCGTCCATGATAACGGACCACAATTCCAGGGTCACAGATTCTACGGGTTCTACGACAAGTACAAAATCCAAAGTTGTCCTTCGACTCCATATAATCCGGCAGCGAACGGACTAGCAGAAGCCTTCAACAAGACACTCTGTAAAATTCTCAAGAAAATGGTCTCTAGACACAAAAGAGATTGGGGCGACAAATTACCAGAAGCTTTATAGGCCTATCGAACCACCGTTCGAGGACCAACCCATAGTACACCATTCTCATTGGTCTATGGATGTGAAGCTGTTGTCCCTTTGGAAGTACAAATTCTTTCCTTAAGGATATCTTTGCAAAATGAAATGACGCAAGAAAGCAATGTCAAGTTGAGACTCCAAAAGCTGGAAAATCTCGATGAGAGACGGCTCGAAGCTCTCCAAAGCATTGAGCTTTACCAAGCACGCATGACAGGATCTTTCGACAAGAAGGTCAGGCAACGCGCCTACAAAAAGGGAGACTTGGCTCTTGCAGTTAAAAGGCCAATGGTTTTCACCCACAAATCTAGAGGCAAGTTCGAAACAAAATGGGAAGGACCCTTCGTCATCGACAAAGTCTTCTCCAACGGCGCATACACTCTTCTAAACATGGAGGGAGACAGATGTATGTTGCCCATCAACGGCAAGATCTTGAAACGATACTACCTTTGAAGACTTCCTACACCGGGTGAGAGCGACGCCTACACAGCCAAAGCCTATTCATAGGTTCTTGCTCTTCAAACCCACTCCTTTTGAAATTTTTATCTTTACGTTGAAATTTCTAAAAAAGAAAACTCTCAAAACGATGCTTACTTGCATAGTTTCATTGTTAAAAAAAAAATCCAAAATCCAAGTTTAGGAGCTTCTTCCCGAATTTCACCAAAATTTTTGATCCTTAAACTCAAAATTCATGGTTTGAAACAAAATCAGGACACAGGGATTTCCACCCTAGTCCGCCTAGGCTTTTACCACAAAAGATGGTTTTGATTCAAAATTTATGACCCAAGTCAGTACCCACAAAACAAAATTTTTGAAAAGCAAGGAAGCGACGCTTAGTTGATACTTGCACCCCAATCCGCGAGGAGGCGGCATTCCATCGATACTCACAACCGAATGAGCAAGGAGGCCACGTTCCATCGATACTTGCAAGACCATTCAGCAGGGAAGTGACTTTTAGTCGATAATTGCATTTTTAAAAACCAAGAATCGGATATAAATGCCAAAAAACCCAGCTTTCACACCAAAATTGGCTATCAATGCCATAAAAATCGGCTATAAACGCCAAACCCTGCTATTAATGCCACAAAAATCAGCTATAAACGCCAAACCCAGCTATCAATGCCATAAAAATCGGCTTTCACGCCAAAATCAGCTATAAATGCCAAAAGCCCGGCTTTCACGCAAAAAAATTTTGCTTTTATGCCAAAAATAAAAAATTTGGCTTCCACGCCAACAAAACAAAACTTGGTTTTCCAAAAAAATCTGGCTTTCACGCCAAAAAAAAAAAAAAAAAAAAAAAAAGAAGAAGAAAAAATCTGGTTCCCATGCCAAAAACAAATTTCGGCTTCCATGCCACACAAATTTTGGCTCTCATGCCATAAGCCCAAGTTTTGGCTCTCACGCCATCATCCCAAATTTTGGCTCTCACACCACCATCCCAACTTTTGGCTTTTATGCCACAAAATCCGGCTTTCATGCCATCACAAAATTCGGCTTTCATGCCATCTCAAAGTTCGGCATTCATGCCATCAAAAAAAAAAAAATAAAACAAAACCCGGCGTTTTGCCACAAAATCTGGCTCTCATGCCAAAACAATCATTTGACAAAAGATTTTCACAAAATGATAACCTTTTGATCAAACATGAAAGTTCCGGATCCTTACCCTAGAGGGGGGGGGTGAATAGGGTGAGCTACAAATTGATTTCCAATTTTAATTTTCTTCAAATTAAACTCCAACTAGTGATGATTATAAGAAAAGGTGCGGAAGATAAACAAATCAATCACCACAAGTCATTCACCATTGCACAAAGATTTATAGTGGTTCGGCCTCAATGCCTACATCCACTACCGGCTTGTGATCACACACCCCACCGGATTTCCACTATTTATGCTTTTACAAAAGGCTAAGCAATAACCCTTACAATGATGTTTTTAAGGCTAAACAACAACCTATCAATGTGCTTTTCTAGGATAAGCAATAACCTTTACAATTTGCTTTTCTTTGGCTTAGCAATAACCTTTCATACAAATAGATTTTCTTTCTCAAGAAAGTGTCTAAACACTATGAGAGAAATACATTAAGCACGATATAATTTGCCTCTAAAATAGGCGAATGAGAAAGTGAAAATCAACTCTCACAACACACTATAAAATGCAAAGATGAATGCTCATGATGTGTGTGTGTGAAAACTTCAATCAAGTTGAAAATGAAAGCTCAATCAGTTTATGCTTGAAGCAATTAAAAGTTTAATGCACATAACATGATTTGATTGAAGTGATATGCAAATCACATGAACAAAGTACAAGCTTAATGATGATATGAAAATCCAAGGCTTGTAAGTTGGATGAAATTAATTATATCTAAACATGTGATGCATGTGATATGTTGTTTTCAAAATCAAAGTATTTTGACTAAAGTTTTAAAGATTGAAAACAACTAGGAAGATTCATACAAGTTAGTGAAACATGTTATAACATAACTTGAAGATTTTGATAAACATGTTTAAGAAGTTTTCTACCACAAACTTGATTTGAATCAAGGTGAAGAATCCAATAACTTAAATCAAAGATTAAGAGAAGAATGGATTCAACACATCATAGTTAATATGCTAAAAATCATTTACCAATAATTTAGACAATGCATAAAAACATATGATTAGGAAAAGTCAAAGCTTACTTGGTGATTGAACTTCTTTAATCCAAGTTTAGCTTTACTTAATGATCCTTTGGCCTTCTTAGTTCATTCCCTTTGATTTGCCTTAGTACACCTCAGAAATGGCTTCAAGAATCATCTCTTTTGACCTTGGAATGAACTAAGTTTTATAGAATTTTTGGCCCAACGGATACCTGTCGGTCAACCGACAACTAGGGGTCGGTTGACCGATGGTTCAACGGTCTAATGGCAACGGTCATATTTTTCAAATTTTTCTAACCAAATTGTCATTGTCGGTTGACCGCCATTATCGGTCGACCGACATCGGACCGACAACCGAACCGACAGCACAAAGATGAATAAAATGATGCTCTCTGGATTTTGAACCGACAAGCTCTCGGTCTGGATTTTTATAAACTGTCGGTTGACCGACATGAACCGACACGATGACCGACAGAGATGATCTGAAATTTGTAGCTCTCTGGAATTCGGACCGACAACCATCGGTTGACCTCGGCTCGCTTTATCGGTTAGCCGACATGAACCGACAAGCTGACCGACAACAGGTCAGTTGTATTTCTGAGTTCCTTCAGTTTTGAAAAATCTAACTTTGAAATCATTTTTGAAAACTCAGAATATAAAGGTGTTTGAGACAAGGTTTTATCAAGAAAAAAGCTTTTCAAATTAAGATTAAAATCAACCAAAAGGTTTGAAACATAGTTTTAGCAAGTTGATTTAAATCCTGTGATTTTCAAGATAAACCAATGAGAGATGAAATGAGATGATCATGATGCAAATGTTGGACATCAAATTGCAAACACAACTTAGGGTCTAACAAAACATTCTCATCCAAGTTTTAATTATTTTCATCAAAAAAGAATTTAAGTGAAAGGTATACAGAGTACCAAAGATGTTTCTACATGGAGGTATTAAAGAAAAGAATAAAAGAGTTTGTCACAAAAAAAATCAGGAGCTTAGTCTAACATGGTCTTCAACCAAAGATCCAACTCCTCAAGCAAACTCTTGGCCTTAGCCTCCAAAGCTTCCAGGCCACGCTTATTCAACATCTTTCCATAAAATGCGGCAAAATGCTATGACCCATCTGCAGCACTAGGAAGTTCTTCCCAGAGAATCTGCCATTGCTCATATTCCTGAGTCTTCCTCCGGAGATTACTGTCAGCCTCCTCAACCTGGCGAATCAGAGTCCCATCTCTAGCACGAGCTTCCACAGTGGCAGTCCATTTGGCAGCAGCTTGTTCTTCCAATAGTTCGAGGCACTGGCTGGCTTCGACGACCTCCCTATCCCGACGGCTCAGGTCTTGTGTTAGCTCAATGATAGCCAACTCGGTGACGTTCCTCTCCTGAACGAACTGCTTCCGAATCCGCGAGATCTCATTCAATTCAGATTTGGCCTCGCCAGAAGGATTCAAAAACATCTCATTAAAGCAGTCACCATTTGGAAAATTCTTGGTCTCAGTCCACTTATTGCCCAAAGCTATGACTTCATCAACAAAAGCCTTCGCACTTGCAATGTCCAGACCGACCTCTTTGCTCTCAGCAATAATGTCCTATACATGCTTGACCATGCCGAAGCCAGCTTCCAAGTGGCCAGAAGAAAGAGTTTCAATCCATGAGCTCAAGACACTCTTCAACACTTTCCTCGCATACTAAAGAGATGGCCCGGATGAAGACTCGCCCCTCTCCATCAGTCGATTGCCCGTGTCATGCCCTATTGGATGAGTAATCATCAAGCTCTTTCCAATCGAAGACACTGGCAAAGGAATCTCCTCAGAAGATTCTACCCCTGCCACATTAAAACCAGTAGAAGAAGTCCCTACTTTTGGATCAGCTGCAGGCATCCCCTGCTTTGGCCCTAAGGGAGATGGAGGAACCTCTCCTGTTACCTCGCAACTTGCCAGCAGAACACAAAAAAGGTATGAATATGATCCTATTGAGAAAAAATTATCATCAGGGTTATTACTACAAATGCCTTATTCGACGACTGGCAGAATACTTTCTGCCTCCATGAGCTCATCCGAAGCATCGTCAAAGGTCGCATCCATGGATGTCACGAAGTCGTCAGAATCCTCTGGCAAGTCGCTAGCAAGAAAATAAAAAAATATGTTAGCAGACAGCGGCAAAGCCCCCCCAAAAAAAAGGAAGCAAAAGCAAAAGAAAATTATACCAGGTGAAGATTCTGGAACCACTCTAGAGTCCCTTGGCTCTTCCTCAAATGCCATAATCGGATCCATCACCGCCTCATCGGCCCAAACGTCAGGCATCACCAAGTCCACATCCTCTGCTAAAAGGGAGGAGATGAACCAAATCAAAACAAAGAAATCTCAATGAAAGAAACGGAAAGAGAAAGAGGAAGAATCAAACCTTCATCAACGGGCTCTTCTTCTTGGCTCCTCTTTTCCAGAGGCTCATCAGCATCCCCGGACAACTCTTCAGCAATGGTGAGAGGGACTTCCAAATCAGGAGAGCCTTCGTGTCGCCCCTTATTACGACGCTGCCCTCTCTTCCTTTTACCTCTACGGGTCGGTTTGTTTGAAGTGCCCGCCCCACTGTCAAAGTCAAGACTTTCACTTGACTCCATACCGGATGGTCTGCTCTTCCCAATGGACCCCATGGAACCCTTTGTTCGCTCTGCTTGCATCCAAGCGTCGATCTCAGCCTCCTCCTCCTCTAGTTGTTTCAAGACCTCACCAGGTGTTAGTTTTATGGTCTCAATCCATTAGATGATGAATATATTGATTAATTTCTTTATTTATCAATATATTCTTGCTTTCCTTTCATGAGATGAATGGTGATTTATTACTTGTTTGCACATAACTAATACGAATGACATAATGGTTCATGAGATGAACCGGTGTCCACAAGTATATTAGATGCAACACACGTGTATGGATGAGATCCACATACAGGAGACATGTGTAGCAAATCTTATACTTAAATATCTTCACAACCGGTGATGAGATTGGACATCTCATACTGTCAAGGTTGCAGCACTTTGATCATTATGAGATAGTGTGATTTGTCTCGATCATCAAAATGAAAGATTCTGGATCATAATGCTGGTACATTGGATGTATTGAAGGACCATGAGAAGCACCTTAAGAATACTGTCTTTACTTTAAGGTCTGCTCTCATAATTCCCTAGCAATAGGGTCTCAATCCTGAGACATTAATGAACTCAAGTTTCTATCTATTCATTTGCTTTGAGTCACCAATGAGTAAGGTCAATTGTAGGTCAACACCTCGGTGATTTGGGTGAGTGGTAGTAGAGCTGTGAGAACATTCAATGGTCAAGATGGAATCTATCCCGATTATCCCCTTGTGCCAATTAATGGATTTATCATTGGTAAGTGCGCACCCATTCTGATTAAGAGTTAACTGGATAGGTACCAATCGATCATTATAACTAATTGGGGCTCAAGGATAATAAGATATGGATCTAATTTGGTGGACAGGCCCAATTAATCCATGGATATAGATGGAGGGGCCTACTTGTGGTCATAGGGAAGTTTAGGGTCTTCTATGTAATTTATTCCTAAGACTGGAGTTCAATTGCATTTATATAGTGGAGTTATTTGCAATTAACTGTGGGCCGGGATTGCATATGAGATGTGGGGTCGCGTGTCCCAGTTGGAGCCAGCTTTCTAAGGAATCCCTAGTGGTCCCCACACTAGCCCAAGTATTGGATAGATACTAATTCTAGTAGAACTCTAGATGGAAAGGAATTAGAAAATTACTATTTCTATTTGAAGTGAGACCTCTAATAGTGGTAATAGTAAGCTACTAATTATTAATGGAAGTAGGACTTCTATTTTAATTAGAAAGAGAAGGTTACTAATTAATGAAAGTGAGACTTCTATGGGAATTAGTAATAGAGGAATTGCAAGAGGCTATAAAAGGGAAGCAACCCCCCTTTGGACGTCCCTGTTGACACCAAAAATGTCACTTTGCCTCTTCAACATCAAGAAAGCTGCATGAAGTCGCAACCTGGCATAAATAGGCAATGCAATATCTCCAAAAAATCAAATCTTGTCAGAATCAAACAAAAACTGCAAGATCCTTCAAGATAGCCAAGAGAAGAGTACACATGAAGTTTCGGGCCATTTCGACAACATTTGGCCTAACTTCACTTCTCCGACAACTAAAATGGCGCTCCCGGCGACGACATCATCGGAGACGTCAAAACTTCGATCAGAGCCTACGGATGACTCCAGCATGTCTCAAAAGGGCTCCATACCAAATTTCAAGTCAAACCGACAACGTTTGACCCTCCATCAATGCTCGAGCAGCAAAATCAAGCCTCCCGGCGGCGGGAACCACCGAAGCCTTCGCTCATCAAACCAAGTGCATGAGTGGCTTCAACATGCTTCCAAAAGGCTGCACGTCAAATTTCAGGTCATTCTGACAACGTTTGACCAGGTTTCGATGCTCCGAGAGAAAATCAAGCCTACCGGTGGCGGAGCAACCCGGGACCATGACATCCAAAACGGAGCCCATGGAACGTCTCAAAATGACTCCAATAGGCTCCCCGTCAAATTTCAGGTCAATCGGACATCGTTTGGCCACATATCAAAGCTCGGCATTTTCCCCGCAACAAAATCAAGTGAAGCATCGACGGGACCCCAAACGGCTTCAAAACTCAAACAAAAGCCTATGGTTGGTCTTATTTATTGCTCAGGAGGCTTCACCTCAAATTTCAGGTCATTCCGACATCGTTTGACCAAGTTTCAGCTTCTGGCGGAAAATCAGCAGCTCTACGCGACAAAGTCTTCGGCTTTCCCGGAAAATTGGAAACTTTGCACTCTAAAAATGCAAGGATTCTCATCAGGTTTTCTACAGGAAAATCAAGCCAATAAATGAGAAGAAATGTCAGGAAAAATACAGAAGAAAACGACGACGAAAAAGACCACAAAACGGACCAAAAACAGGGGAAAAACCCCCAGGGTCGCAGCCTGCAACCATGGCCCAGGGTCGCCGGCGACCCTGGACCATGGAAGTCCGGGTCACCGGATTTTTCGCCGGTGACCCGTTTTTCCGTCCTTTTTCGCGTTTCGCGCACTTTGGCCCCTGTGGTTTCCTGAAAATGTGATTTTTAGTGCTTGAAATTGACTCATGTCCGCCGACATCCGTCAAAATCACGGGTCAACCTCCAAAAGTATCAAAATCAACATTGATCGCCAACCGGTCGACCAAAAAAGTGTACTTTCCGCCCAATCGATCGAAAAATCGACAGGACAGATGTCACCGGCCCGCTCTTAGCTATCACTGTCTGAAGTTACATGTTCATCCGATGTCGATCAGCATGAAGATCCATCGATGATCATCGCCAGAAGAATTCCAGAAGACACGGCACGGCCCGCGACTCTTCGACTGCTCGGCGACCAATTAATGTGGTTAATTGACTAGCTTTATTGCAGTCATTAATTCATTTCTTTGGACGGCCCAATCAGAAGCAAGCATTTGGGAGTTACAAGTCAATTGATTCATGGCATTTAACCCATGAAACTCCTCCCATTATGGTAATTAAGGTGATTAAAAGCCCTTAATCTCCATCGGCCAATCAGATTCAAGGAAAAAGGAGTTACAAAATCAAAGAAATAAATCTTGTAACTCCTCCCATTATAGCCATTAAAGCCCATAAACTCTCCTAAATGGCTACCAAAAGCCTATAAATAGGAGAGCATTCCATTGAAATCAGCATCAGAAAAAAAGAGATCGGATCAGAAAAAAAGAGATCGGATCTGAACAGAGCGGAAAGAATCCAGAGAAAGAAAAAGAGAGAAAAACTCTGCTGAAGTTCTGCACCGGCCACCACTACAAGGTGACAAAAGTCCCTTGGGGGGCACACCCCCCCAAGGTCCTTGCCTTCTACCGCTGCCTCCATTGGCTTAGACGTGGCTTTTCAGCCTGTCTACTTAGCTTTTTATCGGACATAGGACCTCCTCTTGGTCTTTGTCCTCTAAAAACCTGAGGTTATAGCCAAGCCAAGCGAATCAAGAGCATCCTCTGTTCTCATCTGCATGAATGATGGCGAAGCCCATACATGACTTGCGACCGTCAATCTGAACGAGTCCCCCACAATCTCCTGAGAAGTTAGATCCTCCTTTTCTTGCTTTTCATTGTAGTTTGTATTTTTCTAAAAGAGACAAAAATCACAACTCTTGTCTTTCATTATTGATGAGAATTGTAAATCGGCTATAAACGCCAAAATCGGCTATAAATGCCAATAAAAATCGCCTTTCACGGCAAATCAAGAAAATGTCTCTTTTCTTAAATATTTGTGCAATGGAAAACTTGAAAGAAGTTGATTTCCTTTTTACTTGCGAAGGTTGATCTCCGGATTACCACTTGCAATTCCAAGTAAAATAGAAAATCTGGCACACCCACACAAAGAAATGTTGATGCACGCTTCAGGCCCGCCAGGGCGCGAAAGGGCCGGACCCGATGGACTCCCACGTTCCGCCGACCCCGGTAGCCGCCCCACGGCGCCTCGGAGCGCGTTCCATCAAGCTGGCACACCCGGTGGGACTCGTTCATTTGAGAACACGGTGCTTGGAAATGAAATATTTGCATATCATACTTTTTGCTCTATGCTTATACTTCTTTTCCGGATTCCTTGGCTACTTTCTAGCTGGTAGCCTATGTTGGATTTTGCATCCTAAAAAAAATGAGATGGGATTTTTTGGAAATTTCTATTTCTTTGAGTTTGTTTCCATTCTTTCTCTTTTCAAAAAAAAAAAAAAATCAGTTTTCTCGGTTTGAATTCAAAATTGAGAAACTTTGATCCTATCCTATCGTTCTTTGGTGCTTGCAGAAATGTTGAGCCCGTTCGACTAAGGTTTTGGACCATCGTTTCTCTTCGATGAGTTCATTAGAGATTTCAAAAAAAATAAATAAATAAATAAAAAATCAGCTTTCTTAGTTTGGATTCAAAATTGAGAAACTTTGATCCTATCCTATCGTTCTTTGGTGCTTGCAGAAATGTTGAGCCCGTTCGACTAAGGTTTTGGGCCATCGTTTCTCTTCGATGAGTCTATTTGGGATTTTTATAAAAAAAAAGGACATAGACCACTAAGGTTAAACCAATTGCGTTCTTTGATCACGATTGATTCAAGAAAAGCCTTGTCCAGAGTGTGGAGACAGCTTGACTGTTCTAGGCAAGGGTCCTCCAAACAGGTTCATTAAGTAATCCTACCCTTACCTGGGGGCAATTCTATCAATTGAGGTTTCATAAGACCGGGTTAGGAGGCCTATGTGTACTCTCTCGTCTTTAAATCTTAAAAAATTAAAATCAAAGTAAAAAAAAAAATAAAAAAAAGATTTTCAAAAAAAAAATCTAAAAAAAAAAAATCAAAAAAAAAAAAATAAAAAAAAGATTTTCAAAAAAAAATCTTAAAAAAACAAAAATTTTCAAAAAAAAAAAATAAAAAAAAAATTAAATAAAAATATATTTTAAAAAAAAATATAAAAAATATAAAAAATATAAAAAAATAAAAAATAATAAAAATAATAAAATAAAAAAAAATCATTTCAAAAAAAAAATCTCCAAAAACTCGTCACTTTTGATTTCAGATCTGAGAAATTTTGGTTTCTTCTTTTCTGAGCATTGGCGCTCGCGGAAATCGCCGAGACCGTGTTCAGATCAGAATACCATTTGCTCTCCTTGATGGAACCAATCTTGACATTTCAAAAAAAAAAAAAACTCGTCACTTTTGGATTCAGATTCGAGAAATTGTGGTCTCTTCCCTTCTGAGTACTGGCGCTCGCGGAAATCGTTGAGCCCGTATTTGAATCGGAATGCCACCTGCTCTCTTTGACGAATCCATTTCTGACCTTTCAAAACAAAGAATCCCATCTCATGGATGCGATCTCCAACATTTGTGCCTAGCAATACTGGTACGCCCTTTCAGGGTCTACTGTATCTGTGACCGGCACATTTGTAACTCCTACCTTATATTCTTCTTATCTCGAGCAAGCCCTGCTTCTCGATAAGTCGAATTTAGGTTTACAATTGCTTCTAGCAGTCACTGGAACGCTCATTCTGGGCTCACCATACTTGCTGTTAGAACAATTGTACCATCTATGGCTTTTTACCTTCTTCATGTCGCTTGGGTCATATCCCTTGAGCGATTTGAAAAGACAACCATAGAAATTCCCATTTATGATCATTATATTCTTGTGATTACTAATGGATGTGGTCTTGTTTCAGAAAACTTTTTTCGAAATTAACAATGGCAGCCTTAACCATTATCTTCGATGAGAACAAGCACCAACTCATGCTTCAACAGAAGCAAACCGAGCGCACTTACAAGAGCCCTGCCAGCTGCCGAAGCGTCAACTCCCTCGGCAACTCTCTGAACTCCGGGTCGACCTCGACTCCCCGGACCATCGTCTTCGGGACACTGGGACCATTCCCACTTCCCGAAGAACAAGCTGCGCCTGCTAAAAAGCAGAAGATCGCCTCTCAACGTGTCACTCCCGTGACACCAAAGGTGAGCGCCCAAAAGCCCGAAGCCCGCGGCACCCCCGCGAAGCCTCGACCAACAACCAACCAGGTCTACCCTAAGACTTGGTCTCCAAGACCTTCCCCAAAACAAAGAAGGTCTCAAACTTCCACCAAGCCAGCATACCTGGCCCCACTCAAAGAGAACCAGTTCTACCCTCTTGCCTACATGAAAGAGGAGAGACCCATCTCCAACCTGACTCCCAAGTCAACCCAGCATGAGCCGGCTTGTTCCTACAGGCCCAAAATTAGATCATGCATCACCAGGCCTCTACAAGCACCTGCCAAGGCCTACACTCCTTCAGTTCGACCCTTCATCTCTACAGGGGCCGAACTCGAAAGGTTCAAAGCTTCGCTGCAACAGGCAAAGGACCGGGTCCGGATCCTGTCCTTGCCTAGCTACAAAGAAGACAGGCTCGGCTGCTGCGCCCGAGGGAGCACATCCTTCATCGTCAGAGCCCAGCCAGAGCTGACTGAAGCTCAAATCGCTCGTCGAGCACGCCGCCGTGCTTCATATCGACAAAAGAGACTAGAGAAGCAACGGATCCAGCCTCCTACACTTCAAGTCTCCCACAAATGGGTCGAAAAAGAAAGACCCGACCAAGTTGCTGCCGTCCATATGGTTGGAAAAACCAGAAGACGCCAAAGGTCAGCATCAAAAATCCATGTCCGACATCCGGTGACCCGTAGCTTCACCAGGACACAAAGACATCCCGAAGAATCTCCTGCCCCTTCAAGCCAAGGACGGGAGAGTAATCCTTCATCAAGCTCTTCATCAAAAAGAATGAGCCCCAGCTCGGTTACCAGGATGATTTCTTCGTTCGAATCCCGAGGGATGAACGTCTTGGCTACAAGTTCTGAGCCACCACCTCAGAATCCACCTCGAGATGATGCGCTCACACGCATCCAGCAGTTGGAACAAGGCCAGCAGAGGATTGAAACTCTGATGGAAAACCTTCTCCTTGTCGTCCAAAATCAGGCGAACAATGAGCCTCCTCCGAATCATGGCAATAACGAGGAAAATTGTGAAGAAAATGAGTCACGCGCCCTTACCAAAAAGGACGTAGACAGTATCCTCGCCAAAGCTAAAGAAGAGGATATACTCAAAGAGCATGGGATCAAGCCACCATATCCTTTATGGATGGACTCGGTCCCGTTCCCCACAAAATTCAAGCATCCTACTCTCCAAACATATACGGGGAAAGGATCAGCCAGACAGCACGTCATCCACTTCAAGATTTTGACGGGAGCTATCGCGGATCAAGATGCACTCAAGATCCGCCTCTTTGCAAGTACCCTAAAAGGTACGGCCTTCGATTGGTACTCCACTCTTCCGGAGAACTCCATTCAGAACTGGGCTATGCTAGAGACACGCTTCCTGACCCACTTCCAAGGTGAGGATCATCCTGTTACTATGGCTCAGCTCTGCAGCCTAAAACAGGGAGAGAATGAGTCAACTTATGACTTCATTCACAAGTGGAAAGCAATGGCATACAAATGTTCAGCTGTATTGCCACAGGCGTCGCTAGTCGACATCTGCCGAAACAACATGAGAGCCAGAATACGCTCCATGATCATCGGGAACAAATCAAAAAACCTGGGAGAACTCCTGGAAGCTTCTATGGAAGCTGAAACGGTGATTAAAGACCTCAACAGTCAGAAGTCATCAAGAAAAGAGCCAACCGCCATTGCAACCTCTAAACCAAAGAAGAAAGAGGTCCTTAATGTGCAAACCAAGTCAGCTCCTCAGCAACCAAAGAAAGCTGAAAATAGAGCTGCAGGTAAGAGACCTGAACTCTCTGATACCTTCAAAGAGCGAGTAGAAAAGAAATATCCGTTCGATGAAGACGTTGAAGAAATCTTTGAGGCTCTCCTAGCAAATGACAAACTCATTTTGCCAGAGCCCAAAAGACCTGGAGACGTTGGCAAAACCAATGATCCTCGGTACTGTCCATACCACCAGATTGTCTCGCATCCTCTCAATCAATGCTTTGTTGTGAGAGAGAAGATAAACGAGATGTGGAAAAACGGAGTCATCACCTTTGACAAAAACCATGGGACTGCCTCCGTCAACATGGTGTCATGTGGACAAACACCAAAATCACCGAAGAAGAAGATCACTACTTCCTTCAAGGTGATAAAAAGAATTCAAACGTCCGAAGTGTTGGTTCCTTGCCCGACACCAGACGGACAACCCATATGGGTACATCCCGATCTCCTGGAAGATGAAAACTGGGAGATCGTAAAAACAAAGCCGACAGCTCAACAGCGAAGGCAGGCTAGGAAACATCTCCTCAGGCTCAAACGGCAAGAGAAGACCCAGCCAAAACAAGAAGTCCATGAAAAGGCGGAGGCCTCCTCTACCACTTCACTCGGGGCAACAAAAACGTCCCTTCCAGAGACTTCAAAGGCGGTAAGAAACTTCACTCTTAGTGATTTCATGCCACCTCAATTCAAAAAAGAAGCCATGCAGGGGGCATTATACTCTTGCAACTCGGTAGTTGGATTCTCCATTGATGGATACGAGTCCAGCGACACCGACGATAGATTCGAGCCTAACTACACCGGCGAGTGGGAGGAATCTCTTGAAACAGGAGAGTATCTCTCCGACGAAGAATGGGTTCCTGAAACTCACCTTATGCCAGTAATCTGGTATAACCCCTTGCAACCACAAGGATCCTGGTCTGATGATGAAGAAGACCAAGAGGCTGCACAAGAAGATGCTGTTAACCCAGCACCTATCATTGCTCCAGTGGAAATTAACTATGTTGAGCCACACGGAGAAGACGAAGAAGAGGATCTGGCTCCCATGCCTGATCTTGAAGAATATGCAAGGATCTTACAGCGTCTCGCTCTAGAACAAGAGCAAGATCGTGTTAACGAGCCTCCTCGCAACCCAGAGCCTGAAGTCCCTGAAGATAATCAGGTACATCCACCCTTAACTCCTGAAAATGGAGAACATTGCTGGATTGACGATCCTCTTACATCCGAGGATGAGTCTGACTCCGAGCAGGCAACATCTCCTATCAGAGCTTCCTGTAATGTAAAATATCAGGACTATAGCTCTTCTGAAGCGTCGTCTGATGAGATTACCTATACTCCGACAACGCCTAGCAATGTATTCTCTGGAGCTATCTCGTCTCACGTGACTTTCACAGAGATGACACCCTCTCAGGTTTCTTCTCCTGAGACTGTGACTTCAGGATACACATTCTTCCCGACTGATCATCATGAAGAAAACCCAGATAATGATGCTTGGGATGATGAAATAGTCAACACAGAAGAAAAGCTGCTGGATGTTGTTCAGGACTTGCTCCCGGAAAATGCTCCGTGTAACACAATCACTGAGGATGGCAACTCTGCTGCAGATACATCCTCAGTGGATGAAAAACGACAGCCTCTTGATCCTGAAGACAATCTTCCAAACGAAGATCCTTCTCAAGAAGCTCTCGAAGTTGGTAGAGGCACCCGCTCTGGCCGAGACTACCACAAGAATTACAACCAATCTTCCTTTACTTATGTAAATCCTTTGGGAAAAGATGTTGTAAGCGCCCCCAGTGGCAAAAACAATGAACATGCAGGCCCCAAGGAGGCTTTCAAGTATGACTTGGTTGAGCACTTCAAACACATACCTGCACGACTGCACATCCTGGATTTATTACGAATGTCTCCACGCACTCGTGATAATCTCATCTCAGAATTACAAAAACTGAATGAGGATGTCGACAAACACGCCCCGCAAGTCCTCCAAATTGAAATGGACTACCGGGTCAAAAACTCTGAAACTTCCTCAAAGGGAGAAAAGAAAACTGAGGGATCATGCATTGAATGCCTCTCGGTGCAAAAAGCAGCCAGTGCAACCATCGCCTTCACAAAGGACGACCTCCTACTTGGCGAAGCAAGGCACAACCGACCCCTGTACTTCACAGGGTACATCAAAGAAATGCCGATACATAGAGTTCAGATCGACCCAGGTTCTGCACTCAACCTCATCTCCACTTCGGCTCTTGAAGAGTTGGGCATCCCACCCAGCAAGCTAAGCCACACATCTGTATCTATCTTTGGATACGATGGGAGTACTCAAAGGCCTATCGGCAAAATCAAGTTCAAATTGCAGATCGGTGATCTTACCTCTGAAGTCACTATGTATGCAATAAAAACCCCTTCATGCTACAACATCCTTCTCGGACGCCCCTGGATACACGAGAACAGTGTTGTCCCTTCAACTCTACATCAATGCATCAAGTTCGTTGGCGACGACGACATGGTACATCGAGTCTTTGCGGACAGAAAACCCTTCAAAGGTAAAGAAGTCCACTTCGCAGACTCCCAGATGTATGAAGGAGAAAAAGAAGAAGAGGAAATAGCACCCCCTGCTGAAAATCTCCAGAAAGATAAAAGCAAGGCTCCTCAAAAATCACCGGAAGAAAACAAACCCTCCGGCAAATTAGAAGAGAGTAGTCAATCTCCCTTCGTCATCTCCCTCAAATCTTCAAAACCTTTGGTCATCACAACCAGAGTGAAGAAGGCAAAGCAAAAGCCTGGGGGCAAATTTGTTGTCTCTCGTGTCTATCATGCAAGACACAGACTCGGACTCAGAGCCAGAAGACGATGCATCGTCAAGCCAAGCTGACGCTCAGCATGTTCAGCCTGCTCTCACTCCGACGGAGACACCTGCTGATGTAGAAGATCCTACGTCTGCTACCTTTGTTGTTCCGACAACATCACCAAAGCAAAAGTCGATCTTCTTCCATAGATCGGATGCTTCTTCATCAAATTCCTTGCTTGAACCCTTCCAAAATGAAGGTATGCCATAACTATCTCTATATAGTCCTGTGGCACAAGCTATCATGAAGAAAATGAGCTTTGACGCTCAGAACCCAGTCGGTTTGGGAGAAGGCCGTGGTATTCTCACGCCATTGGGGCCCGCCTTGACCAAAAGCCAGCTGGAAGATTGGAGACTCTACGGTCATGTAGAAAAGTCTTCAAATGGGTTAGGGTATGATCCCGACACTCCTCTGAGACAGTTGACATAAAAGCTTAAAAGTCGTTTTACCGACCAAGCCTCAACATCTCAAGTCCATGAAGACGTCGATCTCCCTGGATATCTCTTTAAAGAGTTACCTGACAGAGATCCAGGAAGCTCATCCAATTGGTACGATTTCTCTGACGATAAAGAGGAATCGTCCGATAATTCAGACTTGTGCTATTCTGACCCAGAAGAGCCCTCGTCTCCAAAAGAAGTACCTTACTTCGACCCAGTTTCAACAGGCGATTGGGACTATCTCATAGCAAGCCTTGAGGAGATCACCAATCAAGAAAATCCATGGAAAGGAACAGAGCCTTGGTCTGGTAATGCAGTTGAAACTCCAGAAGGTTTCGTTGAGTTGGAAGCCTCCGAAAATATTGTGGAGGAACCACCTTCGAACCTTCCGACAGAAGATCCTGTTCAAAAGATAAACTTGGGAACACCTGATAACCCACGTCCTGTATTCATAAGCAAGAATATAAAGGATGATGAGTTACCCGAGTATATCGCTTTTCTTCGTGAGTTCGTTGATTGCTTTGCATGGTCCTATGCTGAAATGCCTGGTTTAGACCCCAAAGTAGCAGTCCACAAACTCAATCTTCAAGAAGACATCAAGCCTGTCAAACAAGGCCAAAGAAGATTCCGTCCAGATGTGATGGATAAAATTGAACAAGAAGTTCAAAAACTCAAAAGCGTTGGCTTCATCCGTGAGGAACAACATCCAGAGTGGTTGGCCAATATTGTCCCCGTGACAAAGAAAACTGGGCAGATCAGAGTCTGTATTGACTATAGAGACTTGAATGGCGCTTGCCCTAAAGATGAATTCCCGCTCCCCATACCGCAGGTGATGATTGACAATACCTGCGGATTCGAGCGAATGACATTCATGGATGGCTTCTCTGGTTACAATCAGATAAAGATGCATCCCGAGGATGAAAAACACACTTCATTTCGGACTCCATTTGGCGTGTATTGCTACACTGTCATGCCATTTGGTCTGAAAAATGCTGGCGCCACATATCAGAGGGCTATGATCAAAATATTCCAAGATATGCAGCACAAGACGGTCGAATGTTACGTTGATGACCTCACCGTCAAAAGCAGAAGAAAAGAAGACCATCTCAAAGATCTTCGGGAAGTCTTCCTCCGACTTCGCAAACATAAACTGCGGATGAATCCTCTGAAATGCTTCTTCGGCGTCTCGTCAGGTAAGTTCCTTGGATTCCTAGTTCGGAAAGCCGGAATAGAACTTGACCCCATAAAAGTCAAGGCTATTCTAGAAATGCCCTCTCCAAGAACCTTGAGAGAATTAAAAGGGCTCCAAGGGAGATTAGCCTACATCAGACGGTTCATCTCCAATCTTTCGGGGAAGTGTCGTCCATTCTCTCGATTGATGAAAAAGGGTGTAAACTTTGTCTGGGATGCTGACTGTGAAGCCACATTTCAAGATATCAAGTCATACCTAACCAAACCTCCAGTGTTAGCTGCTCGTACCACTGGGAAACCATTCATCTTGTATACAAGAGCCCTTGATCAATCTCTGGGTGCTCTGCTTGCACAAGAAAATGATGAAAGAAAAGAAGCTGCTCTATACTACCTCAGCTGCATGCAAGTAGGTGCAGAGCATCGCTACTCTCCAGTCGAAAAGGAATGCCTTGCAGTGATGTTCGCCGTACAAAAGCTACGTCACTACTTGCTTTCCAACACAATCTACCTGGTCTCGAGGATCAACCTCTTGAAGGTCCTTGTCACGAAGGCCGGTTCTCTCAATGCCCGACTGGCAAAATGGTCCATCCTTCTATCACAATTTGATATTAGGTATGTGCCACAAAAAGCAATCAAAGGCCAAGCTCTAGCAGACTTTCTCGCAGAGCATCCATTGCCTAAAGATTCACCACTCAGAGATGATCTCCCAGACGAACCCGTCTACAACGTGGAGACCTTCTCGCAAAATGCCTCCTGGGACATGTACTTTGACGGTGCAACCAGGACAAATGAAAAAAGACAGCTTATCTCGGGAGTTGGCATCCTCTTTGTTAGCCCTAACAGATACATGATTCCACATGCTTTCTCGCTATTGGAACCATGCACAAACAATGCAGCTGAATACCAAGCTCTGATCCTAGGATTGGAACTCGCCATCGAATCCGGTATCACCATGCTGGAAGTCTTTGGAGACTCTCAACTGATCGTCAACCAGATGAATCAGAAATATGAAGTCAGGAAGCCTGATCTGCTGCCTTACTACAATAAGGCACAATCGTTTCTGCAAAAGTTTGACATCTGTCACATCACCCACATTCGTAGAGGTGAAAACATCCGTGCAGATGCCCTGGCTGGACTTGCTGCATCTATGGCAATTCAAGAAGGGGAAAACATGCAAATTACAGTGTGCGAGAGAAGGATCCTCCCTCCTCTTAACACACACCAAGCAGTTGCTGAATGCCACCGAGTGGTTGGAAGTCGGATCTCTATCCTTCAACCTTCAATCGGCGACTGGAGGGATCCGTTCATTGATTACACTATGTTCGGAATCCTACCTGAAGATCCAAAAGAACGGGTAAGCATCCAAAGGCGAGCCCCAAACTTTCATTTGGATATCCCTTCAAAGATCCTTTACAGGAAATCCTTCAATGGAGTACTCCTACGCTGCTTGTCACAACAAGAAGCTGAAGAAACACTCAAAGAAGTTCACGCTGGTCTTTGTGGAGCTCATCAGGCTGGTCCCAAGCTCTACGACCAAATCAAAAGGTTGGGTTACTACTGGCCTACCATGGTACCCGACGCAATGCAATTTGCTAAGCGCTGCCAACAATGCCAAGTTCATGGAGATTACATTCACATGCCTCCGGAATGGCTGCGTCCTACAGCAATCTCATGGCCTTTTGAAGCATGGGGCATGGACATCATAGGTCCTATCTCTCCCCCTTCAAGCAAAGGTCATTGCTTCATCTTCGCCGCTACGGATTATTTCTCCAAGTGGTCAGAAGTATTTGCGTTCAACGAAATGAAGACCTCATCAGTTCTTCAATTCCTACGCACCAACATCATTTGTCGTTTCGGCATACCCAAAAGATTCGTCCATGATAACGGACCACAATTCCGGGATCATCGATTCTACAGGTTCTGCGACAAATACAAAATTCAAAGCTGTCCTTCGACTCCATACAATCCGGCAGCAAACGGATTAGCAGAAGCCTTCAACAAGACACTCTGCAAAATCCTCAAGAAAATGGTCTGTAGTCACAAAAAAGACTGGAGCGACAAATTGTCTGAAGCTTTGTGGGCGTATCGAACCACCGTTCAAGGACCAACCTATAGCACACCATTCTCCTTGGTCTATGGATGCGAAGCTGTCGTGCCCCTAGAGGTACAAATTCCTTCTCTGAGGGTATCTCTACAAAATGACATGACTTAAGAAAGCAATGTCAAATTGCGACTCCATGAGCTGGACAATCTCGACGAGAGACGGCTCGAAGCTCGACAAAGCATTGAACTTTACCAAGCACGCATGGCAGGATCTTTTGACAAAAAGGTCAGGCAACGCACCTACAAAAAGGGTGACTTGGTTCTTGCGGTAAAAAGACCAATGGTCTTCGCTCACAAGTCCAAAGGCAAGTTTGAACCAAAATGGGAGGGACCCTACGTCATCGACAAGGTCTTCTCCAACGGCGCATATGCCCTCCTAAACATGGAAGGCGACAGATGTATGCTGCCTATCAACGGCAAGTTCTTGAAGCGGTACTACCCTTGAAGACTTACCCAACTGGGTAAGAGCAATGCCTGTATGGCCAAAACCTGTTCTCAGGTACTCGCTCGTCAAACCCACTCTCTTTAGAATTTCATATCAAATGTCAAAATTTTTAGAGATTCAAAAACAATGCTTATTTTCATCGTTTCATTGTTCAAAAACAAAAAAATCCAAGTTTAGGAGCCTCTCCCTGACTTGACCAAAACTTTCGATCCTTGAACCAAAATTCATGGTTTGAAACAAAAATCCGGATTCAGGGATTTCCACCCTAGTCCACCTTACCTTTTACCGCCAAATGGTTCTAGGTCAAAATTTACGACCCTCGTGTCTTTAAACAAAAAAAAAAAATGGTTTTTCAAAAATCGTGGGGAAACGACATCAAAGTCAGTACCTGCAAAACAAAAAATTTGAAAAAAAGCAAGGATGCGACATTCCATCGATACTTGCACCCAAAATCGCAGGGAAGCGACATTTCGTCGATATTTGCAAAATTCAAAAACCGTGGAGACGCAACATATCAGTTTGATATCCACAACCCAAATTTCAAAGGTTCGAGAAAACCTAAAATCGTGGAGAAGCAACAAACCAGTTGATATCCACAACCCAATTTCAAAAATCGTGGAGATGTAACATACCAGTTGCTATCCACAACCCAAAATTACAAATGGTTCGAGAAAACCTCAAATTTCAAAAATCGCGGAGAAACGACATCAAGTCAGTACCCGCAAAACCAAAAGTTTTGGGAAAAGCAGGGAAACGACGCTTAGTCGATATTTGCACCCCAATTCGCGAGGAAGCGACATTCCATCGATACTTGCAAAACCTAACCCGCGAGGAAGTGACATTCCATCAATACTCGCAAAACCGAATGAGCAAGGAAGCGACATTCCATCGATACTTGCAAGACCATTCAGCGGGGAGGCGACATTTAGTCGATACCTGCATTTTGAAAACCAAAACTCGGCTATAAATGCCAAAATCCGGCTATAAATGCCAAAACAAAAATTTCCGGCTATAAACGCCAAAATCGGCTTTCATGCCAACAAACCAAAACTTGGCTTTCAAAAAACCCGGCTATCAATGCCACCAAACCGGCTATCAATGCCACAAATTGGCTATCAATGCCACCAAACTGGCTGTAAATGCCATCTCAAAATCGGCTTTCACGCCACAACCAAAATCAGGCTCCCATGCCAAAACAATTATTTGACAAAAGATTTTCACAAAATGACAAAGCTTTTGATCAAATCCCATTTAGCAATTGCTTTCATCACAAAAAGATTTGAGTGAGTGTAGGGAACAAAAAAAAAAAAAAAAGGTACCAAAAAAATACATGTGGTACCAAAGCAAAAAAAACGAAAGTGTTCACAAGCACTACAAAAAAAAGTACCAAAAAAAATACATGTGGTACCAAAAAAAAAAAGAAGAATAGTTTCTGCTACAGGAGCTCAGCCAAAAATGGTCTCCAGCCAAAGCTTCAGCTCCTCAAGCAAACTTTTGGCATCAGCCGTCAGGAACTTGCCATGAGATGCTGGCGAATGCCGTAACCCTTCTTTTACACCGGGAATCTTTTCCCCAGCAGTTTGCCATTGCTCGTTCTCTAGAGTCCTCCTCTCAAGAACTTGACCGGCATCTGCAACCCTGCGAATCAGAGTACTCTCCCTGTCACGAGCCTCTGTTATAGCAATCCACTTAGCATCAACTTGTGCCTTCAAATGCTCGAGATGCTTCCTGGCCATTTCGACCTCTCCATCAAGGATGTCAAGGTCGCGCTTTAATCCAAGGATGACTAGCTTTTCCTTATTCTTCTCTCGGACTACCTGCTTCCTGCTTTGTGTAGCCTCATTCAGGTCAGACTTAGCCTTATCAGCAGGGTCCAAGAACATCTCCTTGAAGAATTGGTCGTCAGGGAAATCCATGGTCTCAAACCACTTGTCACCCAGTGCAATGATCCTATCAACGATCGCCCTGGCACCTGTGACATCCAGACCAACCTCTTCGGTATCAGTGAGAATCTCCTGTACATGTGGGATCATGCCAAATCCTGCCTCCAAGTGTCCAGAAAGGAGAGTCTTGACCCAAGAACTCAAAACCCGAGCGAGCACCTTCTTCGCAAATTGAAGAGACGAACTGGATGAAGATTCACCCTTCTCCGCTGATCGGCTGCTCATGTCATGTCCCATTGGAAGAGTAACAAAAGAACTCTTTCCACTTGGAGCCACTGGAGAAGGAATCTCAGCACGAGGTATCTTCTCTATCGCGTCAGAACTGGTTGTAGGAGTCTCTACCTCCGAATCGACCTCTAGCATCCCTTGCTCTGGTTCTGAAGGAAGCGATGGACTCTCTTCTGTCACTTCAAAACCTGCAAATGAAACACAAAAAGGTATGAATATGATCCTGTTAAAAAAAAAAAAAAAAAAAAGAGAAAGCGAAAGAAGTTATACCAATTGGAGATTCTGGAATCATTCCAGAGTCCCTCGGTTCTTCTTCAGATGCCATAACCGGCTCCATCACCGCCTCATCGGTCGGAACCTCAGGCATCGCCAAGTCTTCATCCTCTGCTAAAAAAAAAAAAGCAGCAGCAGGGTGAGAAAACAAATCAGAACATGGAAAGCCCCATGAAAGAAGCAGAAAAAGAAAAAGGAAGAATCATACCTTCACCGATGGTCTCTTCTTCCCGAATCCTCTTCTCCGGAGGGTCGTCAGCTTCCCCTAGCACCTCCTCATTGACAGTGAGAGGGACTTCCACATCAGGAGAGTCTTCGTCCCGCCCCGTGTGACGCTGACTCCTCTTCCTCTTACTTCTGTGGGCTCGCTTCCTAGAAGATCCTGCCCCACTGTCAGAGTCAGGTCTCCCACTTGACTCCTCACTGGATCAGTTGTTGCCTCATCTCATCTCTGTTGAGAGAGTCACACTCTTCAAGATTTCTTTCCACAAACTGGACCTTCTCCCAGGCCTGCTGAACGGCCACATTAGGAGATCTGGTGGATCGACGAGGTACTCTTGTAGCAGGCTCTTTACCCTTGTTCGTTCTGGAGGAACCACCTGCAAAGGTTGGAAAAGAAAAAAAAAAAAAGATCATCATCAAAATGACAGAATTTCGCTAAAAGCAAATCTGGCGAAATTTTGGCATGGTTCCGGGGCAATTCCGAAGAAAAGGGAAATACCCCGAAAGAAACAGAAAGTTTTGAAGATGGGCTCAACATCGCTGCGAGCTCCGAAACTACAAACTTTCGAAACCTCAAAATCTCCGCAAAATCAAGAAGGGCTCAACATCGCTGCGAGCTCCAAATTCCCAAATTTGCAAAGATTTTCAGGTATGTTATCATGCTCAATCTACAAAAAGTACATGCATGAACATCTAGATTTGCATAAAAAAACGCATTATCATGATGAGCAAAAAAAGAAAAAAGAAAAAAAGAAACTTTCTCAAAAAAAAAAAGGGAGAAAGAAAAGAAAAAAAAAAAAAAGGGGAAACTTTCCAAAAAAAAAGGGGGAGAAAGAAAAGAACAAAAAAAAAGGAAGAAACTTTCTCAAAAAAAAGAAGAAAGAAAGAAAAAAAAAAGAGAAAAGAGACACACGTGAAAAAAAAAAAAAAAAAAAAAACAGAAATCACATGGAAAAGAAAAGAAAAAAAAAAGAGAAGAAGAATAGAAAGAAAAGAAAGGAAAAAAAAAAAAAAAAAAGAAGAGAAACTTTCTTTTTTTTTTTACCATCCTATTCTCTACATAAAGTTTTCTTGAAAGAAAAAGAAAGAAAACTTACTTGAAGCCATTGATGGAGAAGAAGAAGGAAAAAGCTTGAAGATCCTTGAAGAAGAAGCACTCTTGGTCTTGGAGCTCTCTTGAGATTGTTGCAAAAGAAAGCAATAAGAGCAAGAGATCCTACCTTCCTTTGCTTTTATAGGAGAGAGCAAATCAAAGAAGGAAACAAAAAAGGAAAGGTAAGTGCTACTAATTAGTAACCTTACCAAAAGAGAAGGAATTAAAAAGATTCTTTCCCAAAAAGAAAGATGTCTTTGAGAGATTTCCTCCCAAAATCAATCAAATGAAAGATTCTCTCCAACAAAAAAGGATATTGAAGATTCTTTCCCAAAAAGAAAGATACCTTGAGATATTCTCTCCCAAATTAAGGGAATATGAGAGATTCTCTCCCATAAAGCTATTTTTAGATATTCTCTATCCAAATGAGATATCTTTAGATATTCTTTACAAAAATGGCCCCACATGTGATCTAAGCCATCCTAAAAAGCTTAAGGTCCCATGGGTTAGCCCATATGAGCCAGGTTTGACCACCTAGGCACTAAAAAAAAAAAAAAAAAAAAAAGGGCTTTTAGTCAGGAAAAAATCCCTGTTACCAAGAGCATACAATAATGGTTCCATGCCTCTTTTGAGTTGATTGAACCATACAAAAAAATTCCAAGCCCCATGAGCTTCCAAAAATCAAACCATCCAGCCTCATAAACCAAATTGAGCCAAAATATTGAAATTGACATTCCACAAAAATCCAAACCACTCCAATGGACCCACACAGTCCCAAAGAGTGACCAAAAACCAAAGCCTGGTCCCCTAACTTGCCACATACAGCTTGTTAGGTCACAAGATCAAAACCAAAACCCGACCCCCTAACCTGCCACATACAGCTTGTTAGGTCACAAGGTCAAAAACAAAAGCCCAAATCCACATCCCTGATGTCATCTTCAAAACTTTGCCTCGAGATGGTCCCTGATTCCTTTCATTTACTATAAAATTCCCCTGGAAGCTCAAAGGCTACTCTACCAAAGGAAAGATTGCTCAAAGACTCTTGGTCAAGACACAAGCTCTCCTTCAAAAATCTCTTCGAGGCACATCGACTACAAAAGTCAAGCAACTCGTCGCTGTACCTCGAGGGGGCATTTGTTGACACCAAAAATGTCACTTTGCCTCTTCAACATCAAGAAAGCTGCATGAAGTCGCAACCGGCCATAAATAGGCAATGCAATTTCTCCAAAAAATCAAATCTTGTCAGAATCAAACAAAAACTGCAAGATCCTTCAAGATAGCCAAGAGAAGAGTACACATGAAGTTTCGGGCCATTTCGACAACATTTGGCCTAACTTCACTTCTCCGACAGCTAAAATGGCGCTCCCGGCGACGACATCATCGGAGACGTCAAAACTTCGATCAGAGCCTACGGATGACTCCAGCATGTATCAAAAGGGCTCCATGCCAAATTTCAAGTCAAACCGACAACGTTTGACCCTCCATCAATGCTCGAGCAGCAAAATCAAACCTCCCGGCGGCGGGAACCACCGAAGCCTTTGCTCATCAAACCAAGTGCATGAGTGGCTTCAACATGCTTCCAAAAGGCTGCACGTCAAATTTCAGGTCATTCTGACAACGTTTGACCAGGTTTCGATGCTCCGAGAGAAAATCAAGCCTACCGGCGGCGGAGCAACCCGGGACCATGACATCCAAAACGGAGCCCATGGAACGTCTCAAAATGACTCCAATAGGCTCCCCGTCAAATTTCAGGTCAATCGGACATCGTTTGGCCACATATCAAAGCTCGGCATTTTCCCCGCAGCAAAATCAAGTGAAGCATCGACGGGACCCAAAACGGCTTCAAAACTCAAACAAAAGCCTATGGTTGGTCTTATTTATTGCTCAGGAGGCTTCACCTCAAATTTCAGGTCATTCCGACATCGTTTGACCAAGTTTCAGCTTCTGGCGGAAAATCAGCAGCTCTACGCGACAAAGTCTTCGGCTTTCCCGGAAAATTGGAAACTTTGCACTCTAAAAATGCAAGGATTCTCATCAGGTTTTCTACAGGAAAATCAAGCCAATAAATGAGAAGAAATGTCAGGAAAAATACAGAAGAAAACGGCGACGAAAAAGACCACAAAACGGACCAAAAACAGGGGAAAAACCCCCAGGGTCGCAGCCTGCGACCATGGCCTAGGGTCGCCGGCGACCCTGGCCCATGGTCGCCGGCCCATGGTCGCCGGCGACCATGGAAGTCCGGGTCACCGGATTTTTTGCCGGTGACCCGTTTTTCCGTCCTTTTTCGCGTTTCGCGCACTTTGGCCCCTGTGGTTTCCTGAAAATGTGATTTTTAGTGCTTGAAATTGACTCATGTCCGCCGACATCCGTCAAAATCACGGGTCAACCTCCAAAAGTATCAAAATCAACATTGATCGCCAACCGGTCGACCAAAAAAGTGTACTTTCCGCCCAATCGATCGAAAAATCGACAGGACAGATGTCACCGGCCCGCTCTTAGCTATCACTGTTTGAAGTTACATGTTCATCCGATGTCGATCAGCATGAAGATCCATCGATGATCATCGCCAGAAGAATTCCAGAAGACACGGCACGGCCCGCGAATCTTCGACTGCTCGACGACCAATTAATGTGGTTAATTGACTAGCTTTATTGCAGTCATTAATTCATTTCTTTGGACGGCCTAATCAGAAGCAAGCATTTGGGAGTTACAAGTCAATTGATTCATGGCATTTAACCCATGAAACTCCTCCCATTATGGTAATTAAGGTGATTAAAAGCCCTTAATCTCCATCGGCCAATCAGATTCAAGGAAAAAGGAGTTACAAAATCAAAGAAATAAATCTTGTAACTCCTCCCATTAAAGCCATTAAAGCCCATAAACTCTCCTAAATGGCTACCAAAAGCCTATAAATAGGAGAGCATTCCATTGAAATCAGCATCAGAAAAAAAGAGATCGGATCAGAAAAAAAGAGATCGGATCTGAAGAGAGCGGAAAGAATCCAGAGAAAGAAAAAGAGAGAAAAACTCTGCTGAAGTTCTGCACCGGCCACCACTAAAAGGTGACAAAAGTCCCTTGGGGGGCACCCCCCCCCCCCCCCCAAGGTCCTTGCCTTCTACCGCTGCCTCCAATGGCTTAGACGTGGCTTTTCAGCCTGTCTACTTAGCTTTTTATTGGACATAGGACCTCCTCTTGGTCTTTGTCCTCTAAAAACCTGAAGTTATAGCCAAGCCAAGCGAATCAAGAGCATCCTCTGTTCTCATCTGCATGGATGATGGCGAAGCCCATACATGACTTGCGACCGTCAATCTGAACGAGTCCCCCACAATCTCCTGAGAAGTTAGATCCTCCTTTTCTTGCTTTTCATTGTAGTTTGTATTTTTCTAAAAGAGACAAAAATCACAACTCTTGTCTTTCATTATTGATGAGAATTGTAAATCGGCTATAAACGCCAAAATCGGCTATAAACGCCAAAATCGGCTATAAATGCCAATAAAAATCGCCTTTCACGGCAAATCAAGAAAATGTCTCTTTTCTTAAATATTTGTGCAATGGAAAACTTGAAAGAAGTTGATTTCCTTTTTACTTGCAAAGGTTGATCTCCGGATTACCACTTGCAATTCCAAGTAAAATAGAAAATCTGGCACACCCACACAAAGAAATGTTGATGCACGCTTCAGGCCCGCCAGGGCGCGAAAGGGCCGGACCCGACGGACTCCCACGTTCCGCCGACCCCGGTAGCCGCCCCACGGCGCCTCGGAGCGCGTTCCATCAGTCCCAAGCATTATTGTGCAAGAGTTGTGCAAGGCTAGCCCTCTCTCTCTTCTCCTCTCTTATGCAAGTTGTTGCACATCTCTTCTAGTTCCTTTTCTAGTTGTTCTCTAGTAGTTTTCTTTAGGAGATCCCACCCATCTCCTTGAGAAAAGAAATCAGATAAGGGACATAGTGTGGAAGACAATTGGGTCTTGGAGATCTTGATTTGATTTGCGAAAGAGTTCGACATCAAAGAAAGTAGCAACTTCTCCATTAGAGCACAACCGAGCTCCGAAGGTATAATCTACTTCCTTGCATGTTGTAGATTTATTTGAAGCTTTCATGTTGCTGATTCTATCTTCTAGCTAGATATATTTTACTGATCTTGATATGTGAGATTGAGGGTTTGCATCTTGGATTGGGTTTATGCCCTTTGGGATAGATGATCACTGAGTCAAGTGGGTCAAATTTTTTTGAAACCTATCCTAAGGGCCCAACAGTATTCCAACACCAGGTACCTCTTGTACAGCTCCTGATCTGATGATGTCTTGTTCACCGAGAAAGGAAAGCCAAAACTTCCTCTCGTCGGACACAATCTAATCTGCGAAGACCCTTCCCAGGAGATTACTTGACATCAAGCTCTTTCTTGGAAAGCCCTCAGTACACTGAAAAGCTCTTCGCGAACCATTTCGTGAAGCCAGCAGTCCGGAAAGTGGGCAACTCAGGATAGGATATCATGGCAGTAGTGTAAAAAGCCCATGCATTCCTCATATCCTGCAAACCTCCAAAACACTTCTCCATGCTCGAAGGCGCTCGAACAACGCCTTGAGAGAAGCCTAACTGCGGCGCAAAACGCGAGGGGACATACGGCTGGATATCGACAAAAAGATGTCTATGGTACACCATCATACCGACGCGTATGTTGAAAAGCCACCTCTTTTCTGCGTCTGTCAGAGAATAGTGTCTTCCTGACCCTGCCCTGGTGGAATCAAGAGAGACACCAAAGTCAAAAGCCTTCTTTCGCAAATCTAGAGAAAGCTTTACTAAAGATTGCCCAATCTCGACGTCCCTGAACCGCCGAATCCTCAAACGGGCAGACAAAAGAGATTCGGAAACGGCTATCCCTCTGGCTAATTGAATCATAAAAGGTTCATCATCATGTACAACTCCGAATCGATGGAAGCCGGGACAATGGTACACATACCACAAATAGAAAATATGGGCTGAAAATATCCTGTTCATAGGGAGCCCAGGCCGAACTAGAAAAGCAGCAGCCTGCATTTCGGTACATAAATAGAAGTAAAGAGCAGGCACCAAAGCCAGCCGCTCTCCGAATGTCATCTAACAAGCCAGAAAAATACAATGCGGCCTGATGTGCGTTCCATCTCCTCCAGCAAAAACAGCCTCACCCAACCAATAGTTGAGGTAAACAACGAGATCTCTCCGCAGTACGATGTCAGGATAAATGGCGTCTATGCTTGTGAAGAATTTTTTCAAATCTTCTCGCATGGCGGAGATCTTCTTCAAACCTAGGTTTTTAGCCCTAACATCCGGGGCCATACTATCAGAAGACTCCCCGCTATCAAAAACTTTGGAGCTACAACTCTTCTAACTGTTGCACCTGACTTTCGAGCCCTCCTTTTCCTTCAAAAAATTGTAGGAGGTGACGAGCTGAAAGTACAAAAGCCTGAACTCCTCAAACTGCTCCTCAAGGGCATATCAATAGGCATGAACTCCTCATAGAGTTTGCCGAGGATAGGCAGCCCGGAGATAGCACTCAATTCCTTCAAAGAAAAACCTATCTCACCGTTTGTAACAATTAAGGTGTTGGTTTGTGGAAGGAAAGACTCCAGCATGGCCATGAACGCCTCATCGGAGAAAACCACGTTTTACCGAAAATCGTGATCCACGTCAAAAATCTCGACCTCCCTCAGAATGGCCCCACCAACCTTCAGGGTGTAATCAGTCCATGATTCCAAGCTTGAGTCAACACTAAAAAGGCCACGAAGTTGAAAAGGCTTCACCTAATTGCTATCGTCACCCCGAAAAATGCCAAGGCCCACCGGTCTCAAATCGACCGACAGATAATCAGAACCTTGGTAGCCACTGGCTGGCATCAACATGTCCATACGGACAGGCGACTTCTCTACATAATCGGAAAGGCAGCCAATAAAAACCCTGGTCTTGATCACATTAGTCCTCTTCACCCAACTTGGAGGATCTTCCCTCTAAGGGCATGCGGGAGAAAGGCTCATGATCGAGATGGTTCGATCGAAGGTTGACCGGGTGTAAATAGTTCTCTCCTCACCATCTGCCGTGTAAGAGAACTGAAAACATCTTCTTTAATATGTCAAGTCGTGAGGGACTGCATCACCAAAGAAGAAGGTAGGCTTGGGCACAATACTCTGATAGTCCATGACCCAAGGGCGGCTGCTTATCGCAATCTTATAGAATTCCTCATCCTTGAGAGCGATTAATCGCTGTCTCATCTCATCACGATTGAGGGAGTCGCACTCTTCCAAGTTCTTCTGAACAAACTGGACCTTCTCCCAGGCCTGCTGTACGACCGCATTAGAAGATCTGGCAGATCGGCGAGGTGTGTCAGTAACAGGCGCCTTACCTTTGTTCATTCTGGAGAAACTACCTCCAAAAGGAAAAAAAAAATAAATCAATCATCAAAATGACAAAATTTTGCTAAAAATTTTAGCAAAATTTGACATGGATCCGGGGCAATTCTGAAGAAAAGGGATTCACCCCGAAAAAGATAAGAAGCTTGAAAATGAGCTTAACATCAATGCGAGGTCATGGTCAATGGAGGATTCTCAAAGAAGACTCAAACTCAAACATCGCTGCGAGATCAAGTCAGTCTTGTCAAATCTCCGCAAGAATAGGAAAGGGCTCAACATTACCGCGAGCTCCGAATCCCAAAACTTGCCAAAAGTTTTCAGGTATACACAATCATATCATTCTCCCAATCCAAACTACAAAAATCATGCATAAAAATTTCTTATTATGCATTAGATGTTAGGAAACCTTGACCAGAGTTTGACCAATTCCAACCCAAATTGGTCAAAATCAAACTCTGTCCAAGTCAAAATCCATGTTGACTTCACCTAGAAATCCTAGCCTTTTGTTTGATGCAAAAAATGCATAAACATCTTGAATTGCATAAACCGCATTATTATGATGAGGAAAAAAAGAACTGGGGGGAAACCCCTAAAAAAAGAGAGGGAAAACAAAAAAAGAAAACGAAAAAGAAAAGGGCTGGCCCACAGACTGTGGCCCATGGCCATGTGGCCGTACGGACAAATCCATACCAAAAGAAAAAAAAAAAAAAAAACGTAAAAAAAGAGAAAGAGAGAAGAAGCACGAAAAAGAAAAGAAAGAAAAAACGTGCTGAAAAAAAAAAGAGAAAGAAAAAGAACGAAAGGAAAGAAACCCAAAAAAAAAAAAAAGAAGAACTTTTTTTTATCATCCTACTTCTACAATGGAGTTTTCTTGAAAAAGGAAACTTACTTGAAGCCATTGATGGAGAAGAAGAAGAAAAAGCTTGAAGATCCTTGAAGACGAAGAAAAGTTCTTGATCTTGGAGCACTCTTGAAGATTCTTGCAAAAAGAAAGCAATGAAGCAAAGATCCAATCTCCCCTTGCTTTTATAGAAGAAAGCAAACCAAAAGAGGAAACAAGGAGAAAAGAAAGGAGGTAAGTGCTAAAAATTAGCAACTTTCCCAAAAAGAAAGGAGATTTGAGATATTATCTCCCAAAGAAAGATACTTTGAGAAAATCTCTCCCCAAAATGAGGAAACTTGAGAGATTCTCTCTAAGTAAGGATATTTTTAGATATTCTGTACCCACAAGAGATATTTTTAGATATTCTCTACAAAATGACACCACATGAAATCTAGGCCATCTCTAAAAGCTTAAGATCCCATGGGTTAGCCCACATGAGTCAGGTTTGACAACCTAGGCACTAAAAGGGCTTCCTATCAAAAATCCCTTTTACCAAAAGCATACAAAATGGTTCCATGCCTGTTTTGAGTTGATTAGACAATTAAAAAAACAAAAAGCCTCATGAGTTTCCAAAAATCCAAACCATCCAAACTCATGAACCAAATTAAGCCAAATCTTGAAATTGACATTCCACAAAAAACCAAATCCTGGTCCCCTGGCTTGCCATATACAGCTTATTAGGTCACAAGGCCAAAACCAAAAATAAATAAATAAATAAAAGAACCAAATCCTAACCCCTTAGCTCGCCACATACAGCTCGTTAGGTCACAAGGTCAAAACCAAATCTGACCCCCCAACTTGCCACATACAGCTCGTTGGGTCACAAGGTCAAAATCAAATGTCAAACCCCAGCTCCTTAACTTGCCACATACAGCTTGTTAGGTCATAAGGTCAAAAACAAAAAAACCTTTCTTGATCGCCCAATGTGCCACATAAAACCTTTAGGTTCACAAGGTCAGAAGGGAAAACCAAAATCCAAAAACCAAAAACCCAAATTCCGCCATGTCATTTTCAAAGTTTTGCCTTGAGATGGTACGTGATCCCACTCACTACCATAAAATCCCCTTGGAAACTCAAAAGGTTATTCAAAAAAAGAAGAAGAAGAAAATGCTCAAGACTCTTGGTCAAGACAGAAGCTCCCCTTCAAATTTCTCTTCGAGGCACATCGACTACAAAAAGCTATGCAACTCATCGCTGTACCTCGAGGGGACATTTGTTGACACCAAAAAACTCACTTTGCCTCCTCAACATCAAGAAGCCACACGAAGCTGCATCCTACTACAAACAGGCAATGCTACTTCAAGCATCAAATATTGTCAGAATCAAACAAAAACTGCAAGATCATTCAAAACAGCCAAAAGAGGGGTACACATGAAGTTTCAGGTCATTTCAACATCATTTTGCCTAACTTCACTCCTCCGGTAGCTAAATAGGTGCTCCCAATGGCAAAATATCGAAGACATCAAAACTTCGATCAGAGCCTATGGATGGTCCCAAAATACCTCCAAAAGCCTCCTTGTCAAATTTCAAGTCAAACCGACAACGTTTGACCCTCCATCAACCCTCGAGCAGTAAAATCAAGCCTCTCGGCAGTGAGAACCACCGAAGCTATCACTCATTAAATAGAGCACATAGCTGGCTTCAGCATGCTTCCAAAGGGATACACATCAAATTTCAGGTCATTTCGACAATGTTTGGCCCTACTTTGATGCTCCAAAACAAAATCAAGCCTCCCAGTGGCGGAGCCTTCTGGGACCATCACATCCAAATCAGAGCTAATGGATCTTCTCAAAATGACTTCAATAGGCTCCCTATCAAATTTCAGGTCAATCGGACATCGGTTGACCACACATCAAAGCGTGGCATCTCCCTCGCTGCAAAACCAAGCCTACTGGCGACGGGACCCCACACGACTTCCAAACTCAAACAAAAGCCGATGGTCAGTCCTATCTACTACTCAGCATGTTTCACCTCAAATTTCAAGTCATTCCGACATCGTTTGACCTAGTTTTGACTCTTGACGGAAAATCGACAACAAAGTTTGAGGCTTTCCCGGAAAATCGGAAACTTTGCTCTCTGATATGCAAGGCTTCTCGTCAAGTTTTCTGCAGGGAAATTAGGCCAAAATATGTACAAAAATGTTAAAAAAAAATATCAAAGAATAAAAGAATAAAAAAGTAGGAGAAACAGCAACCAAAAGGGGAAAATTCTCCATGGTCGCCATTGAAAATAGCCCATGGTCGCCGGCGACCCTGGAAATCCGGGTCGCCGGATTTCCGCTGGAAGGCCCGTTTTCTGACCCTTTTCGCGTTTTGAAAATTCCAGCTCCTGTGATTTTCTGAAAATCTGATTCTTGATGCTTGAAATCGACTAATCTTCATCAACATTTTGGATCGGCCATCAAGAGCATAAAATCATCATTGATTACTTAATGCGGCCATTAACCCATTATTTTAGACGGCCCAATCAGAATCAAGCAAATGGGAGTTACAAATCAAATCAATCATGGCATTAAAACCATGAAACTCCTCTCATCATGGAGATTAAAGGCGATTAAATGTCCATTCTCCATTGGCTAATCACAAGCTAAGAAAAAGGAGTTAGAAAATAAAAGAATTAAAACTTGTAACTCCTCCCATCATGGAGCATCAATGCCATCAATTCTCTTATCATGATCATCAATGACTCATAAACCACCCCATGGCTACCAAAAGCCTATAAAAAGAGGGGGGGGGGGGGGGGGGGTGTGGTGGTGGGAGGAGCATTCCAAGATGGTCATTGATCGATATAGAGAAAGAGGCGGAATCTAAGAGCCACACACATAGAAAGAAATCTCGAAGAAGCTCTGCACCAGCAAACACCATAAGGTGATCAAAGTCCCTTGTGGGGGCCGCCCCCCAAGGCAGGGCCCTCGCTTCTTCTATCAAACATGGCCTAGACGTGGCTTTTTAGCCAGTCTACTTGGTTTTTTATTTGGTATAGGACCTCCCCTTGGTCTTTATCATCTAAAAAACTGAGGTCCAGGCCAAGCCAAAAGAAATCAAAGCATCATATGTTCTCATCTGAAGGACGATGGCAAAGTCCATACATGACTTGCGACCGTCAATCTGAACGAGACCTTGCAATCTCCTGAGAAATCAGATTCCTTTTCTTACTTTTCTATTGTATCTTGTATTTTTTCAAAGAGACAAAAAAATTATAATTCTTGTCTTTCATTATTGATGAGATTTGTAAATCGCCTTCCACGACAAAAATCGCTTTTCAGTGCAAAAACCACCTTTCAAGGCAAAAAAACCGCCTTTCATGGCAAACAAAGAAAATCGCCTCCTACGGCATTCAAAAAAATCTTATCTCTTTTCTTAAATATATGTGCAATTTGAAACGATAAAAAAAAGATTGATTTCCTTTCTACTTGTGAAGGTAAATCTCCGGATCACCATTTCTAAATTCCAAGTAGAATAGAAAATCTGGCATACCCGTACAAAAAATGTTGATGCCCACTTTCCTTTCCACTCTGCCGGCCTCTTGGTAGCCCCGGGATGGAGGCGAGGGCGGAAAACACGAAAAAACCGGGTCCATCAAAATGAAAATCAGAATATGTTTAAGGGCTTTTGTGTTGATATTGTGCATTTGAAACTCGAAATGCCTCTTAGCTTCGGGACTAAATCCATTTCATTTCAACATTTGAGTGTCAAATACATGAAGGTCAAATGAAAGGCCTTAACATATACCTGATAGCTTATTTTAATTCGCAATCTTGACTCGATGAATATTGTGTTGCACATGTTTCGATTTACAAGCTTCAGTCACGTTTGAACTGTTTCAAGAATCAACAAGGGTATCACTTCTTCAATTCCCTTTTTACTAGAGCTTATGCTAATTTCGATTAGTCTTGCCTTGCCCTGTTTTGACAAGTGATTTCCCCTATTTTCGATCTGTTTTGTATATGTTCGTCATGTTTTGTGCATTCATGATTTATGATGAACACCACTGAGCTTGGATTGCCCTTTCAGTCTGATCCACTGTCTAGGGGTCCTTAAACACTTGTACTTTCTACAGACTAGTCGTATATTATATATATACATCATGTTCTGTCCGGTAACGCAGCCGGTACCTGCCTATCTCTTATGATACGGGATCCTGCTTTGCTCTGTTATGTTTCTATTCTGCTTTCTCTTTTCATTTTTATGATAGAGAAATGACGGGCTCAATGTGGGATTATCTATTCATGATATTATAAGTATTTATGCTAGTTTTGATTACTCGAAATGCATCTTAATTCTGTAATTGTTTTAAATTCAGTAAGTGGTTTTAGTAATGTCTCTTTTACCTTTTATTTACTTCAAGAACTTCTCTAAATTGATCTCTTGCCAAACCGTTGTGTTTGACCCTTGTAATTGGTGCTCAAGTGCAGGCGCCTTTACCCTTGAGGAGGAGTGTCAGGAGGAGGCTATTGAGCCACCCCCAGCTCGTGAATGGCAACCCGACGACGTCATCTAGACGTCCGGCGGATTTCTGAGACGTACATCTTTTGAGAAGGGATTTGCATTTTTATTATTTTCAGAATGTATTGGCCTTTGCTGGCCTCTTATTTGGGTTGTACTTAACAATACACTTTTGTTAACCTTAAACTTGAAAGTAATGGGAAATTGTCCTGTTTATATCTCTCCCTCTGAAATACACGTCTTTATTATTTTAATTATGTAACTGTGGTTTCTATATCGCATGTTTTGTCTTGACGTGATTTGCTACACACTTCCGCAACCATTATACTTGTGAGTTTGTCCCGTGTCTTCGGTATCCTCACCGCGGGAACCTGTGGGAAATTATACTCGATGGAAAGACTGCATCGCGGGGCCCAGGCTCCCGGTCCGGGGTCGAGACACCCAGCGCTCAAGTTGAGGAGACAGTTGATGAAAAAGCTTATACTTCGATAGAAACGAGGATAGAATATGATTTCTTAGGACATGTCACGAAGATCCCAGCTAAGGTATCCGTCCTCAACTTGATCAAAACCTCACCCAAACATCAACAACAGTTACTCGAGGCTATTACGCGTTTGCAAGTCCCTGTGGGCATTACTCTCGAAGAGTTCAGGACTGCCATCATAGCCTTAGCCCCGGGAGTTCCCTTCCCTGCTGTCACATTTACCGAAGAAGAGCTAAAAGAAATACCACCTGAAGCAAGGACGTCTCCCCTGCATTTAACAGTCAAGGTAGCAGGAAAGGAAATGTCAGAAGCCTTGGTCGACACCGGCGCATCATTGAACATATGTCCGTTGAAAACCTACAAAGCTTTAGGGCTCACAACAAAAGACTTGACTCCAGCCCCCATGGTGGTGACTAGTTATGACAGAAATAAGAAAATGGTATGCGGAAAAATTATGTTATTAGTGCAAGCAGGTCCGATTTCGATGCCAGAAGAATTTTATATCATGGATATCCCCGCCACGTTCAATTTAATCTTAGGACATCAATGGTTGAATCATATGAACGTTGTCATGTCAAGCAGGCATCAATGTGTTAAATTCCCCTATCTAGGCAAGATCGTGAAAATGATGGGGGACCCACCTGTGATTGAACCAGAAGAACTTCAAATACTCCCAACCTTACAGCCTGCTCCCATGATGCCAGAGGTCAAGATCCATGAATACAGAGTTGATCCTCTCATCTCCCTAATGGATATGGACACCATGCAGAATGTGTTTCTTGAATTTCCTCCCTACAAAGTCCAACAACAGACAATGAGAGTCAAGCTCGAGGATGGACTCTGATGAGGAAGATGGGATATCAACCCAGATTTGTACTAGGAAAGGACATAGAAGGTATTATCGACACCTACATACCGGACCCTAGGGTAAGAGCAAAAGGATTAGGGTACGATGCACACAATAATATGAGATGTAAATGAGAGGACTGGATTTTAGATGAACACTTTATAAAACACGATAAAGTTCTAGATCCCAACACGTCACCGACTAGAGAGGGACACTACAATTTGGATCCAGACGATAAAGGTAAGGCCGTTTTAGTAGAAGATTGGGAAGACTCTGTGTCGTCCAAAAGTGAGACTTATGAGTAAATCTTTGTCACTTGGAGAAAGCTCCATTCACCAGAGAAACGAATGATGCAAACTGCACTGATGATTCAGGATTCTAGATCCTATTGTGCAACATGTTGATTGTGAGTAAACCAACTCATTTACCCAAAAAAAAAAAAAGCTGATTGCCGAACTCCGAGAAAGCCGCGAAACATGGGAAATTGAAGACCCTACCCGCAAAGAAATGGTATATTGGCCATTTGCCTAGCGCCATTGGAGAGAAGACCCCTCTCAAGAAGACCGTGAGATTTGGGAAGCCGATGACCAAAATGACCATGAAGTGGTATACCGCCCCACTGCTTGACCACGCCAGCAGGGAGGATCCTCCTCAGTAGATGGCCCATCTTCAACCCCACCTATACCATATCATTCCAAAAATCCAAAAAAATAAAAAACCCCAAAAACCCAAAAAAAAAATAGAAAACAGAAAATCCAAAAACATAGGAACCATAGGAGTAGAAAACTTTAGTCCTTATCAAAATATGGGCAATCCAAGGCGATGGAGGTTACCTCCGGTAGAGCAGTCCTGGCTAAAGGAGATTATGACCAACATTGATAAGTTAGGCTGTGAGTCTTTGCCTTTCATTCCAAAACCCGAGCCCTTAGTGCAACATGCGAACATCAACGATGGAATGGGTGTTTGCGAATTGTTGGACGCCAAAGAAGGGGATGATGAAGTTTCTGAGGAATTTAGGAGGATAGTCAAGAAGTTTGACGAAGAAAGTAAGATCCAAACAACTGTCGAAAAGACAAAGGAGATAAACCTAAGGACGGATGAGAGACTCAAACAGGTCCAAATCAGCGCATGCCTAGAACCTGATGAAGAAAGTAAGATCCTGGAGGTCCTAACAGAATATCAGGATGTGTTTGCATCAGATTATAATGATATGCCCGGACTTGCACCCGATCTAGTGGAGCACCGGATCCCACTAGAAGAAAATGCTAAACCTGTCAAACAAAAGTTGAGGAAGATGCTTCCTGATATTGCCCTGAAAGTAAAAGAGGAGGTCGACAAACTCCACCAAGCTAAATTCATCAAGGTCGTATTGTTCCCTCAATGGGTCGCCAACATAGTCCCGGTAAAGAAGAAAGATGGACGTGTTCGAGTCTGTATCGATTTTCAAAATTTAAGCAAGGCATCTCCCAAAGACGATTTCCCCTTGCCTCACATCGACCTACTTATTGATAATACTGCCGGACACACCATGCTATCATTAATGGATGGTTAATCAGGGTACAACCAAATCAAGCTGTCACCAGAAGATTAAGAGAAGACATTGTTCATTATACCCTGGGGAACCTATTGCAACGTTGTGATGCCTTTTGGCTTGAAGAATGCCGGTGCCACTTATCAGAGACCCATGATGGAGATATTCCATGACATGATGCACAATTGTGTAGAAGTTTACATAGATGACATTCTAAACAAATCCAAAACCCATGAAGATCATGTCACAACCCTTAAGAGAGTCCTTCAACGATCTAAGGACACCTAACTGAGGATGAATCCGAAGAAATGTGTTTTTGTAGTATCCTCTGGCAAACTCCTGGGCTTTATGGTAAGTAATCGGGGAATTGAAGTTGATCCTTCTAAAATAAAGGCCATCCTTGAAATGCCGCCCCCGAAGAATCTCAAAGAATTGAGAAGCCTCATAGGACGATTGCAGTTCATCAGGAGATTCATTTCACAGCATTCCCAAAGATGCGAGTCATTCTACAAATTGCTAAAAGGATGAGTGAGATACCACTGGGACGACGACTGCCAAAAGGCATTTGAAGATCTGAAGAAATATTTGTTGAGTCCTCCTATTCTAAAGCCCCCTATCAGAAACAAGCCTCTCATTTTATGTGTCAGCGACAAAATCTGCGATGGGTGTTTTCCTGGGTCAACATGATGAGACCGATCGGAAGGAGAACGCTATTTATTACCTAAGCAAATCTCTATTACCCTACGAAAGGAAATACTCCCTAATGGGAAGAACCTGCATAGCCATGGTTTGGGCTGCTCAGAAACCGAGACACTATTTTCTGGCCCATCAGATCAAACTCCTAGCAAGGATGGATCCCTTGAAGTATATTTTTGAGAAACTCGTTACTTCAAGAAGAGTCGCGCGATGGCAAATGCTCCTGGTTGAATTCGACATAACCTATGTTACACAAAAGTCCATAAAGGGATAGGCGATCGCTGACCATCTAGCACACCTCCCTCTACCTCAGTACGAGCCATTCAGAACCGATTTCCTTGACAAAAGCATTTTGTTTACAGACGTTGAAGAGGTTAAGGATGATGATTCATGGACCATGTACTTTGACGGAGCTTTGAACCAAAATGGAAAAGGAGTCGGTGTAGTGTTATTATCCCCGGAAGGAGTTGTCATACCAAAGGCCTACAAGATCGGGTTCCAGTGACTAACAACATGATGGAATATGAAGCTTTAATAGCAGGACTGAGAGAGGTCCAGGCCCTAGGTGTCGTGAAACTAAAGTCTTCGGTAATTCCAAAGTTGTTATTTCCCAAATAGCCAGAGAATTGAAGGTCAGTGCCCCCAAGTTTGCCCATTACCATGCAAAAGTAAGAGAACTAATGTCCGGTTTCAAGAAAATCTCCTTCCTCTACATACCTCGAGCCTTCAACTGACTGGCTGATTCATTAGTAATCTTAGCTTCAATCATAGAGATGCTTGACGACAAAGATTCTGAAGAATTACTGATTGGAAGGCTAGCTTCACCGTCTGTCAAACCGATAGGTCTAACTAAAGGAAACCCTGCCAAAACTCTGCTGAAAGTTCCAAAAGAAAAGATTAAGAAAGTCAAGGCCAAAGAGTCCTATCAAGAAAAGAATACCAAGCTCGAAGTAGGAGTCCTAGCTCGCATACAACATGACGATGACTTGGCAGACGATCACCCATGGTACTACGATATCTGGAATTACTTACGCGATGGCTACATCCCTGAATATGCCACCCGGTCGGATAAAAAGCGTTGAAAGAAACGGTCCAGAGGTATGTCATAGTCGCGGGACTATTGTACCGTAGATCATTCAATGGAGTTCTCCTTCGATGTGTGACCACGGAAGAAGGGCAAGGGATAATTGAAGAAACGCATTTGGGAGAGTACGGAGGGCACGTCAATGGCCAGATGTTAGCTAGGAAGATCATCCATTTATATTATTATTGGCCATCCCTAGAGTCGGATTCAGTCCATTATGTTAGGAGATGCAAAGAGTGTCAACTGCATGCCGACCTAATTCTTACCCCCGCATCATCCCTTCACCCTACCATAGCTCCATGGCCTTTCTCGACCTAGGCTTTTGATATCATAGGACCCCTGGCCTCTACTCTAGAAAACACACAAAATAAGGCATTCATATTAATAGCCACAGAATATTATACTAAATGGGCATAAGCGGAGGCATATGTTAATATTAAGCCTACCTCCGTAGTCAAATTCATTAAAAAGAATATAATAACCAGGTTTGGCATCCTTAAGGTATTCATAACAGACAATGGACCCCTAGTTTATATCCCAACAAATGAATGAGTTGTGCACAAAATACGACATAAAATTGTATCATTCAACCCCATATTATCCTTGCACTACAACAAACTGTACTTTTAGCGACGAAATTTTTCGTCACCAAAATTCAGTAAAACGTCAGTAAAGATCTTTACCGACGAAAATTATTTAGTCGCCCAAACGTTGGTAAGAAGGTGCCAGCAAAAGTATTTACCGACGAAATATGTTTTCATCGGCAAAAATTTGCTCTTTACCGACGATTATTTGAATGTTACCGACGTTTTAAAAACGTTGGTAATATTATTTTAATTTTCTAAAAATTTAACAAATACTTTTACCGACGTTTATTTTCGTCGGAAAATGAAAAAATAAAAAATTGTGGAACTTTTACCGATGAAAATAAAACGTCGGTAACAAAAAGAAAAAATAAACAAAAAACAAAATCACTTTTACCAACATTTATTTTCGTCGGTAAAATAAAAGGGAAAAATAAAAAGAATTAAAAAGAACTTTTAACGACCTTTTATTTTGGTCGGTAAAATAAAAGGGAAAATAAAAACCACTTTTACCGACGTTTTATTGTCGTCGGTAAAATAAAAAGGAAAAATTAAAAATTGAAAAAACCTTTACTGACGTTTTATTTTCGTCGGTAAAATAGAAATTAAAGAAAACCACTTTTACCGACGAAAATAAAACGTCGGTAAAAGTGATTTTATTTTTTATTTAAAATAACATATTCGTTTTTTTAATATTATTTTCCTGTAAAGCTGTTTCTACACCTATATCAGAAGTAAACCTAGTCATCTACCTATATTCAATATAAAAAATGCATTAAAACAAAAGGTGCTAAATTAACAAACAATCATCGCCATTTTTCATCTAATCATTCATTTCATTAACCAAATATTATAATCAACGATGATACAGTCCAAAATAAATATTCAATATACATATCACATTACAAACAAGAATAAAACACCCCCAAAAGTCTGCAACCGACCGCAAAGCGTTAATCAATCTGCAAAGAAAAAAAACAATAACATTAGAATCTTTTCAACGAATGAAATTATAAATGAAAGATAAGCATGTATATATATAAATATCTTTTCCTAAGTTTTTCGGCGGCCTATTTTCCAGCCTAAGTATTGAGAATTGGGCAGTTTTTGTGTCTAATTCGATAACCAGAAGTCCGATTCACTAACCGTAAATTCCAACAAGTTACTTTGGCCTTGAACAAGGTACCCGTATCGGTTTCTGGGCTGTCCGATTGCCCATTCCCGTTTTTAACCTCTAACGGCCTATTTTCAAGACTAAGTGTTAAGAATCCAACGTTTTTAGGTCTAATTCGTTAACCGAGAGTCCGATTTACGAGCCGTCAGTTCCTGCAACTTGATTTCGACTCGAGCGAGGTGGTCGTACCGGTTTTCAATTTTTTTCGGGGGCCGGTACACATTCCGGACCCCCGGCGGGCCGTTTTCGAGCCTAAGTGTTGGAAAATTCAATGTTTACGCCTCTAATTCTTTAACCGGGAGTCCTATCAGCGAACCGTCAGTTCTTACAAGTCACTCTACCCTCGAGTGAGGTGTTCGTGACGGTTTCCAATTTTTCCGGGGGCCGGTTCCCGTTCCAGACCCCCGGCGGGCCGTTTTCGAGCTTAAGTGTTGGAAAATCGTCGATTTTCGCTTCTAATTCTCTAACCGGGAGTCCTTTCAGCAAACCGTCAGTTCCTACAAGTCACTCTACCCTCGACCGAGGTGCTCGTGCCGGTTTCCAATTTTTCCGGGGGCTGATTCCCGTTCCGGACCCCCGACGGTCCGTTTTCGAGCCTAAGTGTTGGAAAATCGTCGATTTTCGCTTCTAATTCTCTAACCGGGAGTCCTATCAGCGAACCGTCAGTTCCTACAAGTCACTCTAGCCCCTAGCGAGGTGCTCGTGCCGGTTCCCTATTTTTTCGGGGGACGGTTCGCGTTTCGAACCCCCGGTGGGTCTTTTTCGAGCGTAAGTGTTGGAAAATCCAATGTTTATGCCTCTAATTATCTAACCGGGAGTCATATTAGCGAACCGTCAATTCCTACAAGTCACTCTACCCTCGAGCGAGGTGCTCATGCCAGTTCCTGATTTTTTCGGGGGCCAGTTCGCGTTCTGGACACCTGGCGGGCCGTTTTCGAGCCTAAGTGTTGGAAAATCCGATGTTCACGCCTCAAATTCTCTACCCGGGAGTCATATCAGCGAACCGTCAGTTCCTACAAGTCATTATACCATCGACTGAGGTGTTGATACCAGTTTTCAATTTTTCCGAGGGCCGGTTCCCTTTCCGGACCCCCGGCGGACCGTTTTCGAGCCTAAGTGTTGGAAAATCGTCGATTTTCGCTTCTAATTCTCTAATCAGGAGTCTTATCAGTGAACCGTCAGTTCCTACAAGTCACTCTACCCCCCAGCGAGGTACTCGTGCCGGTTCCCGATTTTTACGGGGGCTGGTTCACGTTCCGGACCCCCGCACGGGCCGTTTTCGAGCCTAAGTGTTGGAAAATCGTCGATTTTCTCTTTTAATTCTCTAACCGGGAGTCTTATTAGCGAACCGCCAGTTCCTAAAAGTCACTCTACCCCCTAGCGAGGTGCTCGTGCCGGTTCCCGATTTTTCCGAGGGCTGGTTCGCGTTCCGGAGCCCTGGCGGGCCATTTTCGAGCCTTAGTGTTGGAAAATCCGATGTTTACGCCTCTAATTCTCTAACCGGGAGTCATATCAGCGAACCGTCAGTTCGTACAAGTCACACTACCCTCGAGTGAGGTGCTTGTATTGGTTCCCGATTTTTCCGAGGGACGGTTCCCGTTACGGACCCTCGGCGGGCCGCTTTCGATTCTAAGTGTTGGAAAATCGTCGATTTTCGCTTCTAATTCTCTAACCGGGAGTCTTATTAGCGAACCGTCAGTTCCTGGAAGTCACTCTACCCTCGACCGAGGTGCTCATGCCACTTTCCTATTTTTTCGGGGTCCGATTCCCATTCCGGACCCCCGGCGGTCTGTTTTCGAGCCTAAGTGTTGGAAAATCATAATTTTCGGTTCTAATTCTCTAACCGGGAGTCCTATCAGCGAACCGTCAGTTCCTACAAGTCACTCTCCCCCCCAGCGGGGTGCTCGTGTGGTTCCCGATTTTTTCGGGGGCCGGTTCGCGTTCTGAACCCCCGGTGTACCGTTTTTTAGCCTAAGTGCTGGAAAATCCAATGTTTACGCCTATAATTCTCTAACTGGGAGTCATTTCAGTGAACCGTCAGTTCCTACAAGTCACTCTAAACTCGAGAGAGGTGCTCGTGCCGGTTCCCAATTTTTACGGGGGCCGGTTCGCATTCCGGACCCCCGGCGGGTCGTTTTCGAGCTTAAGTGTTGGAAAATCCGATGTTTACGCCTCTAATTCTGTACCCGGGAGTCATATCAGCAAACCGTCAGTTCCTACAAGTCATTCTACCATCGAGTGAGGTGTTCATACCAGTTTTCGATTTTTTCGGGGGCCGGTTCCCGTTCGGGACCCCCGGCGGCCTGGTTTCGAGTCTAAGTATTGGAAAATCGTCGATTTTCGCTTCTAATTTTCCAACCGGGAGTCTTATCAGCGAACCGTCAGTTCCTATAAGTCACTCTACCCCCCAGCAAGGTGCTCGTGCCGGCTCCCAATTTTTCCGATGGCTGGTTCGCGTTCCGAACCCCCGACGGGCCGTTTTCGAGCCTAAGTGTTGGAAAATCGTCGATTTTCGCTTCTAATTCTCTAACCGGGAGTCTTATTAGCAAACCGTCCGTTCCTACAAGTCACTCTACCCCCGAACGAGTTGCTCGTGCTGGTTCCCAATTTTTCCGGGGTTGGTTCGCATTCCGGACCCCCGGCAGGCCGTTTTCGAGCCTGAGTGTTGGAAAATCAGATATTTACGCCTCTAATTCTCTAACCGGGAGTCATATCAGCTAACCGTCAGTTCGTACAAGTCACTCTACCCTCGAACGAGGTACTCGTGCCAGTTCCCGATATTTCCGGGGGCCGGTTCGCGTTCCAGACCCCCGACGGGCCGTTTTCGAGCCTGACTATTGGAAAATCCGATATTTTCGCCTCTAATTCTCTGATCGGGAGTTATATCAGCGAACCGTTAGTTCTTACAAATCATTCTACACTCAAGTCAGGTGTTCGTACCGGTTTCCTATTTTTCCGGGGGCCGCTTCCCATTTCGGAACCCCGGCAATCTGTTTTCGAGCCTAAGTGTTGAAAAATCGTCGATTTTCGCTTCTAATTCTCTAACCGGGAGTCTTATCAGTGAACCGTCAGTTCCTACAAGTCACTTTGCCCCCCAACAAGGTGCTCCTACTGGTTCCCGATTTTTCAGGGGGTTGGTTCGCATTCCGGACCCCCGGCGGCCCGTTTTCGAGCCTAAGTGTTGGAAAATCGTCGATTTTTGCTTCTAATTCTCTTACCAGGAGTCCTATTAGCGAACCGTCAGTTCCTACAAGCCACTCTACTCCCCAGTGAGGTGCTAATGCCGATTCCCGATTTTTCTGGGGCTGGTTCGCGTTCCGGACCCCCCGCGGGCTGTTTTCGAGCCTAAGTGTTGGAAAATCGGATGTTTACGGCTCTAATTTTCTAACCGGGAGTCATATCAGCGAACCATCAGTTCGTACAAGTCACTCTACCCTCGAGCGAGGTGCTTATGCCAGTTCCCGATTTTTTCGGGGGCCGGTTCGCGTTACGGACCCCCGACGAGCCGTTTTCGAGCCTAAGTGTTGGAAAATTCGATGTTTACGTCTCTAATTCTCTAACCGGGAGTCATATCAGCGAACCGTCAGTTCCTACAAGTCATTCTACCCTCGAGTCAGGTGTTCGTACCGGTTTCCTATTTTTCTGGGGGCCGGTTCCCATTCCGGACCCCCGGCGGGCCGTTTTTGAGCCTAAGTATTGGAAAATCGTCGATTTTCGCTTCTAATTCTCTAACCGGGAGTCTTATCAGCGAACTGTCAATTCCTACAAGTCACCCTACCCCCCATCGAGGTGCTCGTGCTGGTTCCCGATTTTTCCGGGGGCTGGTTCGCGTTCCGAACCCCCGGCGGGCCGTTTTCGAGCCTAAGTGTTGCAAAATCTGATGTTTACGCCTCTAATTCTCTAACCGGGAGTCATATCAGCGAACCGTCAATTCCTACAAGTCACTCTACCCTCGAGCGAGGTGCTCGTGCCGATTCCCGATTTTTCCTGGGACCTGTTCCCGTTCCAGACCCCCGGCGGGCCGTTTTCGAGCCTAAGTTTTGGAAAATCATCAATTTCGCTTCTAATTCTCTAGCCGGGTGTCTTATTAGCGAATCGTCAGTTCCCACAAGTCACTCAACCCCCCAGTGAGGTGTTCATACCGGTTTCCGATTTTTCCGGGGGCCAGTTCTCGTTCCGGACCCCCGGCGGGCCGTTTTCGAGCCTAAGTGTTGGAAAATCCGATGTTTACGCCCCTAATTCTCTAACCAGGAGTCATATGTGCGAACCGTCCGTTCCTACAAGTCACTCTACCATCGATTGAGGTGTTCGTGCCGGTTTCCAAATTTTTTCGAGGGCCGGTTCCCGTTCCGGACCCCCGGCGGGCCGTTTTCGAGCCTAAGTGTTGGAAAATCGTCGATTTTCGCTACTAATTCTCTAACCGGGAGTCCTGCGAACCGTTAGTTCCTACAAGTCACTCTACCCCCGAATGAGGTGCTCTTGCCGGTTCCCAATTTTTCCGGGGGCTGGTTCGCGTTCCAGACCCCCGGCAGGCCGTTTTCGAGCCTAAGTGTTGGAAAATCCGATGTTTACGCCTTTAATTTTCTAATCGGGAGTCATATCATTTATCCGTCAGTTCGTACAAGTCACTCTACTCTCGAGCGAGGTACTTGTACCGGTTCCCGATTATTCCGGGGGCCGGTTCGCGTTCTAGACCCCCGACGGGCCACTTTCGAGCCCAAGTGTTAGAAAATCCGATGTTTTCACCTCTAATTCTCTAACCGGGAGTCATATCAGCGAACCGTTAGTTCCTACAAGTCATTCTACCCTCGAGTCAGGTGTTCGTACCGGTTTCCTATTTTTCCGGAGGCCGCTTCCCGTTCCGGAACACCGGCAATCCGTTTTCGAGCCAAAGTGTTGGAAAATCGTCGATTTTCGCTTCTAATTCTCTAAACGGAAGTCTTATCAGTGAACCGTCAGTTCCTACAAGTCACTCTGCCCCCCAGCAAGGTGCTCCTGCCGGTTCCTGATTTTTCAGGGGGTTGGTTCGCGTTCCGGACCCCCGGCGGGCCGTTTTCGAGCCTAAGTTTTGGAAAATCATCGATTTTTACTTCTAATTCTCTTATCGGGAGTCCTATTAGCAAACCTTTAGTTCCTACAAGCCACTCTACCCCCCAGCGAGGTGCTCATGCCGGTTCCCGATTTTTCCGGGGGCTGGTTCGCGTTCCGGACCCCCGGAGGGCTGTTTTTGAGCCTAAGTGTCGGAAAATCCGATGTTTACGCCTCTAATTCTCTAACCGGGAGTCATATCAGCGAACCGTCAGTTCGTACAAGTCACTCTACCCTCGAGCGAGGTGCTTGTGCCCGTTCTCGATTTTTCCGGGGGCCGGTTCGCGTTCCGGACCCCCGACGGGCCGTTTTCGAGCCTAAGTGTTGGAAAATCCGATGTTTACGTCTCTAATTCTCTAACCAGGAGTCATATCAGTGAACCGTCAGTTCCTACAAGTCATTCTACCCTCGAGTCAGGTGTTTGTACCGGTTTCCTATTTTTCTGGGGGCCGGTTCCCGTTCTGGACCCCCGGCGGGCAGTTTTTGAGCCTAAGTGTTGGAAAATCGTTGATTTCCGCTTCTAATTCTCTAACCGGGAGTCTTATCGGCGAACCGTCAATTCCTACAAGTCACTCTACCCACCATCGAGGTGCTCGTGCTGGTTCCCATTTTTTCCGGGGGCAGGTTCGCGTTCCGAACCCCCGATGGGCCGATTTCGAGCCTAAGCGTTGGAAAATCTGATGTTTACGCATCTAATTCTCTAACTGGGAGTCATATCAGCGAACCGTCAGTTATGACAAGTCACTCTACCCTCGAGCGAGGTGGTCCTGCCGGTTCCCGATTTTTCCGGGGACCGGTTCTCGTTCCGGACCCCCGGCGGGCCGTTTTCGAGCCTTAGTTTTGGAAAATCATCGATTTTCGATTCTAATTCTCTAGCCGGGTGTCCTATTAGCGAACCGTTAGTTCCCACTAGTCACTCAACCCCCGAGTGAGGTGTTCATACCGGTTTCCGATCTTTCCGGGGGCCGATTCTCTTTCCGGACCCCCGGCGGGCCGTTTTCGAGCCTATGTGTTGGAAAATCCGATGTTTACACCCCTAATTCTCTAATTGGGAGTCATATCTGCGAACCGTCCGTTCCTACAAGTCACTCTACCATCGATTGAGGTGTTTGTGCCAGTTTCCGATTTTTCCGGGGGCAGGTTCCCGTTCCGGACCCCCCGCGGGCCGTTTTCGAGCTTAAGTGTTGGAAAATCGTCGATTTTCGCTTCTAATTCTCTAACCGGGAGTCCTATAAGCGAACCGTCAGTTCCTACAAGTCACTCTACCCTCGACTAAGGTGCTCATACCGGTTCCTAATTTTTCCAGGGGCTGATTCGCGTTCTGGACCCCCGGCGGGCCGTTTTCGATCCTAAGTGTTGGAAAATCCGATGTTTACGCCTATAATTCTCTAACCGGGAGTCAGATTAGCGAACCGTCAGTTCGTACAAGTCACTCTACCCTCGAGCGAGGTGATCGTGCCGGTTCCTAATTTTTCCGGGGGTCGGTTCGTGTTTTCGAGCATAAGTGTTGGAAAATTCGATGTTTACGTCTCTAATTCTCTAACCGGGAGTCATATCAGCGAACCGTCAGTTCCTACAAGTCATTCTACCCTCGAGTCAGGTGTTCGTACCAATTTCCTATTTTTCCAGGGGGTGGTTCCCATTCCGGACCCCTGGCGGGCCGTTTTCGAGCCTAAGTGTTGGAAAATCATCGATTTTTGCTTCTAATTCTCTAACCAGGAGTCTTATCAGCGAACCGTCGGTTCCTACAAGTCACTCTACCTCCCAGCGAGGGACTCGTGCCGGTTCCCGATTTTTCCTACGGTTGGTTCGCGTTCCGGACCCCCAGCGGGCCGTTTCCGAACCTAAGTGTTGGAAAATCCGATGTTTACACCTCTAATTCTCTAACCGGGAGTCATATCAGCGAACCGTCAGTTCCTACAAGTCACTCTACCCTCGAGCGAGGTGCTCATGCCGGTTTCCGATTTTTCTGGGGGCCGGTTCCCGTTCCGGAGCCCCGGCGGGCCGTTTTCGATGTTAAGTTTTGGAAAATCATCGATTTTCGCTTGTAATTCTCTAGCTGGGTGTCCTATTAGCGAACCGTCAGTTCCTACAAGTCACTCTACCCCCCAGTGAGGTGTTCGTACCGGTTTCTGATTTTTCCGGGGGCCGGTTTCCATTCCGGACCCCCGACGGGCCGTTTTCGTGCCTAAGTGCTGGAAAATCCGATGTTTACGCCCCTAATTCTCTAACTGGGAGTCATATCTGCGAACCTTCCGTTCCTAAAAGTCACTCTACCCTCGATTGAGGTGTTCGTGCCGGTTTCCGATTTTTTTGGGGGCTGGTTCCCATTCCGGACCCCCGGCGGGCCGTTTTCGAGCCTAAGTGTTGGAAAATCGTCGATTTTCGCTTCTAATTCTCTAACCGGGAGTCCTATTAGCGAACCGTCAGTTCCTACAAGTCACTCTACCCCCCTGCGAGGTGCTCATGCCGGTTCCTGATTTTTCCGGGGGTTGGTTCGCGTTCCGGACCCCCGGCAGGCAGTTTTCGAGCCTAAGTGTTGGAAAATCCGATGTTTACGCCTCTAATTCTCTAACCGAGAGTCATATCAGCGAACCGTCAGTTCGTACAAGTCACTCTACCCTCAGTCGAGGTGCTTGTGCTGGTTCCCAATTTTTCCAGGGGCCGGTTCGCGTTTCGGACCCCCGACGGGCCTTTTTCGAGCCTAAGTGTTGGAAAATCCGATGTTTACGTCTCTAATTCTCTAACCGGGAGTCATATCAGCAAACCGTCAGTTCCTACAAGTCATTCTACCCTCGAGTTAGGTGATCATACCGGTTTCCTATTTTTCGGGGGCCGGTTCGGATTCCGGACCCCCGGCGGGCCGTTTTCGAGCCAAAGTGTTGGAAAGTTGTCGATTTTCGCTTCTAATTCTCTAACCGGGAGTCTGATCAGCGAACCGTCAATTCCTACAAGTCACTCTACCTCCCAACGAGGTGCTCGTGCCGTTTCCCGATTTTTCCGGGGGCGGGTTTGCGTTTTGGACCCCCGGCAGGCTGTTTTGGAGCCTAAGTGTTGGAAAATCCGTTGTTTACGCCTCTAATTCTCTAACCGGGAGTAATATCAGCGAACCGTCAGTTCCTACAAGTTACTCTACCCTCGAGTGAGGTGCTCGTGCCGGTTCCCGTTCCGGACCCCCGGCGGGCCGTTTTCGAGCCTAAGTGTTGGAAAATCCGATGTTTACGCCCCTAATTCTCTAACCGGGAGTCATATCTTCGAACCGTCGGTTCCTACAAGTTACTCTACCCTCGATTGAGGTGTTCGTGCCGGTTTTCGATTTTTCCGGGGGCGGGTTCCCATTCCGGACCCCCGGCGGGCCGTTTTCGTGCCTAAGTGTTGGCAAATCGTCGATTTCCGCTTCTAATTCTCTAACCGGGAGTCCTATCAGCAAACCGTCAGTTCCTACAAGTCACTCAACCCTCGAGCGAGGTGCTCGTGCCAGTTCCCGATTTTTATGATGTTGGTAAAACAGTCCTGCTAGTATTCCAAGTTCTATGTGGATGGAAACCAACACGTAACTGTTCATGTTCCTTCAATTGCAATAAATGATGGTGTTGATGATGATTATTGTTATATATTCAAAACCCAAAAAAAAAAGGGTTGTCTACCTGCCCTTAAGAGCATCCATCATGATCTCTAGTAGATGTGCCATCACCAGCAGAAGTGGTCCCTCTCGTGATGTCGATATAGGTAGTCGGATCTGTCCCTGCCACAGCTGCCAACTGATGAACGACGGCCTCAAGTGCAGCCTGCTTCCTAGCCTGTCTCTGTGTTTTCGAGCAAAGGTCTTGGAAAAAGCTACCTAACTCTAACAATGTTGTACAGATATCCTTATTCAAAAAGCCACGCATGCCAATAGGAAGGATGCGTTGTATAAGGATGTGGCAATCATGGCTCTTTAAACCAGCTAATTTATCATTTTTCGAGGTTACACACCTCGAAAGGTTCGCCGCATAGCCGTATGGGTATTTGATCGACTTCAAGAATTCATAAAATCCATCTCTATGTTTTGTTTCCAAAGTGTAAAAGGCATGCGGCTTCGCGCTGGATCCATTGCCCCTCTCCACTAGATGCAACTCTGGCCTGATGCCCATATTTTTCAAATCCTTACGTGCTTTCTCGGTGTCCTTGTTTTTGCCCCTTATGCCCAAAATTGTTCCAACCAAAGCTACACAGATGTTCTTCTCAATATGCATAGGATCAAGGTTGTGTCGGAGTTTTTTGCACTTCCAGTAGGGCCATTCAAATAGGATGCTTTTCTTTGTCCAATTCAGTTCTCCGGAGTCATGCGGTCTTTTGTTATTCTTGCCAAACTTAACCGGCGCTAGTTCTTCTAGCTGGTCTAGTACCTTTTGCCCCGGTAAATCCAAAGAATTCTTTTCACGCTCAAGCTGACCGTTGAAGGCCTTGCTTCTACGCCATTGGTGGTTCAGTTCCAAGTATTTTCGATGGCCAATGTACCCAATCTTATCTTTCAACTTCACCCCTAACGAGTTGTCGTTACACGAGGGGCAAGCATTTTAACCTTTTGTACTCCACCCAGACAAGTTACCATACGCAGGAAAGTCATTTATCGTCCACATTACAGCCGCATGCATTTGAAAGGTCTGTTTAGTGGAGGCATCATAAGTCCATACACCATGATCCCACAGCTCCTTCAACTCATCAACCAAGGGCCTAAGATATACATCGATATCGTTTCCCGGTGAGCTTGGTCCTGGAATAAGTAATGACATCATCAAAAATGGCTCCTTCATGTACATCCATAAGTATGACAGGCCACATGCTATAAGAGGTGCTCATGTTACTGAAAGGATTGAATCCATCAGTGGCTAACCCCAGCCTCACATTACGTGTCTCTTGGGCAAACTCTGGATATTTCTTATCAAATTCTTTCCATTCCACTGAATCAGCTGGATACCGCGCTATCCCATCGTCAATGCGCTTATCACTGTGCCATCTCATCTCTATGGCTGTCTTCCTTGACATATACAATCTGCGTAACCTCGGTGTCAATGGGAAGTAACGGAGCACCTTATGAGGGATCTTCTTTCGCTTGCCATCATTGACCTTGTACCTAGGCTCTTCACATTCTGGACATTTATCCAATTGAGCATTCTCCTTCCAGTACAACACACAATTGTGTTTGCAGGCATCTATGTTCTTGTATCCCATGCCCAAGTCATGTAATAATTTCTTCGCCTCGTAAACTGAGGCCGGTACCACATGACCTTCATGTAAGAAGTCCTTAAAAATCTGCAGAACCTTGTCAAACGACTTGTTACTGCACCCGCTTTCTACCTTCACATGCAATATCTTGATGACAAATGATAACAGAGCATCTGAGCTTTTGCATCCTGGGTACAGGCCACGCTGTGAAGCCTTCAACAAATTTTCAAAATCATGCACGTCATCCCTCTCTTGAGTATCTTCCTCCAAGTAAGTTCCCCTACGATGGTCCTCTAACAACTCATCATATTCATCTTGATTCTCTTCCGATTCATCATCACTCTCATCTGAATCATCGGGTTGAACTATAAGTTCCCCGTGAAATATCCACCGTAGGTATGAGACCATCATTCCATGAATGTGCAAATGACTTCTCACGGTTTCATAGTCCTGCTTTCGATAGTTACAGCAATCGTTACACGGACAGTTAATCTGCCCCGCCCCGCCCGAATTCGCCTTTGCAAAATCAATAAATGAGATCACCCCAGCTATGTACTCCGCACTAAATCGGTTCTGATAACGTAATATCCAACTCCTGTCCATATCTGACCTAATCACAAGTAATTAGAAATTAGAAATAGAATCTGCTCACCAAGTCACATCATGTAATGTAAGTGGAGAATTGCAGTCACCCATGATAGGCATCTATCTTGAAATATGAATCTGTTATTATCTGTTTTCAGCTTAATTCACATGTTTTCTTTCTCTATAAATATCTACTTGATTTTAGGATGTGGTAAAGTTCTGATTTCAACGTCTATTAAAATCTTTAAAATTGACAAATAACTCATCTTCATTGAGTAAAAGTGGACTCTACTCCAAACATTTACTTCACAATAAGCATCCAAATGTAGTGAAGTAGTCTACTTTAATTTCAACCTAGTTCTCCTCATGTGAATCCACTTCATTTTACTCCACCTCTCGTTTATCCAAACAAGGCTAACTTTGGAACTTCACTAGTAAAGTGGAGTGAAGTAAAGCCTCCAATTTTAAGACAAATGGTGATATCAAAAGCAAATATTTTCAAAATTCCATCATTTTAAAATAAAAAAGTCAAAAGACAACCTCCTTTCTCAATTAAAGGATAAAAAAACCCAGAAAATATCATCACAATTTACTTATATTTTATTCTTTCACCTTCTGAGGCTTTACTTCACTTCATTCTTTCACAAGCAAGCATTTGAGTCCCAACAGGGTCAAAAGCTTGGATCCTTTTTACAGCATGGAACTGTTACATCCATGTATAAGCCTGTATAGTTGTAAGGGTCACAAGCCTGTGGGGTTTTAGTTAGGCCCTTTTTTATTTTATTTTGTTAATACATTTATGTTATGTAAACCAATAAAATAATGTTAACATAATACACAACACACCATGTGATAAAGGATTTTAATTATTTTTGAGTCCTCTAAATTTAAGATCCGAGACCAAATGTCCTAACGAGCATTGAATAGCCAAATCAGCACGCCCCATTTAATAAGCAGGTAGGCTCCAAATTGGAGTTTTCTGTAGCAAGGCCATCCATCATTGTTCATAAAAGTGACAAAGACACCATTCTTCTTCTACTTCTACCTCCATGAAATAACAATGAGAAGTGATAATTCCTCACTTCAATCACAATTTCTTACAAGGCATGGGTCAGAAATTGCAATGAACATAGTAGAATCTTCTCATCACAATCCAAATATGCATGATAGATTCTGATCAAAACAAAAATGCACAATTCCAAGCCAATTGACACTCCACTAACTTGAAATCACAATCTCCATAGTACTGAAACTTCAGCAATGGAAATGGATGTCACCACAAATAGAAGTCTGGTTGCTCCACTTCAATACCTCACTCTTACTCATTCAAGGTTATCACACGAAGTCAACTTGGATTTGGCATTTCATGGCTAAAACGAATTGAAGGACATTGTCAAGCTGTTAAAAGGATTCTATTGTATATCAAGGGTACTACATTATGGTCTTCGAATCACTTGGTCCATTTCAAACCTGTGCGGCTTCTCAGATGTAGACTGGGCAGGTTTCCCACTAACAAGGCGCTCTACCACCAGGTATTGCATATATCATGGTGTGAATTGCATTTCCTGGGTCACTAAGAAATAACCTATTGTGGCTAGATATAACAATGAGGGCGAATACAGATCACTAGCATCCACAGCTGTTGAACTCACCTAGATCTCTTACATGCCATTTGATTGATATAGGATTTTTCCTTAAAAAAAAAAAACTCCCATACACTTCTGTGACAACATCAGTTCTCTTTAATCCCAAAGCCAACCTACCCATTCATGCCAAAACATATAAAAATTAATTACCACTTGGTTTGTGAAAAAGTGGCACTAGGAGCTCTAGTCACTCATTTCATAAGTTCCTCAAAACAAGTGGCAGTTAATTTTACAAAATCTCTCCCAATGCAAGTATTTCACAACTTAAGAAACAAGCTATGGATTGTGCTGTCACCACTCACTAGCTTAAGGGGAAGTGATGAAGAACAAGATCACTGGGTCCATGAATCCAATACTAGTGAAGGAATTGGATCATTCAAGCGTAGCAATAGTTGAGAGAATGGTGTGTTGTATCTCTTCAAGGCAAATTAGGAGAGTCAATAGGAAATGGATTTTTTTGTGTAATTTACATGCGTAATTTCTAATTTCTGAAACAATATTTGGGCCTACAATCAGAGAACCAAACTACAAAGGATCACGTTCTCTTTTATTAGACTTTGGTCATATTTAACCCCAAGGGGAATTATGTTCACCGAGGACATCTTATAGAAATTTTTTTAAGTTTAGTCACAGAGGCTCATGTATGAGTTATCTTGTGCAGAATTGAAGAGGTTATGAGCTGAAAGGAGAATTATCCATGACAGAGTTTCCCAAATAGGTAAAGAGATGAAGTTTATGAAGCTTGGAACAAGGCATGATACTTTCTACATTCTGGAGGAAGTTTGTTTGGCTTCTTGTAATGATCAAACATGGGACATCCATTATCATCATCAAACCTTGTTGTCGCAACTATGTTGGGAATTGGGATCAGCTAAGACATTGAAATGGAAACAAAAGATCCAGAAAAAGGATATGGAAGAATAAGATTGCATAAAAATAAATAGCTTCTGTGACATTACCACATACTAAAGAACAAAAAAAAAAAAAAAACATACAAGTCAAGAACAAAGCAAACTGAAATACCTTTTTCGATTCTCTGTTACAGAAAAGGGCAAATGCTTCTGGAGAAGACAACCCCAAAAGGAGTCGACCCTGTGCTGCGTCTGGAGAAACGACCGGAAAAGGGGAACAACTCGTGCTGGCTTTGGAGAAGACGACCAGAAAAGGGGGCACCCGAGCGAGAGATGGGTTTGCGCCTGATAACAGAGATTGGTTTTTGGAGATGGAGAGAGTGAGAGACAGAGAGCAGAGAGAGACTGACAGCGAGAGAGAGAAGAGAGAGATCGAGAGACAGAGAGCAGAGGGAGACTGAGAGCGAGAGAGAGAGAGAGCAGAAAGAGAGCGAGAGAGAGAGAGAGAGAGAGAGAGACCAAGTGAGCTAGAGAGAGCAGAGAGATTGCAGAGAGATAGAGAGAGAGCAGGAGAGACCGAGACCGAGAGCGAGAGAGAGCAGAGAGATCGTAGAGAGAGAGAGAGAGAGAGAGCAGGAGGACCGAGACTAAGAGCGAGAGAGAGCAGAGAGATCGCATAGACACACCGAGAGCGAGAGAGTGAGAGAGCAGAGAGAGAGACGTTTTGGGAGAAAAGGGGTTTTGGAGGCGGGAGAGGGAAAAGAAGGAGTGGGATTTGGGAAAAGTTAAGAGGGATTTACCGACGTTTTGAAAAACGTCGGTAAAACATTATGATTTAAAATTCTAAAATAATCTTTTATCGACGTTTAAAATAAAAAAACGTCGCTAAAATGCAATTTTACCGACGTTTTTGGGAAACGTCGGTAAAAATATCTGATTTTTTCCCTCCCACAGCATGTAAGTCAATCCTCTAATAACCTTTTACCGACGCTTTTAATAAAATCATCGGTGAAACCCTGGATTTTACCGACGTTTTCTATAAAACGTCGGTAAAAGTGCAATTTTTACCAACGAAAAAATATACGTCGGTAAAATGTATTCTTTACCGACGAATTTATGAAAACGTCGCTAAAAGTGCAGTTTCTTGTAGTGATTAAGCAAATGGTTGTAAGACCCCAACCCGAGTGACCTCGATTAGTACTAATTAAGTCGTGTATTAGTGCTAGGCGTGATTCGTGGATTTTGGTTAAGTTGATAATAGAATAGCTTTTGGTATAGCTTTGGGGAATTTTGAGCACCTTAGATATTAGTGGGACCCTTTGGGGGTTCCTTTTGCGACCTTGCGTGTACTCGGAGGATTATTTCAGATCCTAATAATTCGTATTTCAATCCAGTTTTACTCATCTCATTAATCCGTTTAACTTTCGGGTTGATCCCGTCCCCGTTCGAAACCCCGAAACCCGACTTTCCTCGCATTGAGGGTAAAATAGTCTTTTCACACCAAATATGGGCACAAAATTAAATATTCTCGAGACCCTTGAAATTTATACTTTTTCGAAACTAGATATTTCGATGATTGTTTTTCCCTCCTTCGTCGAACTCATCCGAGGTCCTGAAAGCCATGATTTCATCCCAATAAGATTGCTAGTAGTGGAGCCCACTCCCTACTTGTTATATAAGGAGAACTCTGCTCTTCTTACTCCTTTTGTAGCACAAGAACCTCAACCCATCTAGGGTTTTCTTCTTCTCCTTGCGTTTTGCTCTCTCATCTTCAATATCTCTATCAATCTTGTACCACTTGAAGAATGGAAGTTACCATCTTCTTCCTCACTACTAGGACTCTCCATTGATACTATTCTTGGAGGGAACCTCCCATTCCAAGATCCTCATTGAGCTATTCTTCCCCATTTGGAGACTTTATAAGTATGCAATCCCTCCCATTTCTTTGATGTGTGTTTTCCTAGCCTATGAGAGTCCCCATTTTCATTATTGAAGCTTTCTTCTCCTGGTTCATTGTCATGACCCATTTAGGGTTTGTATTTGGGGATTTTGGTTGTGTTGTAGGTTGGCCTTGTAAGAGAGTGTGATTAGAGCTTGTTTTGCTAAGCTTAGACCCGAGGCAAGTGGATGAATGGATTGTTGAATGATTTTGTGTTTATGTGAAAATATGGATTTTTATTTTTTGCTTTCAACAATGCTCTCCCTATGGATTTTAATAGCTTTGAAATGTACATATTGGTAAGCCTTTTTCTACCGTTTGATCTCTTAAAAAGTGTAAATTATATTTTGATAAAGTTGTTTGTCAGTTATGGATCTTCATGAATGATGGTTACTCTTATGATAAATGAAATGGTTTAATGATCTTGATGGAGTGGTTGTTGGGGAGTTTTTATGATTTGGAGAAGGCAATGAAACTTAAATGTTTGTGGAAGATTCGAATAGGGTTTTGTGTGGGCTTTTAGGAGGTTTTAAGCCTTCATTCATGTGTAAGAAAGAGGCTCAAATGAGTTTGTAAGAAGAGGAAAAAGGGAGGAACAGAACTGTCCCGGAATCTGTTTCTGGACAGTTCGCTCGAGCGAACATGACACTTCGCTCGAGCGAACGCATTTAGAGGACAGTTCGTTCGAGCGAACCTTAGCTCGCTCGAACGAGCCCTCCCAGAACTCCATCCAGAACGTTGTTAGCTTGAGCAAACCGAAAGTTCGCTCAAGCCAACCTAAACTGGACAGGTTCACTCTAGCGAACCCAACTTCGCTCAAGCAAACCCTTCCAAAAACCCTTCCAGAGACCACTTTGCTCGAACGAAGTATGTTGTCCGCTCGAGCGACGTGCACTGTTCATCTAGGGGCTATGTTAGAGCATGAAGGTGATGTTTAAATGTTTGGAAAATGTTTGTTTGAAGTCCGTTTGAGAAAAAGACCACATCACGAAGATTCATCGAAGTGTTGAAATTACCAAGGTGCGTAAGGAGCCCGGAATGTCTCCAAACTCAAGGAGTACCAAATCTATACTGTAATCGACATACGGGACCCCTATTCACCTTGAACTAGTCCTAAACCCTGATACTTGTCCCGAAATTTCGAAAGTCCAATTATATTTCTTTGTTCCCGAATTTTGATATGCACTCCCGAAATTTATGATTTATGATTTATCATCCCCGAAAGCACTGAGATTATATTTGTAGCATTTTGTTAGTCCTGTTGTGCATTGCTCGAAATGAAGTGAAATTTGTGCCCTTGAGCACCCCCGTCCAGCCCGTTTATATACTTACAGCTGATACGTTTTTATACATGTCCCGATTTCTGTTATTTGACCTATGAGTTGGCACCGCTAAGCTTGGACGACCCTGTTGGTTTGATCCACCAACTTGTAAGTCCCCCCTCTCGTCCCGCCAACTGCAGTTTGGATCACGATACTCTGCTTATTGCCGTGGTCCCGTCCCAATACCCGGCTCGCTCCCGTGGTTCCCGATACCCGGCTCGCTCCCCGTGGTTCTCGATACCCAGCTCGATCCCTGCCGGGGGCACCCCTGGACCCCTTCTGCGAAGCGCATGTTTTAAAGAAGTGGCAACCTTTGGCATCTTTTTTTTCCATTGTGGTTTGGTAAACTGGTTTTGTGAGATGCTTTGTTGTATGAGATACTAAATTGCAGGTCATAATGTCCTCTCCATATGGCCCACATGACTTTTACTTTCTTTTATGGTTATTGGTTTATTTGAGGCTAAGTGTAAAGGGCATCATGATTTCCTTAGTTTCCCGCGAAAGGGCAAGGCATGGTGAATTTCTCAATAGCTCTTTTATTTCCATGTTTAGATTACCGTGTAAGTCTCATTATAGAGACATGGGAATTTATGTAATTTTTTGTAAATTCTGGAGATGTCATAGACGAAGAAGGAAAGTGAAGCTGGACTCTTAATCAAAGAGTTTGAAGATTACCAAAAGGTGTTTTGGAGATGCCCAAAGAGTTTGAGGAATCCCAAAGCTTTGGAAAGTTTAGAAGTCCAAGAAGTCTATTCCGCTTGGGGTCATGTGGAGGAGAGGACTAGTTTCTAATTATAACACTTTCTATTTATGGATGAATGCTTGTTTTAGAAAATTTCCAAATCTGATCCAAACATAGCAGTTTCCAAAATTGGTCAAATCAAATTAATTTTGGAAAGAGTTCTAATTAGAGTTGGTGGGCCTCTGAGATGGATCCATTGGTAACACTAATTTAAGAAACTGGTCTTTCCTTAAAATAACTTGACTTGGAACCAATCATTGGTCATATCATGAGATGATTTGATGTCATATTTGTGGGCCCATATACCTATAAGGAAATCCTCAATTCTAAACTATTAAATGGGAGTGGGGCATTTATATTTAGAAACCCCCATGTTTATCCACCATAGGTCCATTGTAAAGAAAGTACTAGCCTCGCACCATCTTTAGAATGGCCGTTCCCCATAGAGGGCTTGTATTTGTCTGGTTACTAGATATGGATCTCCTATGGATAGTGTTGATGAGACGGGGCGGGGGCCCACTCCCCAAGGAGGAGCTGCCCGCAACGGTTGTCATGCAATGCTAGTTGGTGGGTCACACTTAACTAAAATAATGATGTAGTATCCCCAAGGATTTGCCTCATGTATTTTAAAAACTGAAGCTAATCGGGAGTCATACATTATTTGGTATGAGATACCTAGAAATAATGAATGAAGGGGATCATGGATAGTTAGTCTTAATCCAAATTTTGACCAACTTTGATCCGCACCGGTCTAGGTGGTATTCGCACTCCCCAAGGAGGCATACCTCAGAGGATTGGGATTCCGATGTATTCTGAATTTAGTGGTTATGAGGATTCCCACATAAATTTGGAAGAATACTAAACCCAATGTCATTTAAATTCATTAATTGAATGTATGGTTATGTGCTATAGTATTTCAAGTATGAATTCGAATACTTTCAATCCACTTGCGACCATCCTCAACCAAAATAAGTTGGTGGGATCCAACTATGTAGACTGGAAATGGAACCTGGATATTGTCCTGACAGCTTCAGGATATAAATATGTCTTTACCAAACCCCCCCTTGATGAGCTTGGCCCGGATGCATCAGAAGAAGAAAATGAACTTTACACCAAATGGGCCAAAGACGATGAGATGGCCAGATGTTACTTTCAGGCATCCATGTCTAGTGGTTTACAACACCAGCATCAATCCTATAAGACTGCATACGATATTATATCGAACTTAAATGAGATGTTTGCGGAACAAGGCAGGCCTGCTAGGCAGGCAGCTATGAGAGTGCTCATTAGCACCAAGATGGCTGAAGGTACATTAGTACAAGAACACATGTTGAAAATGATGGACTCATTAAATGAGTTAGATGTACTGGGAGCTGCGATTGATGCAGAATCGCAGATCGACATAATTCTTGAGTCACTGCCAAAGTCATTCAACAATTTCAAGGTTAATTATAATATGAATAAAATGAATCTGACTCCGACTGAGCTGTCTAGTTAGCTGGTAGTGACTGAAGGGATTCTGAAGAAGAAGCCAACTGCCCTGATGATAGAAAAGTCAAATGCCAAGTCCAAGCCGAAAGACAAAGGGCCGAAAGGCAAAAAGAAATCAGTTCCGAAGGGTCCTAAGGTGGAGAATTGTCCTACTGTTAGCGTGGCCAAGGCTAAGGGTTCAGGGACGAAAGGAAAGTGTATCCATTGTGGTAAGACAGGACATTGGAAAAGGAATTGTCCAGAATATTTTTCTAAAAAGAAGACCTTAGAAATGATTGAGTCACTTATTTCTGAAGTTAGTTTTGCAACTAGTACTTCAGAATCTTGGTGTGTGGACTCCGGGGCAACTAATCACATATGTAATACGTTGCGGGGGTTCAGGGAAACCAGGAGGCTATGTGATGTGGAAATCATTGTCAACCTAGGATCTGACGCTAAAGCGGAGGCTGTTTTAGTGGGAGTCGGTACTTTATGTTTCTCACATAATAAATTGGTTATGTCAGATACATTATATGTATCGTCTTTACGATGGAATTTAATTTCAGTTTCTAGTTTGGTGAATAAAAGCTATTCTATTACTTTTGGTACTGAAGTTGTCATAAAGAGGAATGGTACTTTTATATGTTCTGGCAAGGTAACCAATGAGCTTTATTTGTTAACTCCCACGATGTGTGAGATACACGATACTGAAATAATTAATTGACCATCATTAAAGAGAAAGTCACCTTCATCTAATCCAACAAAACTTTGGCACTTGAGGCTAGGTCATATAAACCTAAACAGGATCGAGAGGCTAGTGAAAGATGGTATCTTGCCTTCATTGGTGGTAAAACCAATGCCTGTCTGCGAGTCCTGTCTGGAAGGTAAAATGACCAAAAGACCTTTTCATCTAAGGGTAATAGGGCCAAAGATTTATTGGAATTAGTGCATATTGATGTGTGTGGACCCATTACTTGTTAGTTTATATGGTCTCAATCCATTAGATGATGAATAAATTAATTAATTTATTTACTTATCAATATATTATTGCTTTCCTTTCATGAGATGAATGGTGTTTTATTACTTATTTGCACATAACCAATACGTATGACATGATGGTTCATGAGATGAACCATGTCCCATTAATATATTAGATGTGATATATGTGTATGGATGAGATCCACACACGGGAGACATATGTCATAAATCTTGTACTTAAATATCTTCACAACCAATGATGAGACTGGCATCTCATTTGATAAAATTGCAGCACTTTGATCACTATGAGATAGTGTGATTTGTCTCGATCATCAGAATGTAAGATTCTGAATCATGGTACTGGTACATTGGATGTATTGAAGGACCATGAGAAGCACCTTATGGAATTCTGTCTCGATTATAAGGTCTGCTCTCATAATTCCCTAGCAATAGGCTCTCATTTCTGAGACATTGATGAACTCAAGTTTCTATCTATTCATTTGCTTTGAGTCACCAATGAGTGAGGCTAATTGTAGGTCAACACCTCGGTGTCTTGGGCATGTGGTAGTAGGACTGTGGGAACGTTGAATGATCAAGATGGAATCTATCTCTATTATCCCCTTGTGCCAATTAATGGATTTGTCATTAGTAAATGCTCACACATCTCGATTAAGAGTTAATTGGATGGTACTGATGATCACTGTGATTAATTGGGGCTCAACGATAATAAGATGTGGAACTAAGATTGGAATAAACAAATTTATTCCAATTGATCCATGGATATTGATAGAGGGGCCTACTTGTGGTAATTGGGAAGTTTAGGGTCTTCATTGTAATTTATTCCTAAGACTGGAGTGCATTGCATTTATATAGTGGTGTTATTTGCAATTAACTGTGGACCCGGATTGCACATGAGATGTGGGGTCGCGGTGTCCCAGTTGGAGCCAGCTTTCTATGGAATCCCTAGTGGCCTCCACACTAGTCCAAGTTATTTGAAAGATACTAATCCTACTTGAACTCTAAAAGGAAGGAATTAGAAAGTTACTATTTCTATTTGGAGTAGGACTTCTAATAGTTGTAATAGTATACTTACTAATTATTGTGGAAGTGAGACTTCTATTTCAATTAGGAAAAGAGGAGCATTGCAAGTTTATAAAAGGGGATTAAACCCTCTTGGACGTCCATCTCTTGTAGAAAATGTCCAGTCCCCTGTTGGAGCAATTGTTGCACTTCTCTCTCCTCTCTTCCTCTTCTAATTCCTTGGAATTTGGAGTTGGGTTTTCTCTTGGAGATTCCATCAATCTTCTTGAGAAAGAGATCTGATTCGAGTCATAGCGTGGAAGGTTAAGAGGAGTTGAAGATTCTTATTTTATTTTGTAGAAGAATTCTACATAAAAGAAAGTCATCAAGTTCTCCATTAGAGCACTACCGGTCTCCAAAGGTATGATTTGTTCCTTGCATGTTGTGGATCGTTATGGATGTCTAGTGCTACTTGTTTCTATATTTTGGATAGAATTTTTACTGTGCATGATCATGAGATTGAGGGTTATGCATCCTGGATATGGTTTATGGCCTTATGGGTACTTGATCCCTGAGTCAAGTGGGTCAAAAGTTTTGAAAATCTATCCACGTGGCCCACCTACTTCCAACAATTGGTATCAGAGCCATACCTCATCTCTAATCATGTTAGATCAGTAATCTTGTTCTAATCTTTACATGAGATGCGAAGAGGATAGAGCAAGGGCTATGTAAGGATCAATTTTTATTGGGTTTGCTTACTTTTGTAGTAGATCCATGTTTGGAATGACACAAAAGGTTTTAATTATGATGGAAGAATGGTAAGAAGCCACTAGAAGCCTTCTGAGATCAATAGAAGTGATTAGGGAACAACAGGAGTCGAATCTGAAAAAACCCAAATTTCTGGGTTCGTCAGGTAGGCTAGCCGCATGGATCACTATGGCTAGCCGAAGAGGTCTAGTTGGCTAGCCGTAGGGACCAATTTGGCTAGCTGAACCTAGGCAGAATCAGCTCGATTCCCGCCGAGGGACACCCCCGGACCCCCTCTGCGAAGGGCATGTTATGTAGAAGTGGCAACCTTTGGCATCTTGTTTTTCCATTGTGGTTAAGTTACCTGATTTTGTGAGATCCTTTGTTGTATGAGATACTAACTTGCAGGTGATAATGTCCTCTCCATATGGCCCACATGACTTTTACTTTCTTTTATGGTTATTGGTTTATTTGAGGCCAAGTGTAAAGGGCATCATGGTTTCCTTGATTTCCCGCAAAAGGGCAAGGCATGATGAATTTCCCTATAGCCCTTTTATTTCCACGTTTAGATTACCATGTAAGTCTCATTGCAGAGACATAGGAATTTATATAATTTTTTCAAATTTGTAAATTCTGGAGATGTCAGAGACGAAGAAAGAAAGTGAAGTTGGACTCCTAATCAAAGAGTTTGAAGATTACCAAAACGTGTTTTGGAGATGCCCAAAGAGTTTGAGGAATCCCAAAGTTTTAGAAAGTCTAGAAGTCCAAGAAATCTATTCCGCTTGGGCCATGTGGAGGAGAGGACTAGTTTCTAATTATAGCACTTTCTATTTATGGATGAATGCTTGTTTTAGAAAGTTTCCAAATCTGATCCAAAGGTAACAATTCCCAAAATTGGTCAAATCAAATTAATTTTTGGAAATAGTTCTAATTAGTGTTGGTAGGGCCATGAGATGGATCCATTAGGTAACACTAATCTTAGAAACTGGACTTTCCATAAAATAACTTGACTTGGAACCAATCATTGGTTATATTTTGAGATGATTTGATGTCTATATATGTGTGGGCCCATATACCTATAAAAAAATCCTCAATTCTAAAATATTAAGTGGGAGCGGGGCATTTGTATTTAGAAATCCCCATTGTTTTCCACCATAGGTCCATTGTAAGGAGAGTATTAGCCTCGCACCATCTTAAGAATGGCCGTTCCCCGCGGAGGGCTTGTATTTGTCTAGTTACTAGATATGGATCTCCTATGGATAGTGTTAAAGAGACGGGGTGGGGGGCCACTCCCTAAGGAGGAGCTGCCCACAACGGTTGTCATGCAATGCTAGTTGGTGGGTCACACTTAACTGAAACAATGATGTAATATCCCCAACGATTTGCCTCATGTATTTTAGACACCGAAGCATAATCGAGAGTGATACATTATTTGGTGTCGCGACCCTGGACTGGGTTTGCGGCCCAATCTGGGATCGGGACTAAGTAAATGAATGGAAAGATAAGGATGTCGCGACCCCGGACCGAGGCCCGGGCCCGCGACTGCGCGGCGATATGATTAACTAGCAAATAAAACATACCGCCGCTGTTATTTTTCCCACAGATTTCCGCAGTGAGGATCCCAAGACATGGGTCTAGCTCACACGAATGGATATGCGGAAGCATGTAGCAAAACATGTCACACAAATCTTAAACAATGAAATACAAGAGAAATTATAATATCAAGACTTGGTATCAAAAGAGAATGTCAACATAGCATTCCTACCATGATTAACTTTCAACATTTAAACAAAGTATTTTTACTTTCAATTACAAAACCCTGAGAGGCCAACAGAGGCCAATACAACAATTACAATCCCAAAGAGAATAACCCAAACTAGCTGAAACGAGAATCAAGATCCAGACCGGCGTCTAGATGACGTCGTTGGGCTGCCACTCGTGTGCTGGGGGTGGCTCAATAGCCTCCCCCGGGCACTCCTCATCAAGCGTGAACTCTCCTGCACCTGGACATTAAATAACAAGCATCAAACACGATGGTTTGGCAAATAAACAATTTAGGCATGAATATGATAAATAGTGCTAAAACAATTCAAGATTTAAATACACGTTTCAAGTTTACGAAACTAGCATGAATACTTATAATATCATGATTAGATAAATCCACATTGAGCTCATCCTTTCTCCGTCAGACATGATGACAAGAGCAAGCACGCACGACAAGCACGACACGAAAAACACGATCCCACGCCACACAAGGTAGATGGGGTATCCGGCAGCGGAACCGGATCACGAACACGCACGATGTGTAATATAATACACGACTAGTCTGCAGACAGTCCACATGTTTAAGGACCCCCAGGTAGTGGATCAACCTAAAAGGGCAGTCCAAGCTCAGTGATATTCACTTATATCGCGAATGCACAAAACACGACAATACACGTTCGAGAACACGACAAAACAAGAGGGAGATCATTTATAAAACACAACACGACGAGACTAGCAAAATAGCATAATATTAATGCTTAGCAAACTTAAGAAATGATTCCCTTTTTGATTCTTGAAACACATCTTGAAACACATCTTAAATACGAATTCATACTTGAAAATCAAATGAGAACACGATGATGCATGAGGCAACAAAACAAGAGTGCAAACAAAGTCCATCAAGCATAGGCTAAGACTGTTCATTGACCTTAGCAAAGTTGAAACCCAAATGTTAGAAATTTACATAGTTTGATGTCCCCGAAGGTAAGGTACATTTAGGAGTTCCAATTTATACAATGTCAATTAAAAGTCTAAAGCATAGTCTAGTTTTCAATTTCCAAGAAATTTAGAAACAGATTGAAAATCCAAGACTTTGAGCATCAGGTTCGCTCAAGCAGTCAAACCATCGCTCGAGTGGACCCCAGACAGAAACTTGTTCGCACGAGCCAACCCAGAAGTTCGCTCGAGCGGACAGGTTTCTGCTCGAAGTCCTTCAAACAGAGGCATGTTCGCTCGAGCGGACCCTACGGCCGCTCGAGCGAACAGGCTTCTGCTTGAACGCGTCTGAGTGCAGAAGCTGCACTTTTCTCCTTCCATTCACTTGCAATTTTTCTTCCTTCTTCTTCTCACTTTTGAACCAAACAAACCCCTGAGCCACCATGCTCACCGAGGGTCAAAAACAACATTCAATCAACAATTAAACCATTCAATCCAAAAACAAACATCTAGACCTTTCTATGACAAAATCATAAAACCATAGTGCAATGTACAAGAAGAAATCTAAAGAGTTTACTTGCCTCAGTCCAATGTCAAGCAAAACTTCACAAAAATCAACAAGAAGGGGTGCTCCACGAAATCTACACAAAACCCCCAAAGTAGAGCACACAAAATCATCATTTTGGCTACTACAAACCCCCATTTCGAAAATGGGTTTGAAATCATGAAAAACAAGCTCTAAATGAGCTAAAGAACAAGAAAACAAAGAATGAAAAGGAAGATCAACCAAGAGCTAGCTGAGGAAGGAGGATAGAACTTGAAGATGATGAATAGTGCAATGGTTTGGCTCCAAAAACACTCCAGCTGAAGCTTGAGAAGAGAGGAAGAGATTTGCGGAGTCGGATCGGAGATTTGGGCCTTCTTGCTAGATGATTTCCAAGGGAGAAGAGGTCAAGAGAAAACCCTTCTCTTCTTCACTCTAGGTCAACTATTGCAGAGTTTGGGAAAAAGGGAAAAAGAATGAGAGGATGAGTTTATATAGTGTCTGGAAGTGGGTCCCTGGCAGCTGAGTTTTGAAACGCTTAAAACGTGGTCTTGTGGACCCCGGATGGAATCGACGAAGAAGAACAAAACGATCGTCAAAAAATCTAGGTCGGAAAAGTATATTTTTGACATAGTTTCACGACTTCGAAAATTGTGCCCAGATTTTGCATGAAAAGACAGATTTACCCTTATTGGGCCATAACTTGGGTTTCTGGGCCTCAAATGCAGGCAGGTTAAAAACGAAAGTTGTCACAAATAATAAAACCATTAAAGATAAATAAAAATCACAACCATAGAAAAGATCTAGAACAAGAACCCATTCTTACTCGTGTACTTAGGGCGTCCCTGAGCGTGTCTGCCTCATACTAAACGTCCTCAAAATCCCCAAAGCTATAATCCAGACTAAATCTAATCACATTCTAACCCAACTAGTACTAAGACTCGCTTAAGACTAAACACTCACTTAATTAGTACTAATTGAGTTGGTCTGGGTCGGGGTCTAACATCCTCCACCCCTCAGGATATTTGGTCCACCAAATATAAATAATTTTACCTCTGGTAATAGGTGTGGATACTTCTTCTGGACTTGATCTTTCAATTCCCATGTGGCTTCTTCTGGTTCGTGTTTCTCCCAAAGTACTTTGATCCAATGGATAGTCCGATTTCTCAATTCATGCTCTTTGGTGTCAATGATTCTAACCGGTTTCTCCACATACAACGCGTCTTCTCGAATCTCTAAAGGCTCGTGTGGAATAATGTGAGAAGGACTGTGAACATACTTCTGAAGGAAACCGCGATTCAGATCTGAAACTTCTCATATAGAGACAACTATGGCTGATACAAAGCATGACAGATTTTAAAAAATCTGATTTCTGCACTATGCAGCGGAAATCAGCCATAAAGAATCGCGTAGAAACTCCATGAAATCATAATCAACATGTGTCTAATTAAAAGGAGATTATAGAAGACTATTACCTCAAAGATTTGCAAGCTTTAAACCTCTGAAAATCTGATGCAAAAGGGACAAGATCAGGTCTGCAATCAGCTACTATGTTGCAGGAATTTCTGCAGGAATTATTCTTCTTCTAATCTTCTCCTCTATCTCACTTCCAAATCTGATTGGCTAAGGTGGTGGAACCTTAATCTAGGTTTTTGAGATGAGTTTCTAGAATCATATGAGATGGAAATCTCCTCAAGAAAGAAGAGAAACAAGGGCTCCACGTTTTGGGCTTTGTTCTTGTGTTTTAAGGTCATTCACGCCCAAGGGAAGCTTCCTCCTTATATGAAGATTGCAAGGAATCCTTTCCCATTAAGTCTCTCCTACTAATTCTCTTAGAAGTCCTAAAAGGAAAGCTCAATCCTAAGATTAATTTCCTCTTAGAAACAATCCAAATTAGAAAAGGAAACTATGATGAATATCCCTTAAACTTAGCAATTAGTAATCCTAGTTGTGCAACAATTACCAATTTAAGTTTCTAAGGGAAACTCTATTATAGGAATACTTATCCAAGGAGGAGTCCAACCTTCCAAGTAGAGAGACCTACTCAAAGTTGGAGACCCCACACTAAGAAATCCCTATGTTGGACGTCCCACATGCTATGGCCCACACAATGTCCCACATGTCCATAATTTGTCTAGAATTAAATTTATACAAGCAAACCCATGAAAAAACAAAACAAAAATTACATTGGAGATTCCTATGCTTTTCAAAAAAGCTTACATCAAGACTAGTTGGAATAAAATTAAGAAAACTTTACAACTTCCTATGATCGCTAACCGCGCAATCGTACACTTTCCAACTAATAAAACAAACATCCAAATCCACATAACATACATGCGAACCATCAAGGATGCTAATTATGGCTGCAACCAAATAGGTTAGTGCATAATGTACAACATGATTCAGATCTGGAAAAATTAATTCCAGCCATCCAAACATAACCAGCATACAAAAATACAGCACTAATACAAATCTGAAATAAATTTCAGCAGGGTGCCACCATGCCCCTTCTAATCTAGGATTAATAAATCACATCATGGGATCATGATTTCGCATGGAGTGGCTCTGATACCACTGAAGGAAACCGCGATTCAGATCTGAAACTTCTCATATAGAGACAACTATGGCTGATACAAAGCATGACAGATTTTAAAAAATCTGATTTCTGCACTATGCAGCGGAAATCAGCCATAAAGAATCGCGTAGAAACTCCATGAAATCATAATCAACATGTGTCTAATTAAAAGGAGATTATAGAAGACTATTACCTCAAAGATTTGCAAGCTTTAAACCTCTGAAAATCTGATGCAAAAGGGACAAGATCAGGTCTGCAATCAGCTACTATGTTGCAGGAATTTCTGCAGGAATTATTCTTCTTCTAATCTTCTCCTCTATCTCACTTCCAAATCTGATTGGCTAAGGTGGTGGAACCTTAATCTAGGTTTTTGAGATGAGTTTCTAGAATCATATGAGATGGAAATCTCCTCAAGAAAGAAGAGAAACAAGGGCTCCACGTTTTGGGCTTTGTTCTTGTGTTTTAAGGTCATTCACGCCCAAGGGAAGCTTCCTCCTTATATGAAGATTGCAAGGAATCCTTTCCCATTAAGTCTCTCCTACTAATTCTCTTAGAAGTCCTAAAAGGAAAGCTCAATCCTAAGATTAATTTCCTCTTAGAAACAATCCAAATTAGAAAAGGAAACTATGATGAATATCCCTTAAACTTAGCAATTAGTAATCCTAGTTGTGCAACAATTACCAATTTAAGTTTCTAAGGGAAACTCTATTATAGGAATACTTATCCAAGGAGGAGTCCAACCTTCCAAGTAGAGAGACCTACTCAAAGTTGGAGACCCCACACTAAGAAATCCCTATGTTGGACGTCCCACATGCTATGGCCCACACAATGTCCCACATGTCCATAATTTGTCTAGAATTAAATTCATGTATGCCATCAAGGCCTATTTGAATTTAAATTCAAAATTATTTTTCCATAAAATAATTCAACCTCATCTCCTAATCATATTAGGAAACCATGCCAATATAGGAAAGTGACTAGAGAAGGGACCAAAAGACATATTTGCCCTTGGCTCCCAAAATGACCAAAATGTCCATGCTAAACCCATAGCAACATTAAGACCATTTTAACCTTAACTCATTCCACTAGAGAGTTATGGTTGCACTCCAGGGACAAATATTAAGTATGAAATAAGCTTGTCATAAAATGACTGTTGTCTCCGACCTACCAAGTGCAATGATCTAAATGCCCCTCTATGTAACATCCTTAATCGAGTCAGGTTATCCGATGTACTATCAACCTTCTCGATTAAATCTCAAACCTTAGAACTTCATATCCATGACTTAATCATCATCCTGATATTATTCTCTTGATCCAGGGAGCGACCCACAAGTTCAATATCAATATGGAACATCCATATACTAAGATCTTAGATTTTGATGATCAATCGGATAATTCTAAGGGGACGATCAATCCATCAGTAGATGGCATAGATTCTATATTGCATTTGCATGTCCCAACTGATCGAGCCCGAGTACCTAACTCACAGAGCTGTTGACCCATGAAGAGAATCTCACCCATAGTGAATTAAAGCACAAGAACTTGACTTCGTCAGTTCATCCACAAATGCTCAAGATTAAGAGCACCGGTCACTTAGTAGCATGAGGTGATTTGATCTCTCTCTGTGATAGTACTATTATAGAGATCACACCTACAATGGTCCTGTTCAATGCATGACACATGCACTAATGAGATGGATCCGGGAAAGCCCTCCCGTGACTTAGGTATGTCACCCTATATAGGAGAGTATCTCATTATAACTTATACCAAGATGAAGTGCCCAACTCCATCTTTCAGTTATGAACTAATCTGTTGTTTCCAATATCCATGAATCAGACCTATCTGTGTGAAGCCACTTCACACCTGATTCAATTATTAGAAAACAATGGGCCTTACACACAACCATACATATACACATGTTTATAGAGAAAGAATCATTTCAATATATATAACCAATAAATATCCAGTAACAGAGAGAAAAAAACAGCTAGTGGGCTTTAGGGCATACACCAATCCCAACAAACTCCCACTTGCACTAAAGATCACTACTTCCTAACCTAACTCCCATAGACTCAACATGAGAAGTAAAGACTTTCTCAGTAAGAGTCTTAGTAAATGGGTCTGCTAAGTTATTAGCTGAGGCAATTTGCTCCACAACTATTTCTCCATTCTGAACGAATTCCCGGATCAAGTGGTACTTTCTCTGAATGTGCTTGCCTTTCTTGTGATTCCGGGGCTCTTTACACTTGCTATCGCACCTGTGTTGTCGCAGTGCATGACAATCGGTTTTTCTGCTGCAGAAACAACTCCTAATTCCAAAAGGAATTTCCTGAGCCAAACTGCTTCCTTTGCAGCTTCCGCTGCCGCCACATATTCTGCTTCCATGGTAGAGTCAGCAATACAATCTTGCTTAACACTTCTCCATGAAATAGCCCCTCCCGATAGAGTAAAAACATATCCTGAAGTTGACTTTCTGGCATCCGTATCTGATTGGAAATCTGAGTCTGTATACGCCAAAGGCGTTAAATCATCTGCTCGATAAGTCAACATATAATCTTTCGTTCTCCGAAGATACTTGAATATATGTTTCACAGTTGTCCAATGCATAGGTCCAGGGTTTGACTGATATCTGCTAACCATGCCGACGGCAAAGCAAATATCTGGTCTAGTACATAACATAGCATACATGAGACTTCCAACAGCTGAAGCATATGGAACTCTCTTCATGTTCTCTATCTCATCAGGTGTCTTAGGACATTGATCTCGAGATAGTGGTAGTCCATGTCTAGAAGGTAGCAAGCCCTTCTTGGAGTCATGCATGTTAAACTTGACCAATATCTTCTCAATATATGAAGATTGGGATAAGGCTAACATCTTATTCTTGCGATCTCGCAGGAGCTTGATCCCTAAGATGTAGCTTGCCTCACCCAAATCCTTCATCTGATATTGAGATGATAACCAAACCTTTGTGGATGATAGTGCACCTACATCGTTTCCAATGAGCAATATGTCATCTACATATAGGACAAAAAATATGACTGCATTACCACTTCCTTTCTTATACACACATGGTTCATCAATGTTTTGATTAAAGCCAAAAGTTTTGACTGCCTGATCAAACTTGATGTTCCATGCCCTAGATGCTTGCTTAAGTCCATAAATGGACTTCTTAAGTTTACAGACCATGTTCTCTTGGCTACTAGCAATGAAACCTTCTGGTTGCATCATATAGATGCATTCGTTAAGACTTCCATTAAGAAAAGCTGTCTTGACATCCATTTGCCATATCTCGTAGTCATAATGACATGCGATGGCTAAGAGAATCCTTATGGACTTGAGCATAGCCACTGGTGAAAAGGTTTCCTCATAATCGATACCCTCTTTCTGAGTATATCCTTTCGCCACCAGTCTTGCTTTGAAGGTTTCCACCTTCCCGTCCACTCCTCTCTTCCTCTTGTAAATCCACTTGCACCCTATGGGTTTGATCCCTTCAGGTGCATTTACAAGTTCCCAGACATGATTGGAATACATGGAATCCAATTCAGATTTCATCGCTTGCTGCCACATGTCAGCATCTATATCCGTTACTGCTTCATCGTAACTAGTAGGATCCTCAACCATATCCTCAGAGTCAGTCTTTAAAGACACTCCTAGATATCTATCTGGTTGTCTAGGAATTCTCCCACTACGACGAGGCTCCGGAGTGTTTAAAGGAATATCCGGTCCATCTACTGTTACTGGATCTGGTACAGATGTTATAGGGGATTCAGGAAGAATCTCCTCAAGAGTTTCTGTACTACTAAGCTCTTGATGCATCATACAATCATCCTCTAAGTATCTAGCATGAGTGCTGATGAGCACTTTTTGCTCTTTTGGATGATAAAAGATGCCACCTCTAGTTCCCTTAGGATACCCAATGAAGTAGCACATTTCCGATCTGGGTTCTAGCTTGGTAGCTTTATCATTCAGTACATAAGCTGGACAACCCCAAATGTGGATATGTCTTAAACTAGGTTTTCGACCTGTCCACATTTCTTGCGGTGTCCTAGGTACTGACTTAGATGGTACCAGATTTAAAATGTATGCTGCTGCTTCTAAGGCATATCCCCAAAAAGATATAGGTAGGGTTGCATGACTCATCATGGACCTTACCATATCAAGAAGAGTACGGTTTCTTCTCTCTGCCACACCATTTTGCTGGGGTGTACCCGGTGCAGACAACTGAGACACAATCCCTTGTTGTGTGAGGTACTCCTTGAACTCACCTAGGAGGTATTCGCCACCTCGATCAGATCGAAGGGCTTTGATATGTTTCCCTAGTTGTAACTCCGCCTCAGCCTTGAATTGTTTGAACTTATCAAACGCCTCAGACTTGTGTCGCATCAAATAGACATATCCATACCTAGAGTAATCATCAGTGAAGGTGATGTAATACTCATATCCTCCTCTTGCTAGTTTGTTCATAGGACCACACACATCAGTGTGAACCAATTCTAACAACTCATTTGATCTTAGTCCCTTTCCAGAGAATGACCTTTTGGTCATCTTTCCCTTGAGACATGATTCGCACTGAGGAAAAGGTTCGAAATCTAATGAGCTCAAGGGCCCATCTTCTGCCAACCTCTGAATCCGTTTTAGGTTAATGTGACCCAAACGTAAGTGCCAAAGATAGGTGTCATTGGTTGAAGATACCTTCCTCTTAAGGGAAGTAGAACTTTCTAGTTGTACATTATGCAGTGTGGGAGCAATAGGATTTATATAAAATAAGTTATCATGTATTCTACCGGAACATATAATATTTCCATCTCTACTGATATCAACACCAGAATGGAAAGAAACTGAATAATTAAATTCAATAAGTCTGGAAACAGAAATTAAATTCTTCCTCATGTCCGGAACATAGAAAACATTATTTAAAATCAAAATCCTATCATTAGAAAAATGTAGAGAAACATTTCCCACTGCAACCGCCCAAACTTTAGCTCCAGTTCCAACTCTAAAGGCAAACTCCCCTTTCTCAATTTTCTGCATTATCTGAAACCCCTGCAATGAATTGCAGATATGATTAGTGGCTCCAGAGTCTACTATCCACGAGTCAGTAGAATCAACCACTAAACAAGTTTCAATGAAATAAGAAAAAGATGTACCTTTATTAACCGAGCCTTTGAGCTTGGGACAATCTTTCTTCCAATGACCTTTGAGGCCACACTTGAAGCATTTCCCTTTGGGCTTATCATCTGTACCCTTGTCCTTTCTATTACCAGCATTGCCCTTTTTCTGTCCCTTTCCCTTGATCTTCTTCTTCTTCATCTTCTTCCCTTTCGGGTTCAGATGAGAGGAAGACTGGAAAAAATGGGCTTGGGCATTGGGCTTCATGATGGCCTCTGCCGCCTGGAGTTCCTTCATTAACTCCGCAAGGGTCATGTCCATCTTGCTCATATTGAAATTGAGCTTGAACTGATTGAAGGAATCCGGCAGAGTTTCTAGAATCATATCGGTTTGACTCTCTCCATCAATCTCAGCCCCTAGAATCTCAGCTACATTGAAACAATCCATCATCTTGAGCATATGATCTCTGACAGGTGTTCCTTCAGCCATTCTAGTATTCATGATGGTCCTTATAGCAGCTTGCCTAGCTGGCCTGCTCTTGTCTGCGAACATTTCTGACAAGGACATCATGATTTCGTAGGCTGTGTCCATATTCTCGTGCTGTGTTTGCAACACGTTGGACATGGAAGCGAGCATGTAGCATTTAGCCATGTTGTTCGCTTTCTTCCACTTCCTTTCAGCCTCTAACTGGTCTTCAGTAGAATTGGGATCAATATCAGGACAATTTTCTACCAAGACATACTTGTACTCCTCAGCAGTGAGTACTATGTCAAGATTTCTCTTCCAATCTACGTAATTAGGGCCGGTCAACTTGTTCTCACGAAGAATACTCATCAACGGGCTAAAAGAATCTTTACCCATCTCTCTCTGGATATAAAATGGTTTATAATTAGACAGGCAGTATATATGTAACATGCATATGGTGCTTGTTATAAAAGGAAAAACATGCACAAAACTTTTTACATTATTTCAACCCTAAACATAATGTATCAGTGTTTCAACCTCCTCATAAACCCTCCATCGAAAGGATGGCCGAGCCTACAGTAACGTTGAATTAAGCTCTTCTTATTTGGATTATCACTATCTGGATACATATCCAGTGACAGTCCAATCACTGATTGGTTTGACCTCATAAGACAAATAACTCTATCTCCTTGAAGAGATTATTACCGCCTTATGTCAAGTGTATTACCATCTCTTATGAAAAATTCCCAGAATGTCCAAATCTAGAAGTGAGCTTTGGTAAAGAACTCCACCGAAGGGATGGCCGCTCCCACCAACACTTCATTGACATTCTATAGAAGTGATCTTTAGTAAAGAACTCCACCGAAGGGATGGCCGCTCCTACTAACACCTCATTACGAATATTCACTTTAGTTCACTCACTAACCCATCGAAGTGGTCTTTAGTAAAGAACTCCACCGAAGGGATGGCCGCTCCCACTAACACTTCTAATGAGATTAATATGAACCGAGAATGGAAAGTCGTGGGGTTTTTCCTAAACCCCTCTCCCACTTGATAATTTATCACTAGGGTTTATAAACTTTTCTTTGATCTTTACTTCGTTTTCTCAAAAGCTCTTTTTAAAACTAGCAAACTTGGTTAATTAAATTCATGACTCAATGACTCAAGTCATCTTGAAAGTAAATAACCTTTGCATTAAAACATTTGAGAAAAACCCTTAATAGAATCAAAAACCTAATTAGGGTTTTGGGGAACCCTTAGGTAGCATCTAATTAGATTTTGAGTTTAGTCTATTTTGGAAACAAAGGGTGCCAACCCTATCCAATTTTAAACCTTAGACAATTAGACGGTGCTGGTCTAAGTTCCGTTTAAAACCAATTGACCAAGCAAAAACATACTAATTTTAGAAAGATGGCATTTTTAGATCCTAATGGTGGCCATGTTTCTAGGTGACAATTATAGCAATTATATAAAGCATTCAACCATGCATTCCATATATAAAAGCAAATAAAAGTATGCAATCCTTGATGGCTCCCTGTCCTTAGGATTTCAAATCCTAATCGAATTAGGACTCCTCATGCATCTAGAAGTCTTGACTCCTTCATCTCCAAGGATTCCAATTTCTTGCAACCTTCTTGTCTTGAAACTTTCCTTTTCATGCTTGTGTCCATAAATAAATTTATACAAGCAAACCCATGAAAAAACAAAACAAAAATTACATTGGAGATTCCTATGCTTTTCAAAAAAGCTTACATCAAGACTAGTTGGAATAAAATTAAGAAAACTTTACAACTTCCTATGATCGCTAACCGCGCAATCGTACACTTTCCAACTAATAAAACAAACATCCAAATCCACATAACATACATGCGAACCATCAAGGATGCTAATTATGGCTGCAACCAAATAGGTTAGTGCATAATGTACAACATGATTCAGATCTGGAAAAATTAATTCCAGCCATCCAAACATAACCAGCATACAAAAATACAGCACTAATACAAATCTGAAATAAATTTCAGCAGGGTGCCACCATGCCCCTTCTAATCTAGGATTAATAAATCACATCATGGGATCATGATTTCGCATGGAGTGGCTCTGATACCACTGAAGGAAACCGCGATTCAGATCTGAAACTTCTCATATAGAGACAACTATGGCTGATACAAAGCATGACAGATTTTAAAAAATCTGATTTCTGCACTATGCAGCGGAAATCAGCCATAAAGAATCGCGTAGAAACTCCATGAAATCATAATCAACATGTGTCTAATTAAAAGGAGATTATAGAAGACTATTACCTCAAAGATTTGCAAGCTTTAAACCTCTGAAAATCTGATGCAAAAGGGACAAGATCAGGTCTGCAATCAGCTACTATGTTGCAGGAATTTCTGCAGGAATTATTCTTCTTCTAATCTTCTCCTCTATCTCACTTCCAAATCTGATTGGCTAAGGTGGTGGAACCTTAATCTAGGTTTTTGAGATGAGTTTCTAGAATCATATGAGATGGAAATCTCCTCAAGAAAGAAGAGAAACAAGGGCTCCACGTTTTGGGCTTTGTTCTTGTGTTTTAAGGTCATTCACGCCCAAGGGAAGCTTCCTCCTTATATGAAGATTGCAAGGAATCCTTTCCCATTAAGTCTCTCCTACTAATTCTCTTAGAAGTCCTAAAAGGAAAGCTCAATCCTAAGATTAATTTCCTCTTAGAAACAATCCAAATTAGAAAAGGAAACTATGATGAATATCCCTTAAACTTAGCAATTAGTAATCCTAGTTGTGCAACAATTACCAATTTAAGTTTCTAAGGGAAACTCTATTATAGGAATACTTATCCAAGGAGGAGTCCAACCTTCCAAGTAGAGAGACCTACTCAAAGTTGGAGACCCCACACTAAGAAATCCCTATGTTGGACGTCCCACATGCTATGGCCCACACAATGTCCCACATGTCCATAATTTGTCTAGAATTAAATTCATGTATGCCATCAAGGCCTATTTGAATTTAAATTCAAAATTATTTTTCCATAAAATAATTCAACCTCATCTCCTAATCATATTAGGAAACCATGCCAATATAGGAAAGTGACTAGAGAAGGGACCAAAAGACATATTTGCCCTTGGCTCCCAAAATGACCAAAATGTCCATGCTAAACCCATAGCAACATTAAGACCATTTTAACCTTAACTCATTCCACTAGAGAGTTATGGTTGCACTCCAGGGACAAATATTAAGTATGAAATAAGCTTGTCATAAAATGACTGTTGTCTCCGACCTACCAAGTGCAATGACCTAAATGCCCCTCTATGTAACATCCTTAATCGAGTCAGGTTATCCGATGTACTATCAACCTTCTCGATTAAATCTCAAACCTTAGAACTTCATATCCATGACTTAATCATCATCCTGATATTAGTCTCTTGATCCAGGGAGCGACCCACAAGTTCAATATCAATATGGAACATCCATATACTAAGATCTTAGATTTTGATGATCAATCGGATAATTCTAAGGGGACGATCAATCCATCAGTAGATGGCATAGATTCTATATTGCATTTGCATGTCCCAACTGATCGAGCCCGAGTACCTAACTCACAGAGCTGTTGACCCATGAAGAGAATCTCACCCATAGTGAATTAAAGCACAAGAACTTGACTTCGTCAGTTCATCCACAAATGCTCAAGATTAAGAGCACCGGTCACTTAGTAGCATGAGGTGATTTGATCTCTCTCTGTGATAGTACTATTATAGAGATCACACCTACAATGGTCCTGTTCAATGCATGACACATGCACTAATGAGATGGATCCGGGAAAGGCCTCCCGTGACTTAGGTATGTCACCCTATATAGGAGAGTATCTCATTATAACTTATACCAAGATGAAGTGCCCAACTCCATCTTTCAGTTATGAACTAATCTGTTGTTTCCAATATCCATGAATCAGACCTATCTGTGTGAAGCCACTTCACACCTGATTCAATTATTAGAAAACAATGGGCCTTACACACAACCATACATATACACATGTTTATAGAGAAAGAATCATTTCAATATATATAACCAATAAATATCCAGTAACAGAGAGAAAAAAACAGCTAGTGGGCTTTAGGGCATACACCAATCCCAACACTTCTTGAGCATGGAGACGTGAAAAACATTATGTACCCCGGAGAGTTCCGGCGGTAGCGCAAGCCTGTATGCGACATTTCCAATCTTGCTCAAAATCTCATATGGGCCAATGTATCTGCTGGATAATTTTCCTTTCTTCCCAAATCTTAGAGTGCCTCTGACCGGGGAGACTTTCAAGAATACTTTGTCACCCACTTCAAACTGTAATTCTCTCCGGCGAGTATCAGCATAACTCTTCTGTCTGCTTCGAGCAATCTTCAATCTGTCCTGAATCTGTTTAACCTTGTCGCTTGTCTCTCTAACTATCGTCGGTCCATGAAAGCTACGCACACCTACTTCTTCCCAACAGACTGGAGTTCTACATCTCCTACCATAAAGTTCGTCGAAAGGTGCCATTCCAATGCTAGAATGGTAGCTATTGTTGTACGCAAACTCACAAAGAGGTAGGTTCTCATCCCACTGAACCTTGAAATCCAATACACAAGTACGCAGCATATCTTCAAGAGTCTGTATCGTCTGCTCCGACTGACCATCTGTCTGAGGATGATACGCTGTTCTGAACTGAAGTTTGGTACCCATGGATTCAAGAAGAGATTTCCAAAATCTCGAAACAAATCTACTATCTCTGTCGAAGGTGATGGAGACAGGCTGGCCATGCTTACTAACAATCTCGTCAATGAATAGTCTTGCAAGTGGTGCCATATGCATCATATGTTAGTTTTATGGTCTCAATCCATTAGATGATGAATATATTGATTAATTTCTTTCTTTATTTATCATTATATTCTTGCTTTCCTTTCATGAGATGAATGGTGATTTATTACTTGTTTGTTCATAACTAATACGAATGACATACTGGTTCATGAGTTGAACCGGGTCCCATTAGTATATTAGATGTGATACATGTGTATGGATAAGATCCACACACAAGAGATATATGTCACAAATCTTATACTTAAAAGTTCTTCGCAACCAGTGATGAGACTGGGCATCTCATCTGATAAGGTTGCAACACTTTGATCACTATGAGATAGTGTGATTTGTCTCGATCATCAGAATGGAAGATTCTGGATCAATGTGCTGGTACATTGGATGTATTGACGGACCATGAGAAGCATCTTAAGAATACTGTCTTTACTTTAAGGTCTGCTCTCATAATTCCCTAGCAATAGGCTCTCAATCCTGAGACATTAATGAACTCAAGTTTCTACCTATTCATTTGCTTTGAGTCACCAATGAGTGAGGCCAATTGTAGGTCAACACCTCGGTGATTTGGGTGAGTGGTAGTAGAGCTGTGAGAACATTTAATGGTCAAGATGGAATCTATCCTGATTATCTCCTTGTGCCAATTAATGGATTTATCGTTGGTAAGTGCGCACCCATTCCGATTAAGAGTTAATTGGATAGGTACCAATCGATCATTATAATTAATTGGGGCTCAAGGATAATAAGATATGGATCTAATTTGGTGGACAGATCCAATTGATCCATGGATATAGATGGAGGGGCCTACTTGTGGTCATAGGGAAGTTTAGGGTCTTCTATGTAATTTATTCCTAAGACTGGAGTTCAATTGCATTTATATAGTGGAGTTATTTGCAATTAACTGTGGGCCCGGATTGCACATGAGATGTGGGGTCGTGTTGTTGACACCAAAAATGTCACTTTGCCTCTTCAACATCAAGAAAGCTGCATAAAGTCGCAACCTGCCATAAATAGGCAATGCAATTTCTCCAAAAAATCAAATCTTGTCAGAATCAAACAAAAACTGCAAGATCCTTCAAGATAGCCAAGAGAAGAGTACACATGAAGTTTCGGGCCATTTCAGAATCATTTGGCCTAACTTCGCTTCTCCAACAGCTAAAATGGCGCTCCCGGCGGCGACATCATCGGAGACGTCAAAACTTCGATCAGAGCCTACAGATGACTCCAGCATGTCTCAAAAGGGCTCCATGCCAAATTTCAAGTCAAACCGACAACGTTTGACCCTCCATCAATGCTCGAGCAGCAAAATCAAGCCTCTCGGCGGCGGGAACCACCGAAGCCTTCGCTCATCAAACCAAGTGCATGAGTGGCTTCAACATGCTTCCAAAAGGCTGAACGTCAAATTTCAGGTCATTCTGACAACGTTTGACCAGGTTTCGATGCTCCGAGAGAAAATCAAGCCTACCGGCGGCGGAGCAACCCGGGACCATGACATCCAAAACGGAGCCCATGGAACGTCTCAAAATGACTCCAATAGGCTCCCCGTCAAATTTCAGGTCAATCGGACATCGTTTGACCACATATCAAAGCTCGGCATTTTCCCCGCAGTAAAATCAAGTGAAGCATCGACGGGACCCCAAACGGTTTCAAAACTCAAACAAAAGCCTATGGTTGGTCTTATTTATTGCTCAGGAGGCTCCACCTCAAATTTCAGGTCATTTCGACATCGTTTGACCAAGTTTCAGCTTCTGGCGGAAAATCAGCAGCTCTACGCGACAAAGTCTTCGGCTTTCCCGGAAAATTGGAAACTTTGCACTCTAAAAATGCAAGGATTCTCATCAGGTTTTCTACAGGGAAATCAAGCCAATAAATGAGAAGAAATGACAGGAAAAATACAGAAGAAAACGGCGACGAAAAAGACCTCAAAACGACCGCAAAACGGGCTCCGAAGGGAAAAATTCCCCCAAGGTCGCAGGCCCCTGCGACCATGGCCCATGGTCGCCGGCGACCATGGAGGTCCGGGTCACCGGATTTTCCGCCGGTGACCCGTTTTTTCCGTCTTTTTTCGCGTTTCGCGCACTTTGGCCCCTGTGGTTTCCTGAAAATGTGATTTTTAGTGCTTGAAATTGACTCATATCCTCCGACATCCGTCAAAATCACGGGTCAACCTCCAAAAGCATAAAATCATCATTGATCGCTCCAAGATCGCCAACCGGTCGACCAAAAAAAGTGCTCTTTCTGTCCGACCGATCAAGAAATCGACAAGACAGATGTCACCGGCCCGCTCTTAGCTATCAATGTCTGAAGTTACATGTTCATCCGATGTCGATCAGCATGAAGATCCATCGATGATCATCGCCAGAAGAATTCCAGAAGACACGGCACGGCCCGCGACTCTTCGACTGCTCGGCGACCAATTAATGTGGTTAATTGACTAGCTTTATTATAGTCATTAATTCATTCCTTTGGACGGCCCAATCAGAAGCAAGCATTTGGGAGTTACAAGTCAATTGATTCATGGCATTTAAACCATGAAACTCCTCCCATTATGGTAATTAAGGTGATTAAAAGCCCTTAATCTCCATCGGCCAATCAGATTCAAGGAAAAAGGAGTTACAAAATCAAGAAATAAATCTTGTAACTCCTCCCATTAAAGCCATTAAAGCTCATAAACCCTCCTAAATGGCTACCAAAAGCCTATAAATAGGAGAGCATTCCATTGAAATGAAAAATCAAGAAAATCGAGATCGATCGATCGGAAAGAATCCAGAGCTCGTATCCAGAGAAAGAAAAAAGAGAGAAAAACTCTGCTGAAGTTCTGCACCGGCCACCACTACAAGGTGACAAAAGTCCCTTGGGGGGCACCCCCCCCAAGGTCCTTGCCTTCTCCTGCTGCCTCCAATGGCTTAGACGTGGCTTTTCAGCCCGTCTACTTAGCTTTTTATTGGACATAGGACCTTCTCTTGGTCTTTATCCTCTAAAAACCTGAGGTTATAGCCAAGCCAAGCGAATCAAGAGCATCTTCTGTTCTCATCTGCATGGATGATGGCGAAGCCCATACATGGCTTGCGACCGTCAATCTGAACGAGTCCCCCACAATCTCCTGAAAAGTTTGATCTTCCTTTTCTTGCTTTTCATTGTAGTTTGTATTTTTCTAAAGAGACAAAGAAATCACAACTCTTGTCTTTCATTATTGATAAGAATTGTAAATCGGCTATAAACGCCAAAATCGGCTATAAATGCCAAAATCGGCTATAAATGCCAAACAAAATCGCCTTTCACGGCAAACTAAGAAAATGTCTCTTTTCTTAAATATATGCGCAATGGAAAACTTGAAAGAAGTTGATTTCCTTTTTACTTGCGAAGGTTGATCTCCGGATTACCACTTGCAATTCCAAGTAAAATAGAAAATCTGGCACACCCACACAAAAAAATGTTGAAACACGCTTCAGGCCCGCCAGGGCGCGAAAGGGCCGGACCCGACGGACTCCCACGTTCCGCCGACCCCGGTAGCCGCCCCACGGCGCCTCGGAGCGCGTTCCATCAAGCTGGCACACCCGGTGGGACTCGTTCATTTGAGAACATGGTGCTTGGAAATGAAATATTTGCATACCATATTTTTGCTCTATGCTTATACTTCTTCTCCAGATTCCTTGGCTACTTTCTAGCTGGTGGCCTATGTTGGATTTTGCACCCAAAAAAAATGAGATGGGATTTTTTGGAAATTTCTACTTCTTTAAGTTTGTTTCCATTCTTTCTCTTTTTTTAAAAAAAAATTGGTTTTCTTAGTTTGAATTCAAAATTGAGAAGCTTTGATCCTATCCTATCGTTCTTTGGTGCTTGCAGAAATGTTGAGCCCGTTCGACTAAGGTTTTGGACCATCATTTCTCTTCGATGAGTTCATTAGAGATTTCAAAAAAAAAAAAAAAAAAATCAGTTTTCTTAGTTTGAATTCAAAATTGAGAAACTTTGATCCTATCCTATCGTTCTTTGGTGCTTGCAGAAATGTTGAGCCCGTTCGACTAAGGTTTTGGGCCATCGTTTCTCTTCGATGAGTTCATTAGAGATTTCAAAAAAAAATCAAAAAAATCAGTTTTCTTAGTTTGAATTCAAAATTGAGAAACTTTGATCCTATCCTATCGTTCTTTGGTGCTTGCAGAAATGTTGAGCCCGTTCGACTAAGGTTTTGGGCCATCGTTTCTCTTCGATGAGTTCATTAGAGATTTCAAAAAAAAATTCAAAAAAATCAGTTTTCTTAGTTCTGATTCAAAATTGAGAAGCTTTGATCCTATCCTATCGTTCTTTGGTGCTTGCAGAAATGTTGAGCCCGTTCGACTAAGGTTTTGGGCCATCGTTTCTCTTCGATGAGTCTATTTGGGATTTTTTATAAAGAAGGACATAGACCACTAAGGTTAAACCAATTGCGTTCTTTGATCACGATTGATTCAAGAAAAGCCTTGTTCAGAGTGTGGAGACAGCTTGACTGTTCTAGGCAAGGGTCCTCCAAACGGGTTCATTAAGTAATCCTACCCTTACCTGGGGGCAATTCTATCAATTGAGGTTTCATAAGGCCGGGTTAGGAGGCCTATGTGTACTCTCTCGTCTTTAAATCTTAAAAAAATTAAAATCAAAATAAAAAAAAATAAAAAAAAAAGATTTTCAAAAAAAATCTTAAAAAAAAAAAAAAAACAAAAAATTTCAAAAAAAAATAAAATAAAAAAAATAAATAAAAAAATATTTAAAAAAAATAAAATAAAATAAAATAAAATAAAAAAAAATCATTTCAAAAAAAAATCTCCAAAAACTCGTCACTTTTGATTTCAGATCTGAGAAATTTTGGTTTCTTCTTTTCTGAGCACTGGCGCTCGCGGAAATCGCCGAGACCGTGTTCAGATCAGAATACCATTTGCTCTCCTTGATGGAACCAATCTTGACATTTCAAAAAAAAAAAAACTCGTCACTTTTGGATTCAGATTCGAGAAATTGTGGTCTCTTCCCTTCTGAGTACTGGCGCTCGCGGAAATCGTTGAGCCCGTATTTGAATCGGAATGCCACCTGCTCTCTTTGACGAATCCATTTCTGACCTTTCAAAACAAAGAATCCCATCTCATGGATGCGATCTCCAACATTTATGCATAACAGTACTGGTACGCCCTTTCAGGGTCTACTGTATCTGTGACCGGCACATTTGTAACTCCTACCTTATATTCTTCTTATCTCGAGCAAGCCCTGCTTCTCGATAAGTTGAATTTAGGTATACAATTGCTTCTAGCAGTCATTAGAACGCTCATTTCGAGCCTACCATGCTTGCTGTCAGAACAATTGTAACATCTATGGCTTTTTGCCTTCTTCATGTCGCTTGGGTCATATCCCTTGAGCGATTTGAAAAGACAACCATAGAAATTCCCATTTATGATCATTATTCTTGTGATTACTAATGGATGTGGTCTTGTTTCAGAATTTTTTCGAAACTAACAATGGCAGCCTTAACCATTATCTTCGATGAGAATAAGCACCAACTCATGCTTCAACAGAAGCAAACCGAGCGCACTCATAAGCGCCCTGTCAGCTGCCGAAGCGTTAACTCCCTCAGCAACTCTCTGAACTCCGGGTCGACCTCGACTCCCCGGACTATCTTCTTTGGGACGCTGGGACCATTCCCACTTCCCGAAAAACAAACTGCGCCTGCCAAAAGGCAGAAAATCGTCTCTCAACGTGTCACTCCCGTGACACCAAAGGCGAGCGCCCAAAGGCCCGAAGCCCGCGGCACCCCCGCGAAGCCTCGACCCACAAACAACCAGGTCTATCCCAAGACTTGGTCTCCAAGACCTTCCCCAAAACAAAGAAGGTCTCAAACTTCCACCAAGCCAGCATACCTGGCCCCACTCAAAGAGAACTAGTTCTACCCTCTTGCCTACATGAAAGAGGAGAGACCCATCTCCAACCTGACTCCCAAGTCAACCCAGCATGAGTCGGCTTGTTCCTACAGGCCCAAAATCAGATCACGCATCACCAGGCCTCTACAAGCACCTGCCAAGGCCTACACTCCTTCAGTTCGACCCTTCATCTCTACAGGGGCCGAACTCGAAAGGTTTAAAGCTTCGCTGCAACAGGCAAAGGACCGGGTCCGGATCCTGTCCTTGCCTAGCTACAAAGAAGACAGGCTCGGCTGCTGCGCCCGAGGGAGCACATCCTTCATCGTCAGAGCCCAGCCAGAGCTGACTGAAGCTCAAATCGCTCGTCGAGCACGCCGCCGTGCTTCATATCGACAAAAGAGACTAGAGAAGCAACGGACCCAGCCTCCTACACTTCAAGTCTCCCACAAATGGGTCGAAAAAGAAAGACCCGACCAAGTTGCTGCCGTCCATATTTTTGGAAAAACCAGAAGACGCCAAAGGTCAGCATAAAAAATCCATGTCCGACGTCCGGTGACCCGTAGCGTCACCAGGACACAAAGACATCCCGAAGAATCTCCTGCCCCTTCCAGCCAAGGACGGGAGAGTAATCCTTCATCAAGCTCTTCATCAAAAAGAATGAGCCCCAGCTCGATCACCAGGACGATTTCTTCGTTCGAATCCCGAGGGATGAACGTCTTGGCTACAAGTTCTGAGCCACCACCTCAGAATCCACCTCGAGATGATGCGCTCACACGCATCCAGCAGTTGGAACAAGGCCAGCAGAGGATTGAAACTCTGATGGAAAACCTTCTCCTTGTCGTCCAAAATCAGGCGAACAATGAGCCTCCTCCGAATCATGGCAATAACGAGGAAAATTGTGAAAAAAATGAGTCACGCGCCCTTACCAAAAAGGACGTAGACAGTATCCTCGCCAAAGCTAAAGAAGAGGATATACTCAAAGAACATGGGATCAAGCCACCATATCCTTTATGGATGGACTCGGTCCCGTTCCCTACAAAATTCAAACATCCTACTCTCCAAACATATACGGGGAAAGGATCGGCCAGACAGCACGTCATCCACTTCAAGATCTTGACGGGAGCTATCGCGGATCAAGATGCACTCAAGATTCGCCTCTTTGCAAGTACCCTAAAAGGTACGGCCTTCGATTGGTACTCCACTCTGTCGGAGAACTCCATTCAGAACTGGGCTATGCTGGAGACACGCTTCCTGACCCACTTCCAAGGTGAGGATCATCCTGTTACTATGGCTCAGCTCTGCAGCCTAAAACAGGGAGAGAATGAGTCAACTTATGACTTCATTCACAAGTGGAAAGCAATGGCGTACAAATGTTCAGATGTATTGCCACAAGCGTCGCTAGTCGACATCTACCGAAACAACATGAGAGCTAAAATCCGCTCCATGATCATCGGCAATAAATCAAAGAACCTGGGGGAACTCCTCGAAGCTTCCATGGAAGCTGAAATGGTGATCAAAGACCTCAACAGTCAGAAGTCATCAAGAAAAGAGCCAACCGCCATTGCAACCTCTAAACCAAAGAAGAAAGAGGTCCTTAATGTGCAAACCAAGTCAGCTCCTCAGCAACCAAAGAAAGCTGAAAATAGAGCTGCAGGTAAGAGACCTGAACTCTCTGATGCCTTCAAAGAGCGAGTAGAAAAGAAATATCCGTTCGATGAAGACGTTGAAGAAATCTTTGAGGCTCTCCTAGCAAATGGCAAACTCATTTTGCCAGAGCCCAAAAGACCTGGAGACGTTGGCAAAACCAATGATCCTCGGTACTGTCCATACCACCAGATGGTCTCGCATCCTCTCAATCAATGCTTTGTTGTGAGAGAGAAGATAAACGAGATGTGGAAAAACGGAGTCATCACCTTTGACAAAAACTATGGGACTGCCTCCGTCAACATGGTGTCATGTGGACAAACACCAAAATCACCGAAGAAGAAGATCACTACTTCCTTCAAGGTGATAAAAAGAATTCAAACGTCCGAAGTGTTGGTTCCTTGCCCGACACCAGACGGACAACCCATATGGGTACATCCCGATCTCCTGGAAGATGATAACTGGGAGATCGTAAAAACAAAGCCGACAGCACAACAGCGAAGGCAGGCTAGGAAACATCTCCTCATGCTCAAACGGCAAGAGAAGATCCAGCCAAAACAAGAAGTCCATGAAAAGGCAGAGGCCTCCTCTACCACTTCACTCGGGGCAACAAAAACGTCCCTTCCAGAGACTTCAAAGGCGGTAAGAAACTTCACTCTCAGTGATTTCATGCCACCTCAATTCAAAAAAGAAGCCATGCAGGGGGCATTATACTCTTGCAACTCGGTAGTTGGATTCTCCATTGATGGATACGAGTCCAGCGACACCGACGATGGATTCGAGCCCAACTACACCGGCGAGTGGGAGGAATCTCTTGAAACAGGAGAGTATCTCTCCGACGAAGAATGGGTTCCTGAAACTCACCTTATGCCAGTAATCTGGTATAACTCTTTGCAACCACAAGGATCCTGGTCTGATGATGAAGAAGACCAAGAGGCTGCACAAGAAGATGCTGTTAACCCAGCACCCGTCGTTGCTCCAGTGGAAATCAACTATGTTGAGCCACACGGAGAAGACGAAGAAGAGGATCTGGCTCCCATGCCTGATCTTGAAGAATATGCAAGGATCTTGCAGCGTCTCGCTCTAGAACAAGAGCAAGATCGTGTTAACGAGCCTCCTCGCAACCCAGAGCCTGAAGTCCCTGAAGATAATCAGGTACATCCACCCTTAACTCCTGAAAATGGAGAACATTGCTGGATAGACGATCCTCTTACATCCGAGGATGAGTCTGACTCCGAGCAGGCAACATCTCCTATCAGAGCTTCCTGTAATGTAATATATCAGGACTATAGCTCTTCTGAAGTGTCGTCTGATGAGATTACCTATACTCCGACGACGCCTAGCAATGTATCCTCTGGAGCTACCTCGTCTCACGTGACTTTCACAGAGATGACACCCTCTCAGGTTTCTTCTCCTGAGACTGTGACTTCAGAACTCACATTCTTCCCGACTGATCATCACGAAGAAAACCCAACTTGGGGTGATGGATGGGTCAACGAAGAAGAAAAGCTGCTGGATGCTGTTCAGGACTTGCTCCCGGAAAATGCTCCGTGCAACACAATCACTGAGGATGGCAACTCTGCTGCAGATACATCCCCAGTAGATGAAAAACGACAGCCTCTTGATCCTGAAGACAATCTTCCAAACGAAGATCCTTCTCAAGAAGCTCTCGAAGTTGGTAGAGGCACCCGTTCGGGCCGGGACTACCACAAAAATTACAACCAATCTTCCTTTACTTATGTAAATCCTTCGGGAAAAGATGTTGTAAGCGCCCCCAGTGGCAAAAACAATGAACATACAGCCCCCAAGGAGGCTTTCAAGTATGACTTGGTTGAGCACTTCAAACACATACCTGCACGTCTTCACATCCTAGACTTATTGCGAATGTCTCCACGCACTCGTGATAATCTCATCTCAGAATTACAAAAACTGAATGAGGATGTCGACAAACATGCCCCACAAGTCCTCCAAATTGAAATGGACTACCGGGTCAAAAACTCAAAAACCTCCTTAAAAGGAGAAAAAGAGAAAAGCGAGGGATCATGCATCCAATGCCTCTCGGTTCAAAAGGCAGCCAGTGCAACCATCGCCTTCACTAAGAAAGACCTCCTACTTGGCGAAGCAAGGCACAATCGCTTCTGCAAAAGTTTGACATCTGCAACATCACCCACATTCGTAGAGGTGAAAACATCCGTGCAGATGCCCTGGCCGGACTTGCCGCATCAATGGCGATCCAGGAAGGGGAAAACATGCAAATTACAGTGTGCAAGAGAAGGATCCTCCCTCCTCTTAACACACACCAAGCAGTTGCTGAATGCCACCGAGTGGTTGGAAGTCGGATCTCTATCCTTCAAACTTCAATCGGCGACTGGAGGGATCCGTTCATTGATTACACTATGTTCGGAATCCTACCTGAAGATCCAAAAGAACGGGTAAGCATACAAAGGCGAGCCCCAAACTTTCATTTGGATATTCCTTCAAAAATCCTCTACAGGAAATCCTTCAACGGAGTACTTCTACGCTGCTTGTCACAACAAGAGGCCGAAGAAACACTCAAAGAAGTTCATGCTGGTCTTTGTGGAGCCCATCAGGCAGGTCCTAAGCTCTATGATCAGATAAAAAGGTTAGGTTACTATTGGCCTACCATGGTTGCTGATGCAATGCAATTTGCCAAACGCTGCCAGCTATGCCAAGTTCACGGAGATTACATTCACATGCCTCCAGAATGGCTGCATCCTACAGCAATCTCATGGCCTTTTGAAGCATGGGGCATGGACATCATAGGTCCTATCTCTCCCCCTTCAAGCAAAGGTCATCGCTTCATCTTCGCCGCTACGGATTATTTCTCCAAGTGGTCAGAAGCATTTGCGTTCAACGAAATGAAGACCTCATCAGTTCTTCAATTCCTACGCACCAACATCATTTGTCGTTTCGGCATACCCAGGAGATTCGTCCATGATAACGGACCACAATTCCGGGATCATCGATTCTACAGGTTTTGCGACAAATACAAAATCCAAAGCTGTCCTTCGACTCCATACAATCCGGCAGCAAACGGATTAGCAGAAGCCTTCAACAAGACACTCTGCAAAATCCTCAAGAAAATGGTCTCTAGTCACAAAAGAGACTGGAGCGATAAACTGTCTGAAGCTTTGTGGGCCTATGGAACCACCGTTCGAGGACCAACCCATAGCACACCATTCTCCTTGGTCTATGGATGCGAAGCTGTCGTGCCCCTAGAGGTACAAATTCCTTCTCTGAGGGTATCTCTACAAAATGACATGACTCAAGAAAGCAATGTCAAATTGCGACTCCATGAGCTGGACAATCTCGACGAGAGACGGCTCGAAGCTCGACAAAGCATTGAACTTTACCAAGCACGCATGGCAGGATCTTTTGACAAAAGGGTCCGGCAACGCGCCTACAAAAAGGGTGACTTGGTTCTTGCGGTAAAAAGACCAATGGTCTTCGCACACAAATCCAAAGGCAAATTTGAACCAAAATGGGAGGGACCCTACGTCATCGACAAGGTCTTCTCCAACGGCGCATATGCCCTCCTAAACATGGAAGGCGACAGATGTATGCTGCCTATCAACGGCAAGTTCTTGAAGCGGTACTACCCTTGAAGACTTACCCAACTGGGTAAGAGCAATGCCTGTATGGCCAAAACCTGTTCTCAGGTACTCGCTCGTCAAACCCACTCTCTTTAGAATTTTCATATCAAATGTCAAAATTTCTAGAGATTCAAAAACAATGCTTACTTTCATCGTTTCATTGTTCAAAAAAAAAAAAAAATCCAAGTTTAGGAGCCTCTCCCTGACTTGACCAAAACTTTCGATCCTTGAACCAAAATTCATGGTTTGAAACAAAAATCCGGATTCAGGGATTTCCACCCTAGTCCACCTTACCTTTTACCGCCAAATGGTTCTAGGTCAAAATTTACGACCCTCGTGTCTTTAAACAAAAAAAAAAATGGTTTTTCAAAAATCGTGGGGAAACGACATCAAAGTCAGTACCCGCAAAACAAAAATTTTGAAAAAAAGCAAGGATGCGACATTCCATCGATACTTGCACCCAAAATCGCAGGGAAGCGACATTTCGTCGATACTTGCAAAATCCAAAAACCGTGGAGAAGCAACAAACCAGTTGATATCCACAACCCAATTTCAAAAATCGTGGAGACACAACATTTCAGTTGATATCCACAACCCAAATTTCAAAGGTTCGAGAAAACCTAAAATCGTGGAGAAGCAACAAACCAGTTGATATCCACAACCCAATTTCAAAAATCGTGGAGATGCAACATACCAGTTGCTATCCACAACCCAAAATTACAAATGGTTCGAGAAAACCTCAAATTTCAAAAATCGCGGAGAAACGACATCAAGTCAGTACCCGCAAAACCAAAAGTCTTGGGAAAAGCAGGGAAGCGACGCTTAGTCGATATTTGCACCCCAATTCGCGAGGAAGCGACATTCCATCGATACTTGCAAAACCTAACCCGCGAGGAAGTGACATTCCATCAATACTCGCAAAACCGAATGAGCAAGGAAGCGACATTCCATCGATACTTGCAAGACCATTTAGCGGGGAGGCGACATTTAGTCGATACCTGCATTTTAAAAACCAAAACTCGGCTATAAATGCCAAAATCCGGCTATAAATGCCAAAACAAAAAATTTCCGGCTATAAACGCCAAAATCGGCTTTCATGCCAATAAAACAAAACTTGGTTTTCAAAAAACTCGGCTACAAATGCCACAAAAAAAAAAAACCTAACTCTCATGTCAAAACCGGCTATAAATGCCACAAACCGGCTATCAATGCCACGAAAAATTGGCTTTCACGCCGACAAATCAAAACTTGGCTTTCAAAAAATGGCTATCAATGCCACCAAACCGGCTATAAATGCCACAAATTGGCTATCAATGCCACCAAACTGGCTGTAAATGCCACAAAAACACCGGCTTCCATGCCAACCCAAATTTTGGCATTTACGCCATAAAATTTCGGCTTCCATGCCATCTCAAAATCGGCTTTAACGCCACAACCAAAATTCGTTTCCCATACCAAAACAACCATTTGACAAAAGATTTTCACAAAATGACAAAGCTTTTGATCAAATCCCATTTAGCAATTGCTTTCATCACAAAAAGATTTGAGTGAGCGTAGGGAACACAAAAAAAAAAGGTACCAAAAAAAATACATGTGGTACCAAAGCAAAAAAAAAAAAAATAGAAAGTGTTCACAAGCACTACAAAAAAAAAAAAAAAGAAAAGTACCAAAAAAATACATGTGGTACCAAAAAAAAAAGAAAGTGTTCACAAGCACTACAAAAAAAGAGTACCAAAAAATACATGTGGTACCAAAAAAAGAAGAATGGTTTCTGCTATAAAAAATCAGGAGATCAGCCAAAAATGGTCTCCAGCCAAAGCTTCAGCTCCTCAAGCAAACTTTTGGCATCAGCCGTCAAAGTTTCCAAGGCACGCTTCTTCAGGAACTTGCCATGAGATGCTGGCGAATGCCGTAACCCTTCTTTTACACCGGGAAGCTCTTCCCCAGCAGTTTGCCATCGTTCGTTTTCTAGAGTCCTCCTCTCGAGAACTTGACCGGCATCTGCAACCCTGCGAATCAGAGTACTCTCCTTGTCACGAGCCTCTGTTATAGCAGCCCACTTCGCATCGACTTGTGCCTTCAAATGCTCAAGACGTTTCCTGGCCTCCTCAACTTCCCTATCAAGGACGTTAAGGTCATGCCTCAATCCGATAATGGCTAGCTCTTCTTTGTTCTTCTCCCGAACTAGCTGCTTCTTGCTTTGTGTAGCCTCATTCAGGTCAGACTTAGCCTTATCAGCAGGGTCCAAGAACATCTCCTTGAAGAATTGGTCGTCAGGGAAACCCATGGTCTCAAACCACTTGTCACCCAGTGCAATGATCCTATCAACGATCGCCCTGGCACCTGTGACATCCAGACCAACCTCTTCGGTATCAGTGAGAATCTCCTGTACATGTGGGATCATGCCAAATCCGGCATCCAGGTGTCCAGAAAGGAGAGTCTTGACCCAAGAACTCAAAACCCGAGCCAGCACCTTCTTCGCAAATTGAAGAGACGAACTGGATGAAGATTCACCCTTCTCCGCTGATCGGCTGCTCATGTCATGTCCCATTGGAAGAGTAACAAAAGAACTCTTTTCACTTGGAGCCACTGGAGAGGGAATCTCAACACGAGGCATCTCCTCAATCATGTCAGAACTGGTCTCTACCTCCGGATCGACCTCTGGCATCCCTTGCTCTGGTTCTGAAGAAAGCGATGGACTCTCTTCTGTCACTTCAAAACCTGCAAATGAAACACAAAAAGGTATGAATATGATCCTGTTCAAAAAGAAATCATCAGGGTCATCACTACAAAGTACCTTCTTCGACGACTGGCGGAACACTCTCTTCCTCCATGAACTCATCAGAAGCATCATCAACATTTGCGTCCATTGGTGGTTCAAAGTCATCGGAATCCTGTGGCAAGTCAGCTGACAAGAAAAATGTTAGCAAATCAAGTCGCAGGCAAAAAAAAAAAAAAGAGAAAGCGAAAGAAGTTATACCAATTGAAGATTCTGGAATCATTCCAGAGTCCCTCGGTTCTTCTTCAGATGCCATAACCGGCTCCATCACCGCCTCATCGGTCGGAACCTCAGGCATCGCCAAGTCTTCATCCTCTGCTAAAAAAAAAAAAAAGCAGCAGCAGGGTGAGAAAACGAATCAGAACATGGAAAGCCCCATGAAAGAAGCAGAAAAAGGAAAAGGAGGAATCATACCTTCACCGTTGGTCTCTTCTTCCCGAATCCTCTTCTCCGGAGGTTCGTCAGCTTCCCCTGGCACCTCCTCATTGACAGTGAGAGGGACTTCCACATTAGGAGAGTCTTCGTCCCGCCCCGTGTGACGCTGACTCCTCCTCCTCTTCCTACCTCTACGGGTTCGCTTCCTAGAAGAACCCGCCCCACTATCAGAGTCAGGTTTCTCACTTGACTCCTCACTGGATGGTCTGCTCTTGCCAGTAGACTCCACGGAAGCTCGTCTCTGTGCCGCTTGCATCCAAGCGTCGAGTTCAGCTTCCTCCTATTCTAGCTGCTCCAAAGCCTCATCAGGTACTTCCCGAACAGCTTCAGAACCAATGACGCCCTGGTCACCGAGAAAGCCTATCTTGTGCTTCTCTCTAGAAAGGAAGGCCCAAACTTCCTCTCGCCGGATGCCATCCGACTTTCCAGTACCTTTCCCCGAAGACAGCTTTACATCAAGCTCCTTCTTGGAAAGCCCCCGATATGCCAAAAAGCTCTCCGCGAACCACTTCGTGAAGCCGGCAGTTCGGAAAGTCGACAGCTCAAGATAAGAGATCGTGGCAGTAGTGTCTTCAGCACTATAAAAAGCCCATGCATTTCTGCCATCCTGTAAACCCCCAAAACGCTTCACCATACTCGAAGGCGCTCCAACAACGCCTTGAGAGAAGCCCAACTGAAGCGTAAAGCGAGAAGGTACATACGGCTGGATGTCGACGAAAAGATGTCTACGGTACACCATCGTGCCGACTCGTATGCTGAAAAGCCACTCCTTCTCTGCATTGGTCAAAGAGTAATGCCTTCCCGACCCTGCTCTGGTAGAGTCTCGGGAGGCACCAAAATCAAAAGCCTTCTTCCGCAACTCCGGAGAAAGCTTAACTGAAGACTGCTCCATCTCGACGTCCCTGAATCGTCGGATCCTCATGCGGGCAAACAAAAGTGATTCAGATACGGCTTTTCCCTTAACCAATCGAATCATTAGAGGATCATCATCCTGTGCAGCACCCAGCTGGTGGAAGCCAGGACAGTGGTATACAAACCACGAATAAAAGATATGGGCTGAAAATACCCTATTCATAGGGAGCCCAAGCCGAACCAAGAAAGCAGCAGCCTGCAGTTCGGTACACAGGTAGGAGTAAAGAGCGGGCACCAAAGCAAGCCGCTCTCCAAACGCCATCTGACAAGCCGGAAAAATACAATGCGGCCTGATGTGCGTCCCATCTCCACCAGCAAAAATAGCCTCACCTAGCCAAAAAGTGAGGTAAACAGCAAGATCTCTCCGCAGTGTAATGTCAGAACAAATGGCATCTGTGCTCGCGAAGAAACCCTTCAACTCTTCCTGCATGGCCGAAGTCTTCTTCCTGTCTTCCCGGGTCATGCTATCAGAAGGTTCTCCACCGTCGAAGAAGTTAGGGAACGAAGAGCCACAACTCTTCCAACTGCTGGATCTTACTTTCGAGCCCTCCTTCAAAAAATCATAGAAGGCGACGAGCTGAAAGTATAGGAGCCTGAACTCCTCTGACTGCTCCTCAAGGTCGCTGTCAATCGGCATGAACTCCTCGTAGAGTTTGCCAAGGATGGGCAATCCAGTAATAGCACTCAACTCCTTCAGAGAAAAACCAATCTCACCGTTCGTGACAACGAAGGTATTGGTCTGAGGGAGGAAAGACTCCAACATAGCCATGAAGGCATCATCGGAAAAAGTCACGGTCTCCCTAAAAGCGCGGACCGCGTCAAAAATCCCGGCTTCCTTCAAAACGGCGCCCCCAATCAGCAAGGTGTGGTCAGTCCATGACTTCCAATCAGAGTCAGCATTGAAACGGCCACGAAGTCGAAAAGGCTTCACCCAAGTACTGCCGTCACCGCTGAAAACGCCAAGGCCCACCGGTCTCAAATCGACCGACGGATAATCAGAGCCCTGGTAGCCGCTGGCTGGCATCAACACGTCCATACGGACAGGTGGCTTCTCCGCAAAACCGGAAGGTCCGCCAACAAAAACCCCGGTCTTGATCACACTGGTCCTCTTCACCCAGCTCGGAGGATCTTCCCTCTTAGGGCACGTGGGAGAAAGGCTCAGGATCGAGATGGTCCGATCAAAAGACGACCGGGTAGAAATAGTTCTCTCCTCACCATTTGCTGTGTAAGAGAACTGAAAACATCTCCTTTGGTATGTCAAGTCGTCAGGGACTGCATCTCCAAAGAAGAAGGTAGGCTTGGGTAAAACCCTCAGATCGTCCATAACCCAAGGACGGTTGCTTACCATGATCTTATAGAACTCCTCATCCTTGAGAGCAATCAATCGCTGTCCCATCTCATCGCGATTGAGGGAATCGCACTCTTCCAAGTTCTTCTCAACAAACTGGACCTTCTCCCAGGCTTGCTGAACGGCCACATTGGAAGATCTAGCAGATCGACGAGGTACGCTTGTAACAGGCTCTTTACCCTTGTTCGCTCTGGAGGAACCACCTGCAAAGGTTGGAAAAGAAAAAGATCGTCATCAAAATGACAGGATTTCGCTAAAAAAAAAAAAAAAAAAAAAAAAAAAGAAAAAAAGGGTCACTTTGTCCCACCAAAAATCTGGCGAAATTTTGGCATGACTCCGGGGCAATTCCAAAGAAAAAGGAAATACCCCGACGGAAATAGAAAGTTTGAAGATGGGCTCAACATTGCTGCGGGCTCCGAAACTCCAAACTTTCGAAACCTCAAAATCTCCGCAAAATCAAGAAGGGCTCAACATCGCTGCGAGCTCCAAATTCCCAAATTTGCAAAGATTTTCAGGTATGCTATCATGCTCAATCTACAAAAAGTACATGCATGAACATCTAGATTTGCATAAAAAACGCATTATCATGATGAGCAGAAAAAAAAAAACTTTCTCAAAAAAAAAAAAAAAAAAAAAAAAAAGAAACTTTTTCAAAAAAAAAAGGGGGAGAAAGAAAAGAACAAAAAAAAAGGAAGAAACTTTCTCAAAAAAAAAAAAAAAAAAGAAGAAAGAAAACAGCAAAAGAAAAAAAAAATATCAGGCCCATCAGGCCGTGGCCCACAGGCCACGTGGCCGTACGGACCAGATCCGTATGGATCTGTCCGTACGGCCCACAAAAAAAAAAAAAAAAAAAAAAAAAGAGAAAAGAGACACACGTGAAAAAAAAAAAAAAAACAGAAATCACGTGGAAAAAAAAAGAAAAAAAAAAGAGAAGAAGAATAGAAAGAAAAAAAAAACAAGAAGAAAGAAAAAAAAAAAAAGAGAAGAGAAACTTTCTTTTTTTACCATCCTATTCTCTACATGTCACGACCCCAAACCCGGGGTCCGTGAATTGAGAGTTATGTTTCTCCCAAGATCCGCGTGTGTGAGGATTACAAATTCATTCCAACACACTCTGAATATTTAGCGGAAGCTTTTATGGTGTTGCGACTCGGAGTCCGTGGCCATTGGATTCCGCACCGCACTTAACCCAAGCATATAATCATCTTATCAATGATCCATCTCAGACTGGAATAAACTATCACAATAAAAGTACAGAGCTGACAGTAACAGGATATTACATTCCCATATATGTTCAAGTTACAATTAACAATGTATATTAATTACAATCCCAAGCAAAAAGGCTAATAAAAGCCATACAAGAAAACAAGCTAATGATCACTACCCATATGTGACGTAATACCGATGTCAAGCTCAATGTCGACATGACATAGCCGACAAACACCTGTAAGCTCATGGCTCCACAGCCAATACGTGCACTCATCTCGGGTGAAGAAATCTGAACCTGAGTACCAAAGTAGTGGGTCAGACACGACGGTCTGGCAGGTGGGTGAAAAGATATAACAATATACTGGACGATAAAACATGTAATAAATCATGCTGTCTGATCAAAATTGTACATAATTACAAAGCATAGGAAATCGTGAATCTCTTGGCAAAATCCTATATTCATATAAAACGGATATGAAACATAAATATTTGACAAAACCTGTATTCCTTTAAAGCATGTATAAAACATGACATTTCACAAATCTGGAACTCATTGAAGCATGTATAAACAGTAAACATTTTACAAATCTGGAACTCATTTAAAGCATGTATAAACAGTAAACATTTTACAAATCTGGAACTCATTTAAAGCATGTATAAACAGTAAACATTTTACAAATCTGGAACTCATTTAAAGCATGTATAAACAGTAAACATTTATTAAGAAAACACGTGGTCAATATAAAGTAGGACGGGTATCAAGGATCAGGAACTATCAAGATGGCAACCACACAAAGCTAAATCCTCTATCACCGAAGTGATAGAGCAAGCAAGTCAAGGCGTTGACCTCAGTCACCGAAGTGAGGAGGTACAACGAAATACATATACTATATACTATATACTAGACATGACCACGGTAGCGAGCCGGGCATCAGGAACCACAGTAGCAATCTGCGGTATCGGGATCCAAACTGCAGTTGGCAAGACAAGAGGGGGATCACCTAGTCAGTGGATCAGACTAACAAGGTATCCAAGCTTAGTGGTGCCGACTCATAGGTTATATGCAAGTAATTAAAACAAGTACATGTATGCATATTCTCTTTTTGGCTCATGGGCTCGCACTACAAAGCTCTGGCCCCATATTGCCTCAAGGTTTTATTCTCAAAATAATAATCCTTTTGGCTCATGGGCTCGCACTACAAAGCTCTGGCCCCATCTTACCTCAAGGTTTTGTTCTCAAAATAATAATCCTTTTGGTTCATGGGCTCGCACTACAAAGCTCTGGCCCCATCTTACCTCAAGGTTTTGGCTTATGAATCATGTACAAGAAATCAGGTCAAATAAATACATATGACGGGACGAGATACTCATAAGGACAAAAGCACATCTGTATAGGTCGGGCATGTACGAGCTAGCAACAATGCTAAAAACATGAATTTCAGTACTGTCGGGCAAGTCTAGTCATAAAACACGAGATTCAAAGTGTACAAGTGAAATTCGGTCAAAATAAAGCATGAATGGATTTCTCATATTCTCCGGGCCAAGTGTTGAAAGTCCAAGATTTGAATCAATGTAACTAGGGTCCCGTATGTTAGGTTCGACATACATTTGGTACTCTTTAAAAATTGAAAACATTCCGGGGCCTTATATACATTAACAAATCTAAAAGACCTAAACAACAAAGTCATGATGATGGAATTTCTTCTTCTGTACAGTTCCTCACTCTCCTCCAATATAGTTCCCTATGGTTCCTCAAGAAGAAAACAATACAATTGCTGTCGGTCAGCTCATCGGTTGGCTGTCGGTCAGCCGAACTGGGATGTCGGCTAGCCGACGGCTGACCGACGCTGACTGTCAGCTCTACACACATTAGGAAGTTTGTTGCTCTCTGGAAAATGAACCGAAAGATCTGTCGGTTGACTCTCGGTCGACCGAACTAGGGAGTTCGGTCAGCCGACAGCTGACCGACAGATTTCTGATGGAAATCTGCTCTCTGGAATTGGAACCGAGAGGGTTTCGGTCCACCTCGGTTGGCTGTCGGTTAACCGACGGGCTGACCGACAGCTGACCGACGTTACTGCGGACACATAATTCTGAAGCTGTTTTCAGTCCCTTCTTTCTCCAAACACTCCTCATTTTCAAGGGTCAGATCCCTGTAATAAAGTGAGCTAAAAGATCCTCCATTTCAAACAATCAAAACTCCATTCTCAACACTTCAAATTCCCCATTCAACTACATCCATTCTTCCATCAAATCATCCATTCCATTCACATTCAACCAAAAGAAATCCATCACATAAAACAAGTCAAAACTTAATACAATCAAGATACCATTTTCAAGAATACAATATACTAGAAAGATACACTAAAGAGTGTATTTCAAATCTCAATAAAAGCATGTCATGAAGTAAAGCATAAGTAATGAAAATCATTAATGAAAGCTACACATTTGTATAAAACATGATCAATGAAAATAAATCATTTCATCCACTTGCCTTGGGTCCAATGCTAATCAAATCAACCACCAATCACTTCTCCAAGCTATAAATCACCAATCTAAACAAAACCCCCAAAAGAAACCCATCTTAGAACCCTAAAATGGTAAAACCAAATCAAAACAAAAGGAAAGCCTCCAATAATCAAAACAAAGCTTCTTAAAGGCTAGGAAAACACAAATCCAAAAGATTACAAGGATTCCTTACTTGGAAGTTCTTCAAAAAGCAAGAGGTTGCTCAAAAGAAATCTTGAAAAGCTTGGTTTTCTTCAAAAATAACATCAATGGATAGCTCTTGAGATGAGGATGAAGATGGTGGAGTCTAATCTCGGTTTGGCATTATTTGGTGGTGCTATGAGATGGAGGAAGCAAGAAAGGGATGGAGAAAAACCATGGCTGATGGGGCATCTCCTCTCTTAGAGATTAGGTCAAGGAAGGAGAGAAGAGAAGAAGGGTTCCTTTTATAACAAAGGGGAGATGGGTCCCACAACTTAAAACATTTGCCGGGCTAGAAACATGCATTTCGGGACCTCAAATCGGTTCGACGAAGAAGACAAAGTTGTTCGTTGAAATAACTACTTTCCAAAAAGTGTATTTTCCCCAATTTCTGGAATTTTCGAAATTTATGGACAGATTTAGTGAAAATTGTCATTTTTGCCCTTTTTCTCGAAAAACGCAATTTCTGAGTATTTATTCAAGATGGTCAAAACATGAAAGTTGTTTGTAACAATAAAATGGGTCAAAAGGACTAAAATTTGGAATTTTTAGAAACCAAGAATAAATTCTCACAAAAATACAATTTACAAGGGTCGGGTCAAAACAAAGTCAACGTCTTTTAAAACTCTCCAAAGTTATGAAAAACCTATTCAAACTCAAAAACTCAACCAAACAACCACTAAACCCATCGAGAAAACCAAATCACGATTAAAACCACACTAAACCAAGAAATTAAGGGTCGGGTTCTCACACTACATAGAGTTTTCTTGAAAGAAAAAAGAAAGAAAACTTACTTGAAGCCATTGATGGAGAAGAAGAAGGAAAAAGCTTGAAGATCCTTGAAGAAGAAAAACTCTTGGTCTTGGAGCTCTCTTGAGATTGTTGCAAAAGAAAGCAATAAGGGCAAGAGATCCTACCTTCCTTTGCTTTTATAGGAGAGAGCAAATCAAAGAAGGAAACAAAGAAGAAAGGTAAGTGTTACTAATTAGTAACCTTACCAAAAGAGAAGGAATTAGAAAGATTCTTTCCCAAAAAGAAAGATGTCTTTGAGAGATTTCCTCCCAAAATCAATCAAATGAGAGATTCTCTCCAACAAAATAGGATATTGAAGATTCTCTCCCAAAAAGAAAGATACCTTGAGATATTCTCTCCCAAATTAAGGGAATATGAGAGATTCTCTCCCATAAAGATATTTTTAGATATTCTCTATCCAAATGAGATATCTTTAGATATTCTTTACAAAAATGGCCCCACATGAGATCTAAGCCATCCTAAAAGGCTTAAGGTCCCATGGGTTAGCCCATATGAGCCAGGTTTGACCACCTAGGCACTAAAAAAAAAAATGGGCTTTTAGTCAGGAAAAAAAAAATCCCTCTTACCAAGAGCATACAATAATGGTTCCATGCCTCTTTTGAGTTGATTGAACCATACAAAAAAATCCCAAGCCCCATGAGCTTCCAAAAATCAAACCATCCAGCCTCATATACCAAATTGAGCCAAAATCTTGAAATTGACATTCCACAAAAATCCAAACCACTCCAATGGACCCACACAGTCCCAAAGAGTGACCAAAAACCAAATCCTGGTCCCCTAACTTGCCACATACAGCTTGTTAGGTCACAAGACCAAAACTAAAAACCAAATCATGATCCCCCAACTTGCCACATACAGCTTGTTGGGTCACAAGGTCAAAACCAAAACCCGACCCCCTAACCTGCCACATACAGCTTGTTAGGTCACAAGGTCAAAAACAAAAGCCCAAATCCACATCCCTGATGTCATCTTCAAAACTTTGCCTCGAGATGGTGTGTGATTCCTTTCACTACCATAAAATTCCCCTGGAAGCTCAAAGGCTACTCTACCAAAGGAAAGATTGCTCAAAGAATCTTGGTCAAGACACAAGCTCTCCTTCAAAAATCTCTTCGAGGCACATCGACTACAAAAGTCAAGCAACTCGTCGCTGTACCTCGAGGGGGCATTTGTTGACACCAAAAATGTCACTTTGCCTCTTCAACATCAAGAAAGCTGCATAAAGTCGCAACCTGCCATAAATAGGCAATGCAATTTCTCCAAAAAATCAAATCTTGTCAGAATCAAACAAAAACTGCAAGATCCTTCAAGATAGCCAAGAGAAGAGTACACATGAAGTTTCGGGTCATTTCAGAATCATTTGGCCTAACTTCGCTTCTCCAACAGCTAAAATGGCGCTCCCGGCGGCGACATCATCGGAGACGTCAAAACTTCGATCAGAGCCTACAGATGACTCCAGCATGTCTCAAAAGGGTTCCATGCCAAATTTCAAGTCAAACCGACAACGTTTGACCCTCCATCAATGCTCGAGCAGCAAAATCAAGCCTCTCGGCGGCGGGAACCACCGAAGCCTTCGCTCATCAAACCAAGTGCATGAGTGGCTTCAACATGCTTCCAAAAGGCTGCACGTCAAATTTCAGGTCATTCTGACAACGTTTGACCAGGTTTCGATGCTCCGAGAGAAAATCAAGCCTACCGGCGGCGGAGGAACCCGGGACCATGACATCCAAAACGGAGCCCATGGAACGTCTCAAAATGACTCCAATAGGCTCCCCGTCAAATTTCAGGTCAATCGGACATCGTTTGACCACATATCAAAGCTCGGCATTTTCCCCGCAGCAAAATCAAGTGAAGCATCGACGGGACCCCAAACGGCTTCAAAACTCAAACAAAAGCCTATGGTTGGTCTTATTTATTGCTCAGGAGGCTCCACCTCAAATTTCAGGTCATTCCGACATCGTTTGACCAAGTTTCAGCTCCTGGCGGAAAATCAGCAGCTCTACGCGACAAAGTCTTCGGCTTTCCCGGAAAATTGGAAACTTTGCACTCTAAAAATGCAAGGATTCTCATCAGGTTTTCTACAGGGAAATCAAGCCAATAAATGAGAAGAAATGACAGGAAAAATACAGAAGAAAACGGCGACAAAAAAGACCTCAAAACGACCGCAAAACGGGCTCCGAAGGGAAAAATTCCCCCAAGGTCGCAGGCCCCTGCGACCATGGCCCATGGATGCCGGCGACCCTGGAGGTCCGGGTCACCGGATTTTCCGCCGGTGACCCGTTTTTCCGTCTTTTTTCGCGTTTCGCGCACTTTGGCCCCTGTGGTTTCCTGAAAATGTGATTTTTAGTGCTTGAAATTGACTCATATCCTCCGACATCCGTCAAAATCACGGGTCAACCTCCAAAAGCATAAAATCATCATTGATCGCTCCAAGATCGCCAACCGGTCGACCAAAAAAAGTGCTCTTTCTGTCCGACCGATCGAGAAATCGACAAGACAGATGTCACCGGCCCGCTCTTAGCTATCAATGTCTGAAGTTACATGTTCATCCGATGTCGATCAGCATGAAGATCCATCGATGATCATCGCCAGAAGAATTCCAGAAGACACGGCATGGCCCGCGACTCTTCGACTGCTCGGCGACCAATTAATGTGGTTAATTGACTAGCTTTATTATAGTCATTAATTCATTCCTTTGGACGGCCCAATCAGAAGCAAGCATTTGGGAGTTACAAGTCAATTGATTCATGGCATTTAAACCATGAAACTCCTCCCATTATGGTAATTAAGGTGATTAAAAGCCCTTAATCTCCATCGGCCAATCAGATTCAAGGAAAAAGGAGTTACAAAATCAAGAAATAAATCTTGTAACTCCTCCCATTAAAGCCATTAAAGCTCATAAACCCTCCTAAATGGCTACCAAAAGCCTATAAATAGGAGAGCATTCCATTGAAATGAAAAATCAAGAAAATCGAGATCGATCGATCGGAAAGAATCCAGAGCTCGTATCCAGAGAAAGAAAAAAGAGAGAAAAACTCTGATGAAGTTCTGCACCGGCCACCACTACAAGGTGACAAAAGTCCCTTGGGGGGCACCCCCCCCCAAGGTCCTTGCCTTCTCCTGCTGCCTCCAATGGCTTAGACGTGGCTTTTCAGCCCGTCTACTTAGCTTTTTATTGGACATAGGACCTTCTCTTGGTCTTTATCCTCTAAAAACCTGAGGTTATAGCCAAGCCAAGCGAATCAAGAGCATCTTCTGTTCTCATCTGCACGGATGATGGCGAAGCCCATACATGGCTTGCGACCGTCAATCTGAACGAGTCCCCCACAATCTCCTGAAAAGTTAGATCTTCCTTTTCTTGCTTTTCATTGTAGTTTGTATTTTTCTAAAGAGACAAAGAAATCACAACTCTTGTCTTTCATTATTGATAAGAATTGTAAATCGGCTATAAACGCCAAAATCGGCTATAAACGCCAAAATCGGCTATAAATGCCAAACAAAATCGCCTTTCACGGCAAACTAAGAAAATGTCTCTTTTCTTAAATATATGCGCAATGGAAAACTTGAAAGAAGTTGATTTCCTTTTTACTTGCGAAGGTTGATCTCCGGATTACCACTTGCAATTCCAAGTAAAATAGAAAATCTGGCACACCCACACAAAAAAATGTTGAAACACGCTTCAGGCCCGCCAGGGCGCGAAAGGGCCAGACCCGACGGACTCCCACGTTCCGCCGACCCCGGTAGCCGCCCCACGGCGCCTCGGAGCGCGTTCCATCACGTGTGTCCCTGTTGGAGCCAGCTTTCTAAGGAATCCCTAGTGGTCCCCACACTGGCGTAAGTATTGGATAGATACTAATTCTAGTAGAACTCTAGATGGAAAGGAATTAGAGAATTACTATTTCTATTTGAAGTGAGACTTCTAATAGTGGTAATAGTAAGCTACTAATTATTAATGGAAGTAGGACTTCTATTTCAATTAGAAAGAGAATGTTACTAATTAATGGAAGTAGGACTTCTATTTTAATTAGAAAGAGAAGGTTACTAATTAATGGAAGTAGGACTTCTATTTCAATTAGAAAGAGAGGAGTTGCAAGGGACTATAAAAAAGGAAAGCACCCCCTTTGGACGTCCAATGCATATTTGTGCAAAAGTTGTGCAAGGCAATCTCTCTCTCTCTTCTCCTCTCTTGTGCAAGTTGTTGCACATCTCTTCTAGTTCCTTCCCTAGTTGTTCTCTAGTAGTTTTCTTTAGGAGATCCCACCCATCTCCTTGAGAAAAGAAATCTGATAAGGGACATAGTGTGGAAGACAATTGGGTCTTGGAGATCTTGATTTGATTTGCGAAAGAGTTTGACATCAAAGAAAGTAACAACTTCTCCATTAGAGCACAACCGAGCTCCGAAGGTATAATCTACTTCCTTGCATGTTATAGATTTTTTTGAAGCTTTTATGTTGCTGATTCTATCTTCTAGATAGTTGTTTTACTGATCTTGATGTGTGAGATTGAGGGTTTGCATCCTGGATTGGGTTTCTAGCCTTATGGATAATTAATCCCTGAGTCAAGTGGGTCAAAAGTTCTTGAAAATCTATCCACGAGGCCCACCTACTTCCAACATCATATTCCCAGTCTTCATCGGAATGAAGTGAGCAGACTTCGTAAGACGGTCTACTATAACCCAAATCGAATTGTTTCCCCTCTTGGTATTAGGCAAACCGGAGACAAAATCCATAGTGGTGTGCTCCCATTTCCACTCCGGAATCTCTAAGGGCTGTAACAAACCAGGAGGCTTCTAATGTTCTGCCTTGATCATCTGACAAGTCAAGCAACGAGACATAAAATCTGTAATCTCTCGCTTCATATTATTCCACCAAAATCTATTCTTCAAGTTATGGTACATCTACGTGCTACCCGGATGTATAGAGTATCTAGTATGGTGGGCTTCAATAATAATTTCATTCTTCAAATCATCAACATTTGGTACACACAACCGGTCACGAAAATATAACACTCCATCAGAAATCCTGAAATCTGGACTTTCTGCAATCTGATCCACAATCTTGGCAAATTCCGGGTCTTGCAACTGACTATCTTTAATTCTCTGGATGAAGGTAGGCTCTGACACGGTCATATTTGCCAATAAAACACCTCTCCTCAAGTGTTGTACCTCCACACCAAGTTCCTCAAACTGTTGGAAAACACTAACTCCTCTTAAACTAGCTATAACTGCTGATTTCCTGCTCAACGCATCTGCTACAACGTTCACTTTGCCCGGATGATACTTGATTGGAAAGTCATAATCTTTTATATACTCCATCCACTGCCTCTGTCTCATATTCAATTCCTTCTGTGAAAACAAATATTGTAAACTTCGGTGGTCTGAATGGACTTCGAACTTCTCTCCATAGAGGTAGTGCCTCCACATCTTCAAAGCAAAAACTACTGCTGCCAACTCCAAGTCGTGAGTTGCATAATTAACCTCATGATTCTTCAACTGTCTCGAGCCATAGGCAATCACTTTGCCATCTTGCATCAATACACAGCCTAATCCCACGTTGGATGCATCCGTAAAAACAACAAATCCACCGCTGCCCGATGGTAATGTGAGGATTGGGGTTGTGGTTAGCCTTTTCTTCAACTCCTGAAAACTGCCTTCACACTGATCGGTCCAAACAAAAGGTACATTCTTCCGGGTCAACTTCGTCAAAGGAGCTGCAATGGACGAAAAACCTTGGACAAATCTCCGATAGTATCCTGCTAACCCCAAAAAGCTTCTGATTTCTGTCACGCTGCTAGGCCTCTTCCACCCAATAACTGCTTCTATCTTGGCTGGATCAACTGCTAATCCTTCTCTCGAAATGATGTGACCCAAAAAGGCAACTTGTTCTAGCCAGAATTTACATTTGTTCAACTTAGCATAGAGCTGATGGTCTCTCAAAAGCTGTAATGACGTCCTCAAGTGCTCTTCATGCTCCTCCTTACTCTTAGAATACACGAGGACATCATCAATGAACATCACTGTAGAGTGATCTAGGAACTCTGCAAAGACCCTGTTCATGAGAGCCATGAAGACTGCGGGTGCATTTGTCAAACCAAAAGGCATCACTAAGAACTCATAATGCCCATATCTCGTTCGGAAAGCTGTCTTCGCCACATCAGACTCTCTAACCCGCAATTGATGATACCCTGACCTCAAGTCTATCATGGAAAAGTGTACTGCTCCTTGTAATTGGTCAAATAATTCATCTATCCTTGGCAAGGGGTATTTGTTCTTGACGGTCACATGATTCAACCTTCTATAGTCGATGCACATTCTAAGACTTCCATCCTTCTTCTTCACAAAAAGAACCGGCGCTCCCCAAGGTGAAACACTTGGCCTAATAAAGCCTTTGTTCAACAATTCTTGCAATTGAAGTTTCAATTCACCTAACTCTGCAGGAGCCATCCTATAGGGTGCAATTGAGATCGGTGCAGTCCCTGGAAGGAGTTCAATAGTAAACTCAACTTCTCTAACAGGTGGCAAACCCGGGATTTCTTCTGGAAAAACATCCGGAAATTCACACACTACGGGGATGTCCTCCACCCCTTGGGACTGTTTATCCTCTGTGATAAACGCTATAAATGCTTCACAACCACTGCCCACCAATCTGTTAGCTTTCAACGCTGAAATAAAACCGCTGGAAGACTTCTTTCTATTGCCCTGAAACATCAACTCTGTCTGTGGCCCTTGCAATCTGAATGTGATGGTCTTACCAAAACAGTCCATGGTAGCATGGTAGGTCTCTAACCAATCCATGCCTAAGATAGTATCAAAATCATGCATGTCTAAAATTATGAGGTCGGCTGGTAAACTGATATCTCCTAAAAAAATCGGACAACTAGGGTAATAGGTGGTACAAACAACTTCTCTACCTACTGGTGTAGTAACAGTCAAAATGAAATTTAATTCTGCATGCTGTGCATCAATCTTCTTTGCAAATAAAGGAGATAGAAAAGAGTGTGTGGATCCTGGATCAAATAAGATCTGTGCTTCTACTCCACAAACAAGAAGTTTACCTTCTATGACGTCACCTGCTGCTTCAGCGTCAGCACGGTTGATATTGTATGCGCGTCCCTGCTTGTTGGGCCTATTTTGTTGCTGAATTTGCCTGCCCTGGTTGTTCCTATTCTGAGGTGGACGGGCATTCTGATTCTGCACTTGCCTGCCTTGCTGCTGCTGTTGCTGTGGTGGTCCATTTGATTCTGAACTGGTACTGCTTGATTATGTGGTGCCGTCTGCCTTGGTTGCTGATATCGGTTGGCTTGACTCTGAAGGTGTGGGCAATCCTTGATCGCATGGTCCATTCCTCCACACTTGAAGCAAGCACCCGTTGCCTTGCGGCATTCATGAGTAGGGTGATTCTTGCCACAGTGATTGCAACCACTCTGTCTAACTTGATTTTGTTCCTGCCTTGGCTTCTTGCCACTTTGTTGCCTTTGGTTCTGTTGCTGGTAGTGCTGCTTCTTATCCTAGATTATCTCATTGTTGAACTCTTCAAATTTATATGCCCGACTAACCGCTTCATCAAAGGTAACTGGTGGAATCACTCCCGAGACATCCCTCTTGAGAATGGGATTCAGCTCTTCCAAAAACTTGACGATCTTCTTATGCTTCGTATCTATCAGCTTGGTAGCATAGTAAGCAAGCCTCTCAAACTTCGTAACATACTCTAGAACTGACATACTTCCTTGCTTCAACTGTTGGAATTCGATTGCCTTCTGTCGCTTGACATGAGAAGGGACATACTTGTCTATGAAGTGTGTCTTGATGGTCGTCCAAGCTACCTCATCTGCCATGACCTGGTATGGCTCTTTAACTGTTTGCCACCAAGAGTCAGCAGGCCCATAGAACAAAGAAGCTGTGAGGGTCACCCTCTCCCTGACCGTGCAAACAAAAACGTCAAAAATCTTTGCAGTGTTGGTGAGCCAATCATCTGCAGTCAAAGGGTCCTCTTGACCTGAGAACTCCTTGGGTCCCCTCTTTCTAAATCTCTCAAAGAGAGCATTTGGGTCATCAACCCTGTTGTGGTACACCACATTCTGTGCAACTTGATGTTGAGGTCTGTTTTGGAGGACTTCCAGAAGTTGCCTCTGAACTTGAGCCATCTCCTCATCTTTCTTCACCATTTGTTATTGGAACTTTGCTTGCGTTTCATTAGCCTGTTTTTGTTGATCTATCATGGCTTGCATTAGTGCCTGGAATTGAGTAGCGGTAGGATTCTCAGACGGATCTGTCTCATTGTTATTACTACCCGAAGCTTGATGGTTTGGAGCTTTTCTGGGAGGCATGATGCTGCAAGACAATTTGTTAGCACATATATAGGCATAATTGGGTTGGTCAACTTGTCTAAACAAACGTTCTAACGAACTCACTAATCCTCGCCACGTTCCTAAGATTTTCTAGTTTCTTTTAAGTGCCTGAAACAAGTTCTGCTCTGATACCAGTCTTATCGCGAGAGGCCCGGGGCCGCGACTGCGCGGCGATATGATTAACTAGCAAATAAAACATACCGCCGCTATTATTTTTCCCACAGGTTTCCGCGGTGAGGATCCCAAGACACGGGTCTAGCTCACATGAATGGGTATGCGGAAGCGTGTAGCAAAACATGTCACACAAATCTTAAACCATTGGATACAAGAGAAATTATAATATCAAGACTTGGTATCAAAAGAGAATGTCAACATAGCATTCCTACCATGATTAAGTTTCAACATTTAAACAAAGTATTTTTACTTTCAATTACAAAACCCTGAGAGGCCAACAGAGGCCAATACGACAATTACAATCCCAAAGAGAATAACAAAAACTAGGAGATACGAGAATCAAGATCCAGACCGGCGTCTAGATGACGTCGTTGGGCTGCCACTCGTGTGCTGGGGGTGGCTCAATAGCCTCCCCCGGGCACTCCTCATCAAGCGTGAACTCTCCTGCTCCTGGACATCAAATAACAAGCATCAAACACGACGGTTTGGCAAATAAACAATTTAGGCATGAATATGATAAATAGTGCTAAAACAATTCAAGATTTAAATACACGTTTCAAGTTTACGAAACTAGCATGAATACTTATAATATCATGATTAGATAAATCCACATTGAGCTCATCCTTTCTCCGTCATACATGATGATAAGAGCAAGCACGCACGACAACCACGACACAAAAAACACGATACCACGCCACACAAGGTAGACGGGGTATCCGGCCGCGGAACCGGATCACGAACACGCATGATGTGTAATATAATACACGACTAGTCTGCAGACAGTCCACATGTTTAAGGACCCCCAGGTAGTGGATCAAGCTAAAAGGGCAGTCCAAGCTCAGTGGTATTCACTTATATCGTGAATGCACAAAACACGGCAATACACGTTTGAGAACATGACAAAACAAGAGGGAGATCATTTATAAAATACAACACGACGAGACTAGCAAAATAGCATAATATTAATGCTTAGCAAACTTAAGAAATGATTCCCTTTTTTATTCTTGAAACACATCTTGAAACACGTCTTAAATACGAATTCATACTTGAAAATCAAACGAGAACATGATGATGCATGAGGCATCAAAACAAGAGTGCAAACAAAGTCCATCAAGTATAGGCTAAGACTGTTCATTGACCTTAGTGAAGTTGAAACCCAAATGTTAGAAATTTACATAGTTTGATGTCCCCGAAGGTAAGGTACATTTAGGAATTCCAATTTACACAATGTCAATTAAAATTCTAAAGCATAGTCTAGTTTTCAATTTCCAAGAAATTTAGAAAAAGATTGAAAATCCAAGACTTTGAGCATCAGGTTCGCTCGAGCGGTCAAACCATCACTCGAGCGGACCCCAGACAGAAACTTGTTTGCATGAGCCAACCCAGAAGTTCGCTCGAGCGGACAGGTTTCTGTTTGAAGTCCTTCAAACATAGGCATGTTCGCTCGAGCGGACCCTACGGTCGCTCGAACGAACAGGCTTTTGCCTGAATGCGTCTGAGTACAGAAACTACACTTTTCTCCTTCCATTCACTTGCATTTATCTTCCTTCTTCTTCTCACTTCTGAACCAAACAAACCCCTGAGCCACCATGCTCACCAAGGGTCAAAAACAACATTCAATCCACAATTAAACCATTCAATCCAAAAAAAAAAAATCAAGACCTTTCTATGACAAAATCATAAAACCATAGTGCAATGTACAAGAAGAAATCTAAAGAGTTTACTTGCCTCAGTCCAATGTCAAGCAAAACTTCACAAAAATCAATAAGAAGGGGTGTTCCACGAAATCTACACAAAACCCCCAAAGTAGAGCACACAAAATCATCATTTTGGCTACTACAAACCCCCATTTCGAAAATGGGTTTGAAATCATGAAAAACAAGCTCTAAATGAGCTAAAGAACAAGAAAAGAAAGAATGAAAAGGAAGACCAACCAAGAGCTAGCTGAGGAAGGAGGATAGATCTTGAAGATGATGAATAGTGCAATGGTTTGGCTCCAAAAACACTCCAGCTGAAGCTTGAGAAGAGAGGAAGAGATTTGCGGAGTCGGATCGGAGATTTGGGCCTTCTTGCTAGATGATTTCCAAGGGAGAAGAGGTCAAGAGAAAACCCTTCTCTTCTTCACTCTAGGTCAACTATTGTAGAGATTGGGAAAAAGGGAAAAGAATGAGAGGAAGAGTTTATATAGTGTCTGGAAGTGGGTCCCTAGCAGCTGAGTTTTGAAACGCTTAAAACGTGGTCTTGTGGACCCCGGATGGAATCGATGAAGAAGAACAAAACGATCGTCGAAAAATCTAGTTTCGGAAAAGTATATTTTTGACATAGTTTCATGACTTCGAAAATTGTGCCCAGATTTTGCATGAAAAGACAGATTTACCCTTATTGGGCCAAAACTTGGGTTTCTGGGCCTCAAATGCATGCAGGTTAAAAACGAAAGTTGTCACAAATAATAAAATCATTCAAGATAAATAAAAATCACAACCATAGAAAAGATCTAGAACAAGAACCCATTCTTACTCGTGTACTCAGGGCGTCCCTGAGCGTGTCTGACTCATACTAAACGTCCTCAAAATCCCCAAAGCTATAATCCAGACTAAATCTAATCACATTCTAACCCAACTAGTACTGAGACTCGCTTAAGACTAAACACTCACTTAATTAGTATTAATCGAGTTGGTCTGGGTCGGGGTCTAACAAAGGATATGTTTATGTTTGGTGCCAATACATACACGGGTTAAAAAAGAACACATATTACCCATGCACGTGATTTCCCACATGTGTCCGCGGTGAGGATAGCACAACATCATGAATATTTTTGTTAAATGCGGAAGTGTGTAGTAAATCAATATGTAATTCATGAATTTCATTCCCATCAAGAAGACTGTTGACACATGTATGGATATAAGGAATCAGAGTGAGCAATGATTATTAGCATTCCCAAAAGTATAGTTTAAGTTTATACAAAAATCATTTAATTACAATCCCCAAAAATAGAGGCCAACAAAGGCCAATATAAACAAAACAATATCCACCCAAAAGATTAGTTAGCCACCACCCAAAATGTAACGTCTCTCGAGGCAACCGGATGTTTAAACAACATCATCAACGCTTGACTCAACTAACTGCTGCGGTTCTCCAACCGCCTCCTAGAGCTCCCCCTCGGGGTAACCAACAATGGGACCTGAGTACCAAAGAAATGGATCAGACATGACGGTCTGGCAGGTGGATGAAAAGATATGACAACAATCTTCATAAAAAGATGATTCATTTATTCAAAACATGTATGCAATGTAAAACGAGTAAAGGTACCAAGGAAATGGGAAACAAACAAGATGGTATCCACAAGAAGCTAAATCCTCTATCACCGAAGTGACAGGAGTATATCAGGGCGTTGACCTCCGTCACCGAAGTGAGGAAGTACAACAAAATTTACATATACATATATAATAATACGGGACGGGATCACGGTAGCAAACCGGGTATCGGGAATCACAGTAGCAAACCGAATATCAGGAACCATGGGAGCGAGCCGGGTATCGGGACGGGACCACGGTTAATAAACCGGGTATCGGGATCCAAACTGCAGTTAGCGGAACGAGAGGGGGATCTCCAAGTCGGTAGATCAGACCGACAAGGTCATCCAAGCTCAGTGGTGCCGACTCATAGGTTAAATCACAGAAATCGGGACATGTATAAAAGACACGTGATGCAATAGTATGAACAGGCGGGACAGGGTGCTCGAAGGCACAAATATCCTTTTATACCGGGCAAGGCATGGCCGGGCTAGCAAAATTCTAAATACAATTTCAATGTTTTCGGGAATGAACATAAAAATTTCGGGATCAAAGTAACGTAATTAATCTTTCGAGATTCCAGGATAACCATCGGGATTCAAAACTAATTCGAGGTGGATAGGGGTCCCGTATGTCGTTTTCAGTAAATACTTGGTACTCCTTAAGTTTGGAGACATTCCGAGATCCTTATACACCTTGGTGATTTCCAAAACTTCAATGGATCTTTGTGATGTGTTTCCTTTCTCAAATGGGCTTCTTATATTATCTGCACATTTCCCATTACATTAGGGCTTTCAACCAACCTCTCTCAATCCTACAGACATTTCACTTTTTCTCTAACATGTCCCCAGGTGAACAGTACCCATCGCTCGAGTGGACGCTGCAGTTCGTTCGAGCGGAGTGGTCTCTAGAATGGTTTCTGGAAGGGTTCGCTCGAGCGGGCCCATGTTGGCTCGAGTGAACCTGCCCAATTTGGAATGGCTCGAGCGAACTACTAGTGCGCTCGAGCTGACCACTTCCTGGACGGAAAGCTGGAGAGTTCGCTCGAGCGGGCCAATGTTCGTTCGAGCGAACAACTCTCTGGAATGGGACGAGCCCTCTTCTGGGCAGTTCTCTCGAGCGAACTGTCAAGAACTGGTTTTGGGGACAGTTCTGCTCCTTCCTTCTTTCCTCTTCTTACAACTCTCTTGAGCCCCATTTCTTCACACAAATGGAAGGCTCAAATCTCCACTAAACTCCTCATAATCTCCATCAAAACTCCCAGTAAGGATCCATCCAAACAACTCCTTCTTTTCACATTCAAACATAAATAGAAAGAAAGATCCACCAGATCACAAGAACCCATTTAAGCTATCATCTAGAAATAAATGAGAGACCATAAATGCTAACATTTCTAGGAGTTAAACAACCCAACCAACTCAACCATATGCATTTATTTCAAATCTATGTAAATCAAGAATAGTATGAATGGGAATAACAAAAATCAACACATATCCCATGAAACTATAAAATGCTCACAAAATCAATTCATCCACTTGTCTTAGGTTCTCTAACAAGCAATCCAAGCTCTAAACAAGCTTTCTAGGCCAAAGGTCCAAGCTACAAGCAAAACCCCCAAAATAAAACCCTAAAAGAGTCAAAATGTGGAATGGGGAGGAGGAAGCTTCAGCAATGGAAATAAATATTCCCTTAGGCTAGGAGAACATAATATCAAAAGTGGGAAAGGGTTACTTACTTGCAAGGTCTCAAAATGGACAAGGGTGGTTCAAAGAGGGTCTTGAGGTGAGTAGATTCTTTCCCAAATGATATCAAATAGAATCTCTAGGTGAGGGGAAGAAGAAGATGACCTCCACTTGTGCTATTGGTGTAAGCTTGGTAGAGATTGAGGATGGAGAAGCACTAAGAAGAAGAAGAAAAGGGAAGACCCTAGCTTGTTGTGTTTGTGCTGGAAAAAGAAAGAAGAAGAAGATGGGTTCCTTTAAATACAAGTTGGGTGTGGGCTCCACCATTGGAAATCTTTTTGGCCTGAAATCATGACTTTCGGTGCTTCAAACGAGTTCGACGAAGAAGGGAAAAATGATCATCGAAATATCTAGTTTCCGAAAAGTATATTTTTCGCGGGTTTTGGGGATATCAAATTTTGGTTACAGATTTAGTGTACAATGACTGTTTTGCCCTCAATGCTAGGAAAGTCGGGTTTCGGGGTTCCGGGCGGTTACGGGATCAACATGAAAGTTGTAGAGATCGACGAGATAAGTAAAACGGGATCAATAGAAGAATTATAGGAATCTCAAGAATCTCCTAAGTAAACGCAAGACTATCAAAAAGGAACCCCAAAGGGTCCCACTAAACCCAAGACACTCAAAATTCCCCAAAGCTATATCAAAAGCTATTCTAATCCAAGCTTAGTCAAATTCCACTAATCACGCTTAGCACTAACACGCAACTCAATTAATACTAATCGTGGACACTCGGGTCGGGGTCTTACATCCTCCACCCCTTAGGGCATTTGGTCCTCCAAATGAAATATAAAACTCACCTCGGGTAGGAGATGTGGATACTTCTTCTGCACTTGATCTCGCAGTTCCCACGTGGCTTTTTCCGGTCCATGATTCTCCCAAAGCACCTTCACCCACTGAATAGTCCGTGTCCTCAACTCTTGTTCCTTTGTATCAATGATCTGAATGGGCTTCTTAACATAGGTAGCATCTTCTCTGATTTCTAACGGTTCATGCCGGAGTACATGAGAAGGATCAGGGGCGTACTTGTTCAACATCGACATATGGAATACGTTTTGTACACCGAATAGCTCGGGTGGTAAGGCTAATCTATAAGCCACATCACCAATCTTGCTCACAATGTCATATGGTCCAATGTATCTCCTGGATTACTTGCCCTTCTGCCCAAATCTCAATGTTCCTCTAGTAGGTGACACCTTTAGGAAAACCTTATCTTCTTCTTTAAACTGTAAATCCCTTCGGTGAGAGTCTGCATAGCTCTTCTGCCTACTCTGGGCTACTTTCAGGCGTTCTTGTATCTGTCTCACTTTGTCACTGGTCTCACTCACTATGGTCGGTCCATGGAAACTACGGGTGCCAACTTCCTCCCAACATACAGGTGTCCTACACCTTCTGCCATACAAGGCTTCAAAAGGCGCCATTCCAATACTCGAGTGGTAGCTGTTGTTATAATCGAACTCACACAACGGTAGAGTTTCATCCCATTAAGTCTTAAAATCTAACACACAAGCACAGAGCATATCCTCAAGGATCTAAATTGTTCTCTCTGACTGGCCATCTGTCTGCTGGTGATAAGCCGTGCTAAACTGTAACTTCGTACCCATGGACTCATGTAGGGTCTTCCAAAACCTCGAGACGAATCTGTTGTCTCTGTCGAATGTAATAGAAACTGGCTGTCCATGTCTACTAACGATCTAATTAGCGAACAACTCTGCTAGGGGTAACATGTGCATCTTCTTCCCTGTCTTCATGGGGATAAAATGAGCTGACTTGGTAAGTCTGTCCACAATGACCCATATTGCATCATTGCCTTTGCTAGTTCTCAGTAGTCCCGAAATGAAGTCCATGGTAATGTGCTCCCATTTCCATTCCGGGATCTCTAATGGCTGCAATAACTCTGGAGGCTTCTGATGTTCTGTCTTTATCAACTGATACGTCATACAACGAGAGACAAACGCTGCAATCTCCCTCTCCATATTGTTCCACCAAAATCTGCCCTTCAAGTTCTGATACATCTTCGTGCTGCCCGGGTGGATAGAATACTTCGTACTGTGAGCTTCTGCCATGATGTCATTCCTCAACTCTTGGATGTTAGGCACACATAGACGGTCACGGTAGAAAAGAACTCCATCAATAATACGGAAATCAGGACGGTCTGCTATATGTTCTGAAATCTTGGCCAACTCTAGATCTTGCAACTGACTATCCTTGATCTTCTGAATGAACGAAGGCTCTGACACTGACATATTGGCAATTATGACACCCTTCCTCAATGGCTGTAGGTTTATTCTCAGCTCCTCAAACTGTTCAAAAATACAAGTACCACTTAGATTTGCCAAGCCTACTGATTTTCTGCTCAAAGCATCAGCAACTATGTTCGCTTTCCCCAGGTGGTACTTGATTGGAAAATCGTAATCTTTGATATATTCCATCCATCTTCCCTGCCTCATGTTCAATTCCTTCTGAGAAGACAAGTACTGTAGACTGCGGCGATCAAAATGGACCTCAAACTTCTCTCCATAGAGATAATGCCTCCACATCTTCAATGCGAACACTACCGCTGCCAACTCAAGGTCATGGGTTGCATAATTCTTCTCATGATCTTTTAACTGCCGGGACCCATATGCAACAACTTTTCCTTCCTGCATCAACACACAACCAAGTCCAACATTCGAAGCATCAGTAAAAATGGTAAAACCGCCGCTTCTGGATGGTAAAGTAAGGACTGGTGCTATAGTCAATCTCTTCTTTAGCTCTTGGAAACTAGCTTCACACTGATCTGTCCACACATATGGTACTTTTTTCCTTGTCAACTTCGACAGCGGTGCTGCAATCGACGAAAATCCTTGTATAAACCTCCGGTAATACCCTGCCAATCCAAGAAAACTTCTGATTTCTGACACATTCTTCGGTCTTTCCCACTTCACTACTGCCTCGATCTTGGATGGGTCTATTGATAATCCTTCCTTAGAGATAATGTGCCCCAAAAATGCTACTTGCTCTAGCCAGAATTCACACTTGTTGAGCTTTGCATACAGCTAGTTCTCTCTCAGAAGTTGCAGTGCTATCCTCAGATGTACTTCATGCTCTTCTTTGGTCTTGGAGTACACCAAAATGTCATCGATAAACACTACCACAAACTGATCCAGATACTGCGCAAATATCTTGTTCATCAATGCCATGAACACCGCCGGTGCATTTGTCAGTCCAAATGGCATCACTATGAACTCCTAGTGGCCATATCTTGTCCGGAAAACTGTTTTCAACACATCTGATTCTCTGACTCTCAGTTGATGGTAACCGGACCTCAAATCAATCTTCGGGATATACGAAGCACCTTGTAATTGATCGAACAATTCATCGATCATTGGCAATGGATATTTGTTCTTGATGGTCACTTGATTCAACCTTTGGTAGTCAATACACATTCTCATCGAACCATCTTTCTTTTTGATGAACAAAATCGGAGCTCCCCACAGCGAAATGCTTGATCTTACGAAACCTTTGTCCAATAACTCTTGCAACTGTACTTTCAATTCCCCTAATTCCGCCGGAGCCATTCTATATGGTGCAATAGAAATTGAAGCGGTCCCTGGTAACAACTCAATGGTGAAATCGATTTCTCTTATGGGTGGCAATCCTAGAATCTCCTCCGGAAAGACATCCGGAAATTCCCAAACAATAGGGATCTCCTCCACCCCTTGGGACCGTTTATCCTCCGTGATAAATGCCAAATAGGCTTCACATCCACTTCTCAATGTCTATCAGCTTTCAATGCTGAGATAAACCCTGCACAAGGATTTCTCCTCTCTGCCTGAAACAATACCCCTGTTGGTGTCTCATCCAACTTGAATGTGAGGGTCTTATAGAAACAATCCATCGTGGCATGATACCCTGCCAGCCAATCCATCCCTAGGATGACATCAAAGTCATTCATCTCCAACAGAATAAGATATGCGGGTAACACAACCTCTCCTATCTGAATTGTACAACTGGGATAATAGATAGTACACACAACTTGTCTTCCTACTAGGGTAGCCACAGACAAAATATACTCAAGTTCTCTACCATGCACACCAATCAGTCTAGAAAATGAATGGGATAAAAATGAATGCGTAGAGCCAGGGTCAAACAATATCTTAGCTTTTATCCCACTAACAAGAAGTGTACCTTCCACAACATTGCCTACTGCCTCTACATCAGCTCTATTAACTGCATATACGTGTCCTTGTTGCTGTGGCCTGATGGGAGCTTGATGTTGTCTGCCTTGAGGGACATTTCTGTTCTATTACGGTGGACGCTGATTCTGATGCTGTCCTTGTTGACAGGCCTGTTGCCCTGAAAATCAGTGGGAACTTTCTCCCTTAACTCCTGAAAATGGAGAAAACAGTTGGATCGATGATCCTCTTACATCTAAGGATGAGTCCGATTCCCAACAGTCTACACTAGGGGCATCTCCTGTCAGGATGACCTGCAATGCGATAGCTCAAGACGATAGTGCCTCTGAAGCTTCCAAAGACACATACACCCCAACCGGTAATATATCATCTGGAGCTACATCTTCTCAGGTGACTTCCACTGAGATATCATCCTCTCAGCTCTTGTCTCCTGAAGCTGTGACATCGGAACTCAAGCCTCTCCCGATTGATCATCTTGAAGAAACTTCTGCCAATGAAATTTTCTTCAATGAAAACTCAGTCAATTGGTCCTAGATACCCGATCTCATAGGCAATGTCTGGACTAATAAAGAAAAGTTGCCGGCTGCTGTTCAGGACTTGTTCCCGGAAATTGCTTCATGCAACACAATTACTGAAGACACCAATGCTGTTACAGAGACATCTTCAGCAAAGGATCAACCCCTTGATCCTGAGGGTGATCTTCCACAAAAGACCAGTCTCTAGAAGCTCTTGAAGTTGGTAGAGGTACCCGTTCTGGCCGGGATTACCACAAAAATTACAACCAACCTTCTTCTTCTTATGTAAATCTTTAGGGAAAGCAAGTTGTAAGCGCCCCAAGTGGCAATAATAATGAAACTGCAGGCCCGAAGGAGGCTTTCAAGTACGACTTGATCGAGCACTTCAAACACATACCTGCACGTATGCACATCCTTGACTTATTACGAATGTCTCCACAAACTTGTGATAATCTCATTTCAGAATTACAAAGGCTGAATACGGATGTCGACAAACACGCCCCACAAGTCCTACAAATTGAAATGGACTACAGGGTCAAAAAATCAAATACTCCCCCAAAGGGAGAAAAGAAGAGAACTGAGGGATCAACCAATGAATGCCTCTCGGTACAAAAAGCAGCAAGTGCAACAATTGCCTTCGACAAGGATGACCTCCTCCTAGGCGAAGCAAAGCACAACCGTCCCTTGTACTTTACTGGGTACGTCAAAGAAATGCCAGTACATAGAGTTCAGATCGATCCAGTTTCTGTACTCAACCTCATCTCCACTTCGGCACTCGAAGAGCTGGGCATCCCACCTAGCAAGCTGAGTCACACGTCTGTATCCATCTTCGGATATGACAACAGCGCTCAAAGGCCTATCGGCAAAATCAGGTTTAAATTGCAAATCGCTGATCTTATTTCTGAAGTCACCGTGTATGCGATAAAGATCCCTTCATGTTACAATATACTCCTTGGACGCCCTTGGATACATGACAATGGTGTCGTCCCTTCAACTCTATATCAGTGCATCAAGTTCGTTGGCAACGATGGCTTGATACATTGCATGTTTGCAGACAAAAAGCCCTTTAAAGGCAGAGATGTCCACTTTGTAGATGCTCAAATGTATAAAGATGGAAAAGAAGAACAGGAGGAAAAAATAATTCACCTTGCCGACAGTCTCCAGAAAGATAAAGGCAAGGCTCCACAGTAATCATCGGAGGTAAACAAACCCTCCACCAAACTCGAAGTAAGCGGTCAAGCTCCCTTCGTCGTCTCCTTCAAGTCTCTAAAGCCTTTGGTAATCACTACCAAAGTAAAGAAGACAAAACAAAAGGCTGGGGGCAAGTTCACTGTCTACTTTGTGTCTATTATGCATGACACAGACTCGGAGTCAGAGCTAGAAGATGACACAGCATCAGGCCAAGCTGATCCTTAGTAAGATCAGCTCACTCTCACTCCATTGGAGACACTTGCAGACATAGAAGACCCTACGTCTGCTTCCTTTGTTATTCCGGCAACTTCGCCAGAAGAAAAAGTGATTTACTTCCACAGATCAGGAGCATCTCCACTGAACTCTCTGCTTGAACCTTTCCAAAACGAAGGTATGCCTCAGCTATCCCTGTATAGTCCAATGGCACAAGCTATCATGAAGAAAATGGGCTATGACGCTCAAAATCCGATTGGTTTGGGAGGTGGCCGTGGTATTCTTACACCATTGGAACCCACCCTGACCAAAAGTCAATCAGAAGATTGGAAAATCCACATTCACAAAGGCAAGTCTTCATATGGGTTGGGGTATGATCCTACCGCTCCTATGAGACCGTTGACACCATGGCTGCAAAGTCGCTTTACCGACCAAGCCTCAACATCTCATGAAGACATTGATATCCCTGGATATCTCTTTGAGGAGTTTTTCGTCAAAAATCCAGAAAGCTCCTCCAATTGGTATAATTTCTCTGATGATAAAGAGGAATTGCCCGATGACACAAACGAGCAGTTCTCTGACCCAGAAGAATCATCGTCTCCAAAAGAAGTACCCTACTTCAACCCAGTTCCAGTAAATGATTGGGACCATATCATTGCAAGCCTTGAGAAGGATACTGATCAAGAAGATTCATGGACAGAAACAGAGCCCCAGTCTGAAAATGCCTTTGGCACTCCAGAAGGTCTTGTTCAGTTGGAAGCCTCCGAAAACATTGTGGAGGAACCACCTTCAAACGTTCCGACAGAAGATCCTGTCCAAAAGATAGACTTGGGAACATCTGATAACCCATGTCCTGTATTCATAAGCAAGAATATAAAGGATGATGAGTTACCCGAGTATATCTCTTTTCTTCGTGAGTTCGTTGATTGCTTTGCATGGTCTTATGCCGAAATGCCTGGCTTGGATCCCAAAGTAGCGGTCCACAAGCTCAACTTGCAAAAAGAAATCAAGCCTATCAAACAAGGCCAAAGAAGATTCCGTCCTGACGTGATGGACAAAATTGAACAAGAAGTTCAGAAACTCAAAAACGTTGGCTTCATCCGCGAGGAACAGCATTCTGAATGGTTGGCCAACATCGTCCCTGTGACAAAGAAAAATGGGCAGATAAGGGTCTGTATTGACTACAGAGACCTGAATAATGCATGTCCTAAAGATGAATTCCCGCTCCCCATACCAGAGGTGATGATCGACAACACCTATGGGTTCGAGCGGATGACATTCATGGATGGATTCTCTGGCAACAATCAGATAAAGATGCATCCTAAAGATGAAAGGCATACATCATTTCGGACACCATTTGACGTGTATTGCTACACTGTCATGCCATTTGGTCTGAAAAATGCAAGTGCAACATATCAGAGGGCTATGATGAAAATATTCCAAGATATGCAGCACAAGACGGTCGAATGCTATGTTGACGACCTCGCCATCAAATGCAGAAGAAAAAAAGACCATATCGATGATCTTCGAGAAGTCTTCCTCCGACTTCGTAAACACAAATTACGGATGAATCCACTAAAGTACTTCTTCGGTGTCTCATCGGGTAAGTTTCTCGGATTCATAGTACGGAAAGCTGGAATAGAACTTGACCCTACCAAAGTCAAGGCTATCCTGGAAATGCCATCTCCCAGAACCCTAAGAGAATTAAAAGGGCTTCAAGGAAGGTTGGTCTACATTCGACGATTCATCTCCAATCTATCAGGGAAATGCCGTCCATTCTCTCGCTTGATGAAGAAAGGCGTCGACTTTGTCTGGGATGCTGAATGTCAAAATGTATTTCAAGACATCAAAGCATACCTCACCAAACCTCCAGTGCTGGCTGCCCCCACAACTGGAAAACCATTTATCTTGTACACAAGAGCTCTCGACCACTCTTTGGGTGCTCTGCTCGCACAAGAAAACGACGGCGGAAAAAAAGCTGCTCTATATTACCTTAGCCGCATGATGGTAGGTGCAGAGCATCGCTACTCCCCAGTCGAAAAAGACTGCCTTGCAGTAATGTTCGCTGTACAAAAGCTGTGTCACTATCTGCCGTCGAACACAGTCTACCTGATTTCGAGGATCAACCTCCTAAAGGTCCTTGTCACAAAAGTAGGTTCTCTCAATGCCCGACTGGCAAAATGGTCTATTCTTCTATCACAGTTTGATATTAGGTATGTGCCACAAAAAGCAATCAAAGGACAAGCTCTAGCAGATTTCCTTGCAGAGCATCCATTGCCTAAAGATTCTCCACTCAGGGATGATCTCCCAGACAAATTTTTCTACAACGTGGAAACTTCCTTATCAAATGCTTCCTAGGACATGTACTTTGACGGTGCAACTAGGACAAATGAAAAGGGAAAGCAAATATCGGGAATTGGCATCCTCTTTTTCAGTCCCGACAAATACATGATCCCACACACCTTCTCGCTACTGGAACCATGTTCAAACAATGCAGCTGAGTACCAACCCCTGATTGTAGGATTGGAACTCGCCCTTGAATCCGGCATCACCATGCTGGAAGCTTTTGGGGACTCTCAACTGATCATCAACCAGATGAATCAGAAATATGAAGTCAGGAAGCCTGATTTACTACCTTACTACAATAAGGCGTAGTCGCTTCGACAAAAATTCAACATTTGTCATATCACCCACATCCTCAGAGGTGAAAACATCCGTGCAGATGCCCTGGCTGGACTCGCCCATCCATGGCAATCCAAGAAGGGGGAAACATGCAAATCACAGTGTGTCAAAGAAGGATTCTCCCTCCTCTCAACACACACCAAGCAGTTGTTGAATGCCACCAAGTGGTCGGAAGTCGGATGTCCATCCTCAAACCTCCGATTGGCGACTGGAGAGATCCGTTCATTGATTACATCATGTTCGGAATCCTACCTGAAGATCCAAAAGATCGGGTAAGCATCCAAAGACGAGCCCCGAACTTTCATTTGGATATACCTTCAAAAGCACTTTTCAGAAAATCCTTCAACGGAGTACTCCTACGCTGCTTGTCACAACAAGAGGCTGAGGAAACTCTCAAAGAAGTACATGCTGGTCTTTGTGGAGCCCATCAGGCTGGTCCTAAGCTCTATAACCAGATAAAAAGGCTAGGTTATTATTGGCCTACCGTGATAGATGATGCAATGCAATTTGCCAAGCACTGCAAAAAATGCCAGATTCACTGAGATTATGTCCACATGCCTCCAGAATGGCTACATCCAACAACAATCTCATGGCCTTTCGAAGCCTGGGGTATGGACATCATAGGCCTTATTCTTCCCCCATCAAGCAAAGGTCATCGCTTCATCTTCGCCGCTACGGATTATTTCTCCAAGTGGTCAGAAGCATTTGCGCTCGGTGAAATGAAGACTTCATCAGTCCTTCAATTCCTGCGCACCAACATTATTTGTCGCTTCGGCATACCTAAAAGATTCGTCCATGATAACGGACCACAATTCCGGGATCACAGATTCTACAGGTTCTCCGACAAGTACAAAATCCAAAGTTGTCCTTCGACTCCATATAATCTAGCAGCGAACGGACTAGCAGAAGCCTTCAACAAGACACTCTACAAAATTCTCAAGAAAATGGTCTCTAGTCACAAAAGAGACTGGGGCGACAAACTTCCAGAAGCTTTGTGGGCCTATCGAACCACCATTCGAGGACCAACCCATAGTACACCATTCTCCTTGGTCTATGGATGCGAAGCTGTTGTCCCTTTGGAAGTACAAATTCCTTCCTTAAGGGTATCTCTGCAAAATGACATGACGCAAGAAAGCAATATCAAATTGAGACTCCAAGAGCTGGATAATCTCGATGAAAGACGACTCGAAGCTCTACAAAGCATTGAGTTGTACCAAGCGCGCATGGCAGGATCTTTCGACAAGAAGGTCAGGCAACGCGCTTACAAAAAGGGTAACTTGGTTCTTTCTGTAAAAAGACCCATTGTCTTTGCCCACAAATCTAAAGGCAAATTTGAACCAAAATGGGAGGGACCCTTCGTCATCGACAAAGTCTTCTCCAATGGCGCATACGGTCTTCTAAACATGGAAGGAGACAGATGTATGCTACCCATCAACGGCAAGTTCTTGAAGCGGTATTACCCTTGAAGACTTCCTCAAACGGGTCAGAACGATATCTACACGGCCAAAGCCTATTTCCAAGGTACTTGCTTGTCAAACCCACCCATTTTGAAATTTTCATCTTTATGTTGAGGTTTCAAAAAAAAAAAACTCTCTCAAAACAATGCTTGCTTTCATCGTTTCATTGTTCAAAAAAAAATCAAATCCAAAATCCAAGTTTAGGAGCCTCTTCCCGGAATTGACCAAAATTTTCGATCCTTGAACCCAAAATTCATGGTTTGAAACAAAAACTAGGACTCAGGAATTTTCACCCTAGTTTGCCTTGGCTCTTACAACCAAAATGGTTTTGAGCCAAAATTTATGACCCTCGTGTCTCTGAACAAAAAAAATGGTTTTTAGAAACTGTGGGGAAGCGACACTTAGTCGATACTTGCAAAACCCAAAAATCGCAAGGAAACGAACCCCATTCGATACTTGCAAAATTTCAAAAAATCATAGAGAAGCAACATACCAGTTGATATCCACAATCCAAATTTCAAAAAACGTGGAGAAGCAACATACCAGTTGATATCCACAACCCAAATTTCAAAAATCGTGGACACGCAATATTCCAGTTGCTATCCACAACCCAAATTTCAAATGGTTCGAGAAAACCTCAAATTTCAAAAATCGCGGGGAAACGACATCAAATCAATACTAGTAAAACCAAAAGTTTTGGGAAAAGCAGGGAAGCGACGCTTAGTCGATATTTTCACCCCAATTCGCGAGGAAGCGACATTCCATCGATACTCGCAAAACCCAGCCCGCGAGGAAGTGACATTCCATCAATACTCGCAAAACCGAATGAGCAAGGAAGCGACATTCCATCGATACTTGCAAGACCATTCAGCGGGGAGGCGACATTTAGTCGATACCTACATTTTGAAAACCAAAAAACGGCTATAAAAGCCAAAAAAGCGGCTATAAACGCCAAATTCGGCTATAAATGCAAAAACAAAAAAAAATCGGCTATAAACGCCAAAATTCAGCTATAAACGCCAAAATCGGCTTTCATGCCAACAAAACAAAAACTTGGTTTTCAAAAATCTGGCTTCCATGCCAAAACAAAACAAACAACAAAGAAAACAAAATCCGGCTATAAACGCCAAAAAATCGGCTATAAACGCCAAATCCGGCTATAAACGCCAAAATCCGACTATAAACTCCAAAATCCGGCTATAAATGCCAAAAATCGGCTATAAACGCCAAAATCCGGCTATAAACGCCAAATTCGGCTATAAATGCCAAAACAAAAAAAAAATCGGCTTTCACGCCATCAAAAAAAAAAAATCTTCGGCTTTCATGCCATCTTAAAATTCGGCTCCTATGCCATTCTAAAAATCGGCTTTCACGCCATCCAAAAAACTTTGGCTCTCATGCCACAAACAAATTTGGCTCCCATGCCACAGAAAAAATTAGGCTTTCATGCCATCCAAAATTCGGTTTTCAAGCCATCAAAAACCAGGCTTTTTGCCGCAAAATTGGCCTTCATGCCCAAATCAACTCTTTGACAAAAGATTTTCACAAAATGACAACCTTTTGATCAAATTCTTAAACAAACATTCCCATCAACTTTTGCTCAAATTTGTTTTCATAAAAAAAATGATTTAAGTGAAAGGAAGGGGATACAAAATATAGTACCAAAACTATTTATACATGGAGGTACCAAAAAAAAGAGAAGAAGAAAAGAGTTTATTATAACTCAGGAGCTCAATCTAGCATGGTCTTCAACCAAAGGTTCAACTCCTCAAGCAGACCCATGGCCTTAACTTCCAAAGTTTTTAGGCCACGCTTCTTCAAAATGTTCCCATAAAACGTGGCCGAATGCCACGACCCATCTGCAGCACGAGGAAGTTCTTCCCAGAGGACTTGCCACTGCTCATGCTCCTGAGCTTTCCTCCAGAGATTACCTTCAGCTTCCTCAACCTGGCGAATGAGAGTCCCCACCTTCTCCCAAGCCTGCTGAACGGCCGCATTGGAAGATCTAGCAGACCGATGAGTGCGTCAGTAACAGGACCTTTACCCTTGTTCGTTCTAGAAGAACTACCTGCAAAAGATGGAAGAGAAAAGATCAATCAACATCAAAATGACAGAATTCTGCTACAAAAATCCTAGCAAAATTTTGACATGGTTCCGGGGCAATTCCAAAGAAAAGGAAAATACTCCGAAAAAAGACAGGAAGCCTGAAGATGAGCTCAACATCGCTACGAGCTCATAGTCACTGGAGAATTCTCAAAGAATGTTCGAACTCAACATCGCTGCGAGAACAAGCCAATCTCATCAAACTTCCGCAAAATCTGGAAAAGAGCTCAACATTGCTGCGAGCTTCAGAATCCAAAAATTGCAAACTTCCTCAAAATCCAGTAAGACCGAGAAAGAGCTCAACATCGCTGCGAGCTCAAAATCCCGATACTTGCAAAAGATTCTCAGGTATGCATCATCATACTTCCAAATCCATTTACAAAATCATGCATAAAAAAATATCATCATGCATTAGATGCTAGGAAAACCTTGACCAAAGTTTGACCAATTCCAACCCAATTTGGTCAAAACCAATCAAACTTTGTCCAAGTCAAAAATCATATTGGCTTGACCTAGAGACTCTAGCCTTCTATCTTGATGCATCAAAAAAAAATGCATACATATTGAAATTGCATAGCCTCATTATCATGGTGAGCAAACCAGGAAAAAGAAAAAGAAAGAGAGAGAGAGAGAGAGAGAGAGAGAGAGAAAAAAAATCTCAGCAAAAAAAAAAAAAAATTCTGGCCCACAGGTCGTGGCCCACTGCCACGTGGCAGGCTGTCCGTATAGCAAAAAAAAAAACAGAAAAAAAAAACAAGCAGCAGAAAAAAAAGGAAGCAAAAACACTGAAAAAAAAAAAGGAAAGGAAATCAGCGTGCAGAAAAAAAAAACGCTGAAACAAAAAAAAAAGAGAAAGAAATCAGCGTGTGAGAAAAAAAAACAGAAAAAAAAAGTACACGGTGAAAAAAAAAAAAAGAAAACCATGAAAAAAAGGAAAAAAAAAAAACAAAGAAAAAAAAAAGACAAGAAGGACGAAAAAAAAAAAGGGAAAACGTGCTTGAAAAAAAAAAGAATAGAAAGAAAGAAAGGAAAAAGAAGAAGAGAAGAAAAAAAAATGATGAAGAAGCTACTTCTACAATGGAATTTCTTGTGGAGGAAGAAAACTTACTTGAAGCCATTGATGGAGAAGAAGAAGAAAAGCTTGGAGATCCTTGAAGAAGAGAAAGCACTTCTTATCTTGGAGAGCACTCTTGAAGATTTCTTACAAAAAGAAAGCAATGGAGCAAAAGAAACAACCCTCTTGCTTTTATAGAAGAAAGCAAGCCAAAAGAGGAAACAAGGAGAAAGAAAAGAGGTAAGTACTAAAATTTAGCTACTTTCCCAAAAAGAGAGATATTTTGAGAAAATCTTTCCACAAAAAGGAAACTTGAGAAATTCTCTCCAAGTAAAGATATTTTTAGATATTCTCTACACAAAAGAGATATTTTTAAATATTCTTTACAAATATGACGCCATATGAAATCTAGGCCATCTTCAAAGCCTAAGGTCCCATGGGTTAGCCCATATGAGCCAGGTTTGACCACCTAGGCACTAAAAGTGGCTTTTAGTCAAAATATTCCTGTTACCAAGAGCAAAAAAAAAAAAAAAAAGAAAAAAAAGAGCAAAAAAGTCCCATGCCTCTTTTGAGTTGATGGGACCATTCAAAAAAAAAAAAGAAAAGAAAGCCTCATGAGTTTCCAAAAACCAAACCATTCAACCTCATGAACCAAATTGAGCCAAAATCTTGAAATTGACATTTCACAAAACCAAATTCTGGTCCCCTAGCTCACCACATACAGCTTGTTAGGTCACAAGACCAAAACCAAAATCAAAATCCAAACCAAACCAAAATAAAAAACCCAAATCTGACCCCCCAACTGGCCACATACAACTTGTTGGGTCACAAGGTCAAAATCAAAATCAAACCCCGACCCCCTAACCTACTACATACAGCTTGTTAGGTCACAAGGTCAAAAACCAAAATCCAAAACCCAAAATCCAAACACCCCATGTCATTTTCAAAACTTTGCCTTGAGATGGTACGTGATCCCTCTCACTACCATAAAATCACCCGGAAACTCAGAAGGCTATTAAAAAAAATGCTCAAGACTCTTGGTCAAGTTGGAATTTCTCCTCCAAGTTTCTCTTCGAGGCACATCGACTCCAAAAAGCTACTCGTCACTATACCTTGAGGGGGCATTTGTTGACACCAAAAAAGGCACTATGTCTCCTCAACATCAAGAAGCCTCGTGAAGCTGCATCCTACTATAAAATAGGCAAGGCTACTTCAAGCATCAGATCTTATCAGAATCAGACAGAAACTGAGAGATCCTTCAAGACAGCTAAAAGAGGGATACACCGGAGGTTTCGGGCCATTCTGACATCATTTGGCCCCATGTCATTGCTCCGACAGCTAAACAAGCGCTCCCGGCGGCGACATCATCAAAGACACCAAAACTTTGATTAAAGCCTATGGATGACTCCAGAATGTCTTCAAAGGGCTCCATGTCAAATTTCAAGTCAAACCGACAACGTTTGACCCTCCATCAACTCTCGAGCAGCAAAATTAAGCCTCCCTGCGGCGGGAACCACCGAAGCCATCTCTCATCAAACCAAGTACATGAATGGCTTCAACATACTTCCAAAAGGCTGCACGTCGAACTTTAGGTCATTCGACAATGTTTGACCAGGTTTCGATGCTCCGAAAGAAAATCAAGCTTACTGGCGGCAGAGCAACCCGGGACCATGACATCCAAAACAGAGCTGATGGAACGTCTCAAAATAACTCCAATAGGCTCCCCGTCAAATTTCAAGTCAATCGGACATCGTTTGACCACATATCAAAGCTCGGCATTTTCCCCGCAGTAAAATCAAGTCAAGCATCGATGGGACCCCAAACGGCTTCAAAAATCAAATAAAAGCTCATGGTTGGTCCTATCCACTGCTCAAGAAGCTTCACCTCAATTTTCAGGTCATTCCGACATCGTTTGACCTAGTTTCGACTCTTGACGGAAAATCGGCTACAAAGTCTTCGGCTTTCCCGATAAATGGGAAACTTTGTGTTCCGATTTCGCGCGGGTTCTCGTCAAGTTTTCTCCAAGAAAATCAAGTCAATAATTTAGGAAAAATGTCAAGAAAAATACAGAAGAAAGAAAGAACAAAAAAGACAGAAAAACGGAGAAAGAATGAAAAAGACTGAAAAACGGCCGAAAAAGAAGCTCGGCGACCAAACGGGCCAAAGCCTTATGGTCGCCGGTGACCTTGGCCCAAGGTCGCCGACGACCCTGGGTGCATGGTTGCCGGCGACCCTGCAAATCCGAGTCGCCGGATTTTGCACCAAATGGCTCGTTTTTCGATCCTTTTCGCGTTTCGGGTGTTCCTGCCTCTGTGATTTTATGAAAATCCAATGTTTGATGCTTGAAAACGACTGATCTTCCCCGACATCTCGGATCCGCCGTCAAAAGCATGAAATCATCACCGATCGCTCCAAGATTGCCAACCGGATGACCAAGAAAGTATACTTTCTGTCCGACCGATCGTGAAATCGACAAGACAGATGTCACCGGTTCACCAACATCAACCAATGTTTGAAATTGCATCGCGATCCGGCATCAAACAATGGGTGGATCCACCTGTGATGATCGCAAGAAGAATCTCAAAAGGCGCAGCGCGGCCCGCGACTCTTCAAATGGGTTACTTATATCGTCAGTACAATTCCCATTAGATTAAGGTTCTCAACGAACCTCTCTCAACCACGCAGACATTTTGCTTTTGCTCTAAACTTGTCCCCAAGTGCACAGTACCCATCGCTCGAGCGGACGTTACAGTTTGCTCGAGCGGAGTGGTCACTGGAATAGTCACTAGAAGGGTTCGCTCGAGCTAGCTGATGGTCGCTCGAGCAAACTCATCCAGTTCAAGTTGGCTCGAGCGAACAATCTCTACGCTTGAGCTAACCATTCTCTGGAATGAGTTCTGGGAGGGTTCACTCAAGCAATATGTGGTTTGCTCGAGCGAACTATCCACCGGAATGGTTCGGACCTTTTTCTGGACACTTCGCTCGAGCGAACTGTCTAGAAACTGGTTCCCGGACAGCTCTGTTCTCCCATTTCTTTCTTCTTCCTACAAATCCCCTTGAGCCTCATTTTCTACAAAAAAATGGAAGGCGCAAACTCCCTCCAGACATCATCCAACCATCCACAAGCTCCCATCAATATATACCCAAATCTCTTATTCTCCATATTCATTCAACCATCAAAGAAAGTGACAAGAACTCCATTCACAAACATTCATTTGTGCTACAACTAAGAAATAAGTAAGGGCTATAAAACAACCTTTCCAAGACATTAAATGAACTAACCAAATCCATTAATGAGCATTCATTTCAAATTCAATGCAAGTCAATAAAAGCATGGTCAAATCATCAATGTCCTCATAAAACCATTCAAAACCCAAAAATATATATTCATTCCACTTGCCTTGGGTCTCAAAACAAGAAATCAAGATACTAATCAAGCTCTCACAAGATGACCGACAAGCACAAACAAAAACCCCCAAATACACACCCTAAAATAGGTCAAAAAAAGGCACAAGAAGAGGAAAGCTTCAATAATGAAAGTGGAGACTTCCCATAGGCTAGGAAACACATATACAAGAGAAAAGAGGGATTACTTGGAAATTCTTCAAATGAGTAAGACTAGCTCAAGGAAGGTCTTGAATTGGGTGTCTTCTTCCACAAATGACATCAAAGGAGAGCTCTCAAAGAAGTGAAGAAGATGGTGGTTTCCATTTGGCATTTTGATGCAAGGTTGGTGGTGATTTGGTGGTGGAGAAGCAAGGAGAAAAGAGAGGAGAAGAAATAGCCCTAGCTTGGGTGGTTCTTGAGCTGGAAAAGAGGGAATGGAAGAGAAGGGTCTTCTATTTATACAAGTTGAGTATGGGCTCCACCACTAGAGATCTTTGGAGACTGAAATAACGACTTTCGAGACCTCGAACGAAAACGACGAAGAAGGGAAAAATGATCACCGAAATATCTAGTTTCGAAAAAGTATATTTTTCACGTGTTTCGGGGATATCAGATTTTGGATACATATTTAGTGTAAAAAGATTGTTTTGCCCTCAATGCTAGGAAAATCGGGTTTCGGGGTTCCGGACGGGTACGGGATCATCATGAAAGTTGTAGGGATTGACGAGATGAGTAAAACGGGACACGAAAAAAATTATAAGAATCTCGAATAAATCCCCAAATCAACGCAAGACTAACAAAAGTGAACCCCCAAAGGGCCCCATTAAACACAAAGCACTAAAAATTCCCCAAAAGCTATAATAGAACTATTCTAGTCCCAACTTAGTCAAATATACTTATCAGGCTTAGCACTAACACGTGACTTAATTAGCACTAATCGTGGACACTCGGGTCGGGGTCTTACATCCTCCACCCCTTAGGGTATTTGGTCCTCCATATGAAATATAAAACTCACTTCGGGTAGGAGATGTGGATACTTCTTCTGCACTTGATCTCGCAATTCCCACGTTCCTTCTTCCGGTCCATGATTCTCCTAAAGCACTTTCATCCACTGAATAGTTCGTGTCCTCAACTCTTGTTCCTTTGTATCAATGATCTGAATGGGTTTCTCCACATAGGTACCATCTTCTCTGATTTCCAACGGTTCATGTCAGAGTACATGGGAAGGGTCGGGGACATACTTCTTCAACATAGACACATGGAATACGTTGTGTACACCGGATAGCTCGGGTGGTAAGGCTAATCTATAAGCCACATCACAAATCTTACTCATGATATCGTACAGTCCAATGTACCTCCGTGACAACTTGCCCTTCTGCCCAGATCTCAATGTTCCTCTAGTAGGTGACACCTTCAGGAAAACTTTATCTCCTTGAGTCTTGAAGTCTAATACGCAAGCACGGAGCATATCTCAAGGGTCAGAATTGTTCTCTCTGATTGGCCGTCTGTCTGAGGGTGGTAAGCTGTGCTAAACTGTATCTTCGTACCCATGGACTCATGTTGGGTCTTCCAAAATCTTGAGACGAATCTGCTGTCTCTGTCGGATGTGATGGAAACTGGCTGTCCATGTCTACTAACGATCTCATTAACGAACAACTCTACCAGGGGTAACATATACATCTTCTTTCCTGTCTTCACGGGAATGAAATGAGCTGACTTGGTGAGTCTATCCACAATAACCCATATCGCATCATTGCTTCTACTAGTTCTCGGTAGTCCCGAAATAAAGTCCATGGTAATGTGCTCCCATTTCTATTCCGGGATCTCTAATGGCTGTAGCAACCCTGGAGGCTTCTGATGCTCTGCCTTTATCAGCTGACATGCCATACAGTGAGAGACAAACGCTGTAATTTCTCTCTTCATGTTGTTCCACCAAAATGTGCCCTTCAAGTTCTAATACATCTTTGTGCTGCCTGGGTGCATGGAATACTTCGTACTGTGAGCTTCTGCCATGATTTCATTCCTCAAATCTTCGAATTTAGGCACACACAGACGGTCTCGATAATAAATAACTCCATCAACGATACGAAAGTCTGGACGGTCTGCTATATGTTCTGAAATCTTGGCCGACTTTGGATCTTGCAACTGACTACCCTTGATCTTCTGAATAAAGAAAGGCTCTAACACTGACATATTGGCAATTATAACACCCTTCCTCAATGGCTGTAGGTCTATTCTCAGCTCCTCAAACTGCTCAAGAATACAGGTGCCACTTAAATTCGCCAAACCCACTGATTTTCTGCTCAAAGCATCGACAACTACATTCGCTTTCCCCAGGTGGTATTTGATTGGAAAATCGTAATCTTTGATATATTCCATCCATCTTCTCTGCCTCATGTTCAGTTCCTTTTCGGAAAATAGATATTGCAAGCTGTGGTGTTCGGAGTGAACTTCGAACTTTTCTCCATAGAGATAATGTCTCCACATTTTCAACGCGAAGACAACCGCTGCCAACTCAAGGTCATGGGTTGCATAGTTCTTCTCGTGATCTTTTAGCTGCCGGGACCCATATGCAACTACTTTTCCATCTTGCATCAATACACATCCAAGTCCTACACTCGAAGCATCGGTAAAAATGGTAAAACCGCCGCTTCCGGTTGGTAAAGTAAGGACTGGTGCTGTAGTCAATCTCTTATTTAGCTCTTGAAAACTAGCTTCACACCGATCTGTCCACACATAAGGTAAATTCTTCCTTGTCAACTTCGTCAACGGTGCTGCAATTGACGAAAATCCTTATACAAACCTCCGGTAATACCCAGTCAATCCAGGAAAACTTCTGATTTCTGACACATTCTTCGATCTTTCCCACTTCACTACTGCCTCAATCTTGGACGGGTCTACTACAATCCTTCATTGGAGATAATGTGCCCCAAAAATGCAATTTGTTCGAGCTAGAATTCACACTTGTTGAGCTTCGCATACAAATGGTTCTCTCGCAGAAGTTGCAATGCTATCCTCAGATGCTCTTCATGCTCTTATTTGGTCTTGGAGTACACTAAAATATCATCAATGAACACTACCACAAACTGATCCAGCTACTGTGCAAATATCTTGTTCATCAATGCCATGAACACTGCCGGTACATTAGTTAGCCCAAATGGCATCACTAGGAACTCATAGTGGCCATATCTTGTCCGGAAAGCTGTTTTCAACACATCTGATTCTCTAACTCTTAGCTGATGGTAACCGGATCTCAAATCAATCTTTGAGAAATACGAAGTACCTTGCAACTGATCAAACAGTTCATCTATCCTTGGCAGTGGATATTTGTTCTTGATGGTCATTGATTCAACCTTCGGTAGTCAATACACATTCTCATCGAACCATCTTTCTTTTTGACGAACAAAACCGGAGCTTCCCACGGCGAAATACTAGGTCTTAAGAAACCTATCACGTCCCCCGAATCCAATTAGAGAATAAACCGGATCCGGAGAGTGAAATTTTGGGCCAATTAAAATTTTTTACCTTTTTTGGCCCAAGGATCGTAAGTCCGCTGTGAGGATAATGTATTTGAACCTCCAATCATAAAACAAATAGCGGGATTCATACATTGATATCAACAATGGATAATAAATCTCAATTAAATTTAAAGTTGCAAGAAACAATTAAAGCTAAAAAAGGAAGTTAGTTTAATTACAATGGCCATCCCAGACACTAAGGCCATTAAATCAAATGAAATCAATAAAGGAAGGTTCCAACGATAATAACAATGAATTAATAAAATCTAATGAAGTGCCCCTGTGAGTCTCTCATGCGCCTGATAATGATGACGCTACTCTACGTCATCGGCACTCCACTCTCATGTGTCCTCTACTGGTTGGAGATTCTCTGGGATCTCCTCATCGGCCTGCTCCTCGAAGTAGTACTCACTTGAGGAGTCTACACACTAAGGAACAGAGTCAACGACATGTTGAGCAATAGATAAGCAAGATATAATTAAAATCATAATATGCATCAAATGTAAGAATAATGACAGGACATAATCAAGTGAATACAAGGAACAGAACTAGGAATAAAGCATGAGTAAATAACCATCAGAATCATAAACAGGAATCCTAGCAATACTAACAATCACCACTACCTATGTAATGCAATGCACAAGAGGAAGACTCCGTTGATGTCCAAGCCACCTCACGGGGTACTGATGGAACGCGCTCCGAGGCGCCGTCTGGGGCGGCTACCGGGGTTGGCGGAACGTGGGAGCCCGTCGGGTCCGGCCCTTTCGCGCCCTGACGGGCCCTGAAGCGTGCATCAACATTTTTTTTTTGTGGGTGTGCCAGATTTTCTATTTTACTTGGAATTGCAAGTGGTCATCCGGAGATCAACCTTCGCAAGTAAAAAGGAAATCAACTTCTTTCAAGTTTTCCATTGCACAAATATTTAAGAAAAGAGACATTTTCTTGGTTTGCCGTGAAAGGCGATTTTGTTTGGCATTTATAGCCGATTTTGGCGTTTATAGCCGATTTACAATTCTCATCAATAATGAAAGACAAGAGTTGTGATTTTTGTCTCTTTTAGAAAAATACAAACTACAATGAAAAGCAAGAAAAGGAAGATCTAACTTTTCAGGAGATTGTGGGGGACTCGTTCAGATTGACGGTCGCAAGCCATGTATGGGCTTCGCCATCATCCATGCAGATGAGAACAGAAGATGCTCTTGATTCGCTTGGCTTGGCTATAACCTCAGGTTTTTAGAGGACAAAGACCAAGAGAAGGTCCTATGTCCAATAAAAAGCTAAGTAGACGGGCTGAAAAGCCACGTCTAAGCCATTGGAGGTAGCGGGAGAAGGCAAGGACCTTGGGGGGGGTGCCCCCCAAGGGACTTTTGTCACCTTGTAGTGGTGGCCGGTGCAGAACTTCAGCAGAGTTTTCTCTCTGTTTCTTTCTCTGGATTCTTTGTTGCTTTGGAAGTGATCTCCGATTGATCGATCCGATTTTCTCTGATCCTGATTTTCTCCTCTTTTTTCCCGATTTCGATTTCAATGGAATGCTCTCCTATTTATAGGCTTTTGGTAGCCATTTAGGAGGGTTTATGAGCCTTAATGGCTTTAATGGGAGGAGTTACAAGATTTATTTCTTGATTTTGTAACTCCTTTTTCCTTGAATCTGATTGGCCGATGGAGATTAAGGGCTTTTAATCACCTTAATTACCATAATGGGAGGAGTTTCATGGCTTGAATGCCATGACTTAATTGATTTGTAACTCATGGATGCTTGCTTCTGATTGGGCCGTCCAAAGAAATGAATTAATGACTGCAATAAAGCTAGTCAATTAACTGCATTAAATGGTCGCCGAGCAGTCGAAGAGTCGCGGGCCGTGCCGTGTCTTCTAGAATTCTTTTGGCGATGATCATCGATGGATCTTCATGCTGATCGACATCGGATGAACATGTAACTTCAGACATTGATAGCTAGCAGCGGGCTGGTGACATCTGTCTTGTCGATTTCACGATCGGTCGGACAGAAAGTGCACTTTCTTGGTCAGCCGGTTGGCGATCTTGGAGCGATCACTGATGATTTTATGCTTTTGGAGGTTGACCCGTGATTTTGACGGATGTCGTCGGATATGAGTCAATTTCAAGCACTAAAAATCACATTTTCAGGAAACCACAGGGGCCAAAGTGCGCGAAACGCGAAAAAAGACGGAAAAACGGGTCACCGGCGGAAAATCCGGTGACCCGGACCTCCATGGTCGCCGGCGACCATGGACCGGCGACCATGGGCCATGGTCGCAGGGGCCTGCGACCATGGGCCATGGTCGCAGGGGTCTGCGACCCTGGGGGATTTTTCCCCTTCGGAGCCCGTTTTGCGGTCGTTTTGAGGTCTTTTTCGTCGCCGTTTTCTTTTGTATTTTTCTTGACATTTCTTCTCATTTATTGGCTTGATTTCCCTGTAGAAAACTTGATGAGAATCCTTGCATTTTTAGAGTGCAAAGTTTCCAATTTTCCGGGAAAGCCGAAGACTTTGTCGCGTAAAGCTGCTGATTTTCCGCCAGAAGCTGAAACTTGGTCAAACGATGTCGGAATGACCTGAAATTTGAGGTGAAGCCTCCTGAGCAATAAATAAGACCAACCATAGGCTTTTGTTTGAGTTTTGAAGCCGTTTGGGGTCCCGTCGATGCTTCACTTGATTTTGCTGCGGGGAAAATGCCGAGCTTTGATGTGCGGTCAAACGATGTCCGATTCACCTGAAATTTGACGGGGAGCCTATTGGAGTCATTTTGAGACGTTCCATGGGCTCCATTTTGGATGTCATGGTCCCGGGTTGCTCCGCCGCCGGTAGGCTTGATTTTCTCTCGGAGCATCAAAACCTGGTCAAACGTTTTCGGAATGACCTGAAATTTGACGTGCAGCCTTTTGGAAGCATGTTGAAGCCACTCATGCACTTGGTTTGATGAGCGAAGGCTCCGGTGGTTTCCGCCGCCGGGAGGCTTGATTTTGCTGCTCGAGCATTGATGGAGGGTCAAACGTTGTCGGTTTGACTTGAAATTTGGCATGGAGCCCTTTTGAGACATGCTGGAGTCATCTGTAGGCTCTGATCGAAGTTTTGACGTCTCCGATGATGTCGCCGCCGGGAGCGCCATTTTAGCTGTCGGAGAAGCGAAGTTAGGCCAAATGATTCTGAAATGGCCCGAAACTTCATATGTACTCTTCTCTTGGCTATCTTGAAGGATCTTGCAGTTTTTGTTTGATTCTGACAAGATTTGATTTTTTGAGAAGTTGCATTGCCTATTTATGGCAGGTTGCGACTTCATGCAGCTTTCTTGATGTTGAAGAGGCAAAGTGACATTTTTGGTGTCAACAAATGCCCCCTCGAGGTACAGCGACGAGTTGCTTGACTTTTGTAGTCGATGTGCCTCGAAGAGATTTTTGAAGGAGAGCTTGTGTCTTGACCAAGAGTCTTTGAGCAATCTTTCTTTTGGTAGAGTAGCCTTTGAGCTTCCAGGGGAATTTTATGGTAGTGAAAGGAATCAAATACCATCTCGAGGCAAAGTTTTGAAGGTGACATCAGGGATGTGGATTTGGGCTTTTGTTTTTGACCTTGTGACCTAACAAGCTATATATGGCAGGCTAGGGGGTCGGGTTTTGGTTTTGATCTTGTGACCCAACAAGCTGTATGTGGCAAGTTGGGGGATCAGGGTTTGGTTTTTTGTTTTGGTCTTGTGACCTAACAAGCTGTATGTGGCAAGTTAGGGGACCAGGATTTGGTTTTTGGTCACTCTTTGAGACTGTGTGGGTCCATTGGAGTGGTTTGGATTTTTGTGAAATGTCAATTTCAAGATTTTGGCTCAATTTGGTATATGAGGCTGGATGGTTTGATTTTTGGAAGCTCATGGGGCTTGGGATTTTTTGTATGGTTCAATCAACTCAAAGGAGGCATGGAACCATTATTGTATGCTCTTGGTAAGAGGGATTTTTTTCTGACTAAAAGCCCATTTTTTCCTTTTTTTTTTTTTTTTTTTTTTTTTTTTTTTTTTTTTTTTTTTAGTGCCTAGGTGGTCAAACCTGGCTCATATGGGCTAGCCCATGGGACCTTAAGCTTTTTAGGATGGCTTAGATCTCATGTGGGGCCATTTTTGTAAAGAATATCTAAAGATATCTCATTTGGATAGAGAATATCTAAAAATATCTTTATGGGAGAGAATTTCTCATATTCCCTTAATTTGGGAGAGAATATCTCAAGGTATCTTTCTTTTTGGGAAAGAATCTTCAATATCCTTTTTTGTTGGAGAGAATCTCTCATTTGATTGATTTTGGGAGGAAATCTCTCAAAGACATCTTTCTTTTTGGGAAAGAATCTTTCTAATTCCTTCTCTTTTGGTAAGGTTACTTAATTAGTAACACTTACCTTTCTTCTTTGTTTCCTTCTTTGATTTGCTCTCTCCTATAAAAGCAAAGGAAGGTAGGATCTCTTGCTCTTATTGCTTTCTTTTGCAACAATCTCAAGAGAGCTCCAAGACCAAGAGTGCTTCTTCTTCAAGGATCTTCAAGCTTTTTCCTTCTTCTTCTCCATCAATGGCTTCGAGTAAGTTTTCTCTCTTTTTCTTTCAAGAAAACTCCATGTAGAGAATAGGATGGTAAAAAGAAGAAAGTTTCTCTCTTTTTTTTTTTTTCCCTTCTTTTTTTTTTTTCTTTTCCTTTTCTTTTCTTTCTATTCTTCTTCTTTTTTTTTTTTTTTTTTTTTTTTTTTTTTTTTTTTTTTGAGAAAGTTTCTTTTTTTTTTTTTTTTTTTTTTTTGTCTTTTCTTTCTCTCTTTTTTTTTTTCCTTCTTTTTTTTTTTCTTTTTCTTTTCTTTCTATTCTTCTTCTCTTTTTTTTTTTTCTGCTTCTTTCATGGGGCTTTCCATGTTCTGATTTGTTTTCTCACCCTGCTGCTGCTTCTTTTTTTTTTTAGCAGAGGATGAAGACTTGGCGCTGCCTGAGGTTCCGACCGATGAGGCGGTGATGGAGCCGGTTATGGCATCTGAAGAAGAACCTAGGGACTCTGGAATGATTCCGGAATCTCCAATTGGTATAACTTCTTTCGTTTTCTCTTTTTTTGTGCCTGCGACTTGATTTGCTAACATTTTTCTTGTCAGCTGACTTGCCACAGGATTCCGATGACTTTGAACCATCAATGGACGCAAATGTTGATGATGCTTCCGATGAGTTCATGGAGGAAGAGAGTGTTCCGCCAGTCGTCGAAGAAGGTACTTTGTAGTGATGACCCTGATGGTTTTTTTTTTTTTTTTTTTTTTTTTTTTTTTTTTTAACAGGATCATATTCATACCTTTTTGTGTTTCATTTGCAGGTTTTGAAGTGACAGAAGAGAGTCCATCGCTTTCTTCAGAACCAGAGCAAGGGATGCCAGAGGTCGATCCGGAGGTAGAGACTCCTACAACCATTTCTGACGCGATAGAGGAGATACCTCATGCTGAGATTCCTTCTCCAGTGGCTCCAAGTGAAAAGAGTTCCTTTGTTACTCTTCCGATGGGACATGACATGAGCAGCCGATCAGCGGAGAAGGGTGAACCTTCATCCAGTTCGTCTCTTCAATTTGCGAAGAAGGTGCTGGCTCGGGTTTTGAGTTCTTGGATCAAGACTCTCCTTTCTGGACACTTGGAAGCAGGATTTGGCATGATCCCACATGTGCAGGAGATTCTCACTGATACCGAAGAGGTTGGTCTGGATGTCACAGGTGCCAGGGCGACCGTTGATAGGATCATTGCACTGGGTGACAAGTGGTTTGAGACCATGGGTTTCCCTGACGACCAATTCTTCAAGGAGATGTTCTTGGACCCGCTGATAAGGCTAAGTCTAACCTGAATGAGGCTACACAAAGCAAGAAGCAGCTAGTTCGGGAGAAGAACAAGGAAGAGCTAGCCATCATCGGATTGAGGCATGACCTTAACGTCCTTGATAGGGAAGTTGATGTAAGACCCCGACCCTCAATTTTTGGGTTTAGTATTGTCTTAATTGTGATTTAGCTTTTTAAACAAGATTAGAGATGACTTGACTTTGTTTTTGAGTTTGAATAGATTTTTCATAACTTTTGAGAGTTTTAAAAGACCATTGACTTTGTTTTGATCCGACCCTTGTAAATTGTATTTTTGTGAGAATTTATTATTGGTTTCTAAAAATTCCAAATTTTATTCCTTTTGACTCATTTTATTGTTATAAACAACTTTCATGTTTTGACCATCTTGATTTAATACTCAGAAATCGCGTTTTTCGAGAAAAAGGGCAAAAATGACAATTTTCACTAAATCTGTCCATGAATTTCAAAAATTTCAGAAATTGGGGAAAATATACTTTTTGGAAACTAGATTTTTCGACGATCGTTTTGTTCTTCTTCGTCGATTTCATCCGGGGTCCGTAAGACCAAGTTTTAATCGTTTCAAGTTCTACTGCATTGGGACCCACCCTCCAGACACTATAAAAGATCTCCTACTCTCTCTCCTCATTCTTCTTTCCCCATTTCCATTTTCCTGCAACGGTTGCCCTAGAGTGGAGTTGAGAAGCAAGTTTCTCTTGATCTTTTCCCTTGAAATCATCTCACAAGAAGACTCCAATCCCCGATTCGTTTCCACCATTCTCTTCCTCTCTTCTCAAGCTTCGATTGGACCCGTTTTTGAGCCAAATCCCCGACACTATTCATCGTCTTCAAGCTCTCTTCTCCTTGTTCAGCTAGCTAAAGGTTAGGGCTCTTGTTCCTCTTTTCATTTGGTGTTCTTTTAGTTCATTTAGAACTTGTTTTCTATGTTTTCAAACCCATTTTCGAAATGGGGCTTTGTAGTGACAAAAATGGTGATTTTTATGTGCTTTCTTTTGGGGCTTTTGTGTAGATTTCGTGGATCAACTCTTTGATTTGGATTTGTGAAAGTTTTGCTTGGCATTTGGACAAAGGCAAGTGATCTTTATGGGATTTCTCATATTTATTGTTTTATGTTTCATTATGGTTTCAATATTTTCATTAAGACATGTTTTCCTATGTTTAGTTCATAATGCAAGTCATGTTATACTCTTTCAGGTCATGAGTTTTGGCTTCTTCATTTGTCTTGTTAGCCATGATTTTGCAAGCTCTTAGAATCATGTTTGATCTTATTAGTTTTTATGATTTTATACTTGTAAATGCCTTGATGTTTCTCTTTGGAATGAATGGATTAATTGTGGATGGGTTGCCTTGAAAATGTATGAAATCATCCCTTGGAAAGCATGTAGGCTTGGGGAGTGCAGGTGGTGAAAGTGTGGAAGTGAAGAAGGGAAGGAAGTGTGAAAAGTTCTGAACTGAAATGCACTGCCCGAGTCCTGTCGGTCAGGTGTCGGTCAAGTTTCGGTTGACCGACAGGTCGACCGACACCAACCGAGGACCTGTCGGTTCAATTTCCAGAGAGCAACATTTTTGTCAGGTCATCCGTCGGTTCGCCTTCGGTCGACCGAGGATCTGTCGGTTTGAATTCCAGAGAGCAACAATTCTGGGCTGGGATCTGTCGGTCAAGCCTTCGGTCGACCGACAGATCGACCTCGGTTAACCGACGGTTAACCGATCGTTGACCGACAGTTACAAAAAGGACAGTTTTGAAGGACTTTTGCGAGAAGGAAAACTAGACTAGGTTTTAGACCTTTTTATTGACCTTGTGCACTTGGAATTCCAAAATGTACTATAACTTCTGGGGCACCAAACCTTATCAAAACTCCGACATTTGGGTTTCAACTCCACAAGGGTCAATGAATGGTCTTAGCCTAAACTTGATAGATTTCGTGTTTGAACTTCTGTTTTGATGTGACGTACATCATCGTGTACTCGCCTTGAATTTCAAGTATAAGTTGTTTGAAGATTTGTTTCGAGAACCAAGAATCTTGTTTTGATACTTCGTGTTTCATCGTGTATTTGGCCGAATTTCAAGTATAAGCTTGTATTTAAGACGTGTTTCAAGAATCGTGTTTCAAGAAAGAAAAAGGGAATCATTTCTTCAGTTTGTTAAGCATTTATATTATGCTATCGTGCTAGCCTTGTCGTGACGTGTTTGACAAATGATTTCCCTCTTGTTTTGTCGTGCTCTCGAACGTGTATCGCCATGTTTTATGCATTCATGATATAAGTGATTACCACTGAGCTTGGACTGCCCTTTTAGCTTGATCCACTACCTGGGGGTCCTTAAACATGTGGACTGTCTGCAGACTAGTCGTGTCTTGAATTGACACATCGTGCGTGTTCGTGGTCCGGTTCCGCGGCCGGACACCCCGTCTACCTTGTGTGGCGTGGGATCGTGTTTATCGTGTTGTGCTTATCGTGCTTGTCGTGCGTGCTTACTCTTATCATCATGTATGATGGAGAAAGGATGGGCTCTTTGTGGATTTACTAATCATGATATTATAAGTATACATGCTAGTTTCGAAAACGTGAAATTGTTTCGTATATCGTGCATGCACTAATGATTTCTTGATAAGTATCATGTTCATGCATTGTTTTTAAATCTTGTAAATCTGTTCAAGTTCAATGAAGTGTTTTTAGTTCTTGTTTCCTTTAAACCTTGATTTTGTTTATGCTCTTGCCTATTTTGATCACCTGCCAGACCGTCGTGTCTGATATACTTCTGTTTTGGTGCTCTAGATAGCAGGTCCTTGTTTTGAGCTAGTTCGCGTGCAGAGGGCTGTTGAGCCACGAGTTTTGCAGTCTTGTAGTGTCAGCGATGTCATGTAGACGTCATGCTTGACTCCGGAATTACGTTACACCATTGGGTAGTATTTGTTCTAGCTTGTTTTTGTGTACGGCTTTTGTTAGCCTGTTTCTTGGGAATTGTAATCAATGCACTTGTTAATTTGTAACTTGAATATGTTGGGTAATGATAAGCCTGTTGCTGTCAGCTCTGTATATCTTGATATTATGAATTGTTCCAGTCTGAATTTAAATATGTCTATGACAATCTTATGCTGACAGATCGAGTACGACACGGAACCCGATGGATACGGATTCCGGGTCGTAACGTCTTGTAGAGCTTCCGCGAAATATTTTGATGTGTTGTGAATTTTGTTATCCTCACACACGCGGATCCTGGGAGGGGAAATAACAAATTCTCCCCATGCTCGCGTCCCCGAGATCGGATCCCGGTTTTGGGGGCGCGACAGACTGGCATCAGAGCGGGCAGGTTTCTAGGAAATAAAACACTCTAGTAACCTTAAGACGTGTGGTGAGGACTCCTTAGGTCCTGTGGATTTTGTTTTGGCTAGCCATTGTTTTATCAGCTCGGTTTGTTTTTTTCTAGTGGGGGAGACCCTTTTTGTCTCGTGTTCTTGTCCTTGTTGTTAGGGAATTTGGAGGACCAAATTCTTTTCTAGTGGGGGAGGATTTAATGTATCCGTACCCATATTTAGTATCTTTTGCTTGTTTTTGTGGCAAAGAGTCGATGTTTTGTGGCATTTTGTGGACTTAGCGTGTGGTCCTCGAAGGACTTTGGCAGAATTTTCAGCTTTTCGATGTCGCAGATGGAGTTAGCAAGGGAATTTGTGAGTAGTTGTTAGTCAGCAAGTTATGTGAATGGCATGTAAAGATCCAATTATAGTTGACCGTGTATCGTCAGACGGTGTGTTAGACAAGTAAGTGCAGATTTTTGGATAAACTTGGATTATCTTCCTAAGTTAGAAGACTCCAAAAGCCGGACAAGTGGTGGACTTTATGAGGTTTGAGGTGATTTTCAGTGGTACGGCTCCAAGAAGATGTGAGAAAGTTAGAAACTTCTCGAGTATTGATGAACTTGTGACGGAGAATTGTTCGAGGAAGTTCAACAAGTGTAGCTATGGTGGTGAAGTTGACTCAGCGAGGTGTATCAGTGAATGGTTAGAAGCATGAGAATTCAGTTTTTGGCAAAGTGTAGATAGTAGTATGCAGAATTGATTGTTACCTGGTTACATGATAGAGCAGATTTTGTGGATTTTACCGACTTGTAAAACATTAGTTTGGGCAGGGTACAGATACAAGATGAAGAATCATAACCTATGGACAAGGTCAGTTGAAAGATATAGAAAGGATGAAACATGTGCGAGGCTTGAGGATGGTGAACCTGAAACAGAGGCAGAAGATTGAGCAACCAAGGTTTGATTTGAGCAGTTTCGAGATTTAAATGCAGAGTTATAACCGTTGAGGTGACGCGAAGTGAACAAACACGTTTGGTTAGGAATCGATTATTATGCAGAGGACAAATGGCAACTGGACAGAAAGAGTCAGAGTAACAAGAACTTTTGGTTATTTTGAAGAAAGACTTTATTCTAGGATTGTGGACACGAATCGAGCTCGCAAGGTCAGCTATGCATGCCTGGGTAAAAGACAGGAAGACAGAGACAGAGTTTGATAGAAGCACACCTTACGAAGTTTGGAAATGTGGAGTAGCATAACTGTTAGAATGTTAGCAGGTTTGGTCAGAGCTGGAAACCTACAGAGTTGTGAACCTCTTGGTTGAACAAGCAAACAGAGATGACAGAAGTGTACCGAGGACTGGACGACATTGCCCAAAGTAAGACACATCTGGTAGTACTCAGCGTCGCCAATTTTCTGAAACCAAGGGTAGATAGGAGAATTAGTAAGAGCATGTGGTAGGATTGTTTCAAGGCTTGGGTTGGAGATTTTGACTTTCCATAGAAGGATACCAAGTTGACAGATGTTTTGTTGATAACGCATCTTCAGATAAGAGATCTAGAACAATAGACAGATATAATCAGATGTGAACAGGAACTGTGAGCATAGCACAGAAAGGTTGGACTCCAAGACTTTAAACACAGATTTGAATTCTAAGACCAGTTATGCATGTCAATGGTAAGAGATTTAGAAATAAGATTTGAAAGAGGCAAACCATACGAAGTGTTGAAACTCAGAGCAGCTCAGCAGGTTATGGCAGTTTAGCATCTGGGTTGTAGTAGTGGAGTATCTGAGTTGTAACCGACCGAGTCAGAAACAGGACACTTATAGAATTTTATAAGATGTGGCAGCATAGTTTCAAGAATTTGAATAACGTAGATAGAGGATGGAAGAGACTGGTACGTGGTAGCACTTCAGCTTCGCCAATTCTTCGAAGACAAGGAACCAGAATCTGAGTAGTACAGTGAGAGCAGATATATGGGATTCCAGAATTTCTCCGGGATGAAGATTATTTAAGAGAAAGCATGTCTACGATCACATCTACATGAAAATGTCAGGATCATCGTGTACATCTCGGTATAACAGTTGGCATAAAAATTTCGGGGTGATAGAGTGAGACAGAACTCGTTGTTCCTCGGACAGACAGTGATTAACAAAGTTAGTAAAATAGATGATCCAGCGTAAGGTCGTCAGTTGACCACCGAAGGATGACTAGAGAAGTTATTGAACATTGGATTTGTTAGAAGAGCAGGTCGTTGGACAGATATGTGTGATAGTGTGAAGTTTTCAATCGAATTAGACGTGTTGTTGCCGGCGCATCTCATCGTCAGGACTGGTCAAGGATAGCTCAGTTGCCGAGGTTCAACTCAAGGTGTCAGTGTTTTTCTTTAGTCTTTGGGACTTCAGTGTTTTCTTTGATCTTTTGAGTTTTTGATTTTTGATTTGGTTTAGACCATTTGGAGGACCAAATGGATTCTAAGGGGGGGAGGATGTAAGACCCCGACCCTCAATTTTTGGGTTTAGTATTGTCTTAATTGTGATTTAGCTTTTTAAACAATATTAGAGATGACTTGACTTTGTTTTTGAGTTTGAATAGATTTTTCATAACTTTTGAGAGTTTTAAAAGACCATTGACTTTGTTTTGATCCGACCCTTGTAAATTGTATTTTTGTGAGAATTTATTATTGGTTTCTAAAAATTCCAAATTTTATTCCTTTTGACTCATTTTATTGTTATAAACAACTTTCATGTTTTGACCATCTTGATTTAATACTCAGAAATCGCGTTTTTCGAGAAAAAGGGCAAAAATGACAATTTTCACTAAATCTGTCCATGAATTTCAAAAATTTCAGAAATTGGGGAAAATATACTTTTTGGAAACTAGATTTTTCGACGATCGTTTTGTTCTTCTTCGTCGATTTCATCCGGGGTCCGCAAGACCAAGTTTTAATCGTTTCAAGTTCTACTGCATTGGGACCCACCCTCCAGACACTATAAAAGATCTCCTACTCTCTCTCCTCATTCTTCTTTCCCCATTTCCATTTTCCTGCAACGGTTGCCCTAGAGTGGAGTTGAGAAGCAAGTTTCTCTTGATCTTTTCCCTTGAAATCATCTCACAAGAAGACTCCAATCCCCGATTCGTTTCCACCATTCTCTTCCTCTCTTCTCAAGCTTCGATTGGACCCGTTTTTGAGCCAAATCCCCGACACTATTCATCGTCTTCAAGCTCTCTTCTCCTTGTTCAGCTAGCTAAAGGTTAGGGCTCTTGTTCCTCTTTTCATTTGGTGTTCTTTTAGTTCATTTAGAACTTGTTTTCTATGTTTTCAAACCCATTTTCGAAATGGGGCTTTGTAGTGACAAAAATGGTGATTTTTATGTGCTTTCTTTTGGGGCTTTTGTGTAGATTTCGTGGATCAACTCTTTGATTTGGATTTGTGAAAGTTTTGCTTGGCATTTGGACAAAGGCAAGTGATCTTTATGGGATTTCTCATATTTATTGTTTTATGTTTCATTATGGTTTCAATATTTTCATTAAGACATGTTTTCCTATGTTTAGTTCATAATGCAAGTCATGTTATACTCTTTCAGGTCATGAGTTTTGGCTTCTTCATTTGTCTTGTTAGCCATGATTTTGCAAGTTCTTAGAATCATGTTTGATCTTATTAGTTTTTATGATTTTATACTTGTAAATGCCTTGATGTTTCTCTTTGGAATGAATGGATTAATTGTGGATGGGTTGCCTTGAAAATGTATGAAATCATCCCTTGGAAAGCATGTAGGCTTGGGGAGTGCAGGTGGTGAAAGTGTGGAAGTGAAGAAGGGAAGGAAGTGTGAAAAGTTCTGAACTGAAATGCACTGCCCGAGTCCTGTCGGTCAGGTGTCGGTCAAGTTTCGGTTGACCGACAGGTCGACCGACACCAACCGAGGACCTGTCGGTTCAATTTCCAGAGAGCAACATTTTTGTCAGGTCATCCGTCGGTTCGCCTTCGGTCGACCGAGGATCTGTCGGTTTGAATTCCAGAGAGCAACAATTCTGGGCTGGGATCTGTCGGTCAAGCCTTCGGTCGACCGACAGATCGACCTCGGTTAACCGACGGTTAACCGATCGTTGACCGACAGTTACAAAAAGGACAGTTTTGAAGGACTTTTGCGAGAAGGAAAACTAGACTAGGTTTTAGACCTTTTTATTGACCTTGTGCACTTGGAATTCCAAAATGTACTATAACTTCTGGGGCACCAAACCTTATCAAAACTCCGACATTTGGGTTTCAACTCCACAAGGGTCAATGAATGGTCTTAGCCTAAACTTGATAGATTTCGTGTTTGAACTTCTGTTTTGATGTGACGTACATCATCGTGTACTCGCCTTGAATTTCAAGTATAAGTTGTTTGAAGATTTGTTTCGAGAACCAAGAATCTTGTTTTGATACTTCGTGTTTCATCGTGTATTTGGCCGAATTTCAAGTATAAGCTTGTATTTAAGACGTGTTTCAAGAATCGTGTTTCAAGAAAGAAAAAGGGAATCATTTCTTCAGTTTGTTAAGCATTTATATTATGCTATCGTGCTAGCCTTGTCGTGACGTGTTTGACAAATGATTTCCCTCTTGTTTTGTCGTGCTCTCGAACGTGTATCGCCATGTTTTATGCATTCATGATATAAGTGATTACCACTGAGCTTGGACTGCCCTTTTAGCTTGATCCACTACCTGGGGGTCCTTAAACATGTGGACTGTCTGCAGACTAGTCGTGTCTTGAATTGACACATCGTGCGTGTTCGTGGTCCGGTTCCGCGGCCGGACACCCCGTCTACCTTGTGTGGCGTGGGATCGTGTTTATCGTGTTGTGCTTATCGTGCTTGTCGTGCGTGCTTACTCTTATCATCATGTATGATGGAGAAAGGATGGGCTCTTTGTGGATTTACTAATCATGATATTATAAGTATACATGCTAGTTTCGAAAACGTGAAATTGTTTCGTATATCGTGCATGCACTAATGATTTCTTGATAAGTATCATGTTCATGCATTGTTTTTAAATCTTGTAAATCTGTTCAAGTTCAATGAAGTGTTTTTAGTTCTTGTTTCCTTTAAACCTTGATTTTGTTTATGCTCTTGCCTATTTTGATCACCTGCCAGACCGTCGTGTCTGATATACTTCTGTTTTGGTGCTCTAGATAGCAGGTCCTTGTTTTGAGCTAGTTCGCGTGCAGAGGGCTGTTGAGCCACGAGTTTTGCAGTCTTGTAGTGTCAGCGATGTCATGTAGACGTCATGCTTGACTCCGGAATTACGTTACACCATTGGGTAGTATTTGTTCTAGCTTGTTTTTGTGTACGGCTTTTGTTAGCCTGTTTCTTGGGAATTGTAATCAATGCACTTGTTAATTTGTAACTTGAATATGTTGGGTAATGATAAGCCTGTTGCTGTCAGCTCTGTATATCTTGATATTATGAATTGTTCCAGTCTGAATTTAAATATGTCTATGACAATCTTATGCTGACAGATCGAGTACGACACGGAACCCGATGGATACGGATTCCGGGTCGTAACGTCTTGTAGAGCTTCCGCGAAATATTTTGATGTGTTGTGAATTTTGTTATCCTCACACACGCGGATCCTGGGAGGGGAAATAACAAATTCTCCCCATGCTCGCGTCCCCGAGATCGGATCCCGGTTTTGGGGGCGCGACAGTTGAGGAGGCCAGGAAACGTCTTGAGCATTTGAAGGCACAAGTCGATGCTAAATGGGCTGCTATAACAGAGGCTCGTGACAGGGAGAGTACTCTGATTCGCAGGGTTGCAGATGCCGGTCAAGTTCTCGAGAGGAGGACTCTAGAAAACGAACGATGGCAAACTGCTGGGGAAGAGCTTCCCGGTGTAAAAGAAGGGTTACGGCATTCGCCAGCATCTCATGGCAAGTTCCTGAAGAAGCGTGCCTTGGAAACTCTGACGGATGAGGCCAAAAGTTTGCTTGAGGAGCTGAAGCTTTGGCTGGAGACCATTTTTGGCTAAGCTCCTGATTTTTGTAGCAGAAACTATTCTTCTTTTTTTTTGGTACCACATGTATATTTTGGTACTCTTTTTTTGTAGTGCTTGTGAACACTTTCTTTTTTTTGGTACCACATGTATTTTTTTGGTACTTTTTCTTTTTTTTTTTGTAGTGCTTGTGAACACTTTCTATTTTTTTTTTTTTTTGCTTTGGTACCACATGTATTTTTTGGTACCTTTTTTTTGTTGTTCCCTACGCTCACTCAAATCTTTTTGTGATGAAAGCAATTGCTAAATGGGATTTGATCAAAAGTTTTGTCATTTTGTGAAAATCTTTTGTCAAATGATTGTTTTGGTAGGGGAAACGAATTTGGCATGAAAGCCGGATTTTTGTGGCATTTGCAGCCAGTTTTGACATGAGAGTCAGGTTTTTTTTGTGTGGCATTTATAGCCGATTTTTGAGATGGCATAAGAGCCAAAATTTTTGTTCGTGGCATGGGAGCCAATTTTGAGATGGCATGGAAGCCGAAATTTTATGGCGTAAAAGCCAAAATTTGGGTTGGCATGGAAGCCGGTGTTTGTTTTGTTGGCATCTATAGCCAGTTTGGTGGCATTGATAGCCAATTTGCGGCATTTATAGCCGGTTTGGTGGCATTGATAGCCAATTTGTGGCATTTATAGCCGGTTTGGTGGCATTGATAGCCATTTTTGAAAGCCAAGTTTTGGTTTGTCGGCGTGAAAGCCAATTTTTGTGGCATTGATAGCCGGTTTGTGGCATTTATAGCCGGTTTTTGGCGTTTATAGCCAGATTTTTTTTTGGTTTTCAAAATGCAGGTATCGACTAAATGTCGCCTCCCCGCTGAATGGTCTTGCAAGTATCGATGGAATGTCGCTTCCTTGCTCATTCAGTTTTACGAGTATTGATGGAATGTCACTTCTTCGCGGGTTTGGTTTTGCAAGTATCGATGGAATGTCGCTTCCTTGCGAATTGGGGTGCAAATATCGACTAAGCGTCGCTTCCCTGCTTTTCCCAAAACTTTTGATTTTGCGGGTACTGACTTGATGTCGTTTCCCCGTGATTTTTGAAATTTGAGGTTTTCTCGAACCTTTGAAATTTGGGTTGTGGATATCAACTGAAATGTTGCGTCTCCACGATTTTAGAGGTTTTGGAAGTATCGAATGGGGTTCGCATCCTTCCGATTTTTTTTTGAGTTTTGCGAGTATCGACTAAGTGTCACTTCCCCGCGGTTTTTGAAAAACCATTTTTTTGTTTAAAGACACGAGGGTCGTAAATTTTGACCTAAAACCATTTGGCGGTAAAAGGTAAGGTGGACTAGGGTGGAAATCCCTGAATCCGAATTTTGTTTCAAACCATGAATTTTGGTTCAAGGATCGAAAGTTTTGGTCAAGTCAGGGAGAGGCTCCTAAACTTGGATTTTTTTTTGTTTTTTGTTTTTGAACAATGAAACGATAAAAATAAGCATTGTTTTTGAATCTCTAGAAATTTTGACATTTGATATGAAAATTCTAAAGAGAGTGGGTTTGACGAGCGAGTACCTGAGAACAGGTTTTGGCCATACAGGCATCGCTCTTACCCAGTTGGGTAAGTCTTCAAGGGTAGTACCGCTTCAAGAACTTGCCGTTGATAGGCAGCATACATCTGTCGCCTTCCATGTTTAGGAGGGCATATGCGCCATTGGAGAAGACCTTGTCGATGACGTAGGGTCCCTCCCATTTTGGTTCAAACTTGCCTTTGGACTTGTGAGCGAAGACCATTGGTCTTTTTACCGCAAGAACCAAGTCACCCCTTTTGTAGGCGCGTTGCCGAACCCTTTTGTCGAAAGATCCTGCCATGCGTGCTTGGTAAAGTTCAATGCTTTGTCGAGCTTCGAGCCGTCTCTCATCGAGATTGTCCAGCTCATGGAGTCGCAATTTGACATTGCTTTCTTGAGTCATGTCATTTTGTAGAGATACCCTCAGAGAAGGAATTTGTACCTCTAGGGGCACGACAGCTTCGCATCCATAGACCAAGGAGAATGGTGTGCTATGGGTTGGTCCTCGAACGGTGGTTCGATAGGCCCACAAAGCTTCAGACAATTTGTCGCTCCAATCTTTTTTGCGACTAGAGACCATTTTCTTGAGGATTTTGCAGAGTGTCTTGTTGAAGGCTTCTGCTAATCCGTTTGCTGCCGGATTGTATGGAGTCGAAGGACAGCTTTCAATTTTGTATTTGTCGCAGAACCTGTAGAATCGATGATCCCGGAATTGTGGTCCGTTATCATGGACGAATCTCTTGGGTATGCCGAAACGACAAATGATGTTGGTGCGCAGGAACTGAAGAACTGATGAGGTCTTCATTTCGTTGAACGCAAATGCTTCTGACCACTTGGAGAAATAATCCGTTGCGGCGAAGATGAAGCGATGACCTTTGCTTGAAGGGGGAGAGATAGGACCTATGATGTCCATGCCCCATGCTTCGAAAGGCCATGAGATTGCTGTAGGATGTAGCCATTCCGGAGGCATGTGAATGTAGTCTCCATGAACTTGGCATTGTTGGCAGCGCTTAGCAAATTGCATTGCGTCGGGTACCATGGTAGGCCAGTAGTAACCCAACCTTTTGATTTGGTCGTAGAGCTTGGGACCAGCCTGATGGGCTCCACAAAGACCAGCATGAACTTCTTTAAGTGTTTCTTCGGCCTCTTGTTGTGACAAGCAGCGTAGAAGTACTCCGTTGAAGGATTTCCTGTAGAGGATTTTTGAAGGGATATCCAAATGAAAGTTTGGGGCTCGCCTTTGGATGCTTACCCGTTCTTTTGGATCTTCAGGTAGGATTCCGAACATAGTGTAATCAATGAACGGATCCCTCCAGTCGCCGATTGAAGTTTGAAGGATAGAGATCCGACTTCCAACCACTCGGTGGCATTCAGCAACTGCTTGGTGTGTGTTAAGAGGAGAGAGGATCCTTCTCTCACTCACTGTAATTTGCATGTTTTTTCCTTCCTGGATCGCCATTGATGCGGCAAGTCCAGCCAGGGCATCTGCACGGATGTTTTCACCTCTACGAATGTGGGTGATGTTGCAGATGTCAAACTTTTGCAGAAGCGATTGCGCCTTGTTGTAATAAGGCAGCAGATCAGGCTTCCTGACTTCATATTTCTGATTCATCTGGTTGACGATCAGTTGAGAGTCTCCAAAGACTTCCAGCATAGTGATACCGGATTCGATGGCGAGTTCCAATCCTAGGATCAGAGCTTGGTATTCAGCTGCATTGTTTGTGCATGGTTCCAATAGCGAGAAAGCGTGTGGAATCATGCATTTGTCGGGGCTAACAAAGAGGATGCCAACTCCCGAGATCAGCTTTCTGTTTTCATTTGTCCTGGTTGCACCGTCAAAGTACATGTCCCAGGAGGCATTTGGTGAGGAAGTCTCCACGTTGTAGACAGGTTCGTCTGGGAGATCATCTCTGAGTGGTGAATCTTTAGGCAATGGATGCTCTGCGAGGAAATCTGCTAGAGCTTGGCCTTTGATTGCTTTTTGTGGCACATACCTTATATCAAATTGTGATAGAAGGATGGACCATTTTGCCAGTCGGGCATTGAGAGAACCTGCCTTTGTGACAAGGACCTTCAAGAGGTTGATCCTCGAGACCAGGTAGACTGTGTTGGAAAGCAAGTAGTGACGTAGCTTTTGTACGGCGAACATCACTGCAAGGCATTCCTTTTCGACTGGAGAGTAGCGATGCTCTGCACCTACTAGCATGCGGCTGAGGTAGTATAGAGCAGCTTCTTTTCCCTCACCATTCTCTTGTGCAAGCAAAGCGCCTACAGAATGATCAAGAGCTCTTGTGTACAAGATGAATGGTTTTCCAGTGGCAGGGGCAGCTAACACTGGAGGTTTGGTCAGGTATGACTTGATATCTTGAAATGCGGCTTCACAGTCGGCATCCCAGACAAAGTCTACACCCTTTTTCATCAATCGAGAGAATGGACGGCATTTCCCCGAAAGATTGGAGATGAACCGTCTGATGTAGGCCAATCTCCCTTGAAGCCCTTTTAGTTCTCTCAAGGTTCTTGGAGAGGGCATTTCTAGAATAGCCTTGACTTTGATGGGGTCAAGTTCTATTCCAGCTTTCCGAACAAGGAATCCGAGAAACTTACCCGACGAGACGCCGAAGAAGCATTTTAGAGGATTCATCCGCAGTTTGTGTTTGCGGAGTCGGAGGAAGACTTCCCGAAGATCTTTGAGATGGTCTTCTTTTCTTCTGCTTTTGACGGCGAGGTCATCAACGTAACATTCGACCGTCTTGTGCTGCATATCTTGGAATATTTTCATCATAGCCCTTTGATATGTGGCACCAGCATTTTTCAGACCAAATGGCATGACAGTGTAGCAATACACGCCAAATGGAGTCCGAAAAGATGTGTGTTTTTCATCCTCGGGATGCATCTTTATCTGATTGTAACCAGAGAAGCCATCCATGAATGTCATTCGCTCGAATCCGCAGGTATTGTCAATCATCACCTCCGGTATGGGGAGCGGGAATTCATCTTTAGGGCAAGCGCCATTCAGGTCTCTATAGTCAATACAGACCCTGATCTGCCCATTTTTCTTTGTCACGGGGACAATGTTGGCCAACCATTCTGGATGTTGTTCCTCACGGATGAAGCCGACGCTTTTGAGCTTTTGAACTTCTTGTTCAATTTTATCCATCACATCTGGACGGAATCTTCTTTGGCCTTGTTTGACAGGCTTGATGTCTTCTTGAAGATTGAGTTTGTGGACTGCTACTTTGGGGTCTAAACCAGGCATTTCAGCATAGGACCATGCAAAGCAATCAACGAACTCACGAAGAAAAGCGATATACTCGGGTAACTCATCATCCTTTATATTCTTGCTTATGAATACAGGACGTGGGTTATCAGGTGTTCCCAAGTTTATCTTTTCAACAGGATCTTCTGTCGGAAGGTTCGAAGGTGGTTCCTCCACAATATTTTCGGAGGCTTCCAACTCAACGAAACCTTCTGGAGTTTCAACTGCATTACCAGGCCAAGGCTCTGTTCCTTTCCATGGATTTTCTTGATTGGTGATCTCCTCAAGGCTTGCTATGAGATAGTCCCAATCGCCTGTTGAGTCTGGTATTTCTTTTGGAGACGAGGGTTCTTCTGGGTCAGGATGCCACAAGTCTGTATTATCGGACGATTCCTCTTTATCATCAGAGAAATCATACCAATTGGATGAGCTTCCTGGATCTTTGTCAGGTAACTCTTTAAAGAGATATCCAGGGAGATCGATGTCTTCGTGGACTTGAGATGTTGAGGTTTGGTCGGTAAAACGACTTTTAAGCCTTTGTGTCAACTGTCTCAGGGGAGTGTCGGGATCATACCCTAACCCATATGAAGACTTTTCTACATGACCGTAGAGTCTCCAATCTTCCAGCTGGCTTTTGGTCAAGGCGGGCTCCAATGGCGTGAGAATACCGCGTCTTTCTCCCAAACCGACTGGGTTTTGAGCGTCAAAGCCCATTTTCTTCATGATAGCTTGTGCCACAGGACTATATAGAGATAGTTGAGGCATACCTTCGTTTTGGAAAGGTTCCAGCAGAGAACTTGATGAAGAAGCATCCGATCTATGTAAGAAGATCGGCCTTTGCTTTGGTGATGTTGCCGGAACAACAAAGGTAGCAGACGTAGGATCTTCTACATCAGCAGGTGTCTCCATCGGAGTGAGAGCAGGCTGAACTTGCTGAGTGTCAGCTTGGCTTGACGATGCATCGTCTTCTGGCTCTGAGTCTGAGTCTGTGTCTTGCATGATAGACACGAGAGAGACAACAAATTTGCCCCCAGGCTTTTGTTTCGCCTTCTTCACTTTAGTCGTGATGACCAAAGGTTTTGAATTCTTGAGGGAGATAACGAAGGGAGATTGACTACTCTCTTCTAATTTGCCGGAGGGTTTGTTTTCTTCCGGTGATTTTTGAGGAGCCTTGCCTTTATCTTTCTGGAGATTTTCAGCAGGGGGTGCTGTTTCCTCTTCTTCTTTTTCTCCTTCATACATCTGGGAGTCTGCGAAGTGGACTTCTTTACCTTTGAAGGGTTTTCTGTCCGCAAAGACACGATGTACCATGCCGTCGTCGCCGACGAACTTGATGCATTGATGTAGAGTTGAAGGAACAACACCATTCTCGTGTATCCAAGGACGTCCGAGAAGGATGTTGTAGCATGAGGGGGTTTTTATTGCATACACAGTGACCTCAGAGATAAGATCACCGATTTGCAATTTGAACCTGATTTTGCCGATAGGCCTTTGAGCGCTCCCATCGTATCCAAAGATAGATACAGATGTGTGGCTTAGCTTGCTGGGTGGGATGCCCAACTCTTCGAGAGCCGAAGTGGAGATGGGGTTGAGTGCAGAACCTGGGTCGATCTGAACTCTATGTATCGGCATTTCTTTGATGTACCCTGTAAAGTACAGGGGTCGGTTGTGCCTTGCTTCGCCGAGTAGGAGGTCTTCCTTAGTGAAGGCGATGGTTGCACTGGCTGCCTTTTGAACCGAGAGGCATTGGATGCATGATCCCTCGCTTTTCTCTTTTTCTCCTTTTAAGGAGGTTTCTGAGTTTTTGACCCGGTAGTCCATTTCAATTTGGAGGACTTGCGGGGCATGTTTGTCGACATCCTCATTCAGTTTTTGTAATTCTGAGATGAGATTATCACGAGTGCGTGGAGACATTCGTAATAAGTCTAGGATGTGAAGACGTGCAGGTATGTGTTTGAAGTGCTCAACCAAGTCATACTTGAAAGCCTCCTTAGGGCCTGCATGTTCATCATTGTTGCCACTGGGGGCGCTTACAACATCTTTTCCCGAAGGATTTACATAAGTAAAGGAAGATTGGTTGTAATTCTTGTGGTAGTCCCGGCCAGAGCGGGTGCCTCTACCAACTTCGAAAGCTTCTTGAGAAGGATCTTCGTTTGGAAGATTGTCTTCAGGATCAAGAGGCTGTCGTTTTTCATCTACTGGGGATGTATCTGCAGCAGAGTTGCCATCCTCAGTGATTGTGTTGCACGGAGCATTTTCCGGGAGCAAGTCCTGAACAGCATCCAGCAGCTTTTCTTCTTCGTTGACCCATCCATCACCCCAAGTTGGGTTTTCTTCATGATGATGAGTCGGGAAGAATGTGTATCCTGAAGTCACAGTCTCAGGAGAAGAAACCTGAGAGGGTGTCATCTCTGTGAAAGTCACGTGAGACAAGGTAGCTCCAGAGGATACATTGCTAGGCGTCGTCGGAGTATAGGTAATCTCATCAGACGACGCTTCAGAAGAGCTATAGTCCTGATATATTACATTACAGGAAGCTCTGATAGGAGATGTTGCCTGCTCGGAGTCAGACTCATCCTCGGATGTAAGAGGATCGTCTATCCAGCAATGTTCTCCATTTTCAGGAGTTAAGGGTGGAGGTACCTGGTGAGCTTCAGGGACTTCCGGCTCTGGATTGTGAGGAATCTCGTTGACGCGGTCTTGCTCTTGTTCTAGAGCGAGACGCTGCAAGATCCTTGCGTATTCTTCAAGATCCGGCATGGGAGCCAGATCATCTTCTTCGTCTTCTCCGTGTGGCTCAACATAGTTGATTTCCACTGGAGCAACGACGGGTGCTTGCTCAACAGTATTTTCTTGTACAGCCTCTTGGTTTTCTTCATCATCAGACCAGGATCCTTGTGGCTGCAAGGGGTTATACCAGATTACTGGCATAAGGTGAGTTTCAGGAACCCATTCTTTGTCGGAGAGATACTCTCCTGTTTCAAGAGATTCCTCCCACTCGCCGGTGTAGTCGGGCTCGAATCCATCGTCGGTGTCGCTGGACTCGTATCCATCAATGGAGAATCCAACTACCGAGTTGCAAGAGTATAATGCCCCCTGCATGGCTTCTTCTCTGAATTGAGGTGGCATGAAATCACTGAGAGTGAGCTTTCTTACCCCCTTTGAAGTCTCTGGAAGGGACGTTTCTGTTGCCCCGAGTGAAGTGGTAGAGGAGACCTCTGCCTTTTCAGGGACTTCTTGTTTTGGCTGGGTCTTCTCTTGCCGTTTGAGCCTGAGGAGATGCTTCCTAGCCTGCCTTCGCTGTTGGGCTGTTGGCTTTGTTTTGACGATCTCCCAATTTTCATCTTCCAGGAGATCGGGATGTACCCATATAGGTTGTCCGTCTGGTGTCGGGAAAGGAACCAACACTTCGGACGTTTGAATTCTTTTTATCACCTTAAAGGAAGTAGTGATCTTCTTCTTCGGTGATTTTGGTGTTTGTCCACGTGACACCATGTTGACGGAGGCGGGGCCATAGTTTTTGTCAAAGGTGATGACTCCGTTTTTCCACATCTCGTTTATCTTCTCTCTCACAACAAAGCATTGATTGAGAGGATGCGAGACCATCTGGTGGTATGGACAGTACCGAGGATCGTTGGTTTTGCCAACGTCTCCCGGTCTTTTGGGCTCTGGCAAAATGAGTTTGCCATTTGCTAGGAGAGCCTCAAAGATTTCTTCAACGTCTTCATCGAACGGATATTTCTTTTCTACACGTTCTTTGAAGGCATCAGAGAGTTCAGGCCTTTTACCTGCAGTTTTGTTTTCATCTTTCTTTGGCTGCTGAGGAGCTGACTTGGTTTGCACATTGAGGACCTCTTTCTTCTTTGGTTTAGAGGTTACAACAGCAGTCGGCTCTTTCTTTGATGATTTCTGACTGTTGAGGTCTTTGATCACCGTTTCAGCTTCCATGGAAGCTTCGAGGAGTTCCCCCAGGTTCTTTGATTTGTTGCCGATGATCATGGAGCGGATTTTAGCTCTCATGTTGTTTCGGCAGATGTCGACTAGCGACGCTTGTGGCAGTACATCTGAGCATTTGTACGCCATTGCTTTCCACTTGTGAATGAAGTCATAAGTTGACTCATTCTCTCCCTGTTTTAGGCTACATAGCTGAGCCATAGTAACAGGATGATCCTCACCTTGGAAGTGGGTCAGGAAGCGTGTCTCCAGCATAGCCCAGTTCTGAATGGAGTTCTCCGGCAGAGTGGAGTACCAATCGAAGGCCGTACCTTTTAGGGTACTTGCAAAGAGGCGAATCTTGAGTGCATCTTGATCCGCGATAGCTCCCGTCAAGATCTTGAAGTGGATGACGTGCTGTCTGGCCGATCCTTTCCCCGTATATGTTTGGAGAGTAGGATGTTTGAATTTTGTGGGGAACGGGATCGAGTCCATCCATAAAGGATATGGTGGCTTGATCCCGTGCTCTTTGAGTATATCCTCTTCTTTAGCTTTGGCGAGGATACTGTCTACGTCCCTTTTTGTAAGGGCGCGTGACTCATTTTCTTCTCCATTTCCCTCGTTATTGCTATGATTCGGAGGAGGCTCATTGTTCACCTGATTTTGGACGACAAGGAGAAGGTCTTCCATCAGAGTTTCAATCCTCTGCTGGCCTTGTTCCAACTGCTGGATGCGTGTGAGCGCATCATCTCGAGGTGGATTCTGAGGTGGCGGCTCAGAACTTGTAGCCAAGACGTTCATCCCTCGGGATTCGAACGAAGAAATCGTCCTGGTGACCGAGCTGGGGCTCATTCTTTTTGATGAAGAGCTCGATGAAGGGTTACTCTCCCGTCCTTGGCTTGAAGGGTCAGGAGATTCTTCTGGATGTCTTCGTGTCCCGGTGACGCTACGGGTCACCGGACGTCGGACATGGATTTTTTATACTGACTTTTGGCGTCTTCTGGTTTTTCCAACCATATGGACGGCAGCAACTTGGTCGGGTCTTTCTTTTTCGACCCATTTATGGGAGACTTGAAGTGTAGGAGGCTGGGTCCGTTGCTTCTCTAGTCTCTTTTGTCGATATGACGCACGGCGGCGTGCTCGACGAGCGATTTGAGCTTCAGTCAGCTCTGGCTGGGCTCTGACGATGAAGGATGTGCTCCCTCGGGCGCAGCAGCCGAGCTTGTCTTCTTTGTGGTTGGGCAAGGACAGGATGCGGACCCGGTCCTTTGCCTGTTGCAGCGAAGCTTTAAACCTTTCGAGTTCGGCCCCTGTAGAGATAAAGGGTCGAACTAAAGGGGTGTAGGCCCCGGCAGGTGCTTGTAGAGGCCTAGTGATGCATGATCTGATTTTGGGCCTGTAGGAACAAGCCGGTTCATACTGGGTTGACTTGGGAGTCAGGTTGGAGATGGGTCTCTCCTCTTTCATGTAGGCAAGAGGGTAGAACTGGTTCTCCTTGAGTGGGGCCAGGAATGCTGGCTTGGTGGAGGTTTGAGACCTTCTTTGTTTTGGGGAAGGTCTTGGAGACCAAGTCTTGGGATAGACCTGGTTGTTTGTGGGTCGAGGCTTCGCGGGGGTGCCGCGGGCTTCGGGCTTTTGGGCGCTCGCCTTTGGTGTCACGGGAGTGACACGTTGAGAGGCGATCTTCTGCTTTTTAGCAGGCGCAGCTTGTTCTTCGGGAAGTGGGAATGGTCCCAGTGTCCCGAAGACGATGGTCCGGGGAGTCGAGGTCGACCCGGAGTTCAGAGAGTTGCCGAGGGAGTTGACGCTTCGGCAGCTGACAGGGCGCTTATGAGTGCGCGTGCTTTGCTTCTGTTGAAGCATGAGTTGGTGCTTGTTCTCATCGAAGATAATGGTTAAGGCTGCCATTGTTAGTTTCGAAAAGGTTCTGAAACACGACCACATCCATTAGTAATCACAAGAATAATGATCATAAATGGGAATTTCTATGGTTGTCTTTTCAAATCGCTCAAGGGACATGTCCCAAGCAATATGAAAGAAGGCAAAAAGCCATAGAGGGTACAATTGTTCTGACAGCAAGTATGGTGAGCCCAGAATGAGCGTTCCAGTGACTGCTAGAAGCAATTGTAAACCTAAATTCGACTTATCGAGAAGCAGGGCTTGCTCGAGATAAGAAGAATATAAGGTAGGAGTTACAAATGTGCCGGTCACAGATACAGTAGACCCTGAAAGGGCGTACCAGTATTGCTATGCACAAATGTTGGAGATCGCATCCACGAGATGGGATTCTCTTTTTTTTTTTGAAATGTCAAGATTGGATTCATCAAAGAGAGCAGATGGTATTCCGATCCGAATACGGGCTCAACGATTTCCGCGAGCACCAGTACCCAGAAGGGAAGGAACCACAATTTCTCGGATCTGAATCTAAAATGACGAGAGTTTTTTTTTTTTGAAGATTTTTTTTTTATTTTAAGATTTTCATTTTTTTTTTTTTTAAAAAAATCTTTTTTTTTTGTTTAAGATTTTTTTTTAAATCTTTTTTTTTATTTTTTTATTTTTTTTTATTTTGATTTTTTTTTATTTTTTTGAGATTTTTTTTTTTTTGAAAATCTTTTTTTTTATTTTTGATTTTTTTTTTTAATTTTTAAGATTTAAAGACGAGAGAGTACACATAGGCCTCCTAACCCGGTCTTATGAAACCTCAATTGATAGAATTGCCCCCAGGTAAGGGTAGGATTACTTAATGAACCCGTTTGGAGGACCCTTGCCTAGAACAGTCAAGCTGTCTCCACACTCTGGACAAGGCTTTTCTTGAATCAATCGTGATCAAAGAACGCAATTGGTTTAACCTTAGTGGTCTATGTCTTTTTTTTCAAATCCCAAATAGACTCATCGAAGAGAAACGATGGCCCAAAACCTTAGTCGAACGGGCTCAACATTTCTGCAAGCACCAAAGAACGATAGGATAGGATCAAAGCTTCTCAATTTTGAATCAGAACTAAGAAAACTGATTTTTTGATTTTTTTTTTTTTGAAATCTCTAATGAACTCATCGAAGAGAAACGATGGCCCAAAACCTTAGTCGAACGGGCTCAACATTTCTGCAAGCACCAAAGAACGATAGGATAGGATCAAAGTTTCTCAATTTTGAATTCAAACTAAGAAAACTGATTTTTTTTTAATTTTTTTTGAAATCTCTAATGAACTCATCGAAGAGAAACGATGGTCCAAAACCTTAGTCGAACGGGCTCAACATTTCTGCAAGCACCAAAGAACGATAGGATAGGATCAAAGTTTCTCAATTTTGAATTCAAACTAAGAAAACTGATTTTTTTTTTATTTTTTTATTTTTTATTTTTTGAAATCTCTAATGAACTCATCGAAGAGAAACGATGATCCAAAACCTTAGTCGAACGGGCTCAACATTTCTGCAAGCACCAAAGAACGATAGGATAGGATCAAAGTTTCTCAATTTTGAATTCAAACTAAGAAAACTGATTTTTTTTTTATTTTTTTATTTTTTATTTTTTGAAATCTCTAATGAACTCATCGAAGAGAAACGATGATCCAAAACCTTAGTCGAACGGGCTCAACATTTCTGCAAGCACCAAAGAACGATAGGATAGGATCAAAGTTTCTCAATTTTGAATTCAAACTAAGAAAACTGATTTTTTTTTTTTTGAAAAGAGAAAGAATGGAAACAAACTCAAAGAAATAGAAATTTCCAAAAAATCCCATCTCATTTTTTTTAGGATGCAAAATCCAACATAGGCTACCAGCTAGAAAGTAGCCAAGGAATCCGGAAAAGAAGTATAAGCATAGAGCAAAAAGTATGATATGCAAATATTTCATTTCCAAGCACCGTGTTCTCAAATGAACGAGTCCCACCGGGTGTGCCAGCTTGATGGAACGCGCTCCGAGGCGCCGTCTGGGGCGGCTACCGGGGTCGGCGGAACGTGGGAGCCCGTCGGGTCCGGCCCTTTCGCGCCCTGGCGGGCCCTGAAGCGTGCATCAACATTTTTTTTTTGTGGGTGTGCCAGATTTTCTATTTTACTTGGAATTGCACGTGGTCATCCGGAGATCAACCTTCGCAAGTAAAAAGGAAATCAACTTCTTTCAAGTTTTCCATTGCACAAATATTTAAGAAAAGAGACATTTTCTTGGTTTGCCGTGAAAGGCGATTTTGTTTGGCATTTATAGCCGATTTTGGCGTTTATAGCCGATTTACAATTCTCATCAATAATGAAAGACAAGAGTTGTGATTTTTGTCTCTTTTAGAAAAATACAAACTACAATGAAAAGCAAGAAAAGGAAGATCTAACTTTTCAGGAGATTGTGGGGGACTCGTTCAGATTGACGGTCGCAAGCCATGTATGGGCTTCGCCATCATCCATGCAGATGAGAACAGAAGATGCTCTTGATTCGCTTGGCTTGGCTATAACCTTAGGTTTTTAGAGGACAAAGACCAAGAGAAGGTCCTATGTCCAATAAAAAGCTAAGTAGACGGGCTGAAAAGCCACGTCTAAGCCATTGGAGGTAGCGGGAGAAGGCAAGGACCTTGGGGGGGGGTGCCCCCCAAGGGACTTTTGTCACCTTGTAGTGGTGGCCGGTGCAGAACTTCAGCAGAGTTTTCTCTCTGTTTCTTTCTCTGGATTCTTTGTTGGTTTGGAAGTGATCTCCGATTGATCGATCCGATTTTCTCTGATCCTGATTTTCTCCTCTTTTTTCCCGATTTCGATTTCAATGGAATGCTCTCCTATTTATAGGCTTTTGGTAGCCATTTAGGAGGGTTTATGAGCCTTAATGGCTTTAATGGGAGGAGTTACAAGATTTATTTCTTGATTTTGTAACTCCTTTTTCCTTGAATCTGATTGGCCGATGGAGATTAAGGGCTTTTAATCACCTTAATTACCATAATGGGAGGAGTTTCATGGCTTGAATGCCATGACTTAATTGATTTGTAACTCCTGGATGCTTGCTTCTGATTGGGCCGTCCAAAGAAATGAATTAATGACTGCAATAAAGCTAGTCAATTAACTGCATTAAATGGTCGCCGAGCAGTCGAAGAGTCGCGGGCCGTGCCGTGTCTTCTGGAATTCTTTTGGCGATGATCATCGATGGATCTTCATGCTGATCGACATCGGATGAACATGTAACTTCAGACATTGATAGCTAGCAGCGGGCTGGTGACATCTGTCTTGTCGATTTCACGATCGGTCGGACAGAAAGTGCACTTTCTTGGTCAGCCGGTTGGCGATCTTGGAGCGATCACTGATGATTTTATGCTTTTGGAGGTTGACCCGTGATTTTGACGGATGTCGTCGGATATGAGTCAATTTCAAGCACTAAAAATCACATTTTCAGGAAACCACAGGGGCCAAAGTGCGCGAAACGCGAAAAAAGACGGAAAAACGGGTCACCGGCGGAAAATCCGGTGACCCGGACCTCCATGGTCGCCGGCGACCATGGACCGGCGACCATGGGCCATGGTCGCAGGGGCCTGCGACCATGGGCCATGGTCGCAGGGGTCTGCGACCATGGGCCATGGTCGCAGGGGTCTGCGACCCTGGGGGATTTTTCCCCTTCGGAGCCCGTTTTGCGGTCGTTTTGAGGTCTTTTTCGTCGCCGTTTTCTTTTGTATTTTTCTTGACATTTCTTCTCATTTATTGGCTTGATTTCCCTGTAGAAAACTTGATGAGAATCCTTGCATTTTTAGAGTGCAAAGTTTCCAATTTTCCGGGAAAGCCGAAGACTTTGTCGCGTAAAGCTGCTGATTTTCCGCCAGAAGCTGAAACTTGGTCAAACGATGTCGGAATGACCTGAAATTTGAGGTGAAGCCTCCTGAGCAATAAATAAGACCAACCATAGGCTTTTGTTTGAGTTTTGAAGCCGTTTGGGGTCCCGTCGATGCTTCACTTGATTTTGCTGCGGGGAAAATGCCGAGCTTTGATGTGCGGTCAAACGATGTCCGATTCACCTGAAATTTGACGGGGAGCCTATTGGAGTCATTTTGAGACGTTCCATGGGCTCCGTTTTGGATGTCATGGTCCCGGGTTGCTCCGCCGCCGGTAGGCTTGATTTTCTCTCGGAGCATCAAAACCTGGTCAAACGTTTTCGGAATGACCTGAAATTTGACGTGCAGCCTTTTGGAAGCATGTTGAAGCCACTCATGCACTTGGTTTGATGAGCGAAGGCTCCGGTGGTTTCCGCCGCCGGGAGGCTTAATTTTGCTGCTCGAGCATTGATGGAGGGTCAAACGTTGTCGGTTTGACTTGAAATTTGGCATGGAGCCCTTTTGAGACATGCTGGAGTCATCTGTAGGCTCTGATCGAAGTTTTGACGTCTCCGATGATGTCGCCGCCGGGAGCGCCATTTTAGCTGTCGGAGAAGCGAAGTTAGGTCAAATGATTCTGAAATGGCCCGAAACTTCATATGTACTCTTCTCTTGGCTATCTTGAAGGATCTTGCAGTTTTTGTTTGATTCTGACAAGATTTGATTTTTTGAGAAGTTGCATTGCCTATTTATGGCAGGTTGCGACTTCATGCAGCTTTCTTGATGTTGAAGAGGCAAAGTGACATTTTTGGTGTCAACAGGTACCAGTAACAATCCTATCCGGACTACTGATACCAATGTCCGGCTCCAGGGGGATCCAAGCTCCCGGTCCTGGGAATAGTAGCACGGTCCAAGCCCGCTCCAACTATTCAACGCCATGGACGTCGTCCAAAACCGGTTGTCCACCCCGATGTCCGAGTAAGTCAGGTCCATCAATAAACCGGCCCATCAATAAACCACAAACTGCAGTTGGCCATGATATGCAAATAATAATAAAATGGTGCTGACATACGAGGGGGGGGGGGAACGAAGACAAGCAAGTCTGGCTAGCTCAGTAAACAAAGCATGATCTTAGAGATTATCTCATTCAAAACAATACAAGATAAACCCTCCACATGATAATCCCTTATGTGCTAGCCAGTCATTTTTATCAACACACGATACACGGTTCCTGAAGTACACTCTAAGTCAGGTCCTTGTCCTAATTCTACAAGAGTTTAGGTTCCATAATTAATTAGGTGTTTTATGCCAAGAGAGTGTACAAGGATACGAAATCAACGGATACGATTAACAAGTCAATGAGAGATTACAATCCAATCCTAGGCAAGTGTTGTCATCCATGTACCATATCTGTTTTAACGGAGTGCGTGGGGAATTCGAATCAACAATGTTTATAAAGAATTCCTGGGTGTACAATCATGTTAAACATTGATTGATTCAACTCGTTCGGTTAAACCATACACAATACACAAATACCTAGACAACCCATCGAAGCACACCAAGCCACGTGCTATGATCTCAAAACCCCATTAATGGTCATGAGAGACTAGGTTTATGGTTTCCAATACCTAAGGCCCAAACCTAAGTTAACAATCTCGTTTCCAACAAGAATATGGTCTAAATAATTAATCTCCTTAATTACCTCCTTCCCTATCTCCAATCATTACGAGACATGGACCATTGGATTCTAAGCTCTAAGAGCTTTCCAACGGTATATGGCTCGCGAAATTTCGATGTACGGTTTAAAAGTTATAGCCTTTAGAAATCTGCCCTTTTTATATATATATATATAAATATATAAATATATATATTTTTTATATTATTTTATTCCCTGCGCCGGACCGGACGTTCAGAACGTTTGAACGTTCAACAGTGCATATATATATTTTATTTATTTATTTATTTTCTTTTCACCAAAACCCTTTTCCAAAAGTTTACCTGCACAAAATCGAGCCACCGTGCTCCCCCAATAATTCATTCCATCCATCATCGCATTCACAAACATCAATTAACATCAAATTAAATGATAAATTACAATTTAATTAAAGATTACCCAAAACTATTTTAGCATATTAACCCCAAATTAATAACATAAACATGCTTGGAATTTGGGAAATCTAACAAGAACACAACCAATCAATGGGAAACATACACGCATGCTTAATTACAAAATGCAAATCTACTTGCCTCAACCAAGAAGAAGATTGGAATCGGGGAATTTGAGGAGAAGCTCTCTATCACAAAACCCACAAATCTAACCCGACCAAACGCAACCTAACACGCAAAGGAAAAGATCAAGATCTAACCTAAATCTAAACCAAAGAGAGTTGATTGAAAAGATGAAAGTGAGGGAAATCTTACCAAACTGATGTCAATGACAAGGGGAGATCGCGAGGAAGAAGATGAGCGGTTCGGATCTTCGAGATGGTCTTTCTGGGAAAGAGTTCTGGAGCCTTGGAAAAATGAGGAAGAAGAAAATGGCTGTGGTAGAGTTCTCGTTCGTTGCAGAGAATGAAAAGAGATTAGGGTTAATCTCTTGATTAAGAAGAAAGGAGGGGAAAAGACAAGTTTGTCCTATAAGTGGGTCCGGTGAAAGAATGAATTACTAGAATGGATCACCATAGTTGTTCTCCATTTACGATCACCATATTCTTGTGATTACTAATGGATTTTGTACTTGTCGCAGAACCTATAGAATCTGTGATCCCGGAATTGTGGTCCGTTATCATGGACGAATCTTTTAGGTATGCCGAAGCGACAAATAATGTTGGTGCGCAAGAACTGAAGGACTGATGAAGTCTTCATTTCGCTGAGCGCAAATGCTTCTGACCACTTGGAGAAATAATCCGTAGCGGCGAAGATGAAGCGATAACCTTTGCTTGATGGGGGAGAAATAGGACCTATGATGTCCATACCGTAGGCTTCGAAAGGCCATGAGATTGCTGTTGGATGTAGCCATTCTGGAGGCATGTGGACATAATCTCCGTGAATCTGGAATTTTTGGCAGCGCTTGGCAAATTGTATTGCATCAGCTACCATGGTAGGCCAATAATAACCTAGCCTTTTTATCTGGTTGTAGAGCTTAGGGCCAGCCTGATGGGCTCCATAAAGACCAGCATGTACTTCTTTGAGAGTTTCCTCAGCCTCTTGTTGTGATAAGCAGCATAGGAGTATTCCGTTGAAGGATTTTCTGTAAAGTGCTTTTGAAGGTATATCCAAATGAAAGTTTGGGGCTCGTCTTTGGATGCTTACTCGTTCTTTTGGATCTTCAGGTAGGATTCCGAACATGATGTAATCAATGAACGGATCTCTCCAGTCGCCTATCGGAGGTTTGAGGATGGACATCTGACTTCCAACCACTTGGTGGCATTCAGCAACTGCTTGGTGTGTATTGAGAGGAGGGAGAATCCTTCTTTGACACACTGTGACTTGCATGTTTTCCCCTTCTTGGATTGCCATGGATGCGGCGAGTCCAGCCAGGGCATCTGCACGGATGTTTTCACCTTTGAGGATGTGGGTGATATGGCAGATGTTGAATTTTTGTCGAAGCCACTGCGCCTTATTGTAGTAAGGTAGCAAATCAGGCTTCCTGACTTCATATTTCTGATTCATCTGGTTGACGACCAGTTGAGAGTCCCCAAAAGCTTCCAGCATGGTGATGCCAGTTTTGAGGGCGAGTTCCAATCCTACAATCAGGGCTTGGTACTCAGCTGCATTGTTTGAACATGGTTCTAGTAGCGAGAAGGCGTGTGGAATCATGTATTTGTCGGGACCGACAAAGAGGATGCCAATTCCAGATATTTGCTTTCCCTTTTCATTTGTCCTGGTTGCACCGTCAAAGTACATATCCCAGGAAGCATTTGATAAGGAAGTTTCCACATTGTAGACAAATTCGTCTGGGAGATCATCCCTGAGTGGAGAATCTTTAGGCAATGGATGCTCTGTGAGGAAGTCTGCCAGAGCTTGTCCTTTGATTGCTTTTTGTGGTACATACGTAATATCAAACTGTGATAGAAGGATGGACCATTTTGCCAGTCGGGCATTGAGAGAACCTGCTTTTGTGACAAGGACCTTTAGGAGGTTGATCCTCGAAATCAGGTAGACTGTGTTCGACAGCAGATAGTGACGCAGCTTTTGTACAGCGAACATTACTGCAAGGCATTCTTTTTCGACTGGGGAGTAGCGATGCTCTGCACCTACCATCATACGGCTAAGGTAATATAGAGCAGCTTCTTTTCCATCGTCGTTTTCTTGTGCGAGCAGAGCACCCAAAGAGTGATCGAGAGCTCTTGTGTACAAGATAAATGGTTTTCCAGTTGTGGGGGCAGCCAGCACTGGAGGTTTGATGAGGTATGCTTTGATGTCTTGAAATGCACTTTCACATTCAGCATCCCAGACAAAGTCCACGCCTTTCTTCATCAGGCGAGAGAATGGACGGCATTTCCCTGATAGATTGGAGATGAACCGTCGGATGCAGGCTAGCCTTCCTTGAAGCCCTTTTAATTCTCTTAGGGTTCTGGGAGATGGCATTTCTAGGATAGCCTTGACTTTGTAGGGGTCAAGTTCTATTCCAGCTTTCCGTACTATGAATCCGAGAAACTTACCCGATGAGACACCGAAGAAGCACTTTAGTGGATTCATCCGCAATTTGTGTTTGCGAAGTCGGAGGAAGACTTCTCGAAGATCATTGAGATGGTCTTCTTTTCTTCTGCTTTTTATGGCGAGGTCGTCAACATAGCATTCGACCGTCTTGTGCTGCATATCTTGGAATATTTTCATCATAGCCCTCTGATATGTCGCACCTGCACTTCAGGATGCATTTTTATCTGATTGTAGCCAGAGAATCCATCCATGAATGTCATTCGCTCGAATCCATAGGTGTTGTCAATCATCACCTCTGGTATGGGGAGCGGGAATTCATCTTTAGGACATGCACTATTCAGGTCTCTGTAGTCAATACAGACCCTTATCTGCCCATTTTTGTCACTGGGACAATGTTGGCCAACCATTCAGGATGCTGTTCCTCGCGGATGAAGCCAACGTTTTTGAGTTTCTGAACTTCTTGTTCAATTTTGTCCATCACGTCGGGACGGAATCTCCTTTGGCCTTGTTTGATAGGCTTGATTTCTTTTTGCAAGTTGAGCTTGTGGACTGCTACTTTGGGATCCAAGCCAGGCATTTCGGCATAAGACCATGCAAAGCAATCTACGAACTCACGAAGAAAACAGATATACTCGGGTAACTCATCATCCTTTATATTCTTGCTTATGAATACAGGACGTGGGTTATCAGGTGTTCCCAAGTCTATCTTTTGAACAGGGTCTTCTGTCGGAAGGTTTAAAGGTGGTTCCTCCACAGTATTTTCGGAGGCTTCCAACTCAACAAGACCTTCTGGAGTGCCAGAGAAATTTTCAGACTGAGGCTCTGTTTCCGTCCATGAATCTTCTTGATCAGCATCCTTCTCACTGTTATCCTTCTCAAGGCTTGCAATGAGATGGTCCCAATCATTTGCTGGAATTGGGTTGAAGTAAGGTACTTCTTTTGGAGACAATGATTCTTCTGGGACAGAGAACCGCTCGTCTACGTTATCAGGCAATTCCTCTCTATTATCTGAGAAATTATACCAATTGGAGGAGCTTTCAGGATTTTTGACGAGTAACTCCTCAAAGAGATATCCAGGGATATCGATGTCTTCATGAGATGTTGAGGCTTGGTCGGTAAAGCGACGTTGCAGCCATGGTGTCAACTGTCTCATAGGAGCGGTAGGATCATAACCCAACCCATATGAAGACTTGCCTTTTTGAAGGTGGACTTTCCAATCTTCTGGTTGACTTTTGGTCAAGGTGGGTTCCAATGGTGTAAGAATACCACGGCCACCTCCCAAACCAGTCGGGTTTTGAGCATCGTAGCCAATTTTCTTCATGATAGCTTGTGCCATTGGACTATACAGGGATAGCTGAGGCATACCTTCGTTTTGGAAAGGTTCAAGCAGAGAGTTCAGTGGAGATGCTCCCGACCTGTGGAAGATTGTTTTTTCTTCAGGCGAGGTTGCCGGGATAACAAAGGAAGCAGACGTAGGGTCTTCTATGTCTGCAAGTGTCTCCAATGGAGTGAGAGTGAGCTGATCTTGCTGAGTATCAGCTTGGCTCGATGCTGTGTCATCTTCTGGATCTGACTCTGAGTCTGTGTCATGCATAATAGACACAAAGGAGATAGTGAACTTGCCCCCAGTTTTTTGTTTTGTCTTCTTTGCTTTGGTAATGATTACCAAAGGCTTTGGAGACTTGAAGGAGACGACGAAGGGAGCTTGGCCGCTTACTTCGAGTTTGGTGGAGGGTTTGTTTTCCTCCGATGATCGCTGAGGAGCCTTGCCTTTATCTTTCTGGAGACTGTCGACAAAGCGAATTGTTTTTTCCTCCTGTTCTTCTTTTCCATCTTTAAACATTTGAGCATCTGCAAAATGGACATCTCTGCCTTTGAAGGGCTTTTTGTCTGCAAATACTCGATGTATCAGGCCATCGTCGCCAACGAACTTGATGCACTGATGTAGAGTTGAAGGGACGACACCATTCTCATGTATCCAGGGGCGTCCAAGGAGTATATTGTAGCATGAAGGGGTCCTTATTGCATACACAGTGACTTCAGAAATAAGATCACCGATTTGCAATTTGAACCTGATTTTGCCGATAGGCCTTTGAGCGCTCCCGTCATATCCAAAGACGGATACGGACGTGTGACTCAGTTTGCTAGGTGGGATGCCCAGCTCTTCAAGTGCCGAAGTAGAGATGAGGTTAAGTGCAGAACCTGGATCGATCTGAACTCTGTGTACTGGTATTTCTTTGACGTACCCCGTAAAGTACAAGGGACGGTTGTGCTTTGTTTCGCCTAGGAGGAGGTCATCCTTGTCGAAGGCAATTGTTGCACTTGCTGCTTTTTGTACCGAGAGGCATTCATTGCTTGATCCCTCAGTTTTCTTCTTTTCTCCCTTTGAGGGAGTATTTGATTTTTTGACCCTATAGTCCATTTCAATTTGTAGGACTTGTGGGGCATGTTTGTCGACATCCGCATTCAGCCTTTGCAATTCTGAAATGAGACTATCACGAGTTTGTGGAGACATTCGTAATAGATCAAGGATGTGCAGACGTGCAGGTATGTGTTTGAAGTGTTCAATCAAGTCGTACTTGAAAGCCTCCTTCGGGCCTGCATTTTCATTATTGTTGCAACTTGGGGCGCTTACATCTTGTTTTCCCGAAGGATTTACACAAGAAGAAGAGGGTTGATTGTAATTTTGTGGTAATCCCGGCCAGAACGGGTACCTCTACCAACTTCAAGAGCCTCTAGAGAAGGGTCTTCTTTTGGAAGATCGTTCTCAGGATCAAGAGGTTGATCCTTTACTGAGGACGTCTCTGTAACAGCATTGGCGTCTTCAGTGATTGTGTTGCACGGAGCAATTTCCGGGAACAAGTCCTGAACAGTAGCCGGCAACTTTTTTTTATTAGCCCAGACATTGCCCGTGAGATCGGGTATCTGGGACCAACTGACTGTGTTTTCATTGAAGAAGATTTCATTGGCAGAAGTTTCTTCAAGATGATCAATCGGGAGTGGCTTGAGTTCCGATGTCACCGCTTCAGGAGACGAAGGTCGAGAGGATGTTATCTCAGTGGAAGTCACCTGAGAGGATGTAGCTCCGGAAGATACGCTACCGGTTGGGGAGTACGTGTCTTCGGAAGCTTCAGAGGCACTGTCGTCCTGAGCTATTGCATTGCAGGTTATCCTGACAGGAGATGCCCCCAGTGTAGACTGTTGGGAATCAGACTCATCCTCAGATGTGAGAGGATCATCGATCCAACTGTTTTCTCCATTTTCAGGAGTTGAGGGAGAAAGTTCCCGTTGATTTTCAGGGACTTCCGGCTCTGGATCATGACGAAGATTGATGCGATCCTGCTCCTGCTCTATGGCAAGATGTTGCAAGATTCTTGCATATTCTTCAAGATCAGGCATGGGAGCCAAATCTTCTTCGTCATTTGCCCCTTGTGGTTCGCCGATGTTGGGTTCCACCGGAGCATTGTTTGGTGCTGGATCGACAGCGTTTTCTTGAACAGGGTCCTGGTCTTCTTTGTCATCAGACCAAGATCCTTGTGGCTGCAATGAGTTATGCCAGATTACTGGCATAAGATGAGACTCGGGAATCCATTCCTCGTCGGAGAGGTATTCTCCTGTTTCAAAGGATTCTTCCCACTCATCTATATCACTGGCAGTATCACTGGACTCGTATCCATTCATGGAGAATCCAACTACCGAGTTGCAAGAGTATGATGCCCCCTGCACATTTTCATTTTTGTATAGAGGTGGCATGAAATCATCAAGAGTGAATTTTCTTACCGCCTTGGTGGTTTTGGGAAGAGATTCTTCCGTCGTTCCGAGTGAAGCAGTGGAAGAAGTTTCTGCCTTTTCAAGGACTTCTTATTTTGGTTGAGACTTATGCTGCTGTTTGAGCTTGCGGAGTTGTCTCTTGGCTTGCCTTCGCTGCTGAGCGGTCGGCTTTATTTTGACGATCTCCCAATTTTCATCATCTAGGAGATCGGGATGCACCCATATAGGTTGTCCATTTGGTGTTGGATAGGGAACCAATTCTTGGGACGCTTGAGCCATTTTTATCACCTTGAATGAAGTAGTGATCTTCTACTTCGGTGACTTTGAAGTTTGCCGACATGACACCATGTTGACAGAGGCGGGGCCATAGTTTTTATCAAAGGTTATGACTCCGTTTTTCCACATCTCATTGATCTTCTCTCTCACAACGAAGCATTGATTGAGAGGATGTGAGATCATCTGATGGTATGGACAGTATCGGGGATCATTGGTTTTGCCAACATCTCCCGGTCTTTTGGGCTCTGGCAAAATGAGTTTGCCATTTGCTAGGAGAGCCTCAAAGATTTCTTCAACGTCTTCATCGAACGGATATTTCTTTTCTACACGTTCTTTGAAGGCATTAGAGAGTTCAGGCCTTTTACCTGCAGTTTTGTTTTCAGGTTTCTTTGGCTGCTGAGGAGTTGGCTTAGTTTGCACATTGAGAACCTCCTTTCTCTTTGGTTTTGAGGTTGTAACAGTAGGCGGCTCTTTCTTTGATGATTTCTGACTATTGAGGTCTTTGATCACCATTTCAGCTTCCATGGAGGCTTCGAGGAGTTCCCCCAGGTTCTTTGATTTATTGCCGATAATCATGGAGTGGATTTTTGCTCTCATATTGTTACGGCAGATGTCCACCAGCGACGCTTGTGGCAGCACATCTGAGCATTTGTACGCCATTGCCTTCCATTTGTGAATGAAGTCGTATGTTGACTCACTCTCTTCCTATTTTAGGCTGCAGAGTTGAGCCATAGTAACAGGATGATCCTCACCTTGGAAGTGGGTCAGGAAGCGTATCTCCAGCATAGCCCAGTTCTGGATGGAGTTCTCCGGCAGAGTGGAGTACCAATCAAAGGCTGTACATTTTAGGGTACTTGCGAAGAGGCGAATCTTGAGGGCATCTTGGTCCGCAATAGCTCCTGTCAGGATCTTGAAGTGGATGACATACTGTCTGGCTGAACCTTTCCCAGTATATGTCTGGAGAGTAGGTTGTTTGAATTTTGCAGGGAACGGAACCGAGTCCATCCATAGAGGGTAGGGTGGCTTGATCCCATGTTCCTTCAATGTATCCTCTTCTTTTGCTTTTGCGAGGATATCATCCACGTCCTTTCTGGTAAGGGCGAGAGATTCATTGTTTTCTGCATTGCCCTCGTCATCTTCATGATTCGGAGGGGTTTCATTGTTAGGTGGTGGATGCTGTAGAGTGAGAATCAGATTTTCCATCAGAGTCTCAAGTCTCTGTTGTCCTTGCTCTAACTGCTGGATGTGTGCAGTTACGTCATCATGCGGTGGAGGCTGCTCAGAACTTGTAGCCAAGACGTTCATCCCTCGGGATTCGAACGAAGAAATCGTCCTGGTGATTGAGCTGGGGCTCATTCTTCTGGATGAAGAATCTGAGGAGTGGTTACTCCGATGTCCTTGGCTTGGAGGAGTGGAAGATTCCTCCAGATGTGTTCGTGTTCGAGAGACGCTGCGAGTCACTGGATGTCTAACACTGATTTTGGTTGCTGACTTCTGGCGTTTTCTGGTTTTGCCAACCATATGAACAGCAACGAATTGGTCGGGTCTTTCTTTTACGACCCATTTGTTTGAGACGTGGAGAGTAGAACGCTGGGTTCTTTGTTTCTCGAGTCTCTTTTGTCGATATACAGTGCGACGACGCATACGACGAGCAATTTGAGCTTCAGTCAGCTCTGGCTGGGCTCTGGCAATTAAGGACGTAGTCCCTTGTGTGCAGCAGCCGAGTTTGTCTTCTTTGAAGCTTGGCAAGGACAGAATCTGGACGCGGTCCTTTGTCTGTCGCAATGAAGACTTGAATTTTGCGAGCTCGGTCCCTGTTGAGATGAAGGGTCGACTCAAGGGATTGCAGGCTTCAGCATGTTTTTGTGTAGGCCTAACAATGCAGGATTTGATTTTGGGCTTGTAGGAGCAAGCCGGCTCATGATGATTTTGTTTATTTTTTGGGTGGAGGGTAGGTTTCTCCTCTTTCATGTAAGAGAGAGGGTAGAACTGATTCTCCTTGAGAGGGGCCAGGTATGCTGGCTTTGCAGATGTTTGGGACCTCCGTTGCTTTGGCGAAGATCTCGGGGACCAGGTTTTGGTGTAAACCTGGTTTCTTGTGGGTTGAGCCTTCGTGGGAACGCCACGGGCTTCAGGCTTCTTGGTGTTCGCCCTTGGTGCCATTTTAGTGACACGTTGCGGGGCGGTTTTCTGCTTCTTGGCAGGTACAATGTCTTCTGCGGGAAGTGGGAATGGTCCCAGCGATCCGAAGACGATGGTTCGGGGAGTTGAAGTTGACCCGGTGTTTAGAGAGTTGTCGAGGGAGATGACGCTTCGGCAACTAGCAAGGTGCTTATGCTTGTTTTGCTTATCTTGAAGCATAAGCTGGTGCTTGTTCTCATCGAAAGTGATGGTCAATGAAGCTGCCATTGTTAGTTTTGGAAAATTTCTGAAACAAGACCAAATCCATTAGTAATCACAAGAATATGGTGATCGTAAATGGAGAACAACTATGGTTTTGTCTTTTCAAATCACTTGAGGGGACATGGCCCAACCCAAGGACGATGAAGAAGGCAAAAAGCCATAGAGGATACAATTGTTCTAAAATGCAAGTATGGTAGGCTCAGAGTGAACGTTCCAGTGACTGCTATAAGCAATTGTAGACCTTAATTCAAATTACCGAGAAGCAAGGCTCACTCGAGGTAAAATGATATAAGGTTGGAGATACAAATGTGTCGGTCGTGAATACAGTAGACCCGAAAGGGCGTACTAGCACCGCTAGGCACAAATGTTGCAAATCGCATCCTTGGGAAGGACACGAGATGGGATTTTTCTTGAAAGGTCAAATTTGGATTCATAAAGGAGAGCAAATGGTATTCCAATCCGAACAAAGGCTCAACATTTCTGCGAGCGCTAAATTCAGAAGGGAAGGAACCATAATTTCTCGGATGTGAATCCAGACGTGACGGAAGTTTTTTTTTTACAGGTCAAGATTGAATTCATCGAAGAGAGCAAATGGTGTTCCATTCCGAATAAGGCTCAACATTTCTGCGAGCGCTAAATCCGAAAGGGAAAGAACCAAGATTTCTCAACTCTGAATTCAAAGTGACAGGAGTTTTTTTTTGAAAGGTCAAGATTGAATTCATCGAAGAGAGCAAATGGTGTTCCATTTCGAACAAGGCTCAACATTTCTGCGAGCGCTAAATCCGAAAGGGAAAGAACCAAGATTTCTCAACTCTGAATTCAAAGTGACAGAAGTTTTTTTTTTTTTTTTTTTAAAAAAAAATTTGAAAGGTGCACATAGATTTCCAATTCAGTCTTATGAAACCTTAATAGATAGATCAGCCCCCAGGTAAGGGTAGGATTACTTAATGAACCCGTTTGGAGGACCCTTGCCTCGAACAGTCTAGTTGTCTCCACACTCTGGACAAGGCTTTTCTTACATCCACTTTGGTCAAAGAACGCAACTGGTGGAACCTTAGTGTTTTTTTTTTTTTTGAAATCTTTTTTTTAAAGGGTTTTTATAAACTCATCAAAGAGAGCGAATGGTGTTCCAATCCGAACAAAGGCTCAACATTTCTGCAAGCGCTAAATCCGAAAAAGAAGGAACCAAGGTTTCTCAACTTTGAATGCAAAAGAGAGAAAACTAATTTTTTTTTATAATTTTTTTTGAAATCCCAATTTGGACTCATCAAAGAGAAAAGATGGCCCAATCCCTGATATGAACGATAGCTGCGAACATTTCTGTGAGCTATCAAGTTCAAAGAGGAGAGGATCAAAATTTCTCAAAGTTGAATCTTGAGAAAGAGAGATCATTTTTTTTTTAAAAGAATTTGAAATGAAGTTTTTTTTTTTGAAATCCCAATTGAACTCATCAAAGAGAAAAGATGGCCCAATCCCTGATATGAACGATAGCTGCGAACATTTCTGTGAGCTATCAAGTTCGAAGAGGGAAGGATCAAAGTTTCTCAAAATTGAGTTTTTAAGAAAAAGAGATCAGATTTTTTTTTTTAAAGTGAGAAAGAACAATTGAAATCCCATCTCATGTTTTTTTTTTTAGATGCAAGATGCAACATAGGCCACCAACTAGAAAGGAGCCAAGGGATCAAAGCATCATGTTCTCAAGTCAACGTGTCCCACCGGGTGTGCCAACTTGATGGACCCGAAAGGAATCTTCCGTCCTCTCCCTCCGCACCCCGGGGGCTGACCTGGGTCTCGGCGGAGGAGGGAAAATCTCGGGCATCAACATTTTTGTACGGGTATGCTAGATTTACTTACTACTTGGAATTTGGAATGGTGATAATCCGGAGATTCACGTTCGCAAGTGGAAAGGAAATCAATCCTTTTTTCTAACTTTTCAAATTGCATAAATATTAAGAAAAGAGACAAGTTTTTAGAATGCCGTAAGAGGCGTTTTTGTTTGTTTGCCGTGAAAGGCGATTTTGCCGTGAAAGGCGTTTTTACAAAACTCATCAAATTTGAAAGACAAGAATTGGGATTTCTTTTTGTCTCTTTAAGAAATACAAACTACAATAGAAAAGGAAGAAAATGGATCTAACTTCTCAGGAGATTGTGGGGACACGTTGAGATCGACGGTCGCGATCGACGGTCGCAAGTCATGTATGGGCTTCGCCATCGTCCTTCAAATGAGAACATGTGATGCTTTGATTCTTTGGCTTGGCTCCTAACCTCAGTTTTTTAAAGGACAAGGACCAAGAGAAGGTCCTATATCCAATGAAAAACCAAGTAAACGGGCTGAAAAGCCTTGTTTAGGCCATGTTGGAGAAGGAGGTGACCTTGGGGGGGTGGCCCCCCAAGGGACTTGATCACCTTGTGGTGCTTCCAGGAGCAAAGTAGCAGGACTTCGTCTCTCTCTTGGATTTTCTGGTTTTTCAGAGCTTGCCCTTAGGATCTCTTTTCTCTTTTTTTTTTTCTTCTTGGAATGGACCTCCTTTTATAGGCTTTTGGTAGCCATGAGGTGTCCATTGGCATTGATGGCCATGATGAAGGAATTGATGAGGAGTTACAAGTTGATTTTGTAACTCCTTTTTCAAGGCTTGTGATTGGCCGATGAAGGTAGTGTGCATTTAATTGGCTTTATGCTTCATGATGATGGGAGTTTCATGGGTTTAATGCCATGATTGCTTGGATTTGTAACTCCCAAATGCTTAGTTCTGATTGGGCCGTCCAAAATAATGAGTTAATGACTGCTTTAATGGGTCAATTAACGACATTAAGTGGTTGCCAAGGCATGTGAAGAGTCGCGGGCCGCGCTGTGCCTTTTGAGATTCTTCTTGCGATCATCACAGGTGGATCCACGCATTGTTTGATGTCGGATTGCGATGCAATTTCAGACATTGATTGACGTTGGTGGGCCGGTGACATCTGTCTTGTCGATTTCACGATCGGTCGGACAGAAAGTGCACTTTCTTGGTCAGCCGGTTGGCGATCTTGAGGCGATCGGTGATGATTTCATGCTTTTGACGGCGGATCCGAGATGTCGACGAAGATCAGTGGTTTTGAAGCACTAAACATTGGATTTTCAGAAAATCACAGAGGCCAGAACACCCGAAACGCGAAAAGAATCGAAAACGGACACTTCGGCGCAAAATCCGGCGACCCGGATTTCCAGGGTCGCCGGGCGACCATTCACCCAGGGTCGCCGGTGACCATGGGGCTTCGGCCCGTTTGGTCGCCGAGCGTCGTTTTCGGCCGTTTTTTTTGTCTTTTTCGTCCCTTTTTTCTTCTGTACTTTTCTTGACATTTTTCTTCAATTATTGACTTGATTTTCTTGAAGAAATCTTGACGAGAACCCTCGAGAAATCGGAGCACAAAGTTTCCTATTTTTCGGGAAAGTCGAAGACTTTGTAGCCGATTTTCCGTCAAGCGTCGAAACTAGGTCGAACGATGTCGGAATGACCTGAAAATTGAGGTGAAGCTTCTTGAGCAGTGGATAGGACCAACCATGGGCTTTTATTTGAGTTTTGAAGCCGTTTGGGGTCCCATCGATGCTTCACTTGATTTTACTACGGGGAAAATGTCGAGATTTGATATGTGGTCAAACGATGTCCGATTGACCTGAAATTTGACGAGGAGCCTATTGGAGTCATTTTGAGACGTTCCATAGGCTCCGTTTTGGATGTCATGATCCCGGGTTGCTCTGCCGCCGGTAGGCTTGATTTTCTCTCGGAGCATCGAAACCTGGTCAAACGTTGTCGGAATGACTTGAAATTTGACGTGCAGCCTTTTGGAAGCATGTTGAAGCCACTCATGTATTTTGTTTGATGAGTGATGGCTTCGGTGGTTGCCGCCGCCGGGAGGCTTGATTTTGCTGCTCGAGCATTGATGGAGGGTCAAACGTTGTCGGTTTGACTTGAAATTTGGCATGGAGCCCTTTGGAGACATTCTGGAGTCATCCGTAGGCTTTGATCAAAGTTTTGGTGTCTTTGATGATGTCGCCGCCGGGAGCGCTTGTTTAGCTGTCGGAGCAGTGAAGTTGGGCCAAACGCTGTCGGAATGGCCCGAAACCTCAGGTGTACCCCCCTTTTAGTTGTCTTGAAGGATCTCTCAGGTTCTGTCTGATTCTGACAAAATCTGATGCTTGAAGTAGCCTTGGCCTTTTTTAGCAGGATGCAGCTTCAGGAGGCTTCTTGATGTTGAGGAGACATATTGACTTTTTTGGTGTCAACACATTGACCTAGATATCACTACTATTTTCTGAACTCTAATCATTAGGATGTATAGACTAAAATATTCTACGTTCCGAGAGCTTTTCTACGATATATAGAACGTCTAAATCTGATGAACGGGTCAAAAGATATGGCTGTCGGAAGATTACCCTGCGAACCCCCACCAGGCACACACCTGGACGCCCCTGCAGGTGCGCCCATGTCCTAGGGATGCACTTGACCGCACACACAGGTGCGCCCAGGTCTTCGGTTGCACTAGGAAAGCACCTAAGTGAATACTTAGGTGGGTTACGCTCTACTTTGAATAGTTCCGACCCGATCTCAACCAAAAAACGAATCGGAACCGAACCCCAAGCCCATTTGACCCAAGACATGACATGGGCGCACCTGTGTGTGCGCTTGTCACGCCCCCAAAACCGGGATCCGATCTCGGGGACGCGAGTTTGGGGGAATTTGTATTTCCCCTCCCAGGATCCGCGTGTGTGAGGATGACAAAATTCACAACACAACAAAATATTTCGCGGAAGCTCTACAAGACGTTATGACCCGGAATCCGTATCCATCGGGTTCCGTGTCGTACTCGATCTGTCAGCATATGATTATCATAAACATATTTAAACTCAGACTGGAACAAATTTATAATATCAAAATATACAGAGCTGACAGTAACAGGCTTATCATTACCCAACATATTCAAGTTACAAATCAACGAGTACAATAATTACAATTCCCAAGAAACAGGCTAACAAAAGCCGTACAAAATAGCAAGCTAGAACAAATACTACCCAATGGCGTAACGTAACTCCGGAGTCAAGCATGACGTCTACATGACATTGCTGACACAACAAGCCTGCAAAACTCGTGGCTCAACAGCCCTCTACACACGAACTAGCTCAAAGCAAGGACCTGCTATCTAGAGCACCAAAGCAGAAGAATATCAGACACGACGGTCTGGCAGGTGATCAATATAGGCAAGAGCATAAACAAATTTGAAGTTTAAAGGAAACAAGAACTAAAAACACTTTATTGAACTTGAAACAGGTTTACGAGATTTAAAAACAATGCATGAACATGATACTTATCGAGAAATCACTAGTGCATGAACGATATACGAAACAAGACATGAATACATATAATATCATGATTAGTAAATCCACAAAGAGCCCATCCTTTCTCAATCATACATGATGACAAGAGTAAGCATGCACGACAAGCACGACACGATCCCACATATACGGGGAATTTCCGGCCGCGGAACCGGAACACGAACACGCACCATGTGTCATTCAAGACACGACTAGTCTCAGACAGTCCACATGTTTAAGGACCCCCAGGTAGTGGATCAAGCTAAAAGGGCAGTCCAAGCTCAGTGGTAATCACTTATATCATGAATGCACAAAACACGGCAATACTTATTCGAGAACACGTCAAAACAAGAGGGAAATCATTTAACAAGCACGACATGACGAGACTAGCAAAATAGCATAATATAAATGCTTATCAAACTTAAGAAATGATTCCCTTTTCTTATTCTTGAAACACGTCTTGGAGCACGTCTTAAAACAAGCTTATTCTTGAAATTCGAACGAATGCACGATGATGCACGAAGCATGAAAACAAGAGCTTTGGTTCTTGAAACAATTCTTCAAACAAATTTGTACTTGTAAATCAAACGAGAACACGATGATGCATGAAGCATCAAAACAAAAGTTCAAACATGAAATCTATCAAGTTTAGGCTAAGACCATTCATTGACCCTTGTGGAGTTGAAACCCAAATGTCGGAGTTTTGACAAGGTTTGGTGCCCCAAAAGTTATAGTACATTTTGGAATTCCAAGTGCACAAAGTCAATAAAAAGGTCTAAAACCTAGTCTAGTTTTCATTCCCGCAAAAATCCTTCAAAAACAGTACTTTTTGTAACTGTGGGTCTGGGTTCAGCATCTCTACCGGTAGAACTTCCGGTTTAAGATGTTCTACCGGTAGAACTTCCGGTTGAAGCGCTTCTACCGGTAGAACTTCCGGTTGAAGCTCTTCTACCGGTAGAACTTCCGGTAGAACTGAGGTTCACAGTTTTTCTCAACTCTCTGCCACAATTTGGGCCGTTTCTACCGGTAGAACTTCCGGTAGAACTAAGGTTCACAGTTTTTCTCAACTCTCTGCCACGATTTGGGCCGTTTCTACCGGTAGAACTTCCGGTTGAAACACCTCTACCGGTAGGACTTCGGAAATTCAATTTTTCTCACACTTCACTCCCTTCTTCACTTCCACATTTAAACCACATCCACTCCCCAAGCCTTCATGCTTTCCAAGGGATACATTTCACACATTTTTAAAGCATTCTATCCACAATTAAACCATTCATTCTATAAAAGACATCAAGACATTTTAAAGTATAAAATCATAAAAACTAACAAGATCAAACATGATTCTAAGAGCTTCCAAAATCATGGCAAACAAGACAAATGAAGAAGCCAAAACTCATGAATTGAAAGAATATAACATAACTTGCATTATGAATTTAACATAGAAAACATGTCTTGATGAAATATTGAAACCATAATGAAACATAAAGCAATAAACATAAGAAATCCTATAACGATCACTTGCCTCAATCCAATGCCAAGGAAAACTCCACAAAAACTCAACCAAAGAGAAGGTCCATGAAATCTACACAAAGACCCAAAATAGAACACATAAAAATCACATTTTTGGTCATCACAAACCCCCATTTCGAAAATGGGTTTGAAAACATAGAAAACAAGCTCTAAGTGAGCTAAAGAACATCAAATGAAAATATGGGTCCAAGCTCTAACCTTGAGCTAGCTGAACTTGAAGAATAGAGGTTGAAGACGATGAATAGTGAAATGGTTTGGCTCCAAAAACACTCCAAACGAAGCTTGAGAAGAGAGGAAGAGAATGATCCCCTTGGATCTTGATTTGGGACACTCTAGCTAGATGATTTCAAGGAGGAGAAGGTCAAGAAGAAGGGTTCTTCCACTCTTGCTCTAGGTCAAGATGAGTTGCAGGAAAATGGGAAAAGAATGGAGGAGAGAGAGTAAGAGAGTATAAATAGTGTCTGCAAGGTGGGTCCCAAAGCAGTAGAACTTGAAACGATTAAAATATGGTCTTGCGGACCCCGGATGGAAACGACGAAGAAGAACAAAACGATCGTCGAAAAATCTAGTTTTCAAAAAGTATATTTTCCCCAATTTATGGAATTTTTGAAATTTATGGACAGATTTAGTGAAAATTGTCATTTTTGCCATTTTTCTCGAAAAACGCGATTTCTGAGCCTCAAATCCAAATGGATAAAACATGAAAGCTGTTTATAACAATAAAATGAGTCGAAAGGAATAAAAATTGGAATTTTTAGAAACCAAGAATAAATTCTCACAGAAATACAATTTACAAGGGTTGGGTCAAAACAAAGTCAACGGTCTTTTAAAACTCTACAAAGTTATGAAAAATCTATTCAAACTCAAAAACAAAGTCAAATCAACTCTAATCTTGTTTAAAAAGCTAAATCACAATTAAAACAATGCTAAACCCAAAAATTGAGGGTCGGGGTTGTTAGACCCCGACCCAGACCAACTCGATTAGTACTAATTAATTGAACGTTTAGTTTTAAGTGTGTCTTAGTACTAGTTGGGTTAGAATGTGAGTAGACTTAGTCTGGATTATAGCTTTGGGGATTTCGAGGATGTTTAGTATAAGTCAGACACGCTCAGGGACGCCCTGAGTACACGAGTGAGAATGGGTTTTTGTGCTAGATCTTTGATGTGGATGTGATTTTTATTTCTCTTGAATGATTTTATTATTTATGGCAACTTTCATTTTTAAGCTGCTTGCATTTGAGGCCCAGAAACCCAAGTTTTGGCCCAATAAAGGTAAATCTGTCTTTGCATGTTAAATCTGGGCACACATTTCGAAGTCGTGAAACTATGTCAAAATAATACTTTTCCGAAACTAGATTTTTCGATGATCGTTTCGTTCTTCTTCGTCGATTCCATCCGGGGTCCACAAGACCATGTTCTAAGTGTTTCAAGTTTCACTGCTTAGGGGACCCACTTCCAGACACTATATATACTCTCCTTCTCCTTCATTTTCCCTTTTTCCAATCCTGCAACGGTTTTGCCCTAGAGCAAGTGAGTGGAGAGCCTTCCTCTTTGGTCTTCTCCCTTGGAAATGACCTAGCTATAGTGTTCCAAATCAAGATCCAAGACCACCATCCTCTTCCTCTCTTCTCAAGCTACAGCTGGACATTTTTAGGAGCCAAACCTCCCCACTATTCATCATCTTCAAGCCCTAATCTTCCTTGTTCAGCTAGCTCTTGGTTAGTGTTCCTTCATTCTCTTCATTTGATGTTCTTTAGCTCACCTAGAGCTTGTTTGTCATGGTTTCAAACCCATTTTCGAAATGGGGATTTGTGATGGCCAAAATGTTGATTTTTGTATGCTCCATTTTGGGGGTTTTGTGTAGATCTCGTGGAGCACCCCTTTCTTGTTGATTTTGTGAAGCTTTGGCTTGGCTTGGGTTATAGGCAAGTAAACATTTTAGTTCTTCCTAGTACATTATGAGTTTTAGGGCATTTTACTCTTGGAAATGTATTTATCATCAAGCTTATTGCTCTTGCATGTTATTAATCTCTTTTAGTTGGTTTTAATCTTGCTAAGCAAGAGCACTAATTTCTCTATCAAATCTAGAGGTTTTATCTTCAATGGAAGCATGTTTTCAATGGAATGATTTGCAAGTTATTAGTTATATGCTTTGAATGTAAATGGGTTTGTGATTTTGATGTTTCGAATGAAATATGAATGGAATTTTTTTGTGTGGAGATCATCCCTTGGAAAGCATGTAGGCTTGGGGAGTGCAGGTGGTGAAAATGTGGAAGTGAAGAAGTGAATGAAGTGTGGAAAAAAATTGAATTTCCGAAGTTCTACCGGTAGAGGTATTTCAACCGGAAGTTCTACCGGTAGAAATGGCCCAGATTTCGGCAGAGAGTGAGAAAAACTGTGAACCGCAGTTCTATCGGAAGTTCTACCGGTAGAAACGGCCCAAATTGTGGCAGAGAGTTGAGAAAAACTGTGAACCTCAGTTCTACCGAAAGTTCTACCGGTAGAAGTGCTTCAACCGGAAGTTCTACCGGTAGAAGCACTTCAATCGGAAGTTCTACCGGTAGAACATCTTCTACCGGAATTTCTACCGGTAGAGAGGCATGAACCACACCAAAAAGTACTGTTTTGAAGGATTTTGCAGGAATGAAAACTAGACTTGGTCTTAGACCCTTTTATTGACCTTGTGCACTTGAAATTTCCAAAATGTAATATACCTTCGGGGACACTAAGTCTTATTGAAATCCGACATTTAGTTTTCAATTCCACAAGGGTCAAAGATGTGGTCTTAGCCTATGCTTGATGGATTTACGTTTGAACTCTCGTTTTGATGCTTCATGCATCCTCGTGTTCTCTTTTGATTTCCAAGTGCAAGTTTGTTTCAAGACGTGTTTCAAGAATCAAAAAAGGAATCATTTCTTAAGTTTGTAAGCATTAATACTATGCTATTTTGCTAGTCTTGTCACTTCGTGCTCGTTAAATGATTTCCCTCTTGTTTTGACGTGTTTTCGAACGTGTATTGCCATGTTTTGTGCATTCATGATATAAGTAAATTTCACTGAGCTTGGACCGCCCTTTTAGTTTGATCCACTACCTGGGGGTCCTTAAACTCGTGGACTGTCTGCAGACTAGTCGTGTATTTTATTACACATCGTGCGTGTTCGTGGTCCGGTTCCGCGGCCGGATACCCCGTCTACCTTGTGTGGCGTGGGATCGTGTTTCGTGTCGTACTTGTCGTGCGTGCTTGCTCTTGTCATCATGTATGGCGGAAAAAGGATGAGCTCTATGTGGATTTATCTTTTCATGATATTATAAGTACTCATGCTAGTTTCGAAAACTTGAAACATGTATTCAATCTCGAACTATTTTAGCATTATTTCTTATGTTTATGTTTAAATTGTTTATTTGCCAGACCGTCGTGTTTGATGCTTGTTATTTTGGTGTCCAGGTGCAGGAGTGTTCACGCGTGACAAGGGGTGCCCGGAGGAGGCTATTGAGCCACCCCCAGCACTCGAGTGGCAGCCCAACGACGTCATCTAGACGCCGGTCGGGATCTTGATTCTCGTTCACCTAGCTGGTTATGTTGGGTTTTATTTTGGGGTTCAAATTGTTGTATTGGCCTTTTTTGGCCTCTCAGGGTTTTGTAATTGGAAGCAAAATACTTTGTCTAAATGTTGAAACTTAATCATGCTAGGAATGCTTTGATGACATTCTCTTTTGATACCTTGTCTCGACCTTTTAATTCTTCTTGTATCTTATTGATTAAGAATCGTATGACACGTTTTGCTACACGCTTCCGCATATCTATTTATGTGAGCTCGACCCGTGTCTTGGGATCCTCACCGTGGAAACCTGTGGGAAAAGCGGCGGTATGTGTTATGTTTTGATTAATTATATCGCCGTAGCAGTCGCGGGCCCGGGTCTCGGTCCGGGGTCGCGACAGGGGTCTTACATCCTCCGCCCCTTAGAATCAATTTGGTCCTCCAAATGGTCTAAACCAAATCAAAAATAAAAAAAAACTCGAAAGATCAAAGAAAACACTGAAGAGTCAAGGACCAAAGAAAACACTGACACCCTGAGTTGAACCTCGGCAACTGAACTATCCCTGATCAATCCTGACAATGAGAAGCGCCGGCAACAACACGTCTGATTCGATTGAAAACTTCACACTATCACACATATCTGTCCAACAACCTACTCTTCTAAGAAATCCAATGTTCAATAACTTCTCTAGTCATCCTTCGGTGGTCATTTGACGTCCTTACACTGGATCATCTCTTTACTAACTTTGTTAATCACTGTCTGTCTGAGAAACGGCGAGTTCTGTCTCATTCTATCGATCTGAAATCTTATGCCAAATGTTATACCGAGATGTACACAATGATTCTGACATTTGCATGAAGATGTGATCGTAGACATGCTTTCTCTGAAATAATCTTCATCCCGGAGAAATTCTAGAATCCCATATATCTGCTCTCACTGTACTGCTCGGATTTTGGTTCCTTGTCTTCGAAGAATCGGCAAAGCTGAAGTGCTACCACGTACCAGTTTCTTCCATCCTCTATCTATGTTATTCAAATTCGTGGAACTATGCTACCACGTCTAATAAAATTCTTAAAACAAGAGTCCCATGTCAACATAATATTTGTCAACTCGGTATCCTTCTATGGAAAGCCAAAATCTTCAACCCAAGCCTTGAAACAATTCTACCACTTCCTACTTGTCTTCCAAGGTTCACCAACATAAACCAAATCCTCGAGTGCTTAACTGGAAACTTCATAATTTGGAGTCTGCTCAATCTTCTGCCTCTGTCCCAGATTCACCAACCTCAACTCTTGCACACGTGTTATTCTTCTCTGGATCTTTCAACTGACCTTGTCCATGAGTTATGATTCTCCAACTTTCATCTGTACTCTGCCCAAACTAATGTTCCAAAGGTCTGTAAAGTCTGCACAATTTGCTCTATCAAGTGACTAGGCAACAAACAATTCTGTATACAAGTCTCTCCACTGCTGCCGAAAATTGAATTATATGCTTTTAACCATACACTGACGCACTTTGCTGAGTCAACTTCACCACTATAGCTACACTTGTTAAACTTCCTCGAACAAATCTTTGTCACAAGTTTATCAATACGCGAGAAATTTCTTACTTTTTCACATCTTCTTGGAGCTATACTACTGAAAATCACTTCAAATCTCATAAGGTCCACCACTTACTCGGCTTCTGGAGTCTTCTGGCTTAGGGAAATTATCCAAAAGTCCGCACTTATTTGCCCAACACACCATCTGACGGTCCACGATCAACTATAATTGGATCTCGATATGCTATTCACCTTCCATGCTGACTATCAATTGCTCACATATTCCCTTGCTAACTACATCTGCGACATCGACAAACTGAAAATTCTGCCAAAGTCCTTCGAGAACCACGTGCTAAGTCCACAAAATGCCACAAAAAACCCGACTCTCTGACACAAAAACAAGCAAAAGATACTAAACGTGGGTACGGAGACATTAAATTCTCCCCCACTAGAAAGAATTTGGTCCTCCAAATTCCCTAACAACAAGAACAAGAAGACGAGACAAAGAGGGTCTCCCCCACTAGAGGAAAAGCAAACCGAGCCGATAAAACAATGGCTAGCCAAAACAAAATCCACACGACCTAAGGAGTCCTCACCACACGTCTTAAGGTTACTAGAGTATTTTATTTCCTAGAAACCTGCTCGCTCTGATACCAGTCTGTCACGCCCCCAAAACCGGGATCCGATCTCGGGGACGCGAGTTTGGGGGAATTTTTATTTCCCCTCCCAGGATCCGCGTGTGTGAGGATGACAAAATTCACAACACAACAAAATATTTCGCGGAAGCTCTACAAGACGTTACGACCCGGAATCTGTATCCATCGGGTTCCGTGTCGTACTCGATCTGTCAGCATAAGATTATCATAAACATATTTAAACTCAGACTGGAACAAATTTATAATATCAAAATATACAGAGCTGACAGTAACAGGCTTATCATTACCCAACATATTCAAGTTACAAATTAACGAGTACATTAATTGCAATTCCCAAGAAACAGGCTAACAAAAGCCGTACAAAATAGCAAGCTAGAATAAATACTACCCAATGGCGTAACGTAACTCCGGAGTTAAGCATGACGTCTACATGACATCGCTGACACAACAAGCCTGCAAAACTCGTGGCTTAACAGCCCTCTACACACGAACTAGCTCAAAGCAAGGACCTGCTATCTAGAGCACCAAAGCAGAAGAATATCAGACACGACGGTCTGGCAGGTGATCAATATAGGCAAGAGCATAAACAAATTTGAAGTTTAAAGGAAACAAGAACTAAAAACACTTTATTGAACTTGAAACAAGTTTACGAGATTTAAAAACAATGCATGAACATGATACTTATCGAGAAATCACTAGTGCATGAACGATATACGAAACAAGACATGAATACATATAATATCATGATTAGTAAATCCACAGAGTGCCCATCCTTTCTCCATCATACATGATGACAAGAGTAAGCACGCACGACAAGCACGACACGATCCCACATATACGGGGAATTTCCGGCCGCGGAACTGGAACACGAACACGCACGACGTGTCATTCAAGACACGACTAGTCTGCAGACAGTCCACATGTTTAAGGACCCCCAGGTAGTGGATCAAGCTAAAAGGGCAGTCCAAGCTCAGTGGTAATCACTTATATCATGAATGCACAAAACACGGCAATACTTATTCGAGAACACGTCAAAACAAGAAGGAAATCATTTAACAAGCACGACACGACGAGACTAGCAAAATAGCATAATATAAATGCTTATCAAACTTAAGAAATGATTCCCTTTTCTTATTCTTGAAACACGTCTTAAAACAAGCTTATTCTTGAAATTCGAACGAATGCACGATGATGCACGAAGCATGAAAACAAGAGCTTTGGTTCCTGAAACAATTCTTCAAACAAATTTATACTTGTAAATCAAACGAGAACACGATGATGCATGAAGCATCAAAACAAAAGTTCAAACATGAAATCTATCAAGTTTAGGCGAAGACCATTCATTGACCCTTGTGGAGTTGAAACCCAAATGTCGGAGTTTTCACAAGGTTTGGTGCCCCAAAAGTTATAGTACATTTTGGAATTCCAAGTGCACAAAGTCAATAAAAGGTCTAAAACCTAGTCTAGTTTTCATTCCCGCAAAAATCCTTCAAAAACAGTACTTTTTGTAACTGTGGGTCTGGGTTCAGCATCTCTACTGGTAGAACTTCCGGTTTAAGATGTTCTACCGGTAGAACTTCCGGTTGAAGCGCTTCTACCGGTAGAACTTCCGGTTGAAGCTCTTCTACCGGTAGAGCTGAGGTTCACAGTTTTTCTCAACTCTCTGCCACAATTTGGGCCGTTTCTACCGGTAGAACTTCCGGTAGAACTAAGGTTCACAGTTTTTCTCAACTCTCTGCCACAATTTGGGCCGTTTCTACCGGTAGAACTTCCGGTTGAAACACCTCTACCGGTAGGACTTCGGAAATTCAATTTTTCTCACACTTCACTCCCTTCTTCACTTCCACATTTAAACCACATGCACTCCCCAAGCCTTCATGCTTTCCAAGGGATACATTTCACACATTTTTAAAGCATTCCATCCACAATTAAACCATTCATTCTATAAAAGACATCAAGACATTTTAAAGTATAAAATCATAAAAACTAACAAGATCAAACATGATTCTAAGAGCTTGCAAAATCATGGCAAACAAGACAAATGAAGAAGCCAAAACTCATGAATTGAAAGAATATAACATAACTTGCATTATGAATTTAACATAGAAAACATGTCTTGATGAAATATTGAAACCATAATGAAACATAAAGCAATAAACATAAGAAATCCTATAACGATCACTTGCCTCAATCCAATGCCAAGGAAAACTCCACAAAAACTCAACCAAAGAGAAGGTCCATGAAATCTACACAAAAGCCCCAAAATAGAACACATAAAAATCACATTTTTGGTCATCACAAACCCCCATTTCGAAAATGGGTTTGAAAACATAGAAAACAAGCTCTAAGTGAGCTAAAGAACATCAAATGAAAATATGGGTCCAAGCTCTAACCTTGAGCTAGCTGAACTTGAAGAATAGAGGTTGAAGATGATGAATAGTGAAATGGTTTGGCTCCAAAAACACTCCAAACGAAGCTTGAGAAGAGAGGAAGAGAATGATCCCCTTGGATCTTGATTTGGGACACTCTAGCTAGATGATTTCAAGGAGGAGAAGGTCAAGAAGAAGGGGTCTTCCACTCTTGCTCTAGGTCAAGATGAGTTGCAGGAAAATGGGAAAAGAATGGAGGAGAGAGAGTAAGAGAGTATAAATAGTGTCTGCAAGGTGGGTCCCAAAGCAGTAGAACTTGAAACGATTAAAACATGGTCTTGCGGACCCCGGATGGAAACGACGAAGAAGAACAAAACGATCGTCGAAAAATCTAGTTTCAAAAAGTATATTTTCCCCAATTTCTGGAATTTTCGAAATTTATGCACAGATTTAGTGAAAATTGTCATTTTTGCCATTTTTCTCGAAAAACGCGATTTCTGAGCCTCAAATCCAAATGGATAAAACATGAAAGCTGTTTATAACAATAAAATGAGTCGAAAGGAATAAAAATTGGAATTTTTAGAAACCAAAAATAAATTCTCACAGAAATACAATTTACAAGGGTTGGGTCAAAACAAAGTCAACGGTCTTTTAAAACTCTACAAAGTTATGAAAAATCTATTCAAACTCAAAAACAAAGTCAAATCAACTCTAATCTTGTTTAAAAAGCTAAATCACAATTAAAACAATGCTAAACCCAAAAATTGAGGGTCGGGGTCTTACAGCGCCCAAGTCCTAGAATCAACTTGGGCGCCACTCCAGGTATGCCCAGGTCCCCAGTCATGTCAAAATAGTATTTCGGTGTATATTTAGGTATGTTTCACTCTACTCTTCGCAGTTTCGACTTGGTTTAAATCCAAAAACAATCCGAAATTGAACCTTAGACCCATTTAGGTTCAAAATTGGACATGGGTGCCACCATGTGGGCTCCCAACTCATGGGACCCACTTGGGCGCCCCTCCATGTGCGCCCAAGTCCCCAACTCTTTTGCAAAAAAAGGGAGGCTACCAAAAAGAGAGAAAAAGTAGAAGAAAAGAGAGAGAAAGAAAGAGAGAGGTCACAAAGGAGATCTTTAGATCTAGAAGAAGAAGAGAGAGCATCTTGGTTTTCAAGATTAGCAATGGAGAAAGCCTCCTGAAGCTATGGATTTGCACAAGAGTTTCGATTTAGGACTTGAAGAACATGAATCCAGACCGGTATTTCTAGATTTAGTTTTCTTTTCAGTTAACTATCAGTCACCATTAGTAGTTAAAAATATGCTTAGGATCATGCACACATTGTAGATCTGCATTGGTAGTGATATTTTTCTAGTAGATCCGATATCTCATATTCATTCATTAGTAACATGCTTAGGATCATGCTTAGTCTGTAGATCTACATCTTTTTTTGCCATCCTGAACTCGTGATTGTGATAGATCTTGCATCTATATTGTTTTTATTGGGAAAAATTCAAATTTGAGAAAGAAAAGTGCAAAAGAGCACTTGGGCGCAACAGTGGGTGCGCCCAAGTCCAGAGGCAAGATTTCAGTGCCGACTTTCTTTTCTCCTACACTTCGTTTCTCAGATCCGAATTCATTCTCAAATTCGTTGATATCAGGACCACGGGTCTGTGACTTTGTGTTGAGAATCACGCGAAAAGTATTAAAAAAAAAAAGGAGAAGGGAAGTAAAAGAGGAAGAAAACACAGGAAGGTACTTGGGCGCCCATACAAGTGCGCCCAAGTCCAAAATTGGGGATTTGACTCCAACTTTCCATTTCGCGTGCATTTTGCTTCAGAAATCCGAGTCCATCCTCGTATAAGTTGATATCAAGGTATTCGGAATTGTTAAAAGTATTGAAAGAACCAAAAAGGGACCAAGCATATTGCTGAAAGGAAGAGAAAAGTGCATAAAAGCACTTGGGCGCCACTGTGGGTGCGCCCAAGTCTTTGAAGTAGGCTTTTGGTCTCGATTTTCCATTTCATGTGCATTTTGCTTCTTGGGTTCAAGCCAATCACCCTACAAGTTGATGCCAAAGCCTTCGGATCTGTAAAGAACATTAAAAGAAACAAAAGGGGAGTAAATATTATTGCCAGAAAAGAAGGAAAAGAGACAAAGGAAAATAGAGATACAAGTCCCTGCAAAGGGATTCATTCCCCGAATCTTGGTCCTCGCATTATTACTCTTCAAATCCGGAAGTTTTGATATTAATAATTCACAGTAGGACCCAGCACTTAGTCGCGAATTGTTAGAAATCACACCGGGATATCGCTAGAAATCTGAAATACATCACAACCCGCAGAGGGAACACTTGGATGCCACTGTGTGTGCGCCCAAGTCCTGTAGAGACACTTGGGCACCCCTGTAGGTGCACCCAAGTCCCTAGATTGATCTCTGGCCCATGTTTGCTACATTTTGTGTCTCGTTTAATTTGTTGTTCCACGTTTCTGATGATTTCAATTGACTGCTGAACTTCTAGACTTCAAATTATCAAATCATCAATACTTTAGGTTAGGTTACATTGCATAAAATACCAAAAAAAAAATTATAAAAGCATAAAACTATTCCCTTCTCATCTTGCTCTTTAGTAATTAGAGAAGAGAACAAAAAAATTTAATTAAAAGAAATAGAAAGTCCATAAAAAGAAAAAGAAAAGAGTAGAGATTAAGTAGAAGATCCTAGTTTGTTCTTTAGGTTAGCTTGCATTGTTTTTGCATAAAACACCAAAAAATCACAAAATCATAAAACACTTTTCCTCCCGTCTTGCTCCCTAGTAATTAAAGAAGAGAACACAAAAAAATAATTAAAAGAAGAAGTAGAATTATACAATCATACGTTAACTAGGTAACCCTAGGTTATTCCATTCATGCCTAAGTAAATTAATAAACTTGACCGAACCTAATTTAAAACACTTAATTAATTCAAAAAACCTAATTAAAACATCCAATTAAAATCCCTAGAATTAATTAATTAAATCCCTAAAACTGATCAATAACTCCTAATAAAAGCCCTAATTAAACAAAACCCTAATTAACAAGTCCCAACTAAAATCATGATTAACAAACCTAATCAATAAGCTCTAATTTATTAAGACCCTAATCAACGAAATTCAATTAACAAAATTCAAGCCTTAACCAAACTTTAATCAAACCTTGATAACCAACTCCTAATTTAAACCCTCATCAAAACAATATACCAATCAAATCCCAAAAATAAAAACATCTCCCAATAGAACCCAGAATCAAATACTCGAGACTGACCTAAAAACACCCTAGAAGACGACAAACCAATAGACTGACACTTGGGAGAAATCACAGGTGCGCCCAAGTTATAGAACACACCTGGGCACTGTTGGAAGTAGGTGGGCCTCGAGGATAGATTTTCAAAACTTTTGACCCACTTGATACAGGGATCAAGTACCCATAAGGCCATAAATCAAATCTAGGATGTATAATCCTCAATCTCATGATCATGTACAATAAATAAAACTATCTAAAAGATAGAAAAAAGCAGCCAACAAGCATCCATAAAAATCTACAACATGCAACGAAGTAGATAATACCTTTGGTGCTCGGTTGTGCTCTAATGGAGAAGTTGATGACTTTCTTTTATGTAGATCTCTTCTACAAGATTATATCAGAATCTCCAACACCTCTTAGCCATTTTTCGCTATGACCCGAATTAGATCTCTCTTCTAAAGAAGATAGGTGGAATCTTCAAGAGAAAAACCCAACTCGAAACTCCAAGGAACTAGAAAGGGAATAGAGGAGAAAGATGAGCAACTATTGCACACTTTACGGATGAACGTTTTTTTCCTATATTGTTGGACGTCCAAGAGGGGAGAATTTCCTTTTTTTATAGCACTTTAAGCCTCTTCTTTTCCTATTTAAAATAGAAGTTAAACTCCCATTACAAATTAGCAACATTCTCTTTTCTTAATTGAAATAGAAGTCTCACTTCCATAACAATTAGTAAGTATACTATTACCACTATTAGAAGTCCTACTTCAAATAGAAATAGTAACTTTCTAATTCCCTCCTTTTATAGTTCAAGTAGGATTAGTATATATCTAATAACTTGGGCTAGCGTGGGGACCACTAGGGATTCCATAGAAAGCTGGCTCCAACTGGGACAAGCGACCTCATATCTCATGTGTAATCCGGGCCCACAATTAATTACAAATAACACCACTATATAAATGCCATTGCACTCCAGTCTTAGGAATAAATAACATGGAAGACCCTAAACTTCCCAATTACCACAAGTAGGCCCCTCTATCAATATCCATGGATCAATTGGAATAAAACTATCTCTTCCAATCTTAGTTCCACATCTTATTATCCTCGAGCCCCAATTAATCACAGTGATCATCAGTACCATCCAATTAACTCTTAATCGAGATGGGTGCGCACTTACTGTCGTGACCCCGGACCGGGACCTGGGCCCGCGACGTGCGGCGATATGATTAGCCAACATATAAAACACACCGCCGCTGTTTCCCACAGGCTTCCGCGGTGAAGATCCCAAGACACGAGTCGAACTCACACGAATAGGTATGCGGAAGCGTGTCGCAAAACGTGTCACATAAATCTTAAACAATAAGGTACAAGAGAAATTATAAGATCAAAACTTGGTATCAAAAGAGAATGTCATTAAAGCATTCCTATCATGATTAACGTTTCAATATTTACCAAAAGTATATTAGTTCAAGTTACAAAACCAAAAGAGGCCAACAAAGGCCAATACGACAATAGATCCCAAAAGAATATCCCAACTAAGTGAACGAGACATCACGATCCCGACCGGCGTCTAGATGACGTCGTTGGGCTGCCACTCGTGTGCTGGGGGTGGCTCAACAGCCTCCTCTAAGCACTCCTCGTCAAGCGTGAAACCGCTGGCACATGGACACCAAAATAACAAGCATCAAACACGACGGTTTGACAAATAAACAATTTAGGCATGAATATGAGAAGTAATGCTAAAACAGTTCAAGATTTAGATACACGTTTCAAGTTTACGAAACTAGCATGAATACTTATAATATCATGAAAAGATAAATCCACATTGAACTCATCCTTTCTCCGTCGTACATGATGACAAGAGCAAGCACGCACGACAAGCACGACACGAAAAACACGATCCCACGCCACACAAGATAGATGGGGTATCCGGCCGCGGAACCGACCACGAACACACACGATGTGTAATATAATACACGACTAATCTGCAGACAGTCCACATGTTTAAGGACCCCCAGGTAGTGGATCAAGCTAAAAGGGCAGTCCAAGCTCAGTGGTATTCACTTATATCATGAATGCACAAAACACGGCGATACACGTTAGAGAACACGACAAAACAAGAGGGAAATCATTTATCAAACATGACACGACAAGACTAGCAAAATAACATAATATAAATGTTTAATGAACTTAAGAAATGATTCCCTTTTGATTCTTGAAACACATCTTGAAAACGAACTTGTACTAGGAAATCAAACGAGAACACGATAATGCATTAAGCATCAAAACAAGAGTTCAAACATAAATCTATCAAGCATAGGCTAAGGCCAATGTTTGACCCTTGTGAAATTGAAACCCAAATGTTGGAATTCTATATAGCTTGATGCCCCCGAATGTAAGATACATTTTGGAATTTCAAGTGCACAATGTCAAATGAAGGTCCAAAGCATAGTCTAGTTTTCCTCAAAATCCGGCTAGCTGGCGGTCACCTGGCGGCTAGCCGTTAGCTGGCCGCTGGATCAGAATAGGGAAAACACATCTCTCTGGAAAAGTAGCCGAAATGGCTCACGGTTAGCTGATGGCTAGCCGCCACGGCTAGTCGTGAACTGACCGTGAGGTCACCGTAGACCTGGGCAGATTTTTGCAAGCTACTGGAAAAGTAACTGCCCAATGCGGTTGGCTGGCGGCTAGCCGCATTGGAAAAAGGCGGTTAGCCGCTGGCTGACCGCCAGACTCGGGTTGGGAGAATTTCAAGTCAGAAATTGTATTTCTTTCCTTCTTCACTTCCACACTTGAACCACCTGCACTCCCCAAGCTTACATGCTTTCCAAGGGATGATTTTCACACCAATATCCACTCACATTTCAATCAAAACATCAAAATCACCAACCCATTTACATTCAAATCATGAATTACTAACTTGTAAAGCCTTCTATAGAAAAACATGCTTCCATTCAAGACAAAACTTCTAAATTAAATGAAGTAATTAGCAACCATCCTTATCAAGATTAAAACAAGCTAAAAGAGATTAATAACATGCAAGAGAAGATAAGCTTGATGATGAAACAACATTTCTAAAGATAAAACACCCAAAACTTGTAATGTACTATAAGGGACTAAAAAGTCTACTTGCCTTGGCCCAATGTCAAGGAAATCTTCCCAAAACTCAACAAGAATGGAGATCCACGAAATCTACATGAAACCCCCAAAATAGAATACACAAAATCACCATTTTGGCCATTGCAAACTCCCATTTCGAAAATGGGTTTGAAAACATGTAAAACAAGCTCTTGGTGAGCTAAAGAACAAGAAAAGAAAGAATGAAAAGGAAGACCAACCAAGAGCTAGCTGAACAAGGAGGATAGAGCTTGAAGATGATGCATAGTGGAAAGGTTTGGCTCCAAAAACTCTCCAGCTGAAGCTTGAGAATAGAGGAAGAGATTTGCGGAGTCGGATCGGAGATTAGAGCCTTCTTATTAGATGATTTCCAAGGGAGAAGACCAAAGAGAAACTTCCTTCACTCACTTGCTCTAGGTCAAAAGTTGCAGAGATTTGGAAAAGAATGGAGGAGAGACATTAGGAGACTATATATAGTGTCTGGAAGTGGGTCCCCTAAGCATTGGAACTTGAAACGATTAAAATATGGTCTTGTGGACCCCGGATGGAATCGACGAAGAAGAACAAATCGATCGTCGAAAAATCTAGTTCCGGAAAAGTATAATTTTGACATAGTTTCACGACTTCAAAAAGTGTGCCCAGACTTAACATGAAAAGACAGATTTACCCTTATTGGGCCAAAACTTGGGTTTTCTGGGCCTCAAATGCATGCAGGTTAAAAATGAAAGTTGCCACAAATAATAAAATCATTCAAGAGAAATAAAAATCACAACCATAGCAAAGATCTAGAACAAAACCCATTCTTACTCATGTACTCAGGGCGTCCCTGAGCGTGTCTGACTCATACTAAACGTCCTCAAAATCCCCCAAAGCTATAATCCAGACTAAGTCTAATCACATTCTAACCCAACTAGTACTAAGACTCGCTTAAGACTAAACACTCAATTAGTACTAATCGAGTTGGTCTGGGTTGGGGTCTAACATCCTCCACCCCTTAGGATATTTGGTCCACCAAATATAAATAATTTTACGTCTGGTAATACGTGTGGATACTTCTTCTGGACTTGATCTCTCAATTCCCATGTGGCTTCTTCTGGCTCGTGGTTCTCCAAAAGTACCTTGACCCAATGGATAGTCCGATTTCTCAATTCATGTTCTTTGGTGTCGATGATTCTAGCCGGTTTCTCCACTTATGAAGCGTCTTCTCGAATCTCAAAAGGCTCGTGTGGAATAATGTGAGAAGGACTGTGAACATATTTCTTGCATGGAGACGTGAAAAACATTATGTACCCCGGAGAGTTCCGGCGGTAACACAAGTCTGTAAGCAACACTTTCAATCTTGTTCAAAATCTCATATGGGCCAATGTATCTGCTGGACGATTTTCCTTTCTTCCCAAATCTTAGAGTGCCTCTGACCGGGGAGACTTTTAAGAATACTTTGTCACCCACTTCAAATTGTAATTCTCTCCAGCGAGTGTCAGCATAACTCTTCTGTTTGCTTCGAGCAATCTTCAATCTGTCCTGAATCTATTTAACCTTGTCGCTTGTCTCTCCAACTATCGTCGGTCCATGAAAACTACGCACACTGACTTCTTCCCAGCAAACTGGAGTTCTGCATCTCCTACCATAGAGTGCCTCGAAAGATGCCATTCCAATGCTAGAATGGTAGCTATTGTTGTACGCGAACTCACAAAGAGGTAGGTTCTCATCCCACTGAACCTTGAAATCCAATACACAAGCACGTAGCATATCTTCAAGAGTCTGTATTGTCCGCTCTGACTGACCATCTGTCTGAGGATGATACGCTGTGCTGAACTGAAGTTCGGTACCCATGGATTCAAGAAGAGATTTCCAAAATCTCGAAACAAATCTACTATCTCTGTCGGAAGTGATGGAGACGGGCTGGCCATGCTTACTAACGATCTCATCGATGAATAATCTTGCAAGTGGTGCCATATGCATCATATTCCCAGTCTTCATTGGAAGGAAGTGCGCAGACTTCGTAAGACGGTCTACTATAACCCAAATCGCATTGTTTCCCTTCTTGGTATTAGGCAAACCGGAAACAAAATCCATAGTGATATGCTCCCATTTCCACTCCAGAATCTCCAAAGGTTGTAACAAACCGGGAGGCTTCTGATGTTCTGCCTTGATCATCTGACAAGTCAAACAACGAGACACAAAAGCTGCTATCTCTCTTCATATTATTCCACCAAAATCTATTCTTCAAGTTATGGTACATCTTTGTGCTACCCGGATGTATAGAGTATCTAGTATGGTGAGCTTCAGTCATAATTTCATTCTTCAAATCATCAACATTTGGTACGCACAACCGATCATGAAAATACAATACTCCATTAGAAATCCTGAAATCTGGACATTCTGCAATCTGATCTACAATTTTGACCAATTCCGGGTCTTGCAACTGACTATCTTTTATTCTCTGGATGAAGGTAGGCTCAGACATTGTCATATTGGCCAATAAAACATCTCTCCTCAAGTGTTGTACCTCCACTCCAAGTTCTTCAAACTGTTGGAAAACACTAACTCCTCTCAAACTAGCCATAACTGCTGACTTTCTACTCAACGCATCTGCTACAATGTTCACTTTGCCCGGATGATACTTGATTGGGAAGTCATAATCTTTTATATACTCCATCCACCGTCTCTGCCTCATATTCAATTCCTTCTATGAAAACAAATATTGCAAACTTCGGTGGTCTGAATGGACTTCGAACTTCTCTCCATAGAGGTAGTGCCTCCACATCTTCAAAGTAAAAACTACTACCGCCAACTCCAAGTCATGAGTTGCATAATTTACCTCATGATTCTTCAACTGTCTTGAGCCATAGGCAATCACTTTGCCATCTTGCATCAATACACAACCCAATCCCACGTTGGACGCATCCGTAAAAACAACAAATCCACCGCTGCCCGATGGTAATGTGAGGATTGGGGCTGTGGTTAGCCTTTTTCCTCAACTCTTGAAAACTGCCTTCACATTGATTAGTCCAAACAAAAGGTACATTCTTCCGGGTCAACTTTGTCAATGGTGTTGCAATAGACGAAAAACCTTGGACAAATCTCCGATAATATCCTGCTAACCCCAAAAAGCTTCTGATTTCTGTCACACTGCTAGGCCTCTTCCACTCAATGACTGCTTCTATCTTGGCTGGATCAACTGGTAACCCTTCTCTCGAAATGATATGACCTAAAAAGGAAACTTGCTCTAGCCAGAATTCACATTTGTTCAACTTCACATAGAGCTGGTGGTCTCTCAAAAGCTGTAACGACGTCCTCAAGTGCTCTTCATGCTCCTCCCTACTCTTAGAATACACGAGGACATCATCAATGAACACTACTGTAGAATGATCTAGGAACTCTGCAAAGACCTTGTTCATGAGAGCCATGAAGACTGCGGGTGCATTTGTCAAGCCAAAGGGCATCACTAAGAACTCATAATGCCCATATCTCGTTCGGAAAGCTGTCTTCGCCACATCAGAATCTCTAACCCGCAATTGATGATACCCTGACCTCAAGTCTATCTTGGAAAAGTGTGCCGCTCCTTGCAATTGGTCAAATAATTCATCTATCCTTGGCAAAGGGTATTTGTTCTTGACGGTCACATGATTCAACCTTCTATAGTCGATGCACATTCTAAGACTTCCATCCTTCTTCTTCACAAAAAGAACCGGCGCTCCCTAAGGTGAAAAACTTGGCCTAATAAAGCCTTTGCTCAACAATTCTTGCAACTGGAGTTTCAATTCACCTAACTCTGTAGGAGCCATCCTATAAGGTGCAATTGAGATCGGTACAGTCCCTGGAAGGAGCTCAATGGTAAACTCAACTTCTCTAACTGGTGGTAAACCCGGGATTTCTTCTGGAAAAACATCCGGAAATTCACACACTACGGGGATATCCTCCACCCCTTGGGATTGTTTATCCTCCGTGATAAACGCTATAAATGCCTCACAACCACTGCCCATCAATCTGTTAGCTTTCAAAGCTGAAATAAAACTGCTGGAAGACTTCTTCCTGTTACCCTGAAACATCAACTCTGTCTGTGGCCCTTGCAATCTGAAGGTGATGGTCTTACCAAAGCAATCCATGGTAGCATGGTAGGTCTCTAACCAATCCATGTCTAAGATAATATCAAAATCATGCATGTCTAGAATGATGAGGTTGGCTGGTAAACTGATATCTCCTAACAAAATCGGACAAGTAGGGTAATAGGTGGTACAAACAACATGTCTACCTACTGGTGTAGTAACAGTCAAAATGAAATCCAATTCTGCATCCTGTGCATCAATCTTCTTTGCAAACAAAGGGGATAGAAAAGAGTGTGTGGATCTTGGATCAAATAAGATCTGTGCTTCTACTCCACAAACAAGAAGTTTACCTTCTATGACGTCACCTGCCGCTTCAGCGTCAGCACGGTTGATATTGTACACGCGTCCCTGCTGGTTTGGCCTATTCTGCTGCTAAATCCGCCTGCCCTGATTGTTCCTGTTCTGAGGTGGACGAGCATTTTGATTCTGCACTTGCCTGTCTTGGTGCTGCTGTTGCTGTGGTGGCCTTACTTGATTCTGAACTGGTATTGCCCGATTCTGCGGTGCTGTCTGTCTTGGCTGCTGATATCTGTTAGCTTGACTCCGAAGGTGTGGGCAATCCTTGATTGCATGGTCCATTCCCCCACACTTGAAGCAAGCACCCGTTGCCTTACGGCATTCGTGCGTAGGGTGGTTCTTGCCACAATGGTTGCAACCACTCTGTCTAACTTGAGTCTGTTCCTGCCTTGGCTTCTTGCCACTTTGCCGCCTTTGGTTCTGCTGCCGGTAGTGCTGCTTCCTATCCTGGATTATCTCATTGTTGAACTCTTCAAATTTATATGCCCGACTAACTGCTTCATCAAAGGTAATTGGTGCAATCACTCCCGAGACATCCCTCTTGAGAATGGGATTCAGCCCTTCCAAAAACTTGACGATCTTCTTATGCTCCGTATCTATCAGCTCGGTAGCATAGCGAGCAAGCCTCTCAAACTTCGTAACATACTCTAGAATGGACATACTTCCTTGCTTCAACTGTTGAAATTCGACTGCTTTCTGTCTCTTAACATGAGAAGGAACATACTTGTCGGTGAAATGAGTCTTGAACGTCGTCCAAGCTACCTCATCTGTCATGACCTGATATGGCTCTTTAACCATCTGCCACCAAGAGTCAGCAAGCCCATAGAACAAGGACGCTGTGAGGTTAACCCTCTCCCTGCCTGTGCAAACAAAAACGTCAAAAATCTTGGCAGTGTTCGTGAGCCAATCATTTGCAGTCAAAGGGTCCTCTTGACCTGAGAACTCCTTGGGTCCCCTCTTTCTGAATCTCTCAAAGAGAGCATTTGGGTCATCAACCCTATTGTGGTACACCACATTCTGTGCAGCTTGAAGTTGAGGTCTGTTTTGGAGGACTTCTAGAAGTTGCCTCTGAACTTGAGCCATCTCCTCATCTTTCTTTGACATTTGCTCTTGGAATTTTGCTTGTGTTTCATTAGCCTGTTTTTGTTGATCTATCATGGCTTGCATTAGTGCTTGGAATTGAGTAGCGATAGGATTCTCAGACGGATCCGTCTCATTGTTATTACTACCCGAAGCCCGATGGTTTGGAGCTTTTCTTGGAGGCATGATGCTGCAAGACAATTGGCTAGCACATATATAAGCACAATTGGGTTGGTCAACTTGTCTAAACAAACATTCTAACGAACTCACGAATCCTTGCCACGTTCCTAAGACTTTCTAGTTTCTTTTTAAGTGCCTAAAACAAGTCCCGCTATGATACCAGTCCTGCGCGACCCCGGACCGAGACACGGGCCTGCAACGTGCGGCGATGTGATTAGCCAACATATAAAACACACCGCCGCTGTTTCCCACAGGTTTCTGAGGTGAGGATCCCAAGACACAGGTCGAACTCACACGAATAGGTATGCTGAAGCGTGTAACAAAACGTGTCACATAAATCTTAAACAATAAGGTACAAGAGAAATTATAAGATCAAAACTTGGTATCAAAAGAGAATGTCATCAAAGCATTCCTATCATGATTAACGTTTCAATATTTAACAAAAGTATATTAGTTTAAGTTACAAAACCAAAAGAGGCCAACAAAGGCCAATACGACAATAGATCCCAAAAGAATATCCCAACTAAGTGAACGAGACATCACGATCCCGACCGACGTCTAGATGACGTCGTTGGGCTGCCACTCGTGTGCTGGGGGTGGCTCAACAGCCTCCTCCGAGCACTCCTCGCCAAGCGTGAAACCGCTGGCACCTGGACACCAAAATAACAAGCATCAAACACGACGGTTTGGCAAATAAACAATTTAGGCATGAATATGAGAAGTAATGCTAAAACAGTTCAAGATTTAGATACACGTTTCAAGTTTACGAAACTAGCATGAATACTTATAATATCATGAAAAGATAAATCCACATTGAGCTCATCCTTTCTCCGTCGTACATGATGACAAGAGCAAGCACGCACGACAAGCACGACACGAAAAACACGATCCCACGCCACACAAGGTAGACGGGGTATCCGGCCGCGGAACCGGAACACGAACACGCACGATGTGTAATATAATACACGACTAATCTGCAGACAGTCCACATGTTTAAGGACGCCTAGGTAGTGGATTAAGCTAAAAGGGCAGTCCAAGCTCAGTGGTATTCACTTATATCATAAATGCACAAAACACGGCGATACACGTTAGAGAACACGACAAAACAAGAGGGAAATCATTTATCAAACACGACACGACAAGACTAGCAAAATAGCGTAATATAAATGCTTAATGAACTTAAGAAATGATTCCCTTTTGATTCTTGAAACACATCTTGAAAACGAACTTGTACTCGAAAATCAAACGAGAACACGATGATGCATTAAGCATCAAAACAAGACTTCAAACATAAATCTATCAAGCATAGGCTAAGGACCAATCTTTGACCCTTGTGAAATTGAAACCCAAATGTTGGAATAATATATAGCTTGATGCCCCCGAAGGTAAGATACATTTTGGAATTTCAAGTGCACAATGTCAAATGAAGGTCTAAAGCATAGTCTAGTATTCCTCAAAATCCGGCTAGCTGGCGGTCACCTGGCGGCTAGCCGTACAGGGGTCTGGCGGCTAGCCGTTCGCTGACCGCTGGATCAGAATAGGGAAAACACATCTCTCTGGAAAAGTAGCCGAAATGGCTCACGGTTAGCTGACGGCTAGCCGCCACGGCTAGCCGTGAACTGACCGTGAGGTCACCGTAGACCTGGGCAGATTTTTGCAAGCTACTGGAAAAGTAACCGCCCAATGCGGTTGGCTGGCGACTAGTCGCATTGGAAAAAGGCGGTCAGCCAGACTCGGGTTAGGAGAATTTCAAGTCAGAACTTGTATTTCTTTCCTTCTTCACTTCCACACTTGAACCACCTGCACTCCCAAGCCTACATGCTTTCCAAGAGATGATTTTCACACCAATATCCACTCACATTTCAATCGAAACATCAAAATCACCAACCCATTTACATTCAAATCATGAATTACTAACTTGTAAAGCCTTCCATAGAAAAACATGCTTCCATTCAAGACAAAACTCCAAAATTAAATGAAGTAATTAGCAACCATCCTTATGAAGATTAAAACAAGCTAAAAGAGATTAATAACATGCAAGAGAAGATAAGCTTGATAATGAAACAACATTTCTAAAGATAAAATACCCAAAACTTGTAATGTACTATAAGGGACTAAAAAGTCCACTTGCCTTGGCCCAATGTCAAAGAAATCTTCCCAAAACTCAACAAGAATGGAGATCCACGAAATCTACATGAAACCCCCAAAATAGAATACACAAAATCACCATTTTGGCCGTTGCAAACTCCCATTTCGAAAATGGGTTTGAAAACATGTAAAACAAGCTCTTGGTGAGCTAAAGAACAAGAAAAGAAATAATGAAAGGAAGACCAACCAAGAGCTAGTTGAACAAGGAGGATAGAGCTTGAAGATGATGCATAGTGGAAAGGTTTGGCTCCAAAAACACTCTAGCTGAAGCTTGAGAAGAGAGGAAGAGATTTGTGGAGTCGGATCGGAGATTAGAGCCTTCTTGCTAGATGATTTCCAAGGGAGAAGACCAAAGAGAAACTTCCTTCACTCACTTGCTCTAGGTCAAAAGTTGTAGAGATTTGGAAAAGAATGGAGGAGAGAGATTAGGAGACTATATATAGTGTCTGGAAGTGGGTCCCCTAAGCAGAGGAACTTGAAACGCTTAAAACATGGTCTTGTGGACCCCGGATGGAATCGACGAAGAAGAACAAAACGATCTTCGAAAAATCTAGTTTCGGAAAAGTATAATTTTGACATAGTTTCACAACTTCGAAAAGTGTGCCTAGATTTAACATGAAAAGACAGATTTACCCTTATTGGGCCAAAACTTGGGTTTTCTGGGCCTCAAATGCATGCAGGTTAAAAATGAAAGTTGCCACAAATAATAAAACCATTCAAGAGAAATAAAAATCACAACCATAGCAAAGATCTAGAACAAAACCCATTCTTACTCGTGTACTCAGGGCGTCCCTGAGCGTGTCTGACTCATACTAAACGTCCTCAAAATCCCCCAAAGCTATAATCCAGACTAAGTCTAATCACATTCTAACCCAACTAGTACTAAGATTCGCTTAAGCCTAAACACTCACTTAATTAGTACTAATCGAGTTGGTCTGGGTCGGGGTCTAACACTTATTAATGATAAATCCATTAATTGGCACAAGAGCATAATAGAGATAGATTCCATCTTGAACATTCAATGTTCCCACAGTCCTTGTGACGCCCCGGAGTCCCACATCGACTATAGAGAGGAAAGTGAATGGGGTTATATGTAGAGCTTACACCCTTACCTTGCATGAGGCCTTTTGATGGGTTGAGGCCCATCAGAAGCAAAACCGTGAGGCCGGTGGGCCAAAGCGGATAATATCATGCATGGGTGAAGGGTGGGGCGTTACAAATGGTATCAGAGCCGACTATCGACTAGTTCGAGTGTGGGTCCCCTGCCATGGTCTGCTGCAAGTGGGCGGGTGTCCATGTGGGAGGGCCAAGAGGGCTGGCAGGCTACAGGGGTTGGCAGGCTACTGCACAAGGACATGCAACCTTAAGGGGGATGGAATGTGACTCCCCGGAGTCCCACATCGACTATAGAGAGGAAATTGAATGGGGTTATATGTAGAGCTTACACCCTTACCTTTCATGAGGCCTTTTGATGGGTTGATGCCTATCAGAAGCAAAACCGTGAGGCCAGTGGGCTAAAGCGGACAATATCATGTATGGGTGAAGGGTGGGGCATTACAATCCTACTACCACATACCCATGACACTGAGGTGTTGACCTACAGTTGGCCTCACTCATTGGTGACTCTAAGGAAATGAATAGATAGAAACTTGAGTTCATCAATGTCTCAGGATTGAAAGCCTATTACTAGGGAATTATGAGAGCATACCTTATTATTGAGATGGAATTCCATATGGTGCTTCTTATGGTCCTTCAATACATCCAATGTACCAGCACCATGATCCAGAATCTTCCATTCTGATGATCGAGACAAATCACACTATCTCATAGTGATCAAAGTGCTGCAACCTTATCAAATAAGATGCCCAATCTCATCACTAGTTGTGAAGCTATTTAAGTATAATATTTGGGACATATGTCTCCCATGTGTGGATCTCATCCATACACATAGATCACATCTAATTACTAATGGGACCCGGTTCAACTCATGAACCATTATGTCATATGTATTGGTCATGTGCATGAAGTAATGAAATAACATTCATCTCATGAAAGTAAAGCATGATTTTATTGATAAATAAAGAAATTGATCAATTTATCACACCAACTGATGGATTGAGTCCATACAATCTAACAGGCACCCCCACAGCTGCGCCCATCTCCCTGGTCCAATCCCGGGACGCATTTCGGTTACGTCTCGACTCCCAAGCTCAAACCCCAGTCATATTTAAGGTCCAGAGACTCAAAGCCAATTCCATATTCATAAGTTATTAACATAGACCACCTGCAACTCCTAAATTCAAATGGACAAATCCCAAAAGAGCCAAAACCCGCCAATCAGCCACTTAGACGCCACCACAGGTACGCCTAAGTCATCCCAGGCACTCGGGAGCCCATACAGGTGCGCCCAACCCTTCTAATCCAACCCTGGAACATCCTTGGGTCACGTTTCATCTTAAGAACTTCAATTACAATTGCCTCCAAGGTCTAGAGACTCAAACTAGTTCCGAATTCAGAATTTATTAACAGAAGTCAATAATTAATTAATCCCTAGAATTAATTAATTAAATCCCTAAAACTGATCAATAACTCCTAATAAAAGTCCTAATTAAACAAAACCCTAATTAACAAGTCCCAACTAAAATCATGATTAACAAACCTAATCAATAAGCTCTAATTTATGAAGACCCTAATCAACGAAATTCAATTAACAAAATTCAAGCCTTAACCAAACTTTAATCAAACCTTGATAACCAACTCCTAATTTAAACCCTCATCAAAATGATATACCAATCAAATCCCGAAAATAAAAACATCTCCCAATATAAACCAGAATCAAATACCCGAGACTGACCTAAGAACACCCTAGAAGACGACAAACCAGTAGACTGACACTTGGGAGCAATCACAGGTGCGCCCAAGTCATAGAACACACCTGGGCACCTCCACAGGTGCGCCCATCTCCCTGGTCCAATCCCGGGGCGCATTTCGGTTACGTCTCGACTCCCAAGCTCAAACCCCAGTCATATTTAAGGTCCAGAGACTCAAAGCCAATTCCATAGTCAGAACTTATTAACATAGACCACTTGCAACTCCTAAATTCAAGCGGACAAATCCCAGAAATAGCCAAAACCCGCCAATCAGCCACTTGGGCGCCACCACAGGTGCGCCCAAGTCATCCTAGGCACTCGGGCGCCCATACAGGTGCGCCTAAGTCTTCTAATCCAACCCTGGAACATCCTTGGGTCACGTTTCATCTTAAGAACTTCAATTACAATTGCCTTCAAGGTCTAGAGACTCAAACCAGTTCTGAATTCAGAATTTATTAACATAGGTCACCTAAAACTCCAAATTCAAGTGGACGAATCTTGAAAAGAAACAAAACACACGAACTGAACACTTGGGAGCAACCACAGGTGCACCCAAGTACACTAGAGGGACTTAGGCGCCACCACAGGCGTGCCCAAGTCACATTTAGCTCGGGAATCACCGAATCCCCTATTAATTTCAAATCTTGACCCAAATCAACACACTAGAACACACTTACGATTTGAAACAGCTGAAACCGGAAGCTCGAATTAACATAAAATATCGAACCGACTCAAACTAGGAAAACATCTACATTGGCACCAATCTCTCGGCACCCAGCTGTTAGATTGTATGGACTCAATCCATCAGTTGATATGATAAATTGATTAATTTCTTTATTTATCAATAAAATCATGCTTTACTTTCATGAGATGAATGTTATTTTATTACTTAATGCACGTGACCAATACACTTGACATAATGGCTCATGAGTTGAGCTGGGTCCCATTAGTATATTGGATATGATATATGTGTATGGATGAGATCCACACATGGGAGACATATGTCACAAATCTTATACTTAAATATCTTCACAACCAGTGATGAGATTGGGCATCTCATTTGATAAGGTTGCAATACTTTGATTACTTGAGCTAGTGTGATTTGTCTCGATCATCAGAATGTAAGATTCTGAATCATGGTACTGGTGCATTGGATGTATTGAAGGACCATGAAAAGCACCTTATGGAATTTTGTCTCGATTATAAGGTCTGCTCTCATAATTTCCTAGCAATAAGCTCTCAATCCTGAGACACTGATGAATTCGAGTTTCTATTTATTCATTTACTTTGATTCACCAGTGAGTGAGGCTAACTATAGGTCAACACCTCGGTGTCTTGGGTATGTGGTAGTAGGATTGTGGGAACATTGAATGATCAAGATGGAATCTATCTCATTATCCCCTTGTGCCAATTAATGGATTTGTCATTAGTAAATGTGCACCCATCTCGATTAAGAGTTAATTGGATGGTACTAATGATCACTGTGATTAATTGGGGCTCAAGGATAATAAGATGTGGAACTAAGTTTGGAAGAGACAGATTTATTCCAATTGATCCATGGATATTGATAGAAGGGACTACTTGTGGTAATAGGGAAGTTTACGATATTCTATGTAATTTATTCTTAAGACTGGAGTTCAATTGCATTTATATAGTGGAGTTATTTGCAATTAACTGTGGGCCCAGATTGCACATGAGATGTGGGGTCATGAGTCCTAGTTGGAGCCAGCTTTCTAAGAAATCCCTAGTGGTCCCTATGCTAGCCCAAGTTATTAGAAAGATACTAATTATAGTAGAACTCTAAAAGGAAATAGAAAGTTACTATTTCTATTAAAAGTGAGACTTCTAATAGTGGTAATAGTAAGTGACTAATTATAATGGAAGTGAGACTTCTATTTAAATTAGAAAGAAGAAAGTTATTAATTGTTAGAGAAGTAAGACTCTATTCCAATTAGTTAACAAAGAGGAGCTTGCTTTTAAGCAAATATAGAGGAGATTATAAGGCTGGACGTCCCATGCATATCCTAACTTAGGGATTCACGCCCAAGCCTTGTTTGTGCAAGAGTTGCATATGCTCCTTCTCCTCTATTCCCTCTTCTAGTTCTCTTCTAGTTTTCTTAAGAGCTTTCTCTTAGAGATCCCAGCCATCTTCTTGAAATAAGAGAATCTGATACGGGTTATAGCGTGGAATATCAAAAGGTCTTGGAGATTTCTATTTGATACGTGAAAGAGTTTCATCATCAAACAAAAGAACAACTTCTCCATTAGAGCACAATCGAGCTCCAAAGGTATAATCTACTTCGTTTCATGTTGTAGATTTTTATGGATGCATGTTGGCTGGTATTCTATCTTCTTGATAGGTTATTTACTGATCATAATGGCTGAGATTAAGGACATGGATCCTGGATTAGGTTTTTATAGCCTTCTAGATAGTTGATCGCTAGATCACGTTGGTCAAAAGTCTTGAAACCTATCCTAGAGGCCCAACTATTTCCAACATTAGCCTCCCCCAATCACTAAGAAATCTAATTAATTGAAACCTAACTTAATTTCAATCGATACAACACGGTATAATACATTTAATTTAAAGAACATCAAACCATAAAAGTTCAACCTCAAATCAACCCAAAAAGCAAAAGAAAAAAATGCGAACCGAACACTTTGGGTGCCACCACAGGTGCGCCCAAGTAATCCAGAGAGACTTAGGCGCCGCTACAGGTGTGCCCAAGTCCCATTCTACCCCTGGGACCACCGAATCCCTATTCACTTTGAAAACCCAACCCGAACCAATATCTTAGAACTTTTACAAAACCGATAACAACCTTGAAATCAAAACCTTAATAAACTTAGACCCATCCGGAACTTCAAATCAAGCCAGAAGACCAAAAGAACATCAAATCACCACTTGGGTGCCACTACTGGTGTGCCCAAGTGCATAGAACCACTTAGGTGCACACAAATATGTGCCCAAGTCCCCTGTCAGATCCAAATCGAGGACTTCGATTGTGTTTCGAATTCCATACTTAAAATTATTAAAATAAAATCAATCCAAAACATAAGACAACATCAAAACAAAAACTTACATTAATCAAAACCCCACGAAACTCCAAAATCAAGCCGATACCATCGCAACCAATCGAACCACATAGAGCAGCCACTTGGGCGCCACCACAGGTGTGCCCAAGTCACCAAGAGGACCTAGGCGCCACCACAGGTGCGCCCAAGTCCTCCGTACCCCCATTTCGCTAGTTTCAACACCTTTTAATTATTTAAAGTAAAACCCAAAACTCTAGAACCTTCAACACATTAAAATAGAACCTTAAGACACCTCTAATCCACCCCTAAGCAACTCTTAACCGAACCGCGACTCAAAACAAACCAAACCAATTAAAACCTTATTCACCAAACTACTTAGGCACAGGAACTATCAAACTTAGACAATTTACACCCAAGCATTAGATCGGGTTTCACCATTAGATAGATTAGACCATTAGGCTTCGTCCCATCACTTTTCCTATTCCGTTAAGGGACCTGGAGAGTTGATGTGGGCGGTTTAGGACCTTAGGTTAGGGTTAATCCGATGATCAATAATAAAGCATTAATCACATAAATCCAAGTAAAATCCCCTAGTTAGGCCCTTCTAGCCCCAATATAAAAAATCCATAAAAACTATAAAACCAACAAAATAAACCCAAAAAGATTTTTCCTTTATTTCTTCCTCCACCTCAGGTGTCAGATATTTAATTGAACTTAATGATAAAAGGGAACGAAGAACTAATTTTCTAAAATTGAATAAATGAGAATTACGAGATGAGATGAGTGATTTCGCACACTTTTAAAACAATCACGGTCCATCGGCCTCCCTAAAACAAACATCGGCCCATCGGTCACTTCCAATCAATTACGGCCCATCGGCCTTTCACTTTTATCACTCGTGTATCGCACACGAAAAACACAGAAATCACAAGTCAAAGTCTCATTTGCATTATCGTTTTGGTTTGCAAAGTCAGCCTTTAAACCCTATTTTGCCAAGGGATTTGAAGGGGGTACCAGGGAACGGGGCCGATCCTCTTCCTAAATATTTGGCATCTCCACCCTTTTATTTTCTTTATTTTAGTTATTTTATTTTATTTGGATACACTATGATTTTGCTATGTGAGGATTAACCTTATTTGAACTTTAACTCGTAACCCTGAATTGACCCTATATTAAAGAGACTCAAAGAGACCCAAAGAGACCCAAATAAATGTGACAAGATAACCGTCGTGTGTTGCCGGCATCACATTAGACGAGAGGAAGAACCCACTCATTTATTTTCTCCCCACATTTCTTAGGCTTTCGTCGGTGATGGACCTGAAAAGGGAATCTTCCGTCCTCTCCCTCTGCACCCCGGGGGCTGACCTGGGTCTCGGCGGAGAACGGAAAATCTCGGGCATCAACATTTTTTGTACGGGTATGCCAGATTTACTTTCTACTTGGAATTTGGAATGGTGATAATCCGGAGATTCACCTTCACAAGTGGAAAGGAAATCAATCCTTTTTTCTAACTCTTCAAATTGCATTAATATTAAGAAAAGAGACAAGTTTGTTTTTTTAGAATGTCGTAGGAGGCGTTTTTGTTTGTTTGCCGTAAAAGGCGATTTTACAAAACTCATCAAATGTGAAAGACAAGAATTGTGATTTCTTTTTGTCTCTTTAGGAAATACAAACTACAATAGAAAAGTAAGAAAAGGGATCTCACTTCTCAGGAGATTGTGGGGACACGTTGAGATCGACGGTCGCAAGTCATGTGTGGGCTTCACCATTATCCTTCAAATGAGAACATGTGATGCTTTGATTCTTTTGCTTGGCTCCTAACTTCGGTTTTTTAAAGGACAAGGACCAAGAGGAGGTCCTATATCCAATGAAAAACCAAGTAAACGGGTTGAAAAGCCGCGTTTAGGCCATGTTGGAGAAGGAGGAGACCTTGGGGGGGTGGCCCCCTAAGGGACGTTGATCACCTTGTAGTGCTTCCAGGAGCAAAGTAGCAGAACTTCGTCTCTCTCTTGGATTTTCTGGATTTTTAGAGCTTGCACTTGGGATCTATTTTCGTCATTGCTTTCTTCTTGGAATGGACCTCCTTTTATAGGCTTTTGGTAGCCATGAGGTGTTTATTGGCATTGATGGCCATGATGAAAGAATTGATGAGGAGTTACAAATTGATTTTGTAACTCCTTTTTCATGGCTTGTGATTGGCCGATGAAGGTAGTGGGCTTTTAATTGCCTTTATGCTTCATGATGATGGGAGTTTCATGGGTTTAATGCCATGATTACTTGGATTTGTAACTCCCAAATGCTTGAATCTGATTGGGCCGTCCAAAATAATGAGTTAACGACCGCATTAAGTTGTCATAAACGGGTCAATTAACGTCATTAAGTGGTCGCCCAGGCATGTGAAGAGTCGCGGGCCGCGCTGCGCCTTTTGAGATTCTTCTTGCGATCATCACAGGTGGATCCACGCATTGTTTGATGTCGGATTGCGATGCAATTTCAGACATTAGTTGATGTTGGTGGGCCGGTGACATCTGTCTTGTCGATTTCACGATCGGTCGAACAGAAAGTGCACTTTCTTGGTCAGCCGGTTGGCGATCTTGAGGCGATCGGTGATGATTTCATGCTTTTGACGGCGGATCCGAAATGTCGACGAAGATCAGTGGTTTTCAAGCACCAATCATTGGATTTTCAGAAAATCACAGAGGCCGGAACACCCGAAACGCGAAAACCATCGAAAAACGGACGTTTTGGTACAAAATCCGGCGACCCGGATTTGCAGGGTCGCCGGGCGACCATGCACCCAGGGTCCCTGGCGACCTTGGCGTAAGGTTTTTTGCCTTTTGGTCGCCGAGCTCCGTTTTCGGCCAATTTTGAGTCTTTTTTTTTCCTTTTTTCTTCTGTATTTTTCTTAACATTTTTCCTCAATTATTGAGTTCATTTTCTTGGAGAAAACTTGATGAGAACCCGCACGAAATCGGAGCACAGAGTTTCCCATTTTTCGGGAAAGCCGAAGACTTTGTAGCCGATTTTCCATCAAGAGTCGAAACTAGGTCAAACGATGTCGGAATGACCTGAAAATTGAGGTGAAGCTTCTTGAGCAGTGGATAGGACCAATCATGGGCTTTTATTTGAGTTTTGAAGCCGTTTTGGGTCCCCTCGATGCTTCACTTGATTTTGCTGCGGGGAAAATGCCGAGCTTCGATATGTGGTCAAACGATGTCCGATTGACCTGAAATTTGACGGGGGGCCTATTGGAGTCATTTTGAGACGTTCCATGGGCTCCGTTTTGGATGTCATGGTCCCGGGTTGCTCCGTAGCATAGTGACTTTTTTGGTGTCAACAAATGCCCCTTCGAGGTACAGCGATGAGTAGCTTTTTGGAGTTGATGTGCCTCGAAGAGAAACTTGGAGGAGTGATTCCAACTTGACCAAGAGTCTTGAGAAAAAAAATTTTTTTTTTTTTTTTTTTTTGAAATAGCCTTCTGAGTTTCCGGGGGAATTTTATGGTAGTGAAAGGGATCACACACCATCTCAAGGCAAATTTTTGAAAATGACATGGGGTGTTTGGATTTTGGGTTTTGGATTTTGGTTTTTGACCTTGTGACCTAACAAGTTGTAAGTGGCAAGTTAGGGGGTCGGGGTTTAATTTTTGATTTTGACCTTGTGACCGAACAAGCTGTATGTGGCAGGTTGGGGGGTCAGATTTGGGGTTTTTGGTTTTGGGTTTGGTTTGGATTTTGATTTTGGTTTTGGTCTTGTGACCTAACAAGCTGTATGTGGCGAGCTAGGAGACCGGAATTTGGTTTTGTGAAATGTCAATTTCAAGATTTTGGCTCAATTTGGTTCATGAGGTTGGATGGTTTGGTTTTTGGAAACTCATGAGACTTTCTTTTCTCTTTTTTTTTTCTTTTTTTTTTTTTTGAATGTTCCCACAACTCAAAAGAGGCATGGGACTCTTTTTGCTCTTTTCTCTTTTTTTTTTTTTTTTTTTTTTGGCTCTTGGTAAGAGGAATATTTTGACTAAAAGCCACTTTTAGTGCCTAGGTGGTCAACCCTGGCTCATATGGGCTAACCCATGGGACCTTAGGCTTTGGAGATGGCCTAGATCTCATATGGTGTCATATTTGTAAAGAATATCTAAAATATCTCTTTTGTATAGAGAATATCTAAAAATATCTTTACTTGGAGAGAATTTCTCAAGTTTTCTTTTTGTGGAAAGATTCTCTCAAAATATCTTTCTTTTTGGGAAAGTAGCTAAATTTTAGCACTTACCTCCTTTCTTTCTCCTTGTTTCCTCTTTTGGCTTGCTCTCTTCTATAAAAGCAAGAGGGTTGGTGCTTTTGCTCCATTGCTTTCTTTTTGCAAGAAATCTTCGAGAGTGCTCTCCAAGATAAGAAGTGCTTTCTCTTCTTCAAGGATCTCCAAGCTTTTCTTCTTCTTCTCCATCAATGGCTTCAAGTAAGTTTTCTTCCTCCTCAAGAATCTCCATTGTAGAAGTAGCTTCTTCATTTTTTTTCTTTTCGTTTTCTTTTCCTTTTTTTTTCTTCTTCTCTCTTCCCTTTTTTTTTCTTTTTTTTTCTTCAAGCACGTTTTACTCTTTTTTTTTTCGTGCTTCTTCTTTTTCTTTCTTCCTTCTCTTTGTTTTTTTTTCTTTTTTTTTTTCACGGTTTTCTTCTTCTTTTTTTTTTTCATGTGCTTTTTTTTTCTTCTTTTTTTTTCGCTGATTTTCCCCTTTCTTTTTTTTGTTAGCGTTTTTTTTTTTTTTTTTTTTGTATTTTTTTTCAGTCTTTTCTCCTGGCTGTACGCACAGGTCTGTATGGGCTTGACCGTATTGCCACGTGGAAGTGGGCCAATAAAAAATTTTTTTTTTCTTTTTTTTGCTGAGATTTTTTTCTCTCTTTCTTTTTCTTTTTCCTTGTTTGCTCACTATGATAATGAGGCTATGCAATTTCAATATGTATGCATTTTCTTTCTCTTTTTTCTTTATGATGCATCAAGATAGAAGGCTAGAGTCTCTAGGTCAAGCCAACATGATTTTTGACTTGGACAAAGTTTGATTGGTTTTGACCAAATTGGGTTGGAATTCGTCAAACTTTGGTCAAGGTTTTCCTAGCATCTAATGCATGATGATATTCTTTGATGCATGATTTTTGTAAATGGATTTGGAAGTATGATAATGCATACCTGAAAATCTTTTGCAAGTATCGGGATTTTGAGCTCGCAGCGATGTTGAGCTCTTTCTCGGTCTTGCTGGATTTTGAGGAAGTTTGTAACTTTTGGATTCAGAAGCTCGCAGTAATGTTGAGCTCTTTTCCAGATTTTGCGGAAGTTTGATGAGATTGGCTTGTTCTCGCAGCGATGTTGAGTTCAAGCCTTCTTTGAGAATTCTCCACTGACTAGGAGCTCGCAGCGATGTTGAGCTCATCTTCAGGCTTCCTTTCATTTTCGGAGTATGTTCCTTTTCGTCGGAATTGCCCCGGAACCATGTCAAAATTTTGCTAGAATTTTTGTAGCAGAATTCTGTCATTTTGATGTTGATTGATCTTTTCTCTTCTATCTTTTGCAGGCAGTTCTTCTAGAACGAACAAGGGTAAAGGTCCTGTTACTGACGCACCTCGTCGGTCTGCTAGATCTTCCAATGCTGCCGCTCAGTAGGCTTGGGAGAAGGTCCAGTTTGTTGAGAAGAACTTGGAAGAGTGTGATTCCCTCAATCGTGATGAGATGAGACAGGGATTGATCATTCTCAAAGAGGAGGAGTTCTATAAGATCATGGTAAGCAGCCGTCCCTGTGTTACGGACGATCAGAGCGTTGTGCTCAAGCCTACCTTCTTTTTCGGTGATGCAGTCCTCGATGACTTGACATACCAAAGGAGATGTTTTCAGTTCTCTTACACAGCAGATGGTGAGGAGAGAACTATTTCTACCCGGTCGTCTTTTGATCGGACCATCTCGATCTTGAGCCTTTCTCCTACGTGCCCTAAGAGGGAAGATCCTCCGAGCTGGGTGAAGAGGACCAGTGTGATTAAGACTGGGGTTTTTGTTGGTGGACCTTCCGGTTTTGCAGAGAAGCCACCTGTCCGTATGGACATGTTGATGCCAGCCAGTGGCTACCAAGGTCCTGATCATCCATCGGTCGATTTGAGACCGGTGGGCCTTGGCGTTTTTCGGTGTGACGGCAGCAATTGGGTGAAGCCTTTTCGACTTCGTGGCCGTTTCAGTGCTGACTCGAGCTGGAAGTCATGGACTGATCACACCCTGAGGATTGGTGAGGCCATTCTTCGGGAGGCCGAGATTTTTGATGCGGTTCGCGCTTTTCAGCAAACCGTCGTTTTCTCCGATGAGGCTTTCATGGCCATGCTGGAGTCATTCCTTCCACAAACCAACACCTTCATTGTGACGAATGGTGAGATTGGTTTTTCTTTGAAGGAACTGAGTGCCATTACCGGATTGCCTATCCTCGGCAAATTCTATGAGGAGTTTATGCCTATTGACAGCGTCCTTGAGGAGCAATCTGAGGAGTTTAGGCTTGTGTACTTTCAAATCGTCACCTTCTATGATTTTTTGAAGGAGAAGGAGGGCTCGAAAGTTAGATGCAGCAGTTGGAGAAGTTGCAGCTCCAACTTTTTTTACAGCGGGGATTCTTCTGATGGCATGGCCCAGGATGATAGGGCTAAAACATCAAGTTTGAAGAAGATCACTGCTATGCGAGAAGATTTGAAGAAGTTCTTCGCAAGCACGGATGCCATTTATCTTGACATTGCGTTGCGGAGAGATCTCGCTGTTTACCTCACTTACTGGCTGGGTGAGGCTGTTTTTGCTGGAGGAGATGGGACGCACATCAGGCCGCACTGTATTTTTCCGGCTTGTCAGATGGCGTTTGGAGAGCGGCTGGCTTTGGTACCTGCTCTTTACTCCTATTTGTGTACCGAACTGCAGGCTGCTGCTTTCCTGGTTTGGCTTGGGCTTCCCATTAACAGGGTGTTTTCTGCCCATATCTTCTATTCGTGGTATGTATATCACTGTCCTAGCTTCCATCGTTTGGGAGTTGCACAGGACGAAGATCCCTTTATGATTCGTTTGGCTAGAGGGACAGCCGTTCCAGAATCACTTTTATTTGCCCGTTTGAGGATCCGACGATTTAGGGATGTCGAGATTGGGCAGTCTTCGGTGAAGCTTTCTCCGGGCTTGCGGAAGAAGGCTTTTGACTTTGGTGTCTCCCGTGATTCGACCAGGGCAGGGTCGGGAAGACACTATGCTTTGACAGACGCGGAGAAGAGATGGCTCTTCAACATACGGGTTGGTACGATGGTGTACCGCAGACATCTTTTCGTCGATATCCAACCGTATGTCCCTTCGCGTTTTGCATTGCAGCTTGGCTTCTCTCAAGGCGTTGTTGGAGCGTCTTAGAGCATGGTGAAGCGTTTTGGAGGTCTGCAGGATGGGAGAAATGCATGGGCTTTTTATAGCGCCGAGGACACTACCGCCATGATTTCCTATCCTGAGCTGCCCACCTTCCGGACTCCTGGCTTCACGAAGTGGTTCGTGGAGAGCTTTTCAGTGTACCGGGGGCTTTCCAAGAAAGAGCTTGATATTAAGCAATCTCCTGGGAAAGGTCTTGGCAAATCGGATGGTGTCCGTCGGGAGGAAGTTTTGGCCTTCCTTTCTGGAGAGAAGCACAAGATAGGCTTTCTCAACGGGCAGGACATCATCAGATCAGGAGCTGCACAGGGGATTCCTGGTGAGGTCATGAGACAGCTGGAGGAGGAGGAGTCCGAGATCGATGCTATGATACAGGCAGAGCATACGAAGGCTTCCATGTAGTCTACTGAGAAAAGTAGACCATCCAGTGAGGACTCTTGTGAGAGGCCTGATGTTGATAGTGGGGCAGGATCATCGAGCAGATTGACCCGCCGAGGCAAGAGGAGGAGAAGACAACGCCGTAACATGAGACGGCACGATAGTCCTTCTGATCTTGAAGTTCCTCTCACCATTGCTGAGGAGGTGTCTGAGGATGCTGACGAGCCTCCGGAGAAGAGAAGCAGAGAAGAGGAGACAACTGGTATGATCCTCTTTCTTTCCTTTGTTTCTTCTTTTCTCTTGTGAAAGATTTTTGTTTTGATCCGTTGCCTTTTTTTTTAGCAGAGGACGATGACCTGGTGATGCCTGAGGTTCCTGCCGATGAGGCGATGACGGATCCAGTTGTGGCATCTGAGGGAGAGCCCAGGGACTCTGGAGTGGTTCCAGAACCTTCACCTGGTATGATTGCTTTCGCTTTTTTCTTCTCTTTTTTTTTTTCTTCTTTTGCTGTCATTTGCTAACATGTAGCTGACTTGCCAGAGGATTCCGACGATTTCGAGCCATTTATGGACGTAACTTTTGACGATGCTTTGGATGAGCTCAAAGAGGCAGAGAGTACTCCGCCGGTCGTCGAAGCAGGTATATTTGCAGGAATAATCTTGATATATTTTTGACAAGATTATATACATACCTTTTTGTCTTTTTTTTTTTTTTTTTGTTTTCTTTGACAGATTGTGAAGCAGCAGGAGAGATTCCTCCGTCTTCCTCAGAGCCAGAACAGGGGATACCTGCTGCTGATCCAGGAGTAGGGGCTTCTCCTTCTTTCAATGAGTCAGCTTCTTCCGTTGGAAAGAGTTTATTGATTACTCTTCCAATGGAGCATGTCGTGGGCAGTCGGGCACCAAAGCATGGCGAATCCTCATCTGTACCGCACCTTCAGTATGCAAGGAAGGTGTTGAAGACTGTCTTGAGCTCATGGGATGAGACTCTTTCTTCAGGTCATTTGGATGCTGGTTTTGGCATGATCAAGCATCTGCAGGACATGATAGCAAAGAAGTCGGTCTGGACATCGCAAGCGCCAAGGATTTTGTTGAGGAAATCATTACCTTGGGGAACAAATGAACTGAGACCAAGAGTTTCCCAGATGGTGACTTCTTTGATGAGATGTTCATAAAACCTTCCAGCAAAGTCAAAGCTGAGTTGGCTGAGGTCACGAAGACTCGGAGGCAGATCATTCGGGAGAAGAACGTTACCGAGTTATCCATCATGGGGCTAAAGCAAGACTTGGACCGCCTTTATAAGGAGGTCGTCAAGGTTAGGCAGCGTCTTGATCTTTTAGAGGAAGAAGCTGCTGCCAAATGGACCGCCATTGTGGAGGCTCGTGACAGGGAGGGGACCCTCATTCGCCAGGTTGAGGAAGCTAAAGGTAATGTCCAAAGGAAGACTCAGGAGCATGAGCAGTGGCAGGTCCTCTGGGAAGAACTTCCTCGTGCTGCAGACGGGTCACGGCATTCGGCCGCGTTTTACGGGGATATTTTGAAGAAGCGTGGCCTAAAAACTTTGGAAGTTAAGGCCAAGGGTCTGCTTGAGGAGTTGAACCTTTGGTTGAAGACCATGTCGGATTGAGCTCCTGAGTTGTAACAAACTCTTTTCTTCTTCCTTTTTTGGCACCTCCATGTATAAACAATTTGGTTACTATATTTTGTATCCCCTTCCTTTTACTTAAATCATTTTTTGATGAAAACAATTTTGAGCAAAAGTTGATGGGAATGTTTATTTAAGAATTTGATGAAAAGGTTGTCATTTTGTGAAAATCTTTTGTCAAAGAGTTGTTTTGGGCATGAAAGCCAATTTTGTGGCGAAAAGCCTGGTTTTTTTATGGTTTGAAAACCAAATTTTGGATGGCGTGAAAGCCTAATTTTGTGGCGTAAGAGCCAAAATTTGTTTTGCGGCATGGGAGCCAAAATTTTTGGATGGCGTGAAAGCCGAATTTTGGAATGGCATAAAAGCCGAATTTTGGAATGGCATAGAAGCCGAATTTTGTTTTGTTTGTCTTGGCATTTATAGCCGAATTTTGGCATTTATAGCCAGATTTTGGAGTTTATAGCCGATTTTTTTTTTGTTTTGGCATTTATAGCCGACTTTTGGCATTTATAGCCGAATTTTGTTTTGTTTTGTTTCGGCATAAGAGCCAGATTTTTGAAAACCAAGCTTTTGTTTTGTTGGCATGAAAGCCGATTTTGGCGTTTATAGCCGAATTTTTTTTTGTTTTGGCATTTATAGCCGGATTTTGGCGTTTATAGCCAAGTTTTTGGCGTTTATAGCCGAATTTTGGTTTTCAAAATGTAGGTATCGACTAAATGTCGCCTCCCCGCTGAATGGTCTTGCAAGTATCGATGGAATGTCGCTTCCTTGCTCATTCGGTTTTGCGAGTATTGATGGAATGTCACTTCCTCGCGGGCTGTGTGTTGCGAGTATCGATGGAATGTTGCTTTCTCGCGAATTGGGGTGCAAATATCGACTAAGCATCGCTTCCCTGCTTTTCCCAAAACTTTTGGTTTTGCGGGTACTGACTTGGTGTCGTTTCCCCGCAATTTTTGAAATTTGAGGTTTTCTCGAACCATTTGAAATTTGGGTTGTGGATAGCAACTGGTATGTTGCGTCTCCACGATTTTTTGAAATTTGGGTTGTGAATATCAACTGGTTTGTTGCTTCTCCACGATTTTTGAAATTTTGCAAGTATCGAATGGGGTTCGCTTCCTTGCGATTTTTTGGGTTTTGGAAGTATCGAATGGGGTTCGCATCCTTCCGGTTTTTGGGTTTTGCGAGTATCGACTAAGTGTCGCTTCCCCACGGTTTCTAAAAACCAATTTTTTTGTTTAGAGACACGAGGGTCATAAATTTTGGCTTAAAACCATTTCGGTTGTAAAAGCCAAGGTAGACTAGGGTGAAAATTCCTGAGTCCTGGTTTTTGTTTCAAACCATGAATTTTGGGTTCAAGGATCGAAAATTTTGGTCAAGTCTGGGAAGAGGCTCCTAAACTTGGATTTTGGATTTGATTTTTCTTTTGAACAATGAAACGATGAAAGTAAGCATTGTTTTGAGAGATTATTTTTTTGGAAACTTCAACATAAAGATGAAAATTTCAAAAGGGGTGGGTTTGACGAGCAAGTACCTTGGAAATACGCTTAAGCCGTGTAAATATTGCTCTGATCCGTTTGAGGAAGTCTTCAAGGGTAGTACCACTTCAAGAACTTGTCGTTGATGGGTAGCATACATCTGTCTCCTTCCATGTTTAGAAGAGCGTATGCACCATTGGAGAAGACTTTGTCGATGACGAAGGGTCCCTCCCATTTTGGTTCGAATTTACCTTTGGATTTGTGGGCAAAGACTATGGGTCTTTTTACTGCAAGAACCAAGTCACCCTTTTTGTAGGCCCGTTGCCTGACCTTTTTGTCGAAAGATCCTGCCATGCGTGCTTGGTACAACTCAATGCTTTGTAGAGCTTCGAGTCGTCTTTCATCGAGATTATCCAGCTCTTGGAGTCTCAATTTGACATTGCTTTCTTGCGTCATGTCATTTTGCAGAGATACCCTTAAGGAAGGAATTTGTACTTCCAAAGGGACAATAGCTTCGCATCCATAGACCAAGGAGAATGGTGTGCTATGGGTTGGTCCTCGAACGGTGGTTCGATAGGCCCACAAAGCTTCTAGTAGTTTGTCGCCCCAATCTCTTTTGTGACTAGAGACCATTTTCTTGAGAATTTTGCAGAGTGTCTTGTTGAAGGCTTCTGCTAGTCCGTTCGCCGCTGGATTATATGGAGTCGAAGGACAACTTTGGATTTTGTACTTGTCGCAAAACCTGTAGAATCTGTAATCCCGGAATTGTGGTCCGTTATCATGGACGAATCTTTTAGATATGCCGAAGCGACAAATAATGGTTGTGCGCAAGAAATGAAGGACTGATGAAGTCTTCATTTCGCTGAGTGCAAATGCTTCGACCACTTGGAGAAATAATCCGTAGCTACGAATATGAAGCGATGACCTTTGCTTGATGGGGGAGAAATAGGACCTATGATGTCCATACCCCAGGCTTCGAAAGGCCATGAGATTGCTGTTGGATGTAGCCATTCTGGAGGCATGTGGACACAATCTCCGTGAATCTGGCATTTTTGGTAGTGCTTGGCAAATTCCATTGCATCAGCTACCATGGTAGGCCAATAATAACCTAGCCTTTTTATCTGGTTGTAGAGCTTAGGGCTAGCCTGATGGGCACCACAAAGACCAGCATGAACTTCGTTGAGAGTTTCCTCAGCCTCTTGTTGTGACAAGCAGCGTGGGAGTACTCCGTTGAAGGATTTTCTGTAAAGTGCTTTTGAAGGTATATCCAAATGAAAGTTCGGGGCTCGTCTTTGGATGCTTACCCGCTCTTTTGGATCTTCAGGTAGGATTCCGAACATGATATAATCAATGAACGGATCTCTCCAGTCGCCAATCGGAGGTTTGAGGATGGACATCCGACTTCCAACCACTTGGTGGCATTCAGCAACTGCTTGGTGTGTGTTGAGAGGAGGGAGAATCCTTCTTTGACAGACTGTGACTTGCATGTTTTCCCCTTCTTCGATTGCCATGGATGCGGCGAGTCCGGCCAGGGCATCTGCACGGATATTTTCACCTCTGAGGATGTGGGGGATATGACAGATGTTGAATTTTTGTCGAAGCAACTGCGCCTTGTTATAGTAAGGTAGCAAATCAGGCTTCCTGACTTCATATTTCTGATTCATCGGGTTGACGATCAGTTGAGAGTCCCCAAAAGCTTCCAACATGGTGATGCCGGATTCGAGGGAAGTTCCAATCCTACAATCAGGGCTTGGTACTCAGCTACACTGTTTGAACATGGTTCCAGTAGCGAGAAGGCGTCTGGAATCCTGTATTTGTCGGGACTGACAAAGAAGATGCCAATTCCGATATTTGCTTTCCCTTTTCATTTGTTCTGGTTGCACCAGGAAGCTTTTGATAAGGAAGTTTCCACATTGTAGACAAATTCGTCTGGGAGATCATCCAAGAGTGGAGAATCTTTAGGCAATGGATGCTCTGCGAGGAAGTCTGCTAGAGCTTGGCCTTTGATTGCTTTTTGTGGTACATACTTAATATCAAACTGTGATAGAAGAATGGACCATTTTACCAGTCGGGCATTGAGAGAACCTGCTTTTGTGATAAGGACCTTTAGGAGGTTGATCCTCAAAATCAGGTAGACTGTGTTCGACAGCAGATAGTGACGCAACTTTTGTACGGTGAACATTACTGCAAGGCATTCTTTTTCGACTGGGGAGTAGCGATGCTCTGCACCTACCATCATGCGGCTAAGGTAATATAGAGCAGCTTCTTTTCCGTCGTCGTTTTCTTGTGCGAGCAGAGCACCCAAAGAGTGGTCGAGAGCTCTTGTGTACAAGATAAATGGTTTTCCAGTTGTGGGGGCAGCCAGCACTGGAGGTTTGGTGAGGTATGCTTTGATGTCTTGAAATGCATTTTCACATTCAGCATCCCAGACAAAGTCCACGCCTTTCTTCATTAAGCGAGAAAATGGACGGCATTTCCTTGATAGATTGGAGATGAACCGTCGAATGTAGGCCAGCCTTCCTTGAAGCCCTTTTAATTCTCTTAGGGTTCTGGGAGATGGCATTTCCAGGATAGCCTTGACTTTGGTGGGGTCAAGTTCTATTCCAACTTTCCGTACTATGAATCCGAGAAACTTACCCGATGAGACACCGAAGAAGCACTTTAGTGGATTCATCCGCAATTTGTGTTTGCGAAGTTGGAGGAAGACTTCTCGAAGATCATTGAGATGGTCTTCTTTTCTTCTGCTTTTTATGGCGAGGTCGTCAACATAGCATTCGACTGTCTTGTCCTGCATATCTTGGAATATTTTCATCATAGCCCTCTGATATGTTGCACCTGCATTTTTCAGACCAAACGGCATAACAGTGTAGCAATACACGCCGAATGGTGTCCGAAATGATGTATGCCTTTCATCTTCAGGATGCATCTTTATCTGATTGTAGCCAGAGAATCCATCCATGAATGTCATTCGCTCGAACCCATAGGTATTGTCAATCATCACCTCTGGTATGGGGACCGGGAATTCATCTTTAGGACATGCATTATTCAGGTCTCTGTAGTCGATACAGACCCTTATCTGCCCATTTTTCTTTGTCACGGGGATGATGTTGGCCAACCATTCAGGATGTTGTTCCTCGCGGATGAAGCCAACGTTTTTGAGTTTCTGAATTTCTTGTTCAATTTTGTCCATCACGTCGGGACGGAATCTCCTTTGGCCTTGTTTGATAGGCTTGATTTCTTTTTGCAAGTTGAGCTTGTGGACTGCTACTTTGGGATCCAGGCCAGGCATTTCGGCATAAGACCATGCAAAGCAATCAACGAATTCGCGAAGAAAAGAGATATACTCGGGTAACTCATCATCCTTTATATTCTTGCTTATGAATACAGGACGTGGGTTATTAGATGTTCCCAAGTCTATCTTTTGGACAGGATCTTCTGTCGGAAGGTTTGAAGGTGGTTCCTCCACAATGTTTTCAGAGGCTTCCAACTCAACAAGACCTTCTGGAGTGCCAGAGGCATTTTCAGACTGGGGCTCTGTTTCTGTCCATGAATCTTCTTGATCAGTATCCTTCTCAAGGCTTGCAATGAGATGGTCCCAATCATTTGCTGGAATTGGGTTGAAGTAAGGTACTTCTTTTAGAGACGATGGTTCTTCTGAGTCAGAAAACCGCTCGTCTGTATCATCAGGCAATTCCTCTTTATTATCAGAGAAATTATACCAATTGGAGGAGCTTTCAGGATTTTTGACGAGTAACTCCTCAAAGTGATATCCAGGGATATTGATGTCTTCATGAGATGTTGAGGCTTGGTCGGTAAAGCGACTTTGTAGCCATGGTGTCAACTGTCTCATAGGAGCGGTAGGATCATACCCCAACCCATATGAAGACTTGCCCTTTTGAAAGTGGATTCTCCAATCCTCTGGTTGACTTTTGATCAGGGTGGGTTCCAATGGTGTGAGAATACTACGGCCACCTCCCAAACCAGTCGGATTTTGAGCGTCGTAGCCCATTTTCTTCATGATAGCTTGTGCCATTGGACTATACAGGGATAGCTGGGGCATACCTTCGTTTTGGAAAGGTTCAAGAAGAGAGTTCAGTGGAGATGCTCCCGATCTGTGGAAGAAGATTGTTTTTTCTTCTGGCGAAGTTGCCGGAATCACAAAGGAAGCAGACGTAGGGTCTTCTATGTCTGTAAATGTCTCCAATGGAGTGAGAGTGAGGTGATCTTGCTGAGTATCAGCTTGGCTTGATGCTGTGTCATCTTCTGGCTCTGACTCTGAGTCTGTGTCATGCATAATAGACACAAAGGAGAAAGTGAACTTGCCCCCAGGCTTTTGTTTTGTCTTCTTTGCTTTGGTAGTGATTACCAAAGGCTTTGGAGATTTGAAGGAGACGATGAAGGGAGCTTGGCTGCTTACTTCGAGTTTGGTGGAGGATTTGTTTACCTCCGATGATTGTTGAGGAGCCTTGCCTTTATCTTTCTGGAGAGTGTCGGCAAGGTGAATTATTTTTTCCTCCTGTTCTTCTTTTCCATCTTTGTACATTTGAGCATCTGCAAAATGGACATCCTTGCTTTTGAAGGGTTTTTTGTCTGCGAATACTCGATGTAACAAGCCATCGTCGCCAACGAACTTGATGCACTGATGTAGAGATGAAGGGACGACACCATTCTCATGTATCCAGGGGCGTCCAAGGAGTATATTGTAACATGAAGGGGTCCTTATTGCATACACGGTGACTTCAGAAATAAGATCACCGATTTACAATTTGAACCTGATTTTGCCGATAGGCCTTTGAGCGCTCCCGTCATATCTGAAGATGGATACGGATGTGTGACTCAGTTTGCTAGGTGGGATGCCCAGCTCTTCGAGTACCGAAGTAGAGATGAGGTTGAGTGCAGAACCTGGATCGATCTGAACTCTGTGTACTGGCATTTCTTTGACGTACCCCGTAAAGTACAAGGGACGGTTGTGCTTTATTTCACCTAGGAGGAGGTCATCCTTGTCGAAGGCAATTGTTGCACTTGCTGCTTTTTGTACCGAGAGGTATTCATTGCTTGATCCCTCAATTTTCTTCTTTTCTCCCTTTGAGGGAGTATTTGATTTTTTGACCCTATAGTCCATTTCAATTTGTAGGACTTGTGGGGCATGTATGTCGACATCCGCATTCAGCCTTTGTAATTCTGAAATGAGACTATCACGAGTTTGTGGAGACATTCGTAATAAGTCAAGGATGTGCAGACGTGCAGGTATGTGTTTGAAGTGCTCAATCAAGTCGTACTTGAAAGCCTCCTTCGGGCCTGCATTTTCATTATTATTGTCACTTGGGGCACTTACATCTTGCTTTCCCGAAGGATTTACATAAGAAGAAGAGGGTTGATTGTAATTTTTGTGGTAATCCCGGCCAAAACGGGTACCTCTACCAACTTCAAGAGCCTCTAGAGAAGGGTCTTCTTTTGGAAGATCGTTCTCAGGATCAAGAGGTTGATCCTTTCTGAGGACGTCTCTATAACAACATTGGCGTCTTCAGTGATTGTGTTGCACGGAGCAATTTCCGGGAACAAGTCCTGAACAGCAGCCAGCAACTTTTCTTTATTAGCCCAGACATCGCCCGTGTGATAGGGTATCTGGGACCAGTTGACTGAGTTTTCATTGAAAAAGATTTCATTGGCAGAAGTTTCTTCAAGATGATCAATCGGGAGAGGCTTGAGTTTCGATGTCACAGCTTCAGGAGACGAGGGCTGAGAGGATGTTATCTCAGTGGAAGTCACCTGAGAGGATGTAGCTCCGGAAGATACGCTACCGGTTGGGGAGCATGTGTCTTCAGAGGCACTGTCGTCCTAAGCTATTGCATTGCAGGTTATCCTGACAGGAGATGCCCCCAGTGTAGACTGTTGGGAATTGGACTCATCCTCGAATGTGAGAGGATCATCGATCCAACTGTTTTCTCCATTTTCAGGAGTTAAGGGAGAAAGTTCCCGCTGATTTTCAGGGACTTCCGATTCTGGGTCATGACAAAGATTGATACGATCCTGCTCCTGCTCTATGGCAAGATGTTGCAAGATTCTTGCATATTCTTCAAGATCAGGCGTGGGAGCCAAATCTTCTTCGTCATTTGCTCCTTCTGGTTCGCCCATGTTGGGTTCCACTGAAGCATTTGCTGGTGCTAGATTGACAGCATTTTCTTGAACAGGGTCCTGGTCTTCTTCATCATCAGACCAAGATCCTTGTGGCTGTAATGGGTTATACCAGATTACTGGCATAAGATGAGACTCGGGAATCCATTCCTCCTCGGAGAGGTATTCTCCTATTTCAAGGGATTCTTCCTACTCATCTATATCACTGGCAGTATCACCGGACTCGTATCCATTCATGGAGAATCCAACTACCGAGTTGCAAGAGCATGATGCCCCCTGCACATTTTCATTTTTGTATAGAGGTGGCATGAAATCATCAAGAGTGAATTTTCTTACCGCCTTGGACGTTTTGGGAAGAGATTCTTCCGTCGTCCCTAGTGAAGCAGTGGAAGAAGTTTATGCTTTTTCAAGGACTTCTTGCTTTAGTTGAGACTTCTGCTGCTGTTTGAACTTACGGAGTTGTCTCTTGGCTTGCCTTCGCTGCTGAGCGATCGGCTTTGTTTTGACGATCTCCCAATTTTCATCATCTAGGAGATCAGGATGCAACCATATAGGTTGTCCATCTGATGTTGGATAGGGAACCAATTCTTGGGACGCTTGAGCCATTTTTATCACCTTGAATGAAGTAGTGACCTTCGGTGACTTTGAAGTTTGCCGACATGACACCATGTTGACAGAGGCGGGGCCATAGTTTTTATCAAAGGTTATGACTCCGTTTTTCCACATCTCATTGATCTTCTCTCTCACAACGAAGCATTGATTGAGAGGATGTGAGATCATCTGATGGTATGGACAGTATTGGGGATCATTGGTTTTGCCAACATCTCACGGTCGTTTGGGCTCTGGCAAAATGAGTTTGCCATTTGCTAGGAAAGCCTCAAAGATTTCTTCAACATCTTCATCGAATGGATATTTCTTTTCTAGACGTTCTTTGAAGGCATCAGAGAGTTCAGGTCTTTTACCTGCAGTTTTGTTTTCAGGTTTCTTTGGCTGCTGAGGAGCTAACTTCGTCTACACATTGAGAACCTCCTTTTTCTTTTGTTTTGAGGTTGTATCAGCAGTCGGCTCTTTCTTTGATGATTTTTTACTGTTGAGGTCTTTGATCACCATTTCAGCTTCCATGCAAGCTTCGAGAAGTTCTCCCAGGTTCTTTGATTTGTTGCCGATGATCATGGAGCGAATTTTTGCTCTCATATTATTACGGCAGATGTCGACTAGCTACGCTTGTGGCAGTACATCTGAGCATTTGAACCCCATTGCCTTCCACTTGCGAATGAAGTCGTATGTTGACTCATTCTCTCCTTGTTTTAAGCTGCAGAGTTGAGCCATAGTAACAGGATGATCCTCACCTTGGAAGTGGGTCAGGAAGCGTGTCTCTAGCATAGCCCAGTTCTGGATGGAGTTCTCCGGCAGAGTGGAGTACCAATCAAAGGCTGTACCTTTTAGGGTACTTGCAAAGAGGCGAATCTTGAGGGCATCTTGATCCGCAATAGCTCCCGTCAGGATCTTGAAATGGATGACATGCTGTCTGGCTGAACCTTTCCCAGTATATGTCTGGAGAGTAGGTTGTTTGAATTTTGCAGGGAACGGAATCGAGTCCATCCATAAAGGGTAGGGTGGCTTGATCCCATGTTCCTTCAATGTATCCTCTTCTTTTGCTTTCGCGAGGATATCGTCCACGTCCTTTTTGGTAAGGGCGCGTGACTCATTATTTTCTACATTGCCCTCATCATCTTCATGATTCGGAGGAGTTTGGTTGTTAGGTGGTGCACGCTGTAGAGTGAGAATAAGGTTTTCCATTAGAGCCTCAATTCTTTGTTGTCCTTGCTCCAACTGCTGGATGCGTGTGGTTACGTCATCATGCGGTGGAGGCTGCTCAGAACTTGTAGCCAAGACGTTCATCCCTCGGGATTTGAACGAAGAAATCGTCCTGGTGACTGAGCTGGGGCTCATTCTTCTGGATGAAGAATCTGAGGAGTGGTTACTCCGGTGTCCTTGGCTTGGAGGAGTGGAGGATTCTTCTAGATGTGTTCGTGTCCGGGAGACGCTGCGAGTCACCGGACGTCTAACACTGATTTTCGTTGCTGACTTCTAGCGTTTTCTGGTTTTGCCAACCATATGAACAGCAACGAATTGGTCGGGTCTTTCTTTTTCGACCCATTTATTTGAGACATGGAGGTTAGAACACTGGGTTCTTTGTTTCTCAAGTCCCTTTTGTCGATATGCCGCTCGGCAACGCATACGACGAGCAATTTGAGCTTCAGTCAGCTCTGGCTGGGCTCTGGCGATGAAGGATGTAGTCCCTCGTGCGTAGCAGCCGAGTTTGTCTTTTTTGAAGCTGGGCAAGGACAGGATCTGGACGCGGTCCTTTGTCTGTTGCAGTGAAGACTTGAATTTTGCGAGCTCGGCCCCTGTTGAGATGAAGGGTCGACTCACGGGAGTGCAGGCTTCAGCATATTTTTGCGGAGGCCTAACGATGCAAGATTTAATTTTTGGCTTGTAGGAGCAAGCCGGCTCATGATGATTTTGTTTGTTTTTTGGGTGGAGGGTAGGTTTCTCCTCTTTCATGTAAGAGAGAGGGTAGAACCGATTCTCCTTGAGAGGGGCCAGGTATGTAGGCTTTGCAGATGTTCGGGACCTCCGTTGCTTTGGTGAAGATCTTGGTGACCAGGTTTTGGGGTAAACCTGGTTTCTTGTGGGTTGAAGCTTTGTGGGAACACCACGGACTTCAGGCTTCTTGGTGTTCGCCCTTGGTGCCATTTTAGTGACACGTTGCGGGGCGGTTTTCTGCTTCTTGGCAGGTACAGTGTCTTTTGCGGGAAGTGGGAATGGTCCCAGCGATCCGAAGACGATGGTCCGGGGAGTTGAAGTTGACCTGGTGTTTGGAGAGTTGTCGAGGGAGATGACGCTTTAGCAACTGGTAGGGCGCTTATGCTTGTTTTGTTTATCTCGAAGCGTAAGCAGGTACTTGTTTTCATCGAAAGTGATGGTCAATGAAGCTGCCATTGTTAGTTTTGGAAAACTTCTGAAACAAGACCAAATCCATTAGTAATCACAAGAATATGGTGATCATAAATGGAGAACCACTATGTTTTTGGCTTTTCAAATCACTTGAGGGGACATGGCCCAGCCCAAGGACGATGAAGAAGGCAAAAAGCCATAGGGGATACAATTGTTCTAAAATGCAAGTATGGTAGGCTCAGAGCGAGCGTTCCAGTGACTGCTAGAAGCAATTGTAGACCTTAATTCAAATTACCGAGAAGCAAGGCTCACTTGAGGTAAAATGATATAAGGTTGGAGATACAAATGTGTCGGTCGAGAATACAGTAGACCTGAAAGGGCGTACTAGCACCGCTAGGCACAAATGTTGCAAATCGCATCCTTGGAAAGGACACGAGATGGGATTTTTTGAAAGGTCAAATTTGGATTTATAAAGGAGAGCAACTGGTATTCCAATCCGAACCACAACTCAACATTTCTGCGAGCATTAAATCCGAAAAGGAAGGAAACAAGAATTTCTCGGATGTGAACCCAGATGTGACAGAAGTTTTTTTTTTTGAAAGGTCAAGATTGAATTCATCAAAGAGAGCAAATGGTGTTCCGTTTCGAACAAAAGCTCAACATTTCTGCGAGCGCTAAATCCGAAAAGGAGGGAACCAAGATTTCTCAACTCTGAACTCAAAAGTGACGGAAGTTTTTTTTGAAAGGTCAAGATTGAATTCATCGAAGAGAGCAAATGGTGTTTCGTTTCGAACAAAGGCTCAACATTTCTGCGAGCGCTAAATCCGAAAGGGAGGGAACCAAGATTTCTCAACTCTGAATTCAAAAGTGACAGAAGTTTTTTTTTTTTTTTAAAGATTTTTTTTAGAGGATTTTTTTTAAAGGTGCACATAGATTTCCAATTCGATCTTATGAAACCTTAGTAGATAGATCAGCCCCCCAGGTAAGGATAGGATTACTTAATGAACCCGTTTGGAGGACCCTTGCCTCGAACAGTCTAGCTGTCTCCACACTCTGGACAAGGCTTTTCTTAAATCCACTTTGGTCAAAGAACGCAACTGGTGGAACCTTAGTGTTTTTTTTTTTAAACTCTTTTTTGAAAGGTTTTTTAATAAACTCATCAAAGAGAACAAATGGTGTTCCAATCCGAACAAAGGCTCAACATTTCTGCGAGCGCTAAATCCGAAAGGGAAGGAACCAAGGTTTCTCAAATTTGAATGCAAAAGAGAGAAAACTAATTTTCTTTTGAAATTATAATTTTTTTTTAAAATCCCAATTGGACTCATCAAAGAGAAAAGATGGCCCAATCCCCGATATGAACGATAGCTGTGAACATTTCTGTGAGCTATCAAGTTCAAAGAGGAGAGGATCAAAATTTCTCAAATTTGAGTCTTGAGAAAGAGAGATCATTTTTTTTTAAAGAATTTGAAATGAAGGTGTTTGTTTTTTTTTGAAATCCCAATTGGACTCATCAAAGAGAAAAGATGGCCCAATCCCCGATATGAACGATAACTGCAAACATTTCTGTGAGCTATCAAGTTCGAAGAGGGAAGGATCAAAATTTCTCAAAGTAGAGTTTTTAAGAAAAAGAGATCAGATTTGTTTTTTTTTTTTTGAAGTGAGAAAGAACAATTGAAATCCCATCTCATGTTTTTTTTTAGATGCAAGATGAAACATGGGCCACCAACTAGAAAGGAGCCAAGTGATCAAAGCATCACGTTCTCAAGTCAACGTGTCCCACCGGGTGTGCCAACTTGATGGACCCGAAAAGGGAATCTTCCGTCCTCTCTCCGCACCTTGGGGGCTGACCTGGGTCTCGGTGGAGGAGGGAAAATCTCGGGCATCAACATTTTTTGTACGGGTATGCCAGATTTACTTTCTACTTGGAATTTGGAATGGTGATAATCCGGAGATTCAGCTTCACAAGCGGAAAGGAAATCAATCCTTTTTTCTAACTCTTCAAATTGCATTAATATTAAAAAAAGAGACAATTTTGTTTTTTTTAGAATGCCGTAGGAGGCGTTTTTGTTTGTTTGCCGTAAAAGGCGATTTTACAAAACTCATCAAATGTAAAAGACAAGAATTGTGATTTCTTTTTGTCTCTTTAGGAAATACAAACTACAATAGAAAAGTAAGAAAAGGGATCTAACTTCTCAAGAGATTGTGGGGACACGTTGAGATCGACGGTCGCAAGTCATGTGTGGGCTTCGCCATCGTCCTTCAAATGAGAACATGTGATGCTTTGATTCTTTGGCTTGGCTCCTAACCTCGGTTTTTTAAAGGACAAGGACCAAGAGGAGGTCCTATATCCAATGAAAAACCAAGTAAACGGGCTAAAAAGCTGCGTTGAGGCCATGTTGGAGAAGGAGGAGACCTTGGGGGGGTGGCCCCCCAAGGGACGTTGATCACCTTGTGGTGCTTCCGGGAGCAAAGTAGCAGAACTTCGTCTCTCTCTTGGATTTTCTGGATTTTCAAAGCTTGCACTTGGGATCTATTTTCGTCATTGCTTTCTTCTTGGAATGGACCTCCTTTTATAGGCTTTTGGTAGCCATGAGGTGTTTATTGGCATTGATGGCCATGATGAAAGAATTGATGAGGAGTTACAAATTGATTTTGTAACTCCTTTTTCATGGCTTGTGATTGGCCGATGAAGGTAGTGGGCTTTTAATTGCCTTTATGCTTCATGATGATGGGAGTTTCATGGGTTTAATGCCATGATTACATGGATTTGTAACTCCCAAATGCTTGAATCTGATTGGGCCGTCCAAAATAATGAGTTAACGACCGCATTAAGTTGTCATAAACGGGTCAATTAACGTCATTAAGTGGTTGCCCAGGCATGTGAAGAGTCGCGGGCCGCGCTGCGCCTTTTGAGATTTTTCTTGCGATCATCACGGGTGGATCCACGCATTCTTTGATGTCGGATTGCGATGCAATTTCAGACATTAGTTGATGTTGGTGGGCCGGTGACATCTGTCTTGTCGATTTCACGATCGGTCGGACAGAAAGTGCACTTTCTTGGTCAGCCGGTTGGCGATCTTGAGGCGATCAGTGATGATTTCATGCGTTTGACGGCGGATCCGAGATGTCGACGAAGATCAGTGGTTTTCAAGCACCAAACATTGGATTTTCAGAAAATTACAGAGGCCGGAACACCCGAAATGCGAAAGCCATCGAAAAACGGACGTTTTGGTGCAAAATCCGGCGACCCGGATTTGCAGGGTCGCCGGCGACCTTAAGGTTTTTTGCCCTTTGGTCGCCAAGCTCCGTTTTCAGCCAATTTTGCGTCTTTTTCGTTCCTTTTTTCTTCTGTATTTTTCTTGACATTTTTCCTCAATTATTGACTTCATTTTCTTGGAGAAAACTTGACGAGAACCCGCACGAAATTGGAGCACAGAGTTTCCCATTTTTCGGGAAAGCCGAAGACTTTGTAACCGATTTTCCGTCAAGAGTCGAAACTAGGTCAAACGATTTCGGAATGACCTGAAAATTGAGGTGAAGCTTCTTGAGCAGTGGATAGGATCAACCATGGGCTTTTATTTGAGTTTTGAAGCCGTTTTGGGTCCCATCGATATTTCACTTGATTTTGCTGCGGGGAAAATGCCGAGCTTTGATATGTGGTCAAACGATGTCTGATTGACCTGAAATTTGACGGGGGGCCTATTGGAGTCATTTTGAGACGTTCCATGGGCTCCGTTTTGGATGTCATGGTCCCGGGTTGCTCCGCCGCCGGTAGGCTTGATTTTCTCTCGGAGCATCGAAACCTGGTCAAACGTTGTCGGAATGACCTGAAATTCGACGTGCAGCCTTTTGGAAGCATGTTGAAGCCACTCATGTACTTTGTTTGATGAGTAATGGCTTCGGTGGTTCCCGCCGCCGGGAGGCTTGATTTTCCTGCTCGAGCATTGATGGAGGGTCAAACGTTGTCGGTTTGACTTGAAATTTGGCGTGGAGCCCTTTGAAGACATTCTGGAGTCATCTATAGGCTCTGATCGAAGTTTTGGTGTCTTCGATGATGTCGCCGCCAGGAGCGCTTGTTTAGCTATCGGAGGAGTGAAGTTGGGCCACATGATGTCGGAATGGCCCGAAACCTTAGGTGTACCCCTTTTTTGGCTGCCTTGAAGGATCCTTCAGTTTCTGTTTGATTCTGAGAAAATCTGATGCTTGAAGTAGCCTTGCCTATTTTTAGCAGGATGCAGCTTCACGAGGCTTCTTGATGTTGAGGAGACATAGTGACTTTTTTGGTGTCAACAGTCGGAGAACAGTGTTACAGCCGTTAATACAACTGGCGATCGTGATCCGTCGATTTTGAGGGTAGTCGGAATCCTCATTTTCGATGTAAAATTTAAATAGCATATATAGATGAATGGAGATTTCCCAAGCCATGGGGGCCCGGGGGGGTCGAAATTCACATCTGACACCGGGCAGTACGAAGAACTTGAAGGGCAAATTTTGGTAGAACAACATGAAGAGAGAAATTACAGCATTCGTCTCCCGATGTATGACTTGTCAGTTGATAAAAGCAGAGCATCAAAAGCCTCCAGGGTTGTTGCAACCGTTAAAGATCCCGGAATGGAAATGGGAGAAACATTACCATGGTTTTTATTTTGGGACTACCAAGGACCAGCAGAGGCAAGAATGCAATATGGGTCATTATAGTCCGACTCACCAAGTCAACTCATTTCATTCCCATGAGGACTGAAAAGAAGATGCATATGTTACCTTTGACAGAGTTGTTTGTTAACGAGATCGTCAGTCGACATGGACAGCCAGTTTCTAGCACATCCGACAGAGTCAACAGATTCGTCTCAAGATTTTGGAAGACATTGCATGAATCCATGGGTACGAAGTTACAGTTCAGCACGGCTTATCACCCTCAAACAGATGGCTAGTCAAAGACAACAATTCAGACCCTTAAGGACATGCTCCGTGCTTGTGTGTTAGACTTCAAGACTCAATGGGATGAGACCCTACCGTTGTGTGAGTTCTCTTACAACAACAGCTACCATTCGAGCATTGGAATGGCACCCTTCGAGGCTTTGTATGGCAGAAGGTGTAGAACACCTGTGTGTTGGGAAGAAGTTGGCGTTTGCATTTTCCATGGACTAGCCATAGTGAGTGAGACTAGTTATAAAGTCAAGTTGATTCAAGAACGTCTGAAAGTAGCCCAGAGTAAATAGAAAAGCTATGCAGACTCGCATAGAAGGGATTTACAGTTCAAAAAAGGAGACAATGTTTTCTTGAAGGTATCACCTACTAGAGGAACATTGAGATTTGGGCAAAAAGGCAAACTATCCAGGAGATACATTGGGCCTTATGACATTGTGAGCAAGATTGGTGACGTGGCTTACATATTAGACTTACCACCTGAGCTATCTTTCGTACACAACGTCTTCCATGTGTCAATGTTGAAGAGGTACGCCCCCGATCCATCGCATGTACTCCGTCATAAGCCCTTGGAGATTCGAGAGGATGCTATATATGTTGAGAAGCCGATCCAGATCATTGATACAAAGGAACAAGAGTTGAGGACACGGACTATTCACTGGGTGAAAGCGCTTTGGGAAAATCATGGACAGAAGAAGCAACATGGGAACTACGAGATCAAGTTCAGAAGAAGTATCCACATCTACTACCTGAGGTGAGTTGTATATTTCATCTGAAGGACCAAATGCCCTAAGGGGTGGGGATGTAAGACCTCGACCCAAGTGACATCGATTAGTACTAATTAAGCAGTGTGTTAGTTCTAAGTGTGATTAGTAGATTTTGATTAAGTTGGGAATAGAATAGCTTTTGATATAGTTTTGGGGAATTTTGAGTGCCTTTATGATCAATGGGACCCTTTGGGGGTTCCGTTAGTGACTTTGAGTGTACTTTGGGGATTATTCGAGATTCCAATAATTAGTGTTTTAACCCCGTTTAGATTATCTCGTTAATTCCTTCAACTTTCGTGTTGATCCCGTCCCCATTCGAAACCCCGAAACCCAACCTTCCTAACATCAGGGGCAAAACAGTCTTTTTACACCATATCTGTACACAAAAATCAATATCCCTGAAACCCTCAAAATATATACTTTTTAGAAACTAGATATTTCAGCGATCGTTTTTCCCTTCTTCGTCGAACTCATCCGAAGTCCCGAAAGCTATGATTTCAGCCCCATAAGCCTTGCTAGTGGTGGAACCCACCCTTAAATTACTATAAAAGAGAAACCCATCTTCCTTATCTTCTTTCTTGGCTCATACCATGAGAGTAGTGGCTGTGAAACCCTAGTGTGTTCTTCATCTTCTCCTTCTAGCTTTTCCACCGCAATCACTACCAACCTTGCACCAACAACAAAAATGGAAGTTGTCATCCTTTTCATCTCCTTGAGAGCTCTTCATTGATAGCATTTGTGGAGGAATTCATCCATCTCAAGATCCTTTTGAAGCTCATCTTACCTACTTGAAAAACTTCTTTATAAGCTTCCACTTCAATCTTCTAAATCTGTTTTATCTTTCACTTAGGGGTGCTCCATCCCCATTGTTTCAAGCTTCTTCTTCTTCTTCCTCATTCCTTGTTTTGACTCTTTTAGGTTTTGTTTTGGGGGTGTCAAGATCAAAATTCGAATGGGTTCCTGGTCCTGGTTAGAGACCACTGTGTTCGTGCCGGCGGTCCAACAAAGAGGCGAAGTAGTGGTATCTTTCTTTCCATTACGAACGACACGCTTCGCCTGCTCCCTCCCCGTGTCCATTAGCGCTCCTGTCCAGAGCGAAGAGAAGGCGAAAAGGCACCGCCAAAGCAGCATGAGCAGGCTTCTATTTCTACGCAACAATAGAGCAGGGTAGCATTTTGTGCCCACATGTTTGAATTTTATGGTAAAGAGCTCCCTTGTTATACGGGATCCGACGCATCCAGCAAAGCGAAGCAGCGTTCCATTCTTTTCGGCGGCATCCTTCCGCATTGGCGTTGAGTGGAGTGCCACAAACCCATTCATCATTTTTGATCTACATAAGCCAAAGCCCATAGCACTGGTGACGTCTCCGGCATAAATGCGAGGATGGTTTTTGTGTAGCTTGGAGTCTTGGCTTGGAAGAGTGATTAGAACTTGATTTGCTTGATTAGAGACCCAAGGCAAGTGGATGAATGGATAAGTTTTGAACATTTACATGTTTCATGAAAATCTCTTGTTTTGCACTAATTGTTCTTAATGATTTTTACATGTGTTTTCATAGTCTTCCTTGCCTTGATTTCTATTACTTTTGAAATGCCTGTTGATGAGTTGATTTCTCTAGTATACATCTTGAAATACGTATCCACTATGTTGTCAAAGTGTAGATGAATCATATGGATGGTGGTTTTCTCTTTCTTTGGTGATTGAATATGAATGAATGGAGAAGTTTATTTGGATGTGATGGGAAGTAGAGAAGAATGTTGTGGTGTTTGAAAGAAATTTGATGGTTGTTATTGGGAGGCAAGGAGGCCTTTATTGTAGGAAATATGATTTGGAGAAGGCCAAATGACCATTTTCAGGTAGCAGAAATGACTGCTCGCTCTAGCGTACATCAGGATGCTCGAGCGTGCAGCCATTCTGGCTACAGCTCGGGCAATAGAAATGACTACCTGTTCGAGCGGATGTCAGGCCGCTTGAGCGCGCAGACCGTCCGCTCAAGCGGACGTTTGGCCGCTCGAGTGCACAGACATTCTGTCTGTTGTGCCAGACAACAGAATGCCTGAGCGGGCCCATATCTGCTCGAGCGCGCAAACATTCTGTTTGTTAACCCTCTTGCGCAGCCCAAGCCCGCTCGAGCGCACTTTGGCTTGCTTAAGCGCACCCCTCCTTTGGGTTTGGACCACTTTTAGAGCTTGGAAAGAGGTTTTGAAGAGAAAGAAGAGGCGATGTACAAAGCCCGTTTGAAAAAGAAACTTCATCACCATGATTCATCAAAGTTTTGAAATTAACGAGGTGTATAAGGAGCCCGGAATGTCTCTAAAACTCAAGAGTACCAAGCTTATACTGAAATTGACATATGGGACACCTATTCACCTTGAACAAATCTTGAATCCCGATACTTGGCCCGGAATTTCGAAAGTTCAAATGTGTTTCATCACTCCCGAAACTTATGATACCTGAATTTGTCATTCCTAAATACACATAATTTGTATTTTAGCATTTTGCTAACCCGGTTATGAATTTCCCGAAATGAAGTGGCATTTGTGCCTTTGAGCACCCCCGTCCCGCCCGTTTATATAATTGCACCTTGTGTATTATTATACGTGTCCCGATTTCTGTTAATTGACCTATGAGTCTGCACCACTAAGCTTGGACAACCTTGTTGGTTTGATCCACCGACTTGGAAGTTGTTAGACCCCATCCCAGACTAGCTCGATTAGTGTTAATTAAGTGAGTATTTTGTTTTAAGAGGTTTTAGTATTCGTGGGATTAGAATAGTTGTTTTAGTCTTGGTATTAGTTTTGGGAATTTTGAGAGCGTTTGTTGAGTCAGACGCGCTCAGGGAGGCCCTGAGTGCACGTGTAAGCATAGGAAGATAATTATAGATTTTTGTTTTGTTAGTGATTTTGATTTATCTTGAGTGGTTTTATTATTTCCTATAATTTTCGTATTTAACCTGTCAGTGTACGAAGCCTAGAAATCTGTGTTTTTGACCAAAAGGGTAGGATTTGTCTTTTACACCCAAATTTGGACATGATTTTCGAAATATCGAAACCATGTCAAAAATGTACTTTTTTGAAACTAGATTTTTCAAGGATCGTTTTGTCCTTCTTCGTCGACCTTGTCTGGGGCCCACAAGATCATGTTTTAGCCATTTAAAGTTTCAAACTCAAAGGGGCCCACACTTAAGTCAATTAAACCCTCTTTCTCCTTTCACTGTCATTCACTCTACTCACTCAAGAGTCTCCAACATGCAGTGTTGGGAGCTTCTTCTTCTTTCTCTATTTTCTCTCCATTTTCTCTTGCTTGGAACTCAACAATTTGAACTTGGATTAAAGTTTGGATCTCACCATCTTCTTCCTCTCCTTCCAAGCTCTCCATTGGATCTATTTGTTGGACATTTTAAGATAGACAAGTTGTTCTTCTTCTTCCTTCCTTCTTGTTTGGCCATTTCTAGGTAAGAGCTTCAACAATCTCTTCAATGGAGTTCTTTATACCTCCTATGGATCTTTTTTTCATGTTTACAAACCCTTTTCCAAAATGGGTTCCTTTGTTTTCAAAATGTAGGGTTTTGAAGTTCATTTTTTTTTTTTGGGGTTTTGTAGATCTTGGTTTCACTCTTGAGTAGAGCCTTTGAAGAAGGTTGGAATCCCTAACGTAAGTAATCTTTTTAGCTTTCTTAATGAATTTTTGAGTTTGGATCTCATTTTGGCACCAATTGTGATTTCTAGGTTGTTCTTGTTTTTTTAGAAATGTGATGTTTTGTTCCGAAAATCTACTTTCAACTTGTGTATGTATGTTTAAGTATGGTTTGAATGCCTTTGTTTAGCTCAAGTTTTGTTTTAGTCGGATTTTTGTTGGTATGGAGTAGAAAGAACCTGAATCTGTAATTGGAATGGTCTTTCCCGAGCTGGCAGTCACCTTGGCGGCTAGCCGAATATTTTCGACGGCTAACCGACCCAACTTCATTTAGAAATCCAGAATGGTGAAAATTTTGGGCAACACTGGCGGCTAGTCGAAAATTTGCTTACGGCTAACTGCCAATGGAACCGCCAGGTCACCGAGACTCGTGGTTAGAATCATAGAGTTTTGTAGCTGACTAGGAGTTGGTTGTCATCTGGCGGCTAACCGCCATGCATCTTCGTGGCTAGCCGACAGGCAACCGAGCATGTTCGGTCACATTTCTAGAATGATGCATTTCTATCTGGGACCCGGCGCTCAGCTGGCGATCAACTTCTGCGGCTAGCCGACCTTCACTTCTGCGGCTAGCCGACAGGTGACCGCTAGCCAACCGAAATTTCAGTTTTAACCATGTTGATGAATTTTTCTTGGGAAATGAAAATCAGAATATGTTTAAGGGCTTTTAGCTTGATATTGTGCATTTGAAACTCGAAATGCCTCTTAGCTTTGGGAGCACTGAATCCATTTCATTTCAACATTTGACTGTCAAATACATGAAGGTCAAATGAAAGGCCTTAACATATACTTGATAACTTATTTTAATTCGCAATCTTGACACGATGAATATCGTTTGCACATGTTTTGATTTACAAGCGTCAGTCACATTTGAACTGTTTCAAGAATCAACAAGGGGATCACTCCTTAAATTCCGTTTTACTATAGCTTATACTAAGTTCTATTAGTCTTGCCTTGCCCAGTTTTGAGAAGTGATTTCCCCTATTTTCGGTCTGTTTTGTATATGTTCGTCTTGTTTTGTGCATTCATGATTTATGATGAACACCACTGAGCTTGAACTGCCCTTTCAGTATGATCCACTGTCTAGGGGTCCTAAACACTTGGACTTTCTGCAGATTCGTTGTATATTATATGTATACATCTTGTTCTGTTCGATAACACTGCCGGTACCCGCCTACCTTTTATGGTATGAGATCCTGTTTTGCTCTGTTTTGTTTTTGTTCTGCTTTCTCTTTTCATTTTTATGATAGAGAAAGGATGGGCTCAGCGTGGGATTACCTATTCATAATATTATAAGTATTCATGTTAGTTTTAATTACACGAAATGCATCTTAATTCTGTAACTGTTTTAAATTTAGCAAGTGATTTTAGTAATGTCTCTTTTACCTTTTATTTACATCAAGCACTTCTCTAAATTGATCTCTTGCTAAACCGTTGTGTTTGACCCTTGTATTTGGTGCTCAGGTACAAGCGCCTTTGCCCTTGAGGAGGAGTGTCAGGAGGAGGCTGTTGAGCCACCCCTAGCTCGTGAGTGGCAAACTAACGACGTCATCTAGACGTCGGGCGGATTTCTGAGACATACATCTTTTTGAGAAGCGATTTGCATTTTTATTATTTTGAGAATGTATTAGCCTTTGTTGGCCTCTTATTTGGGTTGTACTTAACAATACACTTTTGTTAACCTTAAACTTGAAAGTAATGGGAAATTGTCATGTTCATATCTCTCCCTCTGAAATACACGTCTTGATTATTTTAATTATGTAATTGTGGTTTCTATATCGCATGTTTTGGCTTGACGTGATTTGATACACGCTTCCGCAACCATTGTAGTGTAAGTTTGTCCCGTGTCTTCAAGATCCTCACCGCGAGAACCTGTGGGAAATCATGTTTAATGGAAGGACTGCGTCGCAGGGCCCGGGCTCCCGGTCCAAGGTTGCGACAGAAGTCCCCCTCTCGTCCTGCCAGCTACAGTTTGGATCCCGATACTTGGTTTATTACCGTGGTCCCGTCCCAATACCCGGATTGCTACCGTGGCTCCCGATACCCGGCGCGCCATCGTGGTTCCCGATATCTGGCTCGCTACCGCGGTCCCGTCCCGTAGTATTATATGTATATGTATATTTCGTTGAATCTCATCACTTTGTGTGATAGAGATCAATGCCACGATGTGCTTTTTTCACTTAGATGATAGAGGATTTAGCTTTGTGTAGTTTCCATCTTGTTAGTTCTCGATTCCTCGGATACCTTACATATTTTATAATGCATATTTCTTTTTGAATAAATGTTTTACTCCATTCATAGAAATTATTGTTTAAACAGGTTTAAATGATTTCCAAGGTAAATCCACTTATTATTGTATTGCTATATTCTTTCACCCACCTGCCAGACCATTGTGTTTGACCCACTCTTTGGTACTCAGGTCCAGATGCCGGTCACCCCGAGGCGGAGCTTGAGGAGACGGTCAGTGAACCGCATCGCTTACTTGATTAGCAGGCCAATGATGTCGTTTAGACATTCGATGCCTCGAGATACGACACATTTTGGGGTTGTAGATAACTCATTCTTTTGGGAGATTATTTTGGGTTGTACTGGCCTATGTTGGCCTTTATTTTTGGGAATGTTAGTTAAATGATTTTTTGTGTAAACTTTAACTTTACTTTTGGGAAGAGCTAATGGTCATTGCTCACTCTGATATATATATTATGTTTTATATGGATGTGTTATCAGTCTTATTGGTGGAAATGAATTGCAGACTTGATTTGCTACACACTTCCGTACTCAAACAAAAGTTTGTATGTTGATGTGATATCCTCACCACGGACACCTGTGGGAAATCACGTACACGAGTGGCATCATTTCATTGACTCGTGTACGTGTTGGCCAAAATAAGTATATGTATTATGGTACCATCCAAAATTTCAAACCCAGTCCCGATCCCGGATTAGGTCGGTAATCCGATTCGGGGTCGCGACAAGATGCCAATAAAATTTGGACTAATGAGGGCTAAAATATACAATATTTAACACTCATCAAAATCCCATATATATAGACTAAAAGAAAAAAAAAACCAACCAGTTCTTTACCAAAAAAGAAAAAAAAGAAAAAAAAAGTAGCTAAATCTTTTTTTTTTTAAGATAAGTTAGTCTTTCTTTCTTTTTTTTTTTTTCAATAAAACCCAGAAGATAGTTTACAAAATGATAAGTAATCTATAATATACAAAACAAGCATATTAGAAACAACCAATAAATGGGGCATACCCCATCCTCAACCAAAAAAAACCCATAGCCCGGTATCGACCAAAAGGAAAGGTGAAGCCCATGGCCTGGGACCAAGCTTAACATTAAGATGACACTGATGTAAAACATGTTATGATTTGATAGTGGATGTAACACTGATTTAATAAAATATTCCTTGATGGTAGGCCAACATGGGGACTGACTTTTAGTGGTTTAGATTTCAAAAGTGGGTCCCATTGATGGATTTATAAGGATGGGCTAAAGAATATTTGAATTCTACCTTTCAAAAACCTAATACCAGTAGAAAATATATATAGGAGAAAGTAAGAAAGTCCTACCATGTAAGAGAAAGGCGAAAATGACAACGCGTGACTACTAAAGTGATGACTCCTTGAAACCTAGGAATTCAACAAATTGACTTTATCATATTGGGGTGCTCTTCCTTTTTCTTTTTCATTCCATAAACTCTTTCCAATAAACTGGAAACCAAACCATCTCTCCTATCATCCTAGAAGAAGACCACGGGTCCATCACATCCACTCCTGTTAGAAACGAGTAGAAACCAGGAACTCTTGATATTGCCTACAGATCTCTGCGGAAATATGTATAGATAATATGATTAAAAACCATACATGTGAGATCTCGCTGATTTGATCTTGATCTTACAGCAACCCAAAAATGTCAAGATCTTCTACTGTATTCCTATATGCTCGAACTCGCACTAGGGAGTGGGCCTCGACTGTGAATTCTCCTTTGCTATCCAAAACGAGATTTCTCTTGTTTTTCTTATATGTTAACCTAGAGAGCAATAGCGCATATTTATAGGCTACAATAGGGACCTTAAGAAAGAAATAAGGATAGGCTTCTTATGGAAACAGGAAACACTAATTTGAGCCAAATTAGAATCATAGTTCCATAAATTACAATTCAGTCTACTAAAGAATTATAATTGCACTGTTGTCCTTATTCTCAAAATCGTATTTCGAGCTTCTTGTCATTGAATGCTTATTAATCTCCCCACGTTAAGATTTCAGATATCCATCGATTAAATAATTACTGACATCTATATTTAAACGATATCTTTATAATTCATTGAGACCTTACACTTAACTTATTTGATATGTCGGACACAAAGTCCACCTGCAGGGTTTGACATAATCAAAACTTAAAAGCTTCATCAAGGGGATATCATCAATCCCTATTACGGGATGTGGATTCCGTCAATAAACTAATATCGACCGTACACGTAGTGTAGTAATCCAGTTTACTGAGATTGTTGAACCATAAAAGATCTCACTTCTTCAAAAATCAAAATGCCAAACACCAAATGTATGTGTCTATTATTTATGTCGGGATTAAGAGTACAAGCACTCATAATAACCATTTGGATGTTCATCATCTTATATAATCAGTATAAAGACAATTGATGGACCCGCGATTTCCGTCCTCTCCTTCCGCCCCGGGGGCTGTTGGGTTTTGGCGGAGGAGGAAATGCGGGTATCAACATTTTTGTATGGGTATGCCAGATTTTCTATTCTACTAGGAATTTGGAATGGTGATGATCCGGAGATTCACCTTCACAAGTAGAAAGGAAATCAGTCCTTCTTTCTAACTTTTCAAATTGCATAAATATTTAATAAAAGAGACAATTTTTGTTTTGAATGCCGTAAGAGGCAATTTTTGTTTGTTTGCCGTGAAAGGCGGTTTAGTGCCGTGGAAGGCGATTTACAAATCTCATCAAAATGAAAGACAAGAATTGTGACATTTTTTTGTCTCTTTAAAAAAATACAAATTACAATAGAAAATAAAGAAAAGGGATCTAACTTCTCAAGAGATTGTGGGGACACGTTCAGATCGACGGTCACAAGTCATGTATGGACTTCGCCATCGTCCTTCAAATGAGAATGCTTGATGCTTCAATTCTTCGTCTTGGCTCCAACCTCAGTTTTTTAGAGGATAAAAACCAAGGGGAGGACCTATATCCAATGAAAAAATGAGTAAACGGGCTGAAAAGCAGCGTTTAGGCCATGTTGTAGAAGAAGAGGACCTTGGGGGGGGGGGGGGGGGGGGGGCGGTGGCCCCCCAAGGGACTTTAATCACCTTGTAGTGTCTCTTGCAACAAAGTAGTAGGACTTCGTCGGATTTTCTCTGGGATTTTTCCAGACTCCGGATGGGTGTTGGTGTGGATATGCAAAATGCAAGGATTCAAAGTTCCAAGTCGATGCCTCTCTCTTGGAATGGACCTCCTTTTATAGGCTTTTGGTAGCCATGAGGTGGTTTATGGGCATTGATGGCCATGATGAGAGAATTGATGGCATTGATGCTTCATGATGGGAGGAGTTACAAGTTTTTCTTTCTTGATTTTGTAACTTCTTTTTCTTGGTTTGTGATTGGCCGATGGAGAGTGATGGGCATTTAATCGCCTTTAATCTCCATGATGAGGGGAGTTTCATGGTTTTAATGCCATGATTGCTTGGACTTGTAACTCCCATATGCTTGAATCTGATTGGGCGGTCCAAAATAATGAGTTAATGACCGTATTAAGTTGTCATAAAATGGGTCAATTAACGACATTAAGTGGTCGCCGAAGCATGTGAAAAGTCGCGGGCCGCGCCGCGTCTTCTAGAATTCTTCTTGTGATCATCGCAGGTGGATCCACACATTGTTTGATGTCAGATTGCGATGCAATTTCAGACATTGATTGATGTTGGTGGGCCGGTGACATCTATCTTGTCGATTTCTCGATCGGTCGGACAGAAAGTGTACTTTCTTGGTCAACCGGTTGGTGATCTTGGAGCGATCAGTGATGACTTCATGCTCTTGACGGCGGATCCGAGATGTCGGCAGAGATCAGTCATTTTCAAGCATTGAAAATTGGGTTTTCAGAAAATCACAGAGGCAGGAACTCTCGAAACGCAGAAAAGATAGGAAAACGGGCCATCCGGCGGAGATTCCGGCGACCCGGATTTCCAGGGTCACCGGCGACCATGGGACTTTGGCCCCTTTGGTTGCCGAGTAGTTTTTTCGGCCGTTTTTCTTCTTTTTCATTCCTTTTTTCTTCTGTATTTTTCTTGAAATTTTTTCTCAATTATTGACTTGATTTTCTTGGTGAAAACTTGACGAGAAGTCGCACAAAACCAGAGCACAAAGTTTCCTATTTTTCAGAAAAGCCGAAGACTTTGTAGCCGATTTTCCGTCAAGAGTCGAAACTAGGTCAATTGATGTTGGATTGACCTGAAAATTGAGGTGAAGCTTCCTGATCAGTGGATAGGACCAACCATGGGCTTTTATTTGAGTTTTGAAGCCGTTTGGGGTCCCGTCGATGCTTGACTTGATTTTGCTGCGGGGAAGATGCCGAGCTTTGATATATGGTCAACCGATGTCCGATTGACCTGAAATTTGACAAGGAGCCTATTGGAGTCATGTAGAGGTGATCCATTAGCTCCAATTTGGATGTCATGGTCCCGGGGTGCTCCGCCCCCGGTAGGCTTGATTTTCTTTTGGAGCGTCGAAGTCTGGTCAAGCATTATCGGAATGACCTGAAATTCGACGTGCAACCCTTTGGAAGCATGTTGAAGCCACTCATATCCTTTGTTTGATGAGTGATGGCCTTGATGGTTCTCACCGTCGAGATGCTTGATTTTGTTGCTCGAGGGTTGATGGAGGGTCAAACGTTGTCGGTTTGACTTAAAATTTGACAAGGAGCCCTTTGGAGGTATTTTGGGACCATCCTTAGGCTCTGATCAAAGTTTTAATGTCCTTGACACTGTTGCCGCCTGGAGCGCCTGTTTAGCTGTCGGAGGAATGAAGTTAGGCCAGATAATGTCAAAATGGCCCGAAACTTGATGTGTACCCCTCTTTTGGCTGTCTTGAAGGATCTTGCAGTTTTTGTCTGATTCTGACAAGATCTGATGCTTGAAGTAGTTTTGCCTGTTTGTAACAGGATTCAGCTTCATGTGGCTTCTTGATGTTGATGAGACATAGTGACTTTTTTGGTGTCAACAAATGCCCCCTCGAGGTATAGCGACGAGTAGCGTTTTGGAGTCGATGTGCCTCGAAGAGAAACTTGAAAGAGAGCTTCTGACTTGACCAAGAGTCTTGAGCAAAATTTTTTTTTTTTTTTGGAATAGCCTTCTGAGTTTCCAGGGGAATTTTATGGTAGTGAGAGGGATCACGTACCATCTCAAGGCAAAGTTTTGAAAATGACATGGGGGATTTGGATTTTGGGTTTTGGATTTTGGTTTTTGACCTTGTGACCTAACAAGCTGTATGTGGCAAGTTAGGGGGTCAGAGTTTGATTTTTGATTTTGACCTTGTGACCCAAGAAGCTGTATGTGGCAGGTTGGGGGTCCAGATTTGTTTTTTGGTTTTGGTTTTGGTTTGGTTTGGATTTGGTTTTGGACTTGTGACCTAGCAAGCTGTATGTGGCGAGCTAGGGGACCAGGGTTTGGTTTTCTGTGGATTGTCAATTTCAAGATTTTGGCTTAATTCGGTTCATGAGGTTGGATGGTTTGGTTTTTGGAAACTCATGAGGCTTTCTTCTTCTTCTTCTTCTTCTTTTTTGAATGGTCCAATAAACTCAAAAGAGGCATGGGACATTTTATTTTTTTTTTTTTTTGCATGCTCTTGGTAAGAGAAATGTTTTGACTAAAAGCGACTTGTAGTGCCTAGGTGGTCAAACCTAGCTCATATGGGCTAACCCATGTGACCTTAGGCTTTGGAGATGACCGAGATCTCATATGGTGTCATTTTTGTAAAGAATATCTAAAAATATCCTTCCTTAGAGAGAATCTCTCAAGTTTCCTTATTTTTGGGAGAGATTTTCTCAAAATATCTTTCTTTTGGGAAAGTAGCTAAATTTTAGCACTTACCTCCTTTCTTTTCTCCTTGTTTCCTCTTTTGATTTGCTCTCTTCTATAAAAACAAGGGGGGTTGGGTCTTTTGCTCCATTACTTTCTTTTTGCAAGAATCTTCAGGAGTGCTCCAAGATCAAGAACTCCTCTTTGTCTTTAAGAATCTTCAAACTTTTTGTTCTTCTTCTCCATGGCTTCAAGTAAGTTTTCTTCATTCACAAGAAAATTCCATTGTAGAAGTAGGAAAGTTTCTTTCTTTCTTTGCTTTTTTTTTCTTTTTTTTTCCCAAGCACATTTTTTCTTTTTTTTTTTCATGCTTCTTTTTTTTTCTTTTCTTTTATTTTTCTTTCTTTGCTCACGGTTTTTTTTTTCACGGTGCTTTCTCTTTTTTTTTCTTCACCGTTTTTTTCTTTTTCTCTTTTTTTATTCACGGTAATTTTTTCTCTTTTTTTCACCGTTTTTTCTTTTTTTTTCAGCGTTTTTTTTTTCTTGGTTGTACAAACAGGTCCGTACGGACCTGGTTGTATTGCCACGTGGCAGTGGGCCACGGCCTGTGGGCCAATTTTTTTTTTTTTTTTTTTGAAGAGATTTTCTCTCTTTCCTTTTTTTTTTTTCTTTCCCCTTTTTTTCACCATGATAATGAGGTTTGTGAAATTTCAAGATGTTCATGCATTTTTTGTTTGATGCATCAAGATAGAAGGCTAGAGTCTCTAGGTCAAGTCAACATGACTTTTGACTTGGACAAAGTTTGATTGGTTTTGACCAAGTTGGGTTGGAATTGGTCAAACTTTGGTTAAAGTTTTCCTAGCATCTAATGCATGATGACGTTTTTTTCATGCATGATTTTGAGTAAATGGACTTGGAAGCATCATGATGCATATCTGAAAATCTTTTGCAAGTATTGGGATTTGGAGCTCGCAGTAATGTTGAGCCCTTTCTTGGTCTTGCGGGATTTTGAGGAACTTTGCAATCTTTGGATTTTGGAGCTCGCAGCAATGTTGAGCCCTTTTCCAATTTTGCGGAAATTTGATAAGATTGGCTCGATCTCGCAGCAATGTTTGAGTTCAAACTTTCTTTGAGAAATTTCCATTGACTATGGGCTTGCAGCAATGTTGAGCTTATCTTCAGGCTTCCTGTCTTTTTCGGGGTGTTTTCCTTTTCTTCGGAATTGCCTCGGAGCTATGTCAAAATTTTCCTAGAATTCTTTAGCAAAATCCTGTCATTTTGGTGATGATTGATCTTTTCTTTTCCATCCTTTCTCTGCAGGTAGTTCTTCCAGAATGAAAAAGGGTAAGGGGCCTGTTACTGACGCACCTCGTCGGTCAGCTAGATCTTCTAATGCGGCCGTTCAGCAGGCCTAGGAGAAGGTCCAGTTTACTGAAAAGAACTTGGAAGAATGTGACTCCCTCAATCGTGATGAGATGAGACAGCGATTGATCGCTCTCAAAGATGAGGAATTCTACAAGATCGTGGTAAGTAGCCGTCCTTGGGTTACGGACGATCAGAGCATTGTGCCCAAGCCCACCTTCTTCTTCGGTGATGCAGTCCTTGATGACTTGACATACCAAAGGAGATGTTTTCAGTTCTCTTACGCAGCAGATGGTGAGGAGAGAACTATTTCTACCCGGTCGACCTTCGATTACACCATTTCGATCATGAGCCTTTCTCCCACGTGCCCTAAGAGGGAGGATCCTCCGACCTAGGTGAAGAGGACCAGTGTGATCAAGACCGGGGTTTTTGTTGGTGGCCCTTCCGATTTTGCAGAGAAGTCGCCTGTCCGTATGGACATGTTGATGCCAGCCAGTGGCTACCAAGGTTCTGATCATCCGTCGGTTGATTTGAGACCAGTGGGCCTTGGCATTTTCTGTGTGACGGCAGCAATTAGGTGAAGCCTTTTCGACTTCGTGGCCATTTCAGTGCTGACTCAAGTTGGGAATCATGGACTGATCACACCCTGAAGGTTGGTGAGGCCATTCTGCGGGAGGCCAAGATTTTTGACGTTGTACGCGCTTTTCGGCAACCCATAGTTTTCTCTGATGAGGCTTTCATAGCCATGCTGGAGTCATTCCTTCCATAAACCAACACCTTCATTGTTACGAATGGTGAGATTGGTTTTTCTTTGAAGGAACTGAGCGCCATCACCGGGCTGCCTATCCTCGGCAAACTCTATGAGAAGTTCATACCTATCGATAGCGTCCTTGAGGAGCAGTCTGAGGAGTTCAGGCTTTTGTACTTTCAGCTCGTCGCCTTCTATAATTTTTTGAAGGAGAAGGAGGGCCCGAAAGTCAAGTGTAGCAGTTGTAAGAGTTGCAGCTCCAACTTTTTTTTACAGCGGGGTGTCTTCTGATAGCATGGCTCAGGATCCTAGGGCTAAAAACCCAATTTTGAAGAAGATCTCCACTATGCGAGAAGCGTTGAGGAAGTTCTTCGCAAGTACAGATGCCATTTGTCTTGACATTGCATTGCGGAGAAATCTCGCTGTTTACCTCACTTATTGGCTGGGTGAGGTTGTTTTTGCTGGAGGAGATGGAACGCACATCAGGCCGCATTGTATTTTTCCAGCTTGTCAGATGGCATTCGGAGAGCGGCTGGCTTTGGTGCCTTCTCTTTACTCTTACTTGTGTACCAAACTGCAAGCTGCTGCGTTCCTGGTTTGGCTTGGGCTCCCTATGAACAGGGTATTTTCAGCCCACATCTTCTATTCGTGGTATGTATACCACTGTCCTAGCTTCCATCGATTGGGATTGCACAGGACGAATATCCTTTTATGATTCGTTTGGCTAGAGGGATAGCCGTTTTTGAATCTCTTTTGTCTGCCCATTTGAGGATCCGACGGTTCAGGGACGTCGAGATTGGGCAGTCTTCAGCGAAGCCTTCTCCGGGTTTGCGGAAGAAGGCTTTTGATTTTGATGTCTCCTGTGATTCGACCAGGGTAGGGTCGTGAAGACACTATGCTTTAACAAACGTAGATAAGAGATGGCTTTTCAACATACGGGTTGGTACGATGGTGTACCGTAGACATCTTTTCGTCAATATCCAGTCGTATGTCCCTTCGCGTTTTGCATTGCAGCTTGGCTTCTCTCAAGGCGTTATTGGAGCGCCTTCGAGCATGGTGAAGCGTTTTGGAGGTCTGCAGGATAGGAGGAATGCATGGGCTTTTTACAATGCAGAGGACACTACCGCCATGATTTCCTATCCTGAGCTGCCCACTTTCCAAACTGCTGGCTTCACGAAGTGGTTTTTGGAGAGCTTCTTAGTATACCGGGGGCTTTCCAAGAAGGAGCTTGATGTCAAGCAATCTCCTGGGAAGGGTCTTGGCAGATCAGATGGTGTCTGTCGAGAGGAAGTGTTGGCTTTCCTTTCTAGAGAGAGGCACAAGATAGGCTTTCTCAATGAGCAGGACGTCATCAGATCAGGAGTTACACAAGGGATTCCTGGTGAGGTCTTGAAGTAGCTGGAAGAGGAGGAGGCCGAGATCGACGCTTGGATGCAAGCGGAGCGCACAAAGGCTTCCATGGAGCCTACTGAGAAAAGCAGACCATCCAGTGAGGACTCGAGTGAGAGACCTGATGTTGATAGTGGGGCAGGATCTTTGAGTAGATCGTCCCACAGAAGTAAAAGGAAAAGAGGACAACGCCGTAATGTGAAACTACAAGAAAGTCCTCCTGATTTGGAAGTTCCTCTCACCATTACTGAAGAGGTGTTTAAGGATGCTGACGAGCCTCCAGAGAAGAGCCGAGAAGAGGAGACTGCTGGTATGATCCTCCTTCTTTCTTTTGCACTTCTTTTCTTTTATGAGAGAATTTTTTTTTGATCCGCTGCTTTCTTTCTTTCGACAGAGGATGATGATTTGATCATGCCTGAGGTTCCAGCCGATGACGGATCCAGTCGCGGCATCTGAGGAAGAACCCGGAGACTCTAGAGTGGTTCCAGAACCTTCACCTTGTATGATTTATTTGGCTTTTTTCTTTTTTTTTGTTTTTTAATTTTTAATTTTTATTTTTTTTTGTGCTGCCATTTGCCAACATGTAGCTTTGTTTTCTTGTTAGCTGACTTGCCAGAGGATTCTGACGACTTCGAGCCATCCATGGATGCAACCTTTGACGATGCTTCAGATGAGCTTAGAGAGGCAGAGAGTACTCCGCCAGTCGTCGAAGAAAGTATTTTGTAATAATAATCTTGATATATATTTTTTTTTTTGATAAGATCATATTCATACCTTTTTGTCTTTTCATTGACAGATTGCGAAGCAACAAGAGAGGTTCCTCCTTATTCCTCAGGGCCAAAACAAGGGATACCTACAGCCGGTTCTGAAGTAGGGGCTGTTGACACCAAAAAAGTCAATATGTCTCCTCAACATCAAGAAGCCTCCTGAAGCTGCATCCTGCTAAAAATAGGAAAGGCTACTTCAAGCATCAAATTTTGTCAGAATCAGACAGAAATTGAGAGATCCTTCAAGACAGCTAAAAGAGGGGTACACCTGAGGTTTCGGGCCATTCCGACATCGTTTGGCCTAACTTCACCGCTCCGACAGCTAAACAAGCGCTCCCGGCTGCGACATCATCAAAGACACCAAAACTTTCATCAAAGCCTACGGATGACTCTAGAATGTCTCCAAAGGGCTCCATGCCAAATTTCAAGTCAAACCGACAACGTTTGACCCTCCATCAATGCTCGAGCAGTAAAATCAAGCCTCCCGGCGGCGGCAACCACCGAAGCCATCACTCTTCAAACAAAATACATGAGTGGCTTCAACATACTTCCAAAAGGCTGCACGTCAAACTTCAGGTCATTCCGACAACGTTTGACCAGGTTTCGATGCTTCGAGAGAAAATCAAGCCTACCGGCAGCGGAGCAACCCGGGACCATGACATCCAAAACAGAGCCCATGGAACGTCTCAAAATGACTCCAATAGGCTCCCCGTCAAATTTCAGGTCAATCGGACATCGTTTGACCACACATCAAAGCTCGGCATTTTCCCCGCAGGAAAATCAAGTGAAGCATCGATGGGACCCCAAACGACATCAAAACTCAAATAAAAGCCCATGGTTGGTCCTATCCACTGCTCAAGAAGCTTCACCTCAATTTTCTGGTCATTCCGACATCGTTTGACCTAGTTTCGACGCTTGACGGAAAATCAGCTACAAAGTCTTCGGCTTTCCTGAAAAATAGGAAACTTTGTGCTCCGATTTCGTGAGGGTTCTCGTCAAGATTTCTCCAAGAAAATCAAGTCAATAATTGAGGAAAAATTTCAAGAAAAATACAGAAGAAAAAAGGAACAAAAAAGACGAAAAAATGGCCGAAAACGACGCTCGGCGACCAAACGGGCCGAAGCCCTATGGTCGCCGGCGACCCTGGGTGCATGGTCGCCCGGCGACCCTGGAAATCCGGGTCGCCGGATTTTGCGCCAAATCGTCCGTTTTCCGATTCTTTTCGCGTTTCGGGTGTTCTGGCCTCTGTGATTTTCTGAAAATCCAATGTTTGGTGCTTCAAAACCACTGATCTTCGTCGAGATCTCGGATCCGTCGTCAAAAGCATGAAATCATCACCGATCACCTCAAGATCGCCAACCGGCTGACCAAGAAAGTGCACTTTCTGTCCGACCGATCGTGAAATCAACAAGACAGATGTCACCGGCCCACCAACGTCAATCAATGTCTGAAATTGCATCGCAATCCGACATCAAATAATGCGTGGATCCACCCGTGATGATCGCAAGAAGAATCTCAAAAGGCGCAGCACGGCCCGCGACTCTTCACATGCCTTGGCAACCACTTAATGTCGTTAATTGACCCATTAAAGCAGTCATTAACTCATTATTTTGGAAGGCCCAATCAGAACCAAGCATTTGGGAGTTACAAATCCAAGCAATCATGGCATTAAACCCATGAAACTCCCATCATCATGAAGTATAAAGGTGATTAAATGCCCACTACCTTCATCGGCCAATCACAAGCCTTGAAAAAGGAGTTACAAAATCGATTTGTAACTCCTCATCAATTCTTTCATCATGGCCATCAATGCCAATAAACACCTCATGGCTACCAAAAGCCAATAAAAGGAGGTCCATTCCAAGAAGAAAGGATGATAAAAAGAGATCCTAAGTGCAAGCTCTGAAAAACCAGAAAATCCAAGAGAGGGACGAAGTCCCGTTACTTTGCTCCCGGAAGCACCACAAGGTGATCAACGTCCCTTGGGGGGCCACCCCCCCAAGGTCACCTCCTTCTCCAACATGGCCTAAACGCGGCTTTTCAGCCCGTTTACTTGGTTTTTCATTGGATATAGGACCTTCTCTTGGTCCTTGTCCTTTAAAAAACTGAGGTTAGGAGCCAAGCCAAAGAATCAAAGCATCACATGTTCTCATTTGAAGGACGATGGCGAAGCCCATACATGACTTGCGACCGTCGATCTCAACGTGTCCCCACAATCTCCTGAGAAGTTAGATCCCTTTTCTTCCTTTTCTATTGTAGTTTGTATTTCTTAAAGAGACAAAAAGAAATCACAATTCTTGTTCATATTTGATGAGTTTTGTAAAATCGCCTTTCACGGCAAACAAACAAAAACGCCTCTTACGGCATTCTAAAAACTTGTCTCTTTTCTTAATATTTATGCAATTTGAAAAGTTAGAAAAAAGGATTAATTTCCTTTCCACTTGCGAAGGTAAATCTCCGGATTATCACCATTCCAAATTTCAAGTAGAAAGTAAATCTGGCATACCCGTACAAAAATGTTTATGCCCGAGATTTTCCCTCCTCCGCCAAGACCCAGGTCAGCCCCAGGGGTGCGGAAGGAGAGGACGGAAGATTTCTTTCGGGTCCATCAAGTTGGCATACCCGGTGGGACACGTTGACTTGAGAACGTGATGCTTTGATCACTTGGCTCCTTTCTAGTTGGTGGCCTATGTTGCATTTTGCATCTAAAAAAAAAAAATATGAGATGGGATTTCAATTGTTCTTTCTCACTTAAAAAAAAAAAAAACAAATCTGATCTCTTTTTCTTAAAAACTCAACTTTGAGAAATTTTGATCCTTCCCTCTTCGAGCTTGATAGCTCACAAAAATGTTCGCAGCTATTGTTCATATCGGGGATTGGGCCACCTTTTCTTTTTGATGAGTCCAATTGGGATTTTTTAAAAAAAAAAAAAATACCTTCGTTTCAAACTCTTTCAAAAAAAATGGTCTCTCTTTCTCAAGATTCAACTTTGAGAAATTTTGATCCTCTCCTCCTTGAACTCGATAGCTCACAGAAATGTTCGCAGCTATCGTTCATATCGGGGATTGGGCCATCTTTTCTCTTTGATGAGTCCAAATTGGGATTTCAAAAAAAAATTATAAATTCAAAAAAAATTTAGCTTTCTCTCTTTTGCATTTAAATTTGAGAAACCTTGGTACATTCCCTTCGAATTTAGCGCTCGCAGAAATGTTGAGCCTTTGTTCGGATTGGAACACCATTCGTTCTCTTTAATGAGTTTATAAAAAAACCTTTTAAAAAATAGGGATTTAAAAAAAAAAAAACACTAAGGTTCCACCAGTTGCGTTCTTTGACCAAAGTGGATGTAAGAAAAGCCTTGTCCAGAGTGTGGAGACAGCTAGACTGTTCGAGGCAAGGGTCCTCCAAACGGGTTCATTAAGTAATCCTACCCTTACCTGGGGGCTGATCTATCAACTAAGGTTTCGTAAGATCGAATTGGAAATCTATGTGCACCTTTCAAAAAAAAATTCTCTAAAAAAAATCCTTCTTTTAAAAAAAAAGAAAAAAAAGAAAAACTTCTGTTACTTTGAATTCAGAGTTGAGAAATCTTGGTTCTTTCCCTTTCGGATTTAGCGCTCGCAGAAATGTTGAGCCTTGTTCGGAATGGAACACCATTTGCTCTCTTCAATGAATTCAATCTTGACCTTTCAAAAAAAAAACTTCCGTCACGTCTGGATTCACATCCGAGAAATTATGGTTCCTTCCCTTCTGAATTTAGCGCTCGCAAAAATGTTGAGCCTTTGTTCAGATTGGAATACCATTTTCTCTCCTTTATGAATCCAAATTTGACCTTTCAAAAAAATCCCATCTCGTGTCCTTCCCAAGGATGCGATTTGCAACATTTGTGCCTAGCGGTGCTAGTACGCCCTTTCGGGTCTACTGTATTCGCAACCGACACATTTGTATCTCCAACCTTATATCATTTTACCTCGAGTGAGCCTTGCTTCTCGGTAATTTGAATTAAGGTCTACAATTGCTTCTAGCAGTCACTGGAACGCTCACTCTGAGCCTACCATACTTGCATTTTAGAACAATTGTATCCTCTATGGCTTTTTGCGTTCTTCATTGTCCTTGGGTTGGGCCATGTCCCCTCAAGTGATTTGAAAAGACAAAACCATAATTGTTCTCCATTTACGATCACCATATTCTTGTGATTACTAATGGATTTGGTCTCGTTTCAGAAGTTTTCCAAAACTAACAATGGCAACTTCATTGACCATCACTTTCGATGAGAACAAGTACCAGCTTATGCTTCAAGATAAGCAAAACAAGCATAAACGCCTTGCTAGTTGCCGAAGCATCATCTCCCTCGACAACTCTCCAAACACCGGGTCAACTTCAACTCCCCGGACCATCGTCTTCGGATCACTGGGACCATTCCCACTTCCCGCAGAAGACACTGTACCTGCCAAGAAGCAGAAAACCGCCCTGCAACGTGTCACTAAAATGGCACCAAGGGCGAACACCAAGAAGCCTGAAGCCCGTGGCGTTCCCACGAAGCCTCAACCCACAAGAAACCAGGTTTACACCAAAACTTGGTCCCCGAGATCTTCGCCAAAGCAACGGAGATCCTAAACATCTGCAAAGCTAGCATACCTGGCCCCTCTCATGGAGAATCAGTTCTACCCTCTCTCTTACATGAAAGAGGAGAAACCTACCCTCCACCTAAAAAATAAACAAAATCATCATGAGCCGGCTTGCTCCTACAAGCCCAAAATCAAATCCTGCATCGTTAGGCCTACACAAAAACATGCTGAAGCCTGCACTCCCGCGAGTCGACCCTTCATCTCAATAGGGGCCGAGCTCGCAAAATTCAAGTCTTCATTGCGACAGACAAAGGACCGCGTCCAGATTCTGTCCTTGACAAACTTTAAAGAAGGCAAACTCGGCTGCTGCGCACAAGGGACTACATCCTTCATCGCCAGAGCCCAGCCAGAGCTGACTGAAGCTCAAATTGCTCGTCGTATGCGTCGCCGCACTGCATATCGATAAAAGAGACTCGAGAAACAAAAAACCCAGCGTTCTACTCTCCACGTCTCAAACATATGGGTCGAAAAAGAAAGACCTGACCAATTCGTTGCTGTTCATATGGTTGGCAAAACCAGAAAACGCCAGAAGTCAGCAACCAAAATCAGTGTTAGATGTCCAGTGACTCGCAGCGTCTGTCAGACATGAACACATCTGGAGGAATCTTCCACTCCTCCAAGCCAAGGACATCGGAGTAACCACTCCTCAGATTCTTCATCCAGAAGAATGAGCCCCAGCTCAGTCACCAGGACGATTTCTTCGTTCTAATCCCAAGGGATGAACGTCTTGGCTACAAGTTCTGAGCAGCCTCCACCACATGATGACGTAACTGCACGCATCAAGCAGTTGGAGCAAGGACAACAGAGAATTGAGACTCTGATGGAAAATTTGATTCTCACTCTACAACGTCCACCACCTAACAATGAAACCCCTCCGAATCATGAAGATGACGAGGGCAATGCAGAAAATAATGAGTCTCGCGCCCTTACCAGAAAGGACGTGGACGATATCCTTGCAAAAGCAAAAGAAGAGGATACATTGAAAGAACATGGGATCAAGCCACCCTACCCTCTATGGATGGACTCGGTTCCGTTCCCTGCAAAATTCAAACAACCTACTCTCCAGACATATACTAGGAAAGGTTCAGCCAGACAACATGTCATCCATTTCAAGATCCTAACGGGAGCTATTGCGGATCAAGATGCCCTCAAGATTCGCCTCTTTGCAAGCACCCTAAAAGGTACAACCTTTGATTGGTACTCCACTCTGCCGGAGAACTCCATCCAGAACTGGGCCATGCTGGAGACACGCTTCCTGACCCACTTCCAAGGTGAGGATCATCCTGTTACTATGGCTCAACTCTGCAGCCTAAAACAGGGAGAGAATGAGTCAACATACGACTTCATTCACAAATTGAAGGCAATGGCGTACAAATGCTCAGATGTACTGCCACAAGCGTCGCTGGTCGACATCTGCAGTAACAATATGAGAGCAAAAATCCGCTCCATGATTATCGGCAATAAATCAAAGAACCTGGGGGAACTCCTCGAAGCCTCCATGGAAGCTGAAATGGTGATCAAAGACCTCAACAGTCAGAAATCATCAAAGAAAGAGTCGCCTGCTGTTACAACCTCAAAACCAAAGAAAAGGGAGGCTCTCAATGTGCAGACTAAGTCAGCTCCTCAGCAGCCAAAGAAACCTGAAAATAAAACTGCAGGTAAAAGGCCTGAACTCTCTGATGCCTTCAAAGAACGTGTAGAAAAGAAATATCCGTTCAATGAAGACGTTGAAGAAATCTTTGAGGCTCTCCTAGCAAATGGCAAACTCATTTTGCCAGAGCCCAAAAGACCGGGAGATGATGGCAAAACCAATGATCCCCGATACTGCCCATACCATCAGATGATCTCACATCCTCTCAATCAATGCTTCGTTGTGAGAGAGAAGATCAATGAGATGTGGAAAATCGGAGTCATAACCTTTGATAAAAACTATGGCCCCGCCTCTGTCAACATGGTGTCATGTCGGCAAACTTCAAAGTCACCGAAGGAGAAAATCACTACTTCATTCAAGGTGATAAAAATGGCTCCAGCGTCCCAAGAATTGGTTCCCTATCCAACACCAGATGGACAACCTATATGGGTGCATCCCGATCTCCTAGATGATGAAAATTGGGAGATCGTCAAAACAAAGCCGACCGCTCAGCAGCGAAGGCAAGCTAAGAGACAGCTCCGCAAGCTCAAACAGCAACAGAAGTCTTAACCAAAACAAGAAGTCCTTGAAAGAGCAGAAACTTCTTCCACTGCTTCACTAGGGACGACGAAAGAATCTCTTCCCAAAACCTCCAAGGCGGTAAGAAAATTAACTCTTGATGATTTCATGCCACCTCTATACAAAAATAAAAATGTGCAGGGGGCATCATACTCTTGCAACTTGGTAGTTGGATTCTCCATGAATGGATACGAGTCCAGTGATACTGCCAGTGATATAGATGAGTGGGAAGAATCCTTTGAAACAGGAGAATACCTCTCCGACGAGGAATGGATTCCCGAGTCTCATCTTATGCCAGTAATCTGGTATAACCCATTACGGCCACAAGGATCTTGGTTTGGTGATGAAGAAGACCAGGGCCCTGTTCAAGAAAACGCTGTCGATCCAGCAACAAACAATGCTCCGGTGGAACCCAACATTGGTGAACCACAAGGAGCAAATGACGAAGAAGATTTGGCTCCCATGCCTGATCTTGAAGAATATGCAAGAATCTTGCAACATCTTGCCATAGAGCAGGAGCAGGATCGCATCAATCTTTGTCATGACCCAGAACCGGAAGTCCTTGAAAATTAGCGGGAACTTTCTCCCTTAACTCCTGAAAATGGAGAAAACAGTTGGATCGATGATCCTCTCACATCGGAGGATGAGTCCGATTCCCAACAGTCTACACTGGGGGCATCTCCTGTCAGGATAACCTGCAATGCAATAGCTCAGGACGACAGTGCCTCTGAAGCTTCCGAAGACACGTACTCCCTAACCGGTAGCGTATCTTCCGGAGCTACATCCTCTCAGGTGACTTCCACTGAGATAACATCCTCTCAACCTTCGTCTCCTGAAACTGTGACATCGGAACTCAAGCCACTCCCGATTGATCATCTTGAAGAAACTTCTGCCAATGAAATCTTCTTCAATGAAAACTCAGTCAATTGGTCCCAGATACCCGATCTCACGGGCAATGTCTGGGCTAATAAAGAAAAGTTGCCGGCTGCTGTTCAGGACTTGTTCCCGGAAAATGCTCCGTGCAACACAATCACTGAAGACGCCAATGCTGTTACAGAGACGTCCTCAGCAAAGGATCAACCCCTTGATCCTGATAACGATCTTCCAAAAGAAGACCCTTTTCTAGAGGCTCTTGAAGTTGGTAGAGGTACCCGTTCTGGCCGGGATTACCACAAAAATTACAACCAACCTTCTTCTTCTTATGTAAATCCTTCGGGAAAACAAGTTGTAAGTGCCCCAAGTGGCAATAATAATGAAAATGCAGGCCCGAAGGAGGCTTTGAAGTACGACTTGATTGAGCACTTCAAACACATACCTACACGTCTGCACATCCTTGACTTATTACAAATGTCTCCACAAACTCGTGATAGTCTAATTTCAGAATTACAAAGGCTGAATGCGGATGTCGACAAACATGCCCCACAAGTCCTACAAATTGAAATGGACTATAGGGTCAAAAAATCAAATACTCCCTCAAAGGGAGAAAAGAAGAAAACTGAGGGATCAAGCAATGAATGCCTCTCGGTACAAAAAGCAGCAAGTGCAACAATTGCCTTCGACAAGGATGACCTCCTCCTAGGCGAAACAAAGCACAACCGTCCCTTGTACTTTACGGGGTACGTCAAAGAAATGCCAGTACACAGAGTTCAGATCGATCCAGGTTCTGCACTCAACCTCATCTCTACTTCGGCACTCGAAGAGCTGGGCATCCCGCCTAGCAAACTGAGTCACACGTCCATATCCATCTTCGGATATGACGGCAGCGCTCAAAGGCCTATCGGCAAAATCATGTTCAAACTGCAAATCGGTGATCTTATTTCTGAAGTCACTGTGTATGCAATAAGGACCCCTTCATGCTACAATATACTCCTAGGACGCCCCTGGATACATGAGAATGGTGTCGTCCCTTCAACTCTACATCAGTGCATCAAGTTCGTTGGCAACGATGGCTTGATACATCGAGTGTTTGCAGACAAAAAGCCTTTCAAAGGTAGAGATGTCCATTTTGCAGATGCTCAAATGTATAAAGATGGAAAAGAAGAACAGGAGGAAAAAACAATTATCTTTGTCGACAGTCTCCAGAAAGATAAAGGCAAGGCTCCTCAGCAATCATCGGAGGAAAACAAACCCTCCACCAAACTCGAAGTAAGCGGCCAAGCTCCCTTCGTCGTCTCCTTCAAGTCTCCAAAGCCTTTGGTAATCATTACCAAAGAAAAGAAGACAAAACAAAAGACTGGGGGCAAGTTCACTGTCTCTTTTGTGTCTATTATGCATGACACAGACTCAGTGTCAGAGTCAGAAGATGACACAGCATCAAGCCAAGCTGATACTCAGCAAGATCAGCTCACTCTCACTCCATTGGAGACACCTGCAGACATAGAAGACCCTACGTCTGCTTCCTTTGTTATTCCGGCAACTTCGCCAGAAGAAAAAGTGATTTACTTCCACAGATCAGGAGCATCTCCACTGAACTCTCTGCTTGAACCTTTCCAAAACGAAGGTATGCCTCAGCTATCCCTGTATAGTCCAATGGCACAAGCTATCATGAAGAAAATGGGCTACAACGCTCAAAATCCTACTGGTTTGGGAGGTGGCCGTGGTATTCTTACACCATTGGAACCCACCCTGACCACAAGTCAACCAGAAGATTGGAAAATCCACCTTAAAAAAGGCAAGTCTTCATATGGGTTGGGGTATGATCCTACCCTATGAGGCAGTTGACACCATGGCTGCAAAGTCGCTTTACCGACCAAGCCTCAACATCTCATGAAGACATCGATATCCCTGGATATCTCTTTGAGGAGTTACTCGTCAAAGATCCTGAAAGCTCCTCCAATCGGTATAATTTCTCTGATAATAGAGAGGAATTGCCCGATAACGTAGACGAGTGGTTCTCTGTCCCAGAAGAATCATTGTCTACAAAAGAAGTACCTTACTTCAACCCAATTCCAGCAAATGATTGGGACCATCTCATTGCAAGCCTTGAGAAGGATAGCCTTGAGAAGGATACTGATCAAGAAGATTCATGGACAGAAACAGAGCCTCAGTCTGAAAATGCCTCTGGCAGTCCAGAAGGTCTTGTTGAGTTGGAAGCCTCCGAAAATATTGTGGAGAAACCACCTTCAAACCTTCCAACAGAAGATCCTGTTCAAAAGATAGACTTGGGAACACCTGATAACCCACGTCCTGTATTCATAGGCAAGAATATAAAGAATGATGAGTTACCCGAGTATATCTCCTTTCTTCGTGAGTTCATTGATTGCTTTGCGTGGTCTTATGCCGAAATGCCTGGCTTGGATCCCAAAGTAGCAGTCCACAAGCTCAACTTGCAAAAAGAAATCAAGCCTATCAAACAAGGCCAAAGAAGATTCCGTCCCGACGTGATGGACAAAATCGAACAAGAAGTTCAGAAACTCAAAAACGTTGGCTTCATCCGCGAGGAACAGCATCCTGAATGGTTGGCCAACATCGTCCCCGTGACAATGAAAAATGGGCAGATAAGAGTCTGTATCGACTACAGAGACCTGAATAGTGCATGTCCTAAAGATGAATTCCCGCTCCCCATACCAGAGGTGATGATTGACAACACCTATGGGTTCGAGCGAATGACGTTCATGGATGGATTCTCTGGCTACAACCAGATAAAGATGCATCCTGAAGATGAAAGGCATACATCATTTCGGACACCATTCGGCGTGTATTGCTACACTGTTATGCCGTTTGGCCTGAAAAATGCAGGTGCAACATATCAGAGGGCTATGATGAAAATATTCCAAGATATGCAGCACAAGACGGTCGAATGCTATGTTGACGACCTCGCCATAAAAAGCAGAAGAAAAGAAGACCATCTCAATGATCTTCGAGAAGTCTTCCTCCGACTTCGCAAACACAAATTACGGATGAATCCACTAAAGTGCTTCTTCGGTGTCTCATCGGGTAAGTTTCTTGGATTCATAGTACGAAAAGCTGGAATAGAACTTGACCCCACCAAAGTCAAGGCTATCCTGGAAATGCCATCTCCCAGAACCCTAAGAGAATTAAAAGGGCTTCAAGGAAGGCTGGCCTACATTCGACGGTTCATCTCCAATCTATCAGGGAAATGCCGTCCATTCTCTCGCCTGATGAAGAAAGGCGTGGACTTTGTCTGGGATGCTGAATGTCAAAATGCATTTCAAGACATCAAAGCATACCTCATCAAACCTCCAGTGCTGGCTGCCCCCACAACTGGAAAACCATTTATCTTGTACAGAAGAGCTCTCAACCACTCTTTGGGTGCTCTGCTCTCACAAGAAAACGACGACGGAAAAGAAGCTGCTCTATATTACCTTAGCCGCATGATGGTAGGCGCAGAGCATCGCTACTCCCCAGTCGAAAAAGAATGCCTTGCAGTAATGTTCGCTGTACAAAAGCTGCGTCACTATCTGCGGTCGAACACAGTCTACCTGATTTCGAGGATCAACCTCCTAAAGGTCCTTGTCACAAAAGCAGATTCTCTCAATGCCCGACTGGCAAAATGGTCCATCCTTCTATCACAGTTTGATATCAGGTATGTACCACAAAAAGCAATCAAAGGACAAGCTTTGGCAGATTTCCTCATAGAGCATCCATTGCCTAAAGATTCTCCACTCAGGGATGATCTCCCAGACGAATTTGTCTACAATGTGGAAACTTCCTTATCAAATACTTCCTGGGACATGTACTTTGACGGTGCAACCAGGACAAATGAAAAAGGAAAGCAAATATCAGGAATCGGCATCCTCTTTGTCAGCCCCGACAAATACATGATTCCACAAGCCTTCTCGCTACTGGAACCATGTTCAAACAATGCAGCTGAGTACCAAGCCCTGATTGTTGGATTGGAACTCGCCCTCGAATCCGGCATCACCACGCTGGAAGCTTTTGGAGACTCTCAACTGGTCGTCAACCAGATGAATAAAAAATATGAAGTCAGGAAGCCTGATTTGCTGCCTTAATACAATAAGGCGCAGTCGCTTCGACAAAAAATCAACATCTGCTATATCACCCACATCCTCAGAGGTGAAAACATCCGTGCAGATGCCCTGGCTGGACTTGCTGCATCCATGGCAATCCAAGAAGGGGAAAACATGCAAGTCACAGTGTGTCAAAGAAGGATTCTCCCTCCTCTCAACACACACCAAGCAGTTACTGAATGCCACCAAGTGGTTGGAAGTCGGATGTCCATCCTCAAACTTCCGATTGGCGACTGGAGAGATCCGTTCATTGATTATATCATGTTTGGAATACTACCTGAAGATCCAAAAGAGCGGGTAAGCATCCAAAGACGAGCCCCAAACTTTCATTTGGATATACCTTCAAAAGCACTTTACAGAAAATCCTTCAACGGAGTACTCCTACGCTGCTTATCACAACAAGAGGCTGAGGAAACTCTCGAAGAAGTACATGCTGGTCTTTGTGGAGCCCATCAGGCTGGCCCTAAGCTCTACAACCAGATAAAAAGGCTAGGTTACTATTGGCCTACCAGGGTAGCTGATGCAATGCAATTTGCCAAGCGTTGCCAAAAATGCCAGATTCACGGAGATTATGTCCACATGCCTCCAGAATGGCTACATCCAATAGCAATCTCATGGCCTTTCGAAGCCTGGGGAATGGACATCATAGGTCCTATTTCTCCCCCATCAAGCAAAGGTCATCGCTTCATCTTCGCCGCTACGGATTATTTCTCCAAGTGGTCAGAAGCATTTGCGCTCAGCGAAATGAACACTTCATCAGTCCTTCAGTTCTTGCGCACCAACATTATTTGTCGCTTCGGTATACCTAAAAGATTCGTCCATGATAACGGACTGCAATTCCGGGATCATAGATTCTATAGGTTCTGCGACAAGTATAAAATCCAAAGTTGTCCTTCGACTCCATATAATCCAGCAGCGAACGGACTAGCAGAAGCCTTTAACAAGACACTCTACAAAATTCTCAAGAAAATGGTCTCGAGTCACAAAAGAGACTGGGGCAACAAACTACTAGAAGCTTTGTGGGCCTATCGAACCACCGTTCGAGGACCAACCCATAGCACACCATTCTCTTTGGTCTATGGATGTGAAGTTGTTGTCCCTTTGGAAGTACAAATTCCTTCCTTAAGGGTATCTTTGTAAAATGACATGACGCAAGAAAGCAATGTCAAACTGCGACTCCAAGAGTTGGATAATCTCGATGAAAGACGACTCGAAGCTTTACAAAGCATTGAGTTGTACCAAGCACGCATGGCAGGATCTTTCGACAAAAAGGTCAGGCAACGCGCCTACAAAAAGGGTGACATGGTTCTTGCAGTAAAAAGACCCATAGTCTTTGCCCACAAATCCAAAGGCAAATTCGAACCAAAATGGGAGGGACCCTTCGTCATCGACAAAGTCTTCTCCAACGGTGCATACGCTCTTCTAAACATGGAAGGAGACAGATGTATGCTACCCATCAACGGCAAGTTCTTGAAGCGGTACTACCCTTGAAGACTTCCTCAAACGGGTCAGAGCAAGATCTACACGGCTAAAGCCTATTTCCAAGGAACTTGCTCGTCAAACCCACCTCTTTTGAAATTTTCATCTTTATGTTGAAATTTCCAAAAAAAAAAAAACAATCTCTCAAAACAATGCTTACTTTCATCGTTTCATTGTTCAAAAAGAAAAAAAAAATCAAAATCCAAAAATCCAAGTTTAGGAGCCTCTTCCCAGACTTGACCAAAATTTCGTTCCTTGAACCCAAAATTCATGGTTTGAAATAAAACCAGGACTCAGGAATTTTCACCCTAGTCTACCTTGGCTTTTACAACCAAAATGGTTTTAAGTCAAAATTTATGACCCTCGGGTCTCTAAACAAAAAATGGTTTTTTAGAAACCGCGGGGAAGCGACATTCAGTCGATACTCGCAAAACCCAAAAATCGGAAGGATGCGAACCCCATTCGATACTTCCAAAACCCAAAAATCGCAAGGAAACAAACCCTATTCGATACTTGCAATTTTCAAAAATCGTGGAGAAGCAACAAACCAGTTGATATCCACAACCCAAATTTCAAAAATCGTGGAGATGCAACATACCAGTTGCTATCCACAACCCAAATTTCAAATGGTTCGAGAAAACCTCAAATTTCAAAAATCGCGGAGAAATGACATCAAGTCAGTACCCGCAAAACCAAAAGTTTTGGGAAAAGCAAGGAAGCGACGCTTAGTCGATATTTGCACCCCAATTCGCGAGGAAGCGACATTCCATCGATACTCGCAAAACCCAGCCCGCGAGGAAGTGACATTCCATCAATACTCGTAAAACCGAATGAGCAAGGAAGCGACATTCCATAGATACTTGCAAGACCATTCAGCGGGGAGGCTACATTTAGTCGATACCTGCATTTTGAAAACCAAAACTCGGCTATAAACGCCAAAATCCGGCTATAAATGCCAAAATTCGGCTATAAATGCCAAAACAAAAATTTTTCGGCTATAAACGCCAAAATCGGCTTTCATGCCAATAAAACAAAACTTGTGTTTCAAAAAAAATTCGGCTATAAACGCCAAAATCTGGCTATAAACGCCAAAACTCGGCTATAAACGCCAAATCTGGCTATAAACGCCAAAATCTGGCTATAAACGCCAAAACTCGGCTATAAACGCCGAATCCGGCTATAAATGCCAAAATTCGGCTATAAATGCCAAAACAAAATTTTTTTGGCTATAAACGCCAAAATCGGCTTTCATGCCATCTCAAAATCGGCTCTCATGCCACAAACAAAATTTTTGGCTCTCATGCCATCCCAAAATTCGGCTATAAATGCCAAAACAAAACAAAAAAAAAATTGGCTATAAACGCCAAAATCTGGTTATAAATGCCAAAATTCGGCTATAAATGCCAAGACAAACAAAACAAAATTCGGCTTCTATGCCATTCTAAAATTCGGCTCTCACGCCATCCAAAAATTTTGGCTCGCATGCCGTAAAACAAATTTTGGCTCTTACTCCACAAAATTAGGCTTTCATGCCATCCAAAATTTCGGTTTTCAAACCATCAAAAAATCAGACTTTTCGCCACAAAATTGGCTTTCATGCCCAAAACAACTCTTTGAAAAAAGATTTTCACAAAATGACAACCTTTTGATCAAATTCTTAAACAAACATTCCCATCAAACTTTTGCTCAAAATTGTTTTCATAAAAAAAAAAAGATTTAAGTGAAAGGGAGGGGATACAAAAATATAGTACCAAAATTGTTTATACATGGAGGTACCAAAAAAAAAGGGGAAGAAAAAAAAAGAGTCTGTTACAACTCAGGAGCTCAATCCTACATGGTCTTCAACCAAAGGTTCAACTCCTCAAGCAGACCCTTGGCCTTAACTTCCAAAGTTTTTAGGCCACGCTCCTTCAAAATGTCCCCATAAAACGCGGCCGAATGCCGTGACCCATCTGCAGCACGAGGAAGTTCTTCCCAGAGGACCTGCCACTGCTCATGCTCCTGAGTCTTCCTCCGGACATTACCTTCGGCTTCCTCAACCCGGAGAATGAGAGTCCCCTCCTTGTCACGAGCCTCCACAATGGCGGTCCATTTGGCAGCAGCCTCTTCCTCTAAAAGATCTAGACGTTGCCTAGCCTCAATGACCTCCTTATCAAGGCGGTCCAAGTCTTGCTTCAGCCCCATGATGGATAACTCGGCAACGTTCTTCTCCCGAACGATCTGACTCCAAGTCATCATGACCTCAGTTAGCTCACCTTTGACTTTGCTGGAAGGTTTTATGAACATCTCATCAAAGAAGTCACCATCTGGGAAACTCTTGGTCTCGGTCCATTTGTTCTCCAAGGTGATGATCTCCTCAACAAAATCCTTGGCACTTGCAATGTCCAGACCGACTTCTTTGCTATCAGCGAGGATGTCCTGCACATGCTTGATCATGCCAAAACCAGCTTCCAAATGACCTGAAGAAAGAGTCTCAACCCATGAGCTCAAGACAGTCTTCAACACCTTCCTTGCATACTGAAGGTGCGGTGCAGATGAGGATTCGCCATGCTCTAGTGCCCGACTGCCCACGTCATGCTCCATTGGAAGAGTAATCAATAAACTCTTTCCAATGGAACAAGCTGACTCATTGAAAGTGGAAGAAGCCCCTACTTCTGCATCAGCCGCAGTTATCCCCTGTTCTGGCTCTGAGGAAGATGGAGGAATCTCTCCTGCTGCTTCACGATCTGTCAAAAAAAAAAAACAAAAGAAAAAGACAAAAAGGTATGAATATAATCTTGTCAAAAATATATCAAGATTATTATTGCAAGTATACCTGCTTCGACGACCGGCGGAGTGCTCTCTGCCTCTTTGAGCTCATCCGAAGCATCGTCAAAAGTTGAGTGCATAGAAGGTTCGAAATCGTCGGAATCCTCTGGCAAGTCAGCTACATGTTAGCAAATGACAGTAAAAGAAGAAAAAAAAAAAAAAGCAAAAGCCAAAGCAAATCATACCAGGTGAAGGTTCTGGAACCACTCCAGAGTCCCTGGGCTCTTAATCAGATGCCACGACTGGATCCGTCATCGCCTCATCGGCAGGAACCTCATGCATCACCAGGTTATCATCCTCTGCTAAAAAAAAAGAAGCAGCGGATCAAAACAAAATCTTTCACAAAAAAAAGGAAGGAAGAAACAAAATGAAATAAAGGGGATCATACCAGCTATCTCCTCTTCTCTGCTTCACTTCTCCGGGGGCTCGTCAGCATCCTCAGACACCTCCTCAGCAATGGTGAGAGGAACTTCAATATCAGAAGGACTATCGTGCCGTCTCATGTTATGACGTTTTCCTCTCCTCCTCTTGCCTCGGCGGGTTAATCTGCTCGACGATCCTGCCCCACTATCAACATCAGACCTCTCACAAGAGTCCTCACTAGATGGTCTACTTTTCTCAGTAGACTCCATGGAAGCCTTCGTATGCTCTGCCTGTATCATAGCATGGATCTCGGCCTCCTCCTCTTCCAGCTGCCTCAAGACCTCACCAGGAATCCCTTGTGCAGCTCCTGATCTGATGATGTCCTGCCCGTTGAGAAAGCCTATCTTGTGCTTATCTCCAGAAAGGAAAGCCAAAACTTCCTCCCGACGGACATCATCCGATTTGCCAAGACTCTTCCCAGGAGATTGCTTAATATCGAGCTCTTTCTTGGAAAGCCCCCGGTACACTGAAAAGCTCTCCACGAACCACTTCGTGAAGCCAGCAGTCCGGAAGGTGGGCAACTCAGGATAGGAAATCATGGCGGTAGTGTCCTCTGCACTGTAAAAAGCCCATACATTTCTCCCATCCTGCAGACCTCCAAAGCGCTTCACCATACTCGAAGGCGCTCCAACAACGCCTTGAGAGAAGCCAAGCTGCAACGCAAAACGCGAAGGGACATACGGTTGGATATCGACGAAAAGATGCCTGCGGTACACCATCGTACCAACCCGTATGTTGAAGAGCCACCTCTTCTCCGCGTCCGTCAAAGCATAGTGTCTTCCCGACCCTGCCCTGGTCGAATCACGGGAGACACCAAAGTCAAAAGCTTTCTTCCGCAAGCCCGGAGAAAGCTTCACTGAAGACTGCCCAATCTCGACGTCCCTAAATCGTCGGATCCTTAAACGGGCAGATAAAAGTGATTCGTGAATGGCTGTCCCTCTAGCCAAACGAATCATAAAGGGATCTTCGTCCTGTACAACTCCCAAACGATGGAAGCTAGGACAGTGGTATACATACCACGAATAGAAGATGTGGGCAGAAAACACCTGTTCATGGGAAGCCCAAGCCGAGCCAGGAAAGCAGCAGCCTGCAGTTCGGTACACAAATAGGAGTAACGAGCAGGTACCAAAGCCAGCCGCTCTCCAAATGCCATCTGACAAGCCGGAAAAATACAGTGCGGCCTGATGTGCGTCCCATCTCCTCCAGCAAAAACAGCCTCACCCAGCCAGTAAGTGAGGTAAACAGCGAGATCTCTCCGCAACGCAATGTCAGGACAAATGGCATCCGTGCTTGCGAAGAACTTCTTCAAATCTTCTCGCATAGGAGCGATCTTCTTCAAACTTGATACTTTAGCCCTAACATCCTGGGCCATGCCATCTGAAGAATCCCCGCTGTCAAAAAAGTTGGAGCTGCAACTTCTCCAACTACTGGATCTAACTTTCGAGCCCTCCTTCTCCTTCAAAAAATCATAGAAGGCAACGAGCTGAAAGTACACAAGCTTAAACTCCTCAGACTGCTCCTCAAGGACGCTGTCAATAGGCATAAACTCCTCATAGAGTTTACCGAGGATAGGCAACCCGGTGATGGCGCTCAGCTCCTTCAAAGAAAAACCAATCTCACCATTCGTCACAATGAAGGTGTTGGTTTGTGGAAGGAATGACTCCAGCATGGCCATGAAAGCCTCATCGGAGAAAACGACGGTTTGCCGAAAAGCGCGAACCGCGTCAAAAATCTCGGCCTCCCGAAGAACGGCCTCACCAATCCTCAAGGTGTGATCAGTCCATGACTCCCAGCTCGAGTCAGCACTGAAACGGCCACGAAGTCGAAAAGGCTTCACCCAATTGCTGCCGTCACCCCGAAAAACGCCAAGGGCCACCGGTCTCAAATCGATTGATGGATGATCAGCACCTTGGTAGCCACTGGCTGGCATCAACACGTCCATACGGACAGGTGGCTTCTCTGCAAAATCGGAAGGTCCACCAACAAAAACCCCGGTCTTGATCACACTGGTCCTCTTCACCCAACTCGGAGGATCTTCCCTCTTAGGGCACGTGGGAGAAAGGCTCAAGATCGAGATGGTCCGATCAAAAGACGACCGGGTAGAAATAGTTCTCTCCTCACCATCTGCTGTGTAAGAGAACTGAAAACATCTCCTTTGGTATGTCAAGTCGTCGGGGACTGCTGCTTACCGAAGAAGAAGGTAGGCTTGAGCACAACGCTCTGATCGTCCGTAACCCAGGGACGGCTGCTTACCATGATCTTATAGAACTCCTCATCCTTGAGAGCAATCAATCGCTGTCTCATCTCATCACGATTGAGGGAATCGCATTCTTCCAAATTTTTCTCCACAAACTGGACCTTCTCCCAAGCCTGCTGAACGGCAGCATTGGAAGATCTAGCAGAACGACGAGGCGCGACAGTGACAGGACCTTTACCCTTGTTTGTTCTAGAAGAACTGCCTACAAAAGGTGGAAGAGAAAAGATCAATCAACATCAAAATGACAGAATTTTGCTACAAAAATTCTAGCAAAATTTTGACATAGTTCCGGGGCAATTCCAACAAAAAGGAAAATACTCCGAAAAAGACAGGAAGCCTGAAGATGAGCTCAACATCGCTGCGAGCTCATAGTCAGTGGAGAATTCTCAAAGAAGGCTCGAACTCAACATCGCTGCGAGAACAAGCCAATCTCATCAAACTTCCGCAAAATCTGGAAAAGAGCTCAACATTGCTGCGAGCTTCAGAATCCAAAAGTCGCAAACTTCCTCAAAATCCAGCAAGACCAAGAAAGAGCTCAATATCGCTGCGAGCTCAAAATCCTGATACTTGCAAAAGATTTTCAGGTATGCATCATCATACTTCCAAATCTATTTACCAAAACTCATGCATCAAAAAAATATCATCATGCATTAGATGCTAGGAAAACCTTGACCAAAGTTTGACCAATTCCAACCCAATTTGGTCAAAACCAATCAAACTTTGTCCAAGTCAAAAATCATGTTGGCTTGACCTAGAGACTCTAGCCTTCTATCTTGATGCATCAAACAAAAAAAAAATGCATACATATTGAAATTGCATAGCCTCATTGTCACGTCCCCCAAAATAAGAATTGGGAAAACGTGAAAAATTAAAAACAAATTCAAATTTCCTGTGTTTAATACAACACAAGCTTCCAAAAGTGGACCCACATAAAATTTCAACATGTGGCGAGTCAAAATAAATTTCATTAAATGCAACAGAAGCTTTATTCAATTGGTATTGAAGATTCATAAATGAAACCCAACATAAAAATCAGATAAACATTAATAATTAAAGTTGCAGAAGGAATTCAATAATTTCTAAAGGGTCTCAATACTAAAAGAATGTTTATTCAAAGAGAATTTCTAAGATGACGTTCTCTCGTTCGCTGGCTCAGACGGCTCCAAAGCCATCTCCGGCATCCCACTCGGGTTCGTCAGTTGGCTCAAACGTTTGAAACGCTTGATCCTCCTCCGTCTCCTGGGTAAAGTAGGTCTCGGTACCTATGCACCAATTATTACAAAGTAAATAGCAAGAACATAATCATAATTCGAAATTTAATACGATAACGAGAAAATATAGACAAGTGTGATCATATCGAAGTAATGACAATGACAATGACAAAAGAACGTATAGAATAATCCAACTAAAGCAAATGGAGCAATATGATTCACACGAAGACAAGTGTCCCCGTTTCGGGTGGTCAGCCCTAAATAAATCGGGAAAGCCCGTCCACAACGTCGGTGGTCATAAACCGATCAAATAAAACAAATATCAGGATAACCTGTTCACATTCATAGCGGATTATAAGTGATCCGTTCACATCAGTGATCAACCGTCCACATATCGATCTGCAGTCGTCCATAAATGACCCACATAAACATAAACATAAACATATAAACATAATAGACCTGAATAATAAAGCTCCGACACAAGAGTCCTAAGTCAAAGTAAAGTGCTGGCTTTTCCACATTCCATATCATAATCGAATCGTCATACAAAATTTGCCAAGCCACTTTATAGTCCATAACACACAATAGGGTATGCATCTAAAGGAATACACATCCTAAACCAACATATATATGCATGCGAAGGTTAAGACATAGATACAAAGCGATCCTAAGGTCAAACATAAGGTCTCGTACCCAATAACTACAGGAATTTCTAATATATAAAAGATCAACGCATCTCTTCTCCATTAGTGGTGCATAGACCCAATTAAGGGTTTTTCAATAGAGATGGGTTGAACTCAAATCCATTAGAATTTTCCCGAGGTTATACTAAGTACTAAACCCTATGTTAGTAACATACCGTATGCCCGGACGGTATTTACTTAGTCCAAAGATCTAATAATAAAGTACTAAAATATAATTTTAACACATTAAAAACTAAGGATATTATTGAATATTAATGCACAGATACTAATCTTAGTTTATAGTTTTACAAAACCTAAGGACTTTATTTATAACATTTTCCAAATTCAATTATTTATAAGATGGGCCTAAGGTCTAATTTATTACATTAAAATAAAAAGGGGCTTTTTTTCTAAAATATAATGGGACAAGTCTTAATAGACATAAAGCTACAGGACTCATTTTTATGCTGAGTATAATGGAATGGGTCAAATGTCAAATGCTGAGATTCATCTTGCTCCCACACGTCACCTTCATGTCAGTTACCATCACACATCATCAATTTCTCTCTCTCACTTATCCCCACAAAAACCCACACTTCTCCATGTACCTCAAGACTATTGAAACCATAATCACCTTCTTCCATCCACGCCCCCTGTAGCAGTGTGATTTTCACAACGAGAGTACCTCGCCTGGCCCTATAATTGTTAACATCGTGGGCTCCACTGATCAAGTGCCCATGATCAAACCACATTAGTGTGGTCGCCCAAACCCTCTCTTCAAGATGTAGGGACCCGATCAAGATTTAATGGCCCATATGGGTCCTACAATCCCAAAAACAAAAACAACCCAAAACCCACTTCACTAATGTCAGCCGTCTGATCAAAACATCTTAAGCTACATGTCATTATTTTATTTCCTATACAAACAACTCAAAGCCACTCACACAGAACCCATTATTTCAAATTCCAAAAACTAATGGGTTTCATGGGAATGTTCTGACTGGTGCAAAAGTTGTTACATGGGAATTCCTTTTCCAAAACAACTCCATGACAAACCTCACGCATAGAACCCCGTCCAAACGAAGTGCTTCACGCCGGCAGCGACAGGCGGATGGACAGTGAGGCCCTACGAATCAAGAACCCACGACGAGTCTGATCTCTAAGGCCGCCTGGTCATATAGATCGGCAAACAATGTGTCCCACAGCTAATTAAATAAATCAAAATATTTTCAAGGTAACTCACGCCCCCAAATTTGGAATCAAAAGATGGTTCTCATCACAAAAGAGGAAATCAAACATCAAAGGCATAATAAGGGGTTTCTACATGCATCCACACACAAATCAAAGAGGAACACAAGCATTAAATTTACAAATTATAATTAGTTACTTGCCTTTTACCGGGGTTGAAAAAGAAAACGACAGATCCTAACCAATACCCAGTCCAAGATTACCACGGCGCTCGATCACAATCCCAACACCAATCTGACATAAGAGATGGGAAAGAAATACCCATGTGATCAGATCTATGGTTCTCTCAACCAGATCTACCATTAGAAGAAAAAGAAGATAAAACCCAAGAATATAGATCTATTCCTAATGATTTGAGGAGAAGGTTACCTGAGCTGAGAAAGTCGAGATAATAACGGTGGTGTCCTCTGATCTTGGTTCTGATAGCTGGATCCTAAAGCTGAAATGGTCTGGGAAGCTGAAGGAGGAAGAAGATCGGGAGAAGTTGCAGACGAAAGAGGGAAGATAAGAACGTACAGTTCTTTAAAAATAGGGATTAGGTTAAAAAGGGGATCTTATGGGCTTAAGTTATTGGGTCAAACTACGGGTCAGGTCCTCTACCCATTAACCCAACTCACCGATCCAAGCATCTAATCTATCGTGTGGCCCAATTAATCCTACCCACTTAAATAACTATAATACATTTAATTAAAATAATAATAATAATCTAATTAAAATATAATAAAATATTATAGTGGGGCCGGGATCTTACACTCATTATCATAGTGAGCAAACAAGGAAAAAAAAAAAAGAAAGAGAGAAAAAAAATCTCGCCAAAAAAAAAAAAAAAAAATTTTGGCCCACAGGCCATGGCCCACTGCCACGTGGCAGTACGGTCAGGTCCGTACGGACCTGTCCTACAGCCAGAGAAAAAAAAAAAACAACAAAAAAAAAAAGAGAAAAGAAGAGAAAAACGCTGAAAAAAAAAAGATCAGCGTGAAAAAAAAAAGAGAAGCACAAAAAAAAAGGGAAGAAAAAACGTGCATGACAATAAAAGAAAAGAAAAGAAAAAGAAAAAAAAATGATGAAGAAGCTACTTCTACAATGAAGATTCTTGACAAGGAAGAAAACTTACTTGAAGCCATTGATGGAGAAGAAGAAGAAAAGCTTGAAGATCCTTGAAGAAGAGAAAGCACTTCTTGCCTTGGGGAGCACTCTTGAAGATTTCTTGCAAAAAGAAAGTAATGGAGCAAAAGCACCAACCCTCTTTGCTTTTATAGAAGAGAGCAAGCCAAAAGAGGAAACAAAGAGAAAGAAAGGAGATAAGTGCTAAAATTTAGCTACTTTCCCAAAGAGAAAGATATTTTGGGAGAATCTTTTCACAAAAAAAAAACTTGAGAAATTCTCTCCAAGTAAAGATATTTTTAGATATTCTCTACACAAAAGAGATATTTTTAGATATTCTTTACAAATATGACACTATATGAGATCTAAGCCATCTCCAAAGCGTAAGGTCCCATGGGTTAGCCCATATGAGCCAGGTTTGACCACCTTGTTGACACCAAAAATGTCACTTTGCCTCTTCAACATCAAGAAAGCTGCATGAAGTCGCAACCTGCCATAAATAGGCAATGCAATTTCTCCAAAAAATCAAATCTTGTCAGAATCAAACAAAAACTGCAAGATCCTTCAAGATAGCCAAGAGAAGAGTACACATGAAGTTTCGGGCCATTTCAGAATCATTTGGCCTAACTTCGCTTCTCCGTTAGCTAAAATGGCGCTCCCGGCGGCGACATCATCGGAGACGTCAAAACTTCGATCAGAGCCTACAGATGACTCCAGCATGTCCCAAAAGGGCTCCATGCCAAATTTCAAGTCAAACCGACAACGTTTGACCCTCCATCAATGCTCGAGCAGCAAAATAAAGCCTCTCGGCGGCGGGAACCACCGAAGCCTTCGCTCATCAAACCAAGTGCATGAGTGGCTTCAACATGCTTCCAAAAGGCTGCACGTCAAATTTCAGGTCATTCTGACAATGTTTGACCATGTTTCGATGCTCCGAGAGAAAATCAAGCCTACCGGCGGCGGAGCAACCCGGGACCATGACATCCAAAACGGAGCCCATGGAACGTCTCAAAATGACTCCAATAGGCTCCCCGTCAAATTTCAGGTCAATCGGACATCGTTTGGCCACATATCAAAGCTCGGCATTTTCCCCGCAGCAAAATCAAGTGAAGCATCGACGGGACCCCAAACGGCTTCAAAACTCAAACAAAAGCCTATGGTTGGTCTTATTTATTGCTCAGGAGGCTCCACCTCAAATTTCAGGTCATTCCGACATCGTTTGACCAAGTTTCAACTTCTGGCGGAAAATCAGCAGCTTTACGCGACAAAGTCTTCGGCTTTTCCGGAAAATTGGAAACTTTGCACTCTAAAAATGCAAGGATTCTCATCAGGTTTTCTACAGGGAAATCAAGCCAATAAATGAGAAGAAATGTCAGGAAAAATACAGAAGAAAACGGCGACGAAAAAGACCTCAAAACGACAGCAAAACGGGCTCCGAAGGGGAAAAATCCCCCAGGGTCGCAGACCCCTGCGACCATGGCCCATGGTCGCCGGTCCATGGTCGTCGGCGACCATGGAGGTCCGGGTCACCGGATTTTCCGCTGGTGACCCGTTTTTTCCGTCTTTTTTCGCGTTTCGTGCACTTTGGCCCCTGTGGTTTCCTGAAAATGTGATTTTTAGTGCTTGAAATTGACTCATATCCTCCGACATCCGTCAAATCACGGGTCAACCTCCAAAAGCATAAAATCATCATTGATCGCTCCAAGATCGCCAACCGGTCGACCAAGAAAGTGCACTTTCTGTCCGACCGATCGTGAAATCGACAAGACAGATGTCACCGGCCCACTCTTAGCTATCAATGTCTGAAGTTACATGTTCATCCGATGTCGATCAGCATGTAGATCCATCGATGATCATCGCCAGAAGAATTCCAGAAGACACGGCATGGCCCGCGACTCTTCGACTGCTCGGCGACCAATTAATGTGGTTAATTGACTAGCTTTATTGCAGTCATTAATTCATTTCTTTGGACGGCCCAATCAGAAGCAAGCATTTGGGAGTTACAAGTCAATTGATTCATGGCATTTAAACCATGAAACTCCTCCCATTATGGTAATTAAGGTGATTAAAAGCCCTTAATCTCCATCGGCCAATCAGATTCAAGGAAAAAGGAGTTACAAAATCAAGAAATAAATCTTGTAACTCCTCCCATTAAAGCCATTAAGGCTCATAAACCCTCCTAAATGGCTACCAAAAGCTTATAAATAGGAGAGCATTCCATTGAAATTGAAATCAGAAAAAAAAAGGAGAAGATCAGAGAAGATCAGAGAGAAAAAAAGATCAGAAAGAGATCTGAGAGAAAGAAAAAAAGAGAGAAAAAACTCTGCTGAAGTTCTGCACCGGCCACCACTACAAGGTGACAAAAGTCCCTTGGGGGGCACCCCCCCCCCCCCCCCCCCCCCCCAAGGTCCTTGCCTTCTCCTGCTGCCTCCAATGGCTTAGACGTGGCTTTTCAGCCCGTCTACTTAGCTTTTTATTGGACATAGGACCTTCTCTTGGTCTTTGTCCTCTAAAAATCTGAGGTTATAGCCAAGCCAAGCGAATCAAGAGCATCCTCTGTTCTCATCTGCATGGATGACGGCGAGGCCCACACATGGCTTGCGACCGTCAATCTGAACGAGTCCCCCACAACCTCCTGAAAAGTTAGATCTTCCTTTTCTTGCTTTTCATTGTAGTTTGTATTTTTCTAAAGAGACAAAAATCACAACTCTTGTCTTTCATTATTGATAAGAATTGTAAATCGGCTATAAACGCCAAAATCGGCTATAAATGCCAAACAAAATCGCCTTTCACGGCAAATTAAGAAAATGTCTCTTTTCTTAAATATTTGTGCAATGGAAAACTTGAAAGAAGTTGATTTCCTTTTTACTTGCGAAGGTTGATCTCCGGATTACCACTTGCAATTCCAAGTAAAATAGAAAATCTGGCACACCCACATAAAAGAAATGTTGATGCACGCTTCAGGCCCGCCAGGGCGCGAAAGGGCCGGACCCGACGGACTCCCACGTTCCGCCGACCCCGGTAGCCGCCCCACGGCGCCTCGGAGCGCGTTCCATCAAGCTGGCACACCCGGTGGGACTCGTTCATTTGAGAACACGGTGCTTGGAAATAAAATATTTGCATACCATATTTTTGCTCTATGCTTATACTTCTTCTCCAGATTCCTTGGCTACTTTCTAGCTGGTGGCCTATGTTGGATTTTGCACCCAAAAAAAATGAGATGGGATTTTTTGGAAATTTCTACTTCTTTAAGTTTGTTTCCATTTTTTTTTTTTTTTTAAAAAAAAATTGGTTTTCTTAGTTTGAATTCAAAATTGAGAAGCTTTGATCCTATCCTATCGTTCTTTGGTGCTTGCAGAAATGTTGAGCCCGTTCGACTAAGGTTTTGGGCCATCGTTTCTCTTCGATGAGTTCATTAGAGATTTCAAAAAAAAAAATAAAAAAAAATCAGTTTTCTTAGTTTGGATTCAAAATTGAGAAACTTTGATCCTATCCTATCGTTCTTTGGTGCTTGCAGAAATGTTGAGCCCGTTCGACTAAGGTTTTGGGCCATCGTTTCTCTTCGATGAGTTCATTAGAGATTTCAAAAAAAAAAAATAAAAAAAAAATCAGTTTTCTTAGTTTGGATTCAAAATTGAGAAACTTTGATCCTATCCTATCGTTCTTTGGTGCTTGCAGAAATGTTGAGCCCGTTCGACTAAGGTTTTGGGCCATCGTTTCTCTTCGATGAGTTCATTAGAGATTTCAAAAAAATAAATAAATAAATAAATAAATCAGCTTTCTTAGTTTGGATTCAAAATTGAGAAACCTTGATCCTATCCTATCGTTCTTTGGTGCTTGCAGAAATGTTGAGCCCGTTCGACTAAGGTTTTGGGCCATCGTTTCTCTTCGATGAGTCTATTTGGGATTTTTATAAAAAAAAAAGGACATAGACCACTAAGGTTAAACCAATTGCGTTCTTTGATCACGATTGATTCAAGAAAAGCCTTGTCCAGAGTGTGGAGACAGCTTGACTGATCTAGGCAAGGGTCCTCCAAACGGGTTCATTAAGTAATCCTACCCTTACCTGGGGGCAATTCTATCAATTGAGGTTTCATAAGACCGGGTTAGGAGGCCTATGTGTACTCTCTCGTCTTTAAATCTTAAAAAATTAAAATCAAAATAAAAAAAATAAAAAAAAGATTTTCAAAAAAAAAATCTTAAAAAAAAAAAAAAAAACAAAAATTTTCAAAAAAAAAAATAAAAAAAATAAAAAAATAAAAAAATAAAAAAAAATAAAAAAAAAATAAAAAAAAATAAAATCATTTCAAAAAAAAAAATCTCCAAAAACTCGTCACTTTTGGATTCAGATTCGAGAAATTGTGGTCTCTTCCCTTCTGAGTACTGGCGCTCGCGGAAATCGTTGAGCCCGTATTTGAATCGGAATGCCACCTGCTCTCTTTGACGAATCCATTTCTGACATTTCAAAACAAAGAATCCCATCTCATGGATGCGATCTCCAACATTTGTGCCTAGCAATACTGGTACGCCCTTTCAGGGTTTACTGTATCTGTGACCGGCACATTTGTAACTCCTACCTTATATTCTTCTTATCTCGAGCAAGCCCTGCTTCTCGATAAGTCGAATTTAGGTTTACAATTGCTTCTAGCAGTCACTGGAACGCTCATTCTGGGCTCACCATACTTGCTGTCAGAACAATTGTACCATCTATGGCTTTTTGCCTTCTTCATGTCGCTTGGGTCATATCCCTTAAGCGATTTGAAAAGACAACCATAGGAATTCCCATTTATGATCATTATATTCTTGTGATTACTAATGGACGTGGTCGTGTTTCAGAACCTTTTCGAAACTAACAATGGCAGCCTTAACCATTATCTTCGATGAGAACAAGCACCAACTCATGCTTCAACAGAAGCAAAGCGCGCGCACTCATAAGCGCCCTGTCAGCTGCCGAAGCGTTAACTCCCTCGGCAACTCTCTGAACTCCGGGTCGACCTCGACTCCCCGGACTATCTTCTTTGGGACGCTGGGACCATTCCCACTTCCCGAAGAACAAACTGCGCCTGCCAAAAGGCAGAAGATCGCCTCTCAACGTGTCACTCCCGTGACACCAAAGGCGAGCGCCCAAAAGCCCGAAGCCCGCGGCACCCCCGCGAAGCCTCGACCCACAAACAACCAGGTCTATCCCAAGACTTGGTCTCCAAGACCTTCCCCAAAACAAAGGAGGTCTCAAACCTCCACCAAGCCAGCATACCTGGCCCCACTCAAGGAGAACCAGTTCTACCCTCTTGCCTACATGAAAGAGGAGAGACCCATCTCCAACCTGACTCCCAAGTCAACCCAGCATGAGCCGGCTTGTTCCTACAGGCCCAAAATCAGATCATGCATCACCAGGCCTCTACAAGCACCTGCCAAGGCCTACACTCCTTCAGTTCGACCCTTCATCTCTACAGGGGCCGAACTCGAAAGGTTTAAAGCTTCGCTGCAACAGGCAAAGGACCGGGTCCGGATCCTGTCCTTGCCTAGCTACAAAGAAGACAGGCTCGGCTGCTGCGCCCGAGGGAGCACATCCTTCATCGTCAGAGCCCAGCCAGAGCTGACTGAAGCTCAAATCGCTCGTCGAGCACGCCGCCGTGCTTCATATCGACAAAAGAGACTAGAGAAGCAACGGACCCAGCCTCCTACACTTCAAGTCTCCCACAAATGGGTCGAAAAAGAAAGACCCGACCAAGTTGCTGCCGTCCATATGGTTGGAAAAACCAGAAGACGCCAAAGGTCAGCATAAAAAATCCATGTCCGACGTCCGGTGACCCGTAGCGTCACCAGGACACAAAGACATCCTGAAGAATCTCCTGCCCCTTCAAGCCAAGGACGGGAGAGTAATCCTTCATCAAGCTCTTCATCAAAAAGAATGAGCCCCAGCTCGGTCACCAGGACGATTTCTTCGTTCGAATCCCGAGGGATGAACGTCTTGGCTACAAGTTCTGAGCCGCCACCTCAGAATCCACCTCGAGATGATGCGCTCACACGCATCCAGCAGTTGGAACAAGGCCAGCAGAGGATTGAAACTCTGATGGAAAACCTTCTCCTTGTCGTCCAAAATCAGGTGAACAATGAGCCTCCTCCAAATCATAGCAATAACGAGGGAAATGGAGAAGAAAATGAGTCACGCGCCCTCACCAAAAAGGACGTAGACAGTATCCTCGCCAAAGCTAAAGAAGAGGATATACTCAAAGAACATGGGATCAAGCCACCATATCCTTTATGGATGGACTCGGTCCCGTTCCCTACAAAATTCAAACATCCTACTCTCCAAACATATACGGGGAAAGGATCGGCCAGACAGCACGTCATCCACTTCAAGATCTTAACGGGAGCTATCGCGGATCAAGATGCACTCAAGATTCGCCTCTTTGCAAGTACCCTAAAAGGTACGGCCTTCGATTGGTACTCCACTCTGCCGGAGAACTCCATTCAGAACTGGGCTATGCTGGAGACACGCTTCCTGACCCACTTCCAAGGTGAGGATCATCCTGTTACTATGGCTCAGCTCTGCAGCCTAAAACAGGGAGAGAATGAGTCAACTTATGACTTCATTCACAAGTGGAAAGCAATGGCGTACAAATGTTCAGATGTATTGCCACAAGCGTCGCTAGTCGACATCTGCCGAAACAACATGAGAGCTAAAATCCGCTCCATGATCATCGGCAATAAATGAAAGAACCTGGGGGAACTCCTAGAAGCTTCCATGGAAGCTGAAATGGTGATCAAAGACCTCAACAGTCAGAAGTCATCAAGAAAAGAGCCAACCGCCATTGCAACCTCTAAACCAAAGAAGAAAGAGGTCCTTAATGTGCAAACCAAGTCAGCTCCTCAGCAACCAAAGAAAGCTGAAAATAGAGCTGCAGGTAAGAGACCTGAACTCTCTGATGCCTTCAAAGAGCGAGTAGAAAAGAAATATCCGTTCGATGAAGACGTCGAAGAAATCTTTGAGGCTCTCCTAGCAAATGGCAAACTCATTTTGCCAGAGCCCAAAAGACCTGGAGACGTTGGCAAAACCAATGATCCTCGGTACTGTCCATACCACCAGATGGTCTCGCATCCTCTCAATCAATGCTTTGTTGTGAGAGAGAAGATAAACGAGATGTGGAAAAACGGAGTCATCACCTTTGACAAAAATTATGGCCCCGCCTCCGTCAACATGGTGTCACGTGGACAAACACCAAAATCACCGAAGAAGAAGATCACTACTTCCTTCAATGTGATAAAAAGAATTCAAACGTCCGAAGTGTTGGTTCCTTGCCCGACACCAGACGGACAACCCATATGGGTACATCCCGATCTCCTGGAAGATGAAAATTGGGAGATCGTCAAAACAAAGCCGACCGCTCAGCAGCGAAGGCAAGCCAAGAAACATCTCCTCAAGCTCAAACGGCAAGAGAAGACCCAGCCAAAACAAGAAGTCCATGAAAAGGCAGAGGCCTCCTCTACCACTTCACTCGGGGCAACAGAAACGTCCCTTCCAGAGACTTCAAAGGCGGTAAGAAACTTCACTCTCAGTGATTTCATGCCACCTCAATTCAAAAAAGAAGCCATGCAGGGGGCATCATACTCTTGCAACTCGGTAGTTGGATTCTCCATTGATGGATACGAGTCCAGCGACACCGACGATGGGTTCGAGCCCAACTACACCGATGAGTGGGAGGAATCTCTTGAAACAGGAGAATATCTCTCCGATGAAGAATGGGTTCCTGAAACTCACCTTATGCCAGTAATCTGGTATAACCCCTTGCAACCACAAGGATCCTGGTCTGATGATGAAGAAGACCAAGAGGCTGCACAAGAAGATGCAGTTAACCCAGCACCTGTCATTGCTCCAGTGGAAATCAACTATGTTGAGCCACACGGAGAAGACGAAGAAGAGGATCTGGCTCCCATGCCTGATCTTGAAGAATATGCAAGGATCTTGCAGCGTCTCGCTCTAGAACAAGAGCAAGACCGCGTCAACGAGCCTCCTCGCAACCCAGAGCCTGAAGTCCCTGAAGATAATCAGGTACATCCACCCTTAACTCCTGAAAATGGAGAACATTGCTGGATTGACGATCCTCTTACATCCGAGGATGAGTCTGACTCCGAGCAGGCAACATCTCCTATCAGAGCTTCCTGTAATGTAATATATCAGGACTATAGCTCTTCTGAAGCGTCGTCTGATGAGATTACCTACACTCCGACGACGCCTAGCAATGTATCCTCTGGAGCTACCTCGTCTCACGTGACTTTCACAGAGATGGCACCCTCTCAGGTTTCTTCTCCTGAGACTGTGACTTCAGGATACACATTCTTCCCGACTCATCATCATGAAGAAAACCCAACTTGGGGTGATGGATGGGTCAACGAAGAAGAAAAGCTGCTGGATGCTGTTCAGGACTTGCTCCCGGAAAATGCTCCGTGCAACACAATCACTGAGGATGGCAATTCTGCTGCAGATACATCCCCAGTAGATGAAAAACGACAGCCTCTTGATCCTGAGGACAATCTTCCAAGCGAAGACCCTTCTCAAGAAGCTCTCGAAGTGGGTAGAGGCACCCGTTCGGGCCGGGACTACCACAAAAATTACAACCAATCTTCCTTTACTTATGTAAATCCTTCGGGAAAAGATGTTGTAAGCGCCCCCAGTGGCAACAATGATGAACATGCAGGCCCCAAGGAGGCTTTCAAGTATGACTTGGTTGAGCACTTCAAACACATACCTGCACGTCTTCACATCCTGGATTTATTACGAATGTCTCCACGCACTCGTGATAATCTCATCTCAGAATTACAAAAACTGAATGAGGATGTCGACAAACATGCCCCGCAAGTCCTCCAAATTGAAATGGACTACCGGGTCAAAAACTCTGAAACTTCCTCAAAGGGAGAAAAGAAAACTGAGGGATCATGCATCCAATGCCTCTCGGTTCAAAAGGCAGCCAGTGCAACCATAGCCTTCACTAAGGAAGACCTCCTACTTGGCGAAGCAAGGCACAACCGACCCCTGTACTTCACAGGGTACATCAAAGAAATGCCGATACATAGAGTTCAGATCGACCCAGGTTCTGCACTCAACCTTATCTCCACTTCGGCTCTTGAAGAGTTGGGCATCCCACCCAGCAAGCTAAGCCACACATCTGTATCTATCTTTGGATACGATGGGAGCACTCAAAGGCCTATCGGCAAAATCAGGTTCAAATTGCAAATCGGTGATCTTATCTCTGAGGTCACTGTGTATGCAATAAAAACCCCCTCATGCTACAACATCCTTCTCGGACGTCCTTGGATACACGAGAACGGTGTTGTCCCTTCAACTCTACATCAATGCATCAAGTTTGTCGGCGACGACGGCATGGTACATCGAGTCTTTGCGGACAGGAAACCCTTCAAAGGTAAAGAAGTCCATTTCGCAGACTCCCAAATGTATGAAGGCGAAAAAGAAGAAGAAGAGGAAACAACACCCCCTGCTGAAAATCTCCAGAAAGATAAAGGCAAGGCTCCTCAAAAATCACCGGAAGAAAACAAACCCTCCGGCAAATTAGAAGAGAGTAGTCAATCTCCCTTCGTTATCTCCCTCAAGAATTCAAAACCTTTGGTCATCACGACTAAAGTGAAGAAGGCGAAACAAAAGCCTGGGGGCAAATTTGTTGTCTCTCTCGTGTCTATCATGCAAGACACAGACTCGGACTCAGAGCCAGAAGACGATGCATCGTCAAGCCAAGCTGACACTCAGCAAGTTCAGCCTGCTCTCACTCCGATGGAGACACCTGCTGATGTAGAAGATCCTACGTCTGCTACCTTTGTTGTTCCGGCAACATCACCAAAGCAAAGGCCGATCTTCTTCCATAGATCGGACGCTTCTTCATCAAATTCCATGCTGGAACCTTTCCAAAATGAAGGTATGCCTCAGCTATCTCTATATAGTCCTGTGGCACAAGCAATTATGAAGAAAATGGGCTATGACGCTCAAAACCCAGTCGGTTTGGGAGAAAGACGCGGTATTCTCACGCCATTGGAGCCCGCCTTGACCAAAAGCCAGCTGGAAGATTGGAGACTCTACGGTCATGTAGAAAAGTCTTCATATGGGTTAGGGTATGATCCCGACACTCCTCTGAGACAGTTGACACAAAGGCTTAAAAGTCGTTTTACCGACCAAGCCTCAACATCTAAAGTCCACGAAGACATCGATTTCCCTGGAAATCTCTTTAAAAAGTTACCGGACAAAGATCCAGGAAGCTCATCCAATTGGTATGATTTCTCTGATGATAAAGAGGAATCATCCGATAATACGGACTTGTGGCATCCTGACCCAGAAGAACCCTCGTCTCCAAAAGAAATACCAGACTCAACAGGCGATTGGGACTATCTCATAGCAAGCCTTGAGGAGATCACCAATCAAGGAAATCCATGGAAAGTGTTAGACCCCGACCCAGACCAACTCGATTAGTACTAATTAAGTAAACGTTTAGTCTTAAGTGAGTCTTAGTACTAGTTGGGTTAGAATGTGATTAGACTTAGTCTGGATTATAGCTTTGGGGATTTTGAGGACGTTTAGTATGAGTCAGACACGCTCAGGGACGCCCTGAGTGCACGTGTAAGAATGGGGTTTTGTTCTAAATCTTTGATGTGGATGTGATTTTTGTTTCTCTTGAATGGTTTTATGATTTATGGCAACTTTCGTTTTTAAGCTGCTTGCATTTGAGGCCCAGAAACCCAAGTTTTGGCCCAATAAGGGTAAATCTGTCTTTGCATGTAAATCTGGGCACACTTTTCGAAGTCGCGAAACTATGTCAAAATAATACTTTTCCGAAACTAGATTTTTCGACGATCGTTTTGTTCTTCTTCGTCGATTCCATCCGGGGTCCACAAGACCATGTTCCAGGCGTCCCAAGTTTCACTGCTAAAGGGACCCACCTCCAGACACTATATATACTCTTTTTCTCCTTCCTTTGCCCTTTTCCCAAATCTCTGCAACGTCTTGCCCTAGAGTGAAGAAGAGAAGAGTTTTCTCCTTGGTATTCTCCTTTGGAAATCATCTAGCAAGAAGGCTCCATTCTCCGATTCGACTCCGCCATTCTCTTCCTCTCTTCTGGAGCTTCAGCTAGACGCGTTTTGGATCCAAACCTCCCCACTATTCATCATCTTCAAGCCCTAATCTTCCTTGTTCAGCTAGCTCTTGGTCAGTGTTCCTTCATTCTCTTCATTTGATGTTCTTTAGCTCACCTAGAGCTTGTTTGTCATGATTTCAAACCCATTTTCGAAATGGGGTTTTGTAATGGCCAAAAATGTTGATTTTGTATGCTCCATTTTGGGGGTTTTGTGTAGATCTCGTGGAGCACCCCTTTCTTGTTGATTTTGAGAAGCTTTGGCTTGGCTTTGGTTAGAGGCAAGTAAACCTTTTAGTTCTCCCTAGTGCATTTCAAGTTTTTGAGCATTTTACTTTTGGAAATGTTATTCATCATCAAGCTTATCTTTCTTGCATGTCATTAATCTCTTTTAGCTTGTTTTAATCTTGATAAACAAGAGTACTAATTTCTCTATCTAGTGTAGAGGTTTCATCTTCAATGGAAGCATGTTTTCAATGGAATGGTTTGCAAGTTATTAGATTTATGTTTTGAATGTAAATGGGCTTATGATTTTGATGTTTTGAATGAAATGTGAATGGATTTGGTGTGAAAATCATCCCTTGGAAGCATGTAGGCTTGGGGAGTGCAGGTGGTGAAAATGTAGAAGTGAATGAAGTGTGGAAAAAATTGAAATTCCGAAGTTCTACCGGTAGGGGTATTTCAACCGGAAGTTCTACCGGTAGAAAGGGCTCAAATTTTGACAGAGAATCGAGGAGATTAAAAACCCCAAGTTCTACCGGAAGTTCTACCGGTAGAAACAGCCCAGATTGTGGCAGAGAGTGAGAAAAAAAACTGTGAACCGCAGTTCTACCGGTAGAAACGGCCCAGATTGTGGCAGAGAGTTGAGAAAAACTGTGAACCGCAGTTCTACCGGAAGTTCTACCGGTAGAAGTGCTTCAACCGGAAGTTCTACCGGTAGAATCACTTCAACCGGAAGTTCTACCGGTAGAACATCTTCTACCGGAATTTCTACCGGTAGAGAGGCATGAACCACACCAAAAAGTACTGTTTTGAAGGATTTTGCAGGAATGAAAACTAGACTTGGTCTTAGACCCTTTTTGTTGACCTTGTGCACTTGAAATTTCCAAAATGTAATATACCTTCGGGGACACCAAGTTTTATTGAATTCCGACATTTAGTTTTCAATTCCACAAGGGTCAAAGATGTGGTCTTAGCCTATGCTTGATAGATTTACGTTTGAACTCTCGTTTTGATGCTTCATGCATCCTCGTGTTCTCTTTTGATTTCCAAGTGCAAGTTTGTTCAAGATGTGTTTCAAGAATCAAAAAGGGAATCATTTCTTAAGTTTGTAAGCATTAATACTATGCTATTTTGCTAGTCTTGTCACTTCGTGCTCGTTAAGTGATTTCCCTCTTGTTTTGACGTGTTTTCGAACGTGTATTACCATGTTTTGTGCATTCATGATATAAGTAAATTTCACTGAGCTTGGACCGCCCTTTTAGCTTGATCCACTACCTGGGGGTCCTTAAACTCGTGGACTGTCTGCAGACTAGTCGTGTCTTGAATGACACATCGTGCGTGTTCGTGGTCCGGTTCCGCGGCCGGATACCCCGTCTACCTTGTGTGGCGTGGGATCGTGTTTCTTGTCGTGCTTGTCTTGCGTGCTTGCTCTTGTCATCATGTATGACGGAGAAAGGATGAGCTCATGTGGATTTATCTTTTCATGATATTATATGTATTCGTGCTAGTTTCGTAAGCATTGAAACGTGTATTTAAACTTTGAACTGTTTTAGCATTATTCCAATTATTCATGTCTAAATTGTTTATTTGCCAAACCGTCGTGTTTGATGCTTGTATTTTGGTGTCCAGGTGCCGGTGGTTTCGCGCGTGACGAGGAGTGCCCGGAGGAGGCTATTGAGCCACCCCCAGCACTCGAGTGGCAGCCCAACGACGTCATCTAGACGCCGGTCGGGATCGTGATTCTCGTTCACCTAGCTGATTATTTTGGGTTGTTCTTTTTGGGATTCCATATGTTGTATTGGCCTTTATTGCCCTCTTGGGGGTTGTGTAACTTGGAAGTAAAACACTTTGTCTAAATGTTAAACTTTATTCATGCTAGGAATGCTTTGATAACATTCTCTTTTGATACCTTGTCTCGATGTTAATTATTGATCTTGTATTGTGATTGTTTAAGAATGGTGTGATGAGTTTGCTACACGCTTCCGCATATCAATTCATGTGAGCTCGACCCGTGTCTTGGGATCCTCACCGCGGAAACCTGTGGGAAAATAAATGAAATTATATCACAACAGCGGCGGTGTGTCTTGTGTTGGTTAATCATGCCGCCGCCGCGCAGTCGCGGGCCCGGGTCCCGGTCCGGGGTCGCGACAGGACTGGTATCAGAGCGGGACATGTTTCAGGCAGTTAAAAGAAACTAGAAAGTCTTAGGAACGTGGCGAGGATTCGTGAGTTCGATAGAATGTTTGTCTAGACAACATGACCAACCCAATTATGTCGATATATGTGCTAACGAATTGTCTTGCAGCATCATGCCTCCACGAAAAGCTCCGAATCATAATGCTTCGGGCAGTAATCAGAATGAGACAGAACCGACTGAGAATCCTACTGCTACTCAGTTCCAACAACTCATGCAGGCCATGTTAGAGCAACAGAGACAAGCCAATGAAACACAAGCAAAATTTCAAGAGCAAATGGCTAAGAAAGATGAAGAGATGGCTCAAGTACAGAGGCAACTTCTAGAAGTCCTCCAAAATAGACCTCAACATCAAGCCCCACCAAATGTGGTGTACCAGAATAGGGCTGATGATGTCAATGTCCTCTTTGAAAGATTTCGGAAGAGGGGACCCAAGGAGTTTTCGGGTCAAGAGGACCCTTTGACGGCTGATGATTGGCTCGCGAACACGGCTAAGATTTTTGACGTTTTCGTTTGCACTGGCAGGGAGAGGGTGAACCTCACAGCTTCTCTATTCTATGGGCTTGCAGACGATTGGTGGCAGACGGTCAAAGAGCCATACCAGGTCATGGCAGATGAGGTTGCTTGGACAACCTTCAAGACACACTTCACGGACAAGTACGTCCCATCCCATGTTAAGAGACAGAAGGCAATTGAATTCCAACAGTTGAAGCAAGGAAGTATGTCCGTTTTGGAATATGTCACGAAGTTTGAGAGGCTTGCCAGATATGCTACCGAGCTTATTGACACTGAACAAAAAAAGATAACTAAGTTTTTGGAAGGGCTGAATCCCATTCTCAAGAGGGATGTCTCGGGAATAATCCCACCAGTCACCTTTGATGAAGCAGTTAGTCGGGCATACAAATTTGAATAGTTTAACAACGAGATTATCCAGGATAGAAAGCAGCACTACCAGCAGCAAAACTAAAGACAGCAAAGTGGCAAGAAGCCAAGGCAAGAACAGACTCAAGTTAGACAATCTGGTTGTAATCATTGTGGCAAGAATCACCCTACCCACGAATGCCGCAAGGCAACGGGTGCTTGCTTCAAGTGTGGAGGGATGGACCATGCAATCAAGGATTGCCCACACCTCCAGAGTCAAGCCAACCGATATCAGCAGCCAAGGCAGATAGCACCACAGAATCAAGCCATACCAGTTCAGATGAGACCACCACAGCAACAACAGCAACAAGGCAGGCAAGTACAAAACCAGAATGCTCGTCCACCGCAGAATAGGAACAATCAGGGCAGACAGATTCAGCAGCAGAACAGGCCACACCAGCAGGGACGTGTATACAATATCAACCGTGCTGACGCTGAAGCAGCAGGTGACGTAATAGAAGGTAAACTTCTTGTTTGTGGAGTAGAAGCACAGATCTTATTTGATCCAGGATCCACACACTCCTTTCTATCACCTTTGTTGGCAAAGAAGATTGATGCACAGCATGCAGAATTGGACTATAATTTGACTGTCACTACACCCGTAGGTAGACATGTTGTTTGTACCACCTTTTACCCTAGTTGTCAGGTTTTGTTAGGAGATATCAAATTACCGGCCAACCTCATAATTTTAGACATGCATGATTTTGATATTATCTTAGGCATGGATTGGTTAGAGACCTACCATGCTACCATGGATTGTTTTGGTAAGACCATTACCTTCAGATTGCAAGGGCCACAGACGGAGTTGATGTTTCAGGGAAATAGGAAAAAGTATTCCAGTGGGTTCATTTCGGCATTAAAAGCCAACAGATTGGTGAGCAGTGGTTGTGAGGCATTTATAGCGTTTATCACGGAGGATAAACAGTCCCAAGGGGTGGAGGATATCCCCGTAGTGTGTGAATTTCCGGATGTTTTTCCAGAAGAAATCCCGGGTTTACCACCAGTTAGAGAAGTTGAGTTTACTATTGAACTCCTTCCAGGGACTGCACCGATCTCAATTGCACCTTACAGGATGGCTCCTGCAGAGTTGGGTGAATTGAAACTTCAGTTGCAAGAATTGTTGAGCAAAGGCTTCATTAGGCCAAGTGTTTCACCGTGGGGAGCACCAGTTCTTTTTGTGAAAAAGAAGGATGGAAGTCTTAGAATGTGCATCGACTACAGAAGGTTGAATCATGTGACCGTCAAGAACAAATACCCCTTGCCAAGGATAGATGAATTGTTTGACCAATTACAAGGAGCAACACACTTTTCCAAGATAGACTTGAGGTCAGGGTATCATCAGTTGCGGGTTAGAGAGTCTGATGTGGCGAAGACAGCTTTCCGAACGAGATATGGGCATTACGAGTTCTTAGTGATGCCCTTTGGCTTGACAAATGCGCCCGCAGTTTTCATGGCTCTCATGAACAAGGTCTTTGCAGAGTACCTAGATCACTCTACCGTGGTGTTCATTGATGATGTCCTAGTGTATTCTAAGAGTAAGGAGGAGCATGAAGAGCACTTGAGGACGTCATTGCAGCTTTTGAGAGACCACCAGCTCTATGCTAAGTTGAACAAGTGTGAATTCTGGCTAGAGCAAGTTTCCTTTTTGGGTCACATCATTTCGAGAGAAGGATTAGCAGTAGATCCAGCCAAGATAGAAGCAGTCATCGAATGGAAGAGGCCTGGCAGTGTGACAGAAATTAGAAGCTTTTTGGGGTTAGCAGGATATTATCGGAGATTTGTCCAAGGTTTTTCGTCCATTGCAGCTCCTTTGACGAAGTTGACCCGGAAAAATGTCCCTTTTGTTTGGACTGATCAGTGTGAAGGCAGCTTTCAGGAGTTGAAGAAGAGGTTAACCACAGCCCCAATCCTCACATTACCATCGGGCAGCGGTGGATTTGTTGTGTTTACGGATGCTTCCAACGTGGGATTAGGATGTGTTTTGATGCAAGATGGCAAGGTGATTGCCTATGCCTCGAGACAGTTGAAGAATCATGAGGTAAACTATGCAACTCATGACTTGGAGTTAGCGGCAGTAGTTTTTGCTTTGAAAATGTGGCGACACTACCTCTATGGAGCGAAATTTGAAGTCCATTCCGACCACCGAAGTTTGCAGTATTTGTTTTCACAGAAGGAGTTGAATATGAGGCAGAGACGGTGGATGGAGTATATAAAAGATTATGACTACCCAATCAAGTATCATCCGGGCAAAGTGAATGTGGTAGCAGATGCTTTGAGTAGAAAGTCACCAGTGATGGCGAGTTTGAGAGGAGTTAGTGTTTTCCAACAGCTTGAAGAATTTGGAGTGGAGGTACAACACTTGAGTAGAGGTGTTTTGTTGGCAAATATGACCGTGACTGAACCTACCTTCATCCAGAGAATCAAAGATAGTCAGTTGCAAGACCCAGAATTGGCCAAGATTGTAGATCGGATTGCAGAACGTCCAGATTTCAGGATTTCGGAGGGAGTGTTGTATTTTCGTGACCGGTTGTGTGTACCAAATGTGGATGGTTTGAAGGACGAAATTATGATTGAAGCTCACCATACTAGATACTCTATACATCCGGGTAGCACGAAGATGTACCATAACCTGAAGAATAGATTTTGGTGGAATAATATGAAGAGAGAGATAGCAGCTTTTGTGTCTCGCTGCTTAACTTGTCAGATGATCAAGGCAGAACACCAGAAGCCTCCTGGGTTGTTACAGCCTTTGGAGATTCCGGAGTGGAAATGGGAGCATATCACTATGGATTTTGTCTCCGGTTTGCCTAATACCAAGAGAGGGAACAATGCAATTTGGGTTATAGTTGATCGTCTTACGAAGTCTGCGCACTTCCTTCCGATGAAGACTGGGAATATGATGCATATGGCACCACTTGCAAGGCTATTCATAGATGAGATTGTTAGTAAGCATGGCCAGCCCGTCTCCATCACTTCCGACAGAGATAGTAGATTTGTTTCGAGATTTTGGAAATCTCTTCTTGAATCCATGGGTTCCAAACTTCAGTTCAGCACAGCGTATCATCCTCAGACAGATGGTCAGTCAGAGCGGACGATACAAACTCTTGAAGATATGCTACGTGCTTGTGTATTGGATTTCAAGGTCCAGTGGGATGAGAACCTACCTCTTTGTGAGTTCGCGTACAACAATAGCTACCATTCTAGCATTGGAATGGCACCTTTCGAGGCACTCTATGGTAGGAGATGCAGAACTCCAGTTTGCTAGGAAGAAGTCGGTGTGCGTAGTTTTAATGGACCGACGATAGTTGGAGAGACAAGCGACAAGGTTAAGCAGATTCAGGACCGATTGAAGATCGCTCGAAGCAGACAGAAAAGTTATGCTGACACTCGCCGGAGAGAATTGCAATTTGAAGTGGGTGACAAGGTTTTCTTGAAAGTCTCACCGGTCAGAGGCACTTTAAGATTTGGGAAGAAAGGAAAATTGTCTAGCCGATACATTGGCCCATATGAGATTTTGAGCAAGATTGGAAATGTCGCGTACAGGCTTGCGCTACCGCCGGAACTCTCCGGGGTACATAATGTTTTTCATGTCTCCATGCTCAAGAAATATGTTCACAGTCCTTCTCACATTATTCCACACGAGCCTTTAGAGATTCGAGAAGACGCGTCGTATGTGGAGAAACCGGTTAGAATCATCGACACCAAAGAGCATGAATTGAGAAATCGGACTGTCCACTGGGTCAAAGTGCTTTGGGAGAACCACGAGCCAGAAGAAGCCACATGGGAATTGAGAGATCAAGTCCAGAAGAAGTATCCACACCTGTTACCAGAGGTAAAATTATTTATATTTGGTGGACCAAATATCCTAAGGGGTGGAGGATGTTAGACCCCGACCCAGACCAACTCGATTAGTACTAATTAAGTAAACGTTTAGTCTTAAGTGAGTCTTAGTACTAGTTGGGTTAGAATGTGATTAGACTTAGTCTGGATTATAGCTTTGGGGATTTTGAGGACGTTTAGTATGAGTCAGACACGCTCAGGGACGCCCTGAGTGCACGTGTAAGAATGGGGTTTTGTTCTAAATCTTTGATGTGGATGTGATTTTTGTTTCTCTTGAATGGTTTTATGATTTATGGCAACTTTCGTTTTTAAGCTGCTTGCATTTGAGGCCCAGAAACCCAAGTTTTGGCCCAATAAGGGTAAATCTGTCTTTGCATGTAAATCTGGGCACACTTTTCGAAGTCGCGAAACTATGTCAAAATAATACTTTTCCGAAACTAGATTTTTCGACGACCGTTTTGTTCTTCTTCGTCGATTCCATCCGGGGTCCACAAGACCATGTTCCAGGCGTCCCAAGTTTCACTGCTAAAGGGACCCACCTCCAGACACTATATATACTCTTTTTCTCCTTCCTTTGCCCTTTTCCCAAATCTCTGCAACGTCTTGCCCTAGAGTGAAGAAGAGAAGAGTTTTCTCCTTGGTATTCTCCTTTGGAAATCATCTAGCAAGAAGGCTCCATTCTCCGATTCGACTCCGCCATTCTCTTCCTCTCTTCTGGAGCTTCAGCTAGACGCGTTTTGGATCCAAACCTCCCCACTATTCATCATCTTCAAGCCCTAATCTTCCTTGTTCAGCTAGCTCTTGGTCAGTGTTCCTTCATTCTCTTCATTTGATGTTCTTTAACTCACCTAGAGCTTGTTTGTCATGATTTCAAACCCATTTTCGAAATGGGGTTTTGTAATGGCCAAAAATGTTGATTTTGTATGCTCCATTTTGGGGGTTTTGTGTAGATCTCGTGGAGCACCCCTTTCTTGTTGATTTTGAGAAGCTTTGGCTTGGCTTTGGTTAGAGGCAAGTAAATCTTTTAGTTCTCCCTAGTGCATTTCAAGTTTTTGAGCATTTTACTTTTGGAAATGTTATTCATCATCAAGCTTATCTTTCTTGCATGTCATTAATCTCTTTTAGCTTGTTTTAATCTTGATAAACAAGAGTACTAATTTCTCTATCTAGAGTAGAGGTTTCATCTTCAATGGAAGCATGTTTTCAATGGAATGGTTTGCAAGTTATTAGATTTATGTTTTGAATGTAAATGGGCTTATGATTTTGATGTTTTGAATGAAATGTGAATGGATTTGGTGTGAAAATCATCCCTTGGAAGCATGTAGGCTTGGGGAGTGCAGGTGGTGAAAATGTAGAAGTGAATGAAGTGTGGAAAAAATTGAAATTCCGAAGTTCTACCGGTAGGGGTATTTCAACCGGAAGTTCTACCGGTAGAAAGGGCTCAAATTTTGACAGAGAATCGAGGAGATTAAAAACCCCAAGTTCTACCGGAAGTTCTACCGGTAGAAACAGCCCAGATTGTGGCAGAGAGTGAGAAAAAAACTGTGAACCGCAGTTCTACCGGAAGTTCTACCGGTAGAAACGGCCCAGATTGTGGCAGAGAGTTGAGAAAAACTGTGAACCGCAGTTCTACCGGAAGTTCTACCGGTAGAAGTGCTTCAACCGGAAGTTCTACCGGTAGAATCACTTCAACCGGAAGTTCTACCGGTAGAACATCTTCTACCGGAATTTCTACCGGTAGAGAGGCATGAACCACACCAAAAAGTACTGTTTTGAAGGATTTTGCAGGAATGAAAACTAGACTTGGTCTTAGACCCTTTTTGTTGACCTTGTGCACTTGAAATTTCCAAAATGTAATATACCTTCGGGGACACCAAGTTTTATTGAATTCCGACATTTAGTTTTCAATTCCACAAGGGTCAAAGATGTGGTCTTAGCCTATGCTTGATAGATTTACGTTTGAACTCTCGTTTTGATGCTTCATGCATCCTCGTGTTCTCTTTTGATTTCCAAGTGCAAGTTTGTTCAAGATGTGTTTCAAGAATCAAAAAGGGAATCATTTCTTAAGTTTGTAAGCATTAATACTATGCTATTTTGCTAGTCTTGTCACTTCGTGCTCGTTAAGTGATTTCCCTCTTGTTTTGACGTGTTTTCGAACGTGTATTACCATGTTTTGTGCATTCATGATATAAGTAAATTTCACTGAGCTTGGACCGCCCTTTTAGCTTGATCCACTACCTGGGGGTCCTTAAACTCGTGGACTGTCTGCAGACTAGTCGTGTCTTGAATGACACATCGTGCGTGTTCGTGGTCCGGTTCCGCGGCCGGATACCCCGTCTACCTTGTGTGGCGTGGGATCGTGTTTCTTGTCGTGCTTGTCTTGCGTGCTTGCTCTTGTCATCATGTATGACGGAGAAAGGATGAGCTCATGTGGATTTATCTTTTCATGATATTATATGTATTCGTGCTAGTTTCGTAAGCATTGAAACGTGTATTTAAACTTTGAACTGTTTTAGCATTATTCCAATTATTCATGTCTAAATTGTTTATTTGCCAAACCGTCGTGTTTGATGCTTGTATTTTGGTGTCCAGGTGCCGGTGGTTTCGCGCGTGACGAGGAGTGCCCGGAGGAGGCTATTGAGCCACCCCCAGCACTCGAGTGGCAGCCCAACGACGTCATCTAGACGCCGGTCGGGATCGTGATTCTCGTTCACCTAGCTGATTATTTTGGGTTGTTCTTTTTGGGATTCCATATGTTGTATTGGCCTTTATTGCCCTCTTGGGGGTTGTGTAACTTGGAAGTAAAACACTTTGTCCAAATGTTAAACTTTATTCATGCTAGGAATGCTTTGATAACATTCTCTTTTGATACCTTGTCTCGATGTTAATTATTGATCTTGTATTGTGATTGTTTAAGAATGGTGTGATGAGTTTGCTACACGCTTCCGCATATCAATTCATGTGAGCTCGACCCGTGTCTTGGGATCCTCACCGCGGAAACCTGTGGGAAAATAAATGAAATTATATCACAACAGCGGCGGTGTGTCTTGTGTTGGTTAATCATGCCGCTGCCGCGCAGTCGCGGGCCCGGGTCCCGGTCCGGGGTCGCGACAGAAAGGAACAGAGCCTTGGTCTGGTAATGCAGTTGAAACTCCAGAAGGTTTCGTTGAGTTGGAAGCCTCCGAAAATATTGTGGAGGAACCACCTTCGAACCTTCCGACAGAAGATCCTGTTCAAAAGATAAACTTGAGAACACCTGATAACCCACGTCCTGTATTCATAAGTAAGAATATAAAGGATGATGAGTTACCCGAGTATATCGCTTTTCTTCGTGAGTTCGTTGATTGCTTTGCATGGTCCTATGCTGAAATGCCTGGTTTAGACCCCAAAGTAGCAGTCCACAAACTCAATCTTCAAGAAGACGTCAAGCCTGTCAAACAAGGCCAAAGAAGATTCCGTCCAGATGTGATGGATAAAATTGAACAAGAAGTTCAAAAACTCAAAAGCGTTGGCTTCATCCGTGAGGAACAACATCCAGAGTGGTTGGCCAATATTGTCCCCGTGACAAAGAAAACTGGGCAGATCAGAGTCTGTATTGACTATAGAGACTTGAATGGCGCTTGCCCTAAAGATGAATTCCCGCTCCCCATACCGGAGGTGATGATTGACAATACCTGCGGATTCGAGCGAATGACATTCATGGATGGCTTCTCTGGTTACAATCAGATAAAGATGCATCCCGAGGATGAAAAACACACTTCATTTCGGACTCCATTTGGCGTGTATTGCTACACTGTCATGCCATTTGGTCTGAAAAATGCTGGTGCCACATATCAGAGGGCTATGATGAAAATATTCCAAGATATGCAGCACAAGACGGTCGAATGTTACGTTGATGACCTCGCCGTCAAAAGGAGAAGAAAAGAAGACCATCTCAAAGATCTTCGGGAAGTCTTCCTCCGACTTCGCAAACACAAACTGCGGATGAATCCTCTAAAATGCTTCTTCGGCGTCTCGTCGGGTAAGTTTCTAGGATTCCTTGTTCGGAAAGCTGGAATAGAACTTGACCCCATAAAAGTCAAGGCTATTCTAGAAATGCCCTCTCCAAGAACCTTGAGAGAACTAAAAGGGCTCCAAGGGAGATTGGCCTACATCAGACGGTTCATCTCCAATCTTTCGGGGAAATGCCGTCCATTCTCTTGATTAATGAAAAAAGGTGTAGACTTTGTCTGGGATGCCGACTGCGAAGCCGCATTTCAAGATATCAAGTCATACCTGACCAAACCTCCAGTGTTAGCTGCCCCTGCCACTGGAAAACCATTCATCTTGTACACAAGAGCTCTTGATCATTCTGTAGGCGCTCTGCTTGCACAAGAGAATGGTGAGGGAAAAGAAGCTGCTCTATACTACCTCAGCCGCATGCTAGTAGGTGCAGAGCATCGCTACTCTCCAGTCGAAAAAGAATGCCTTGCAGTGATGTTCGCCGTACAAAAGCTACGTCACTACTTGCTTTCCAACACAGTCTACCTGGTCTCGAGGATCAACCTCTTGAAGGTCCTTGTCACGAAGGCCGGTTCTCTCAATGCCCGACTGGCAAAATGGTCCATCCTCTTGTCACAATTTGATATTAGGTATGTGCCACAAAAAGCAATCAAAGGCCAAGCTCTAGCAGATTTCCTCGCAGAGCATCCATTGCCTAAAGATTCACCACTCAGAGATGATCTCCCAGATGAACCTGTCTACAACGTGGAGACTTCCTCACCAAATGCCTCCTGGGACATGTACTTTGACGGTGCAACCAGGACAAATGAAAACAAAAAGCTGATCTCGGGAGTTGGCATCCTCTTTGTTAGCCCCGACAAATGCATGATTCCACACGCTTCCTCGCTACTGGAACCATGCACAAACAATGCAGCTGAATACCAAGCTCTGATCCTAGGATTGGAACTCGCCATCGAATCCGGTATCACTATGCTGGAAGTCTTTGGAGACTCTCAACTGATCGTCAACCAGATGAATCAGAAATATGAAGTCAGGAAGCCCGATCTGCTGCCTTATTACAACAAGGCACAATCGCTTCTGCAAAAGTTTGACATCTGCAACATCACCCACATTCGTAGAGGTGAAAACATCCGTGCAGATGCCCTGGCTGGACTTGCCGCATCAATGGCGATCCAGGAAGGGGAAAACATGCAAATTACAGTGAGTGAGAGAAGGATCCTCCCTCCTCTTAACACACACCAAGCAGTTGCTGAATGCCACCGAGTGGTTGGAAGTCGGATCTCTATCCTTCAACCTTCAATCGGTGACTGGAGGGATCCGTTCATTGATTACACTATGTTCGGAATCCTACCTGAAGATCCAAAAGAACGGGTAAGCATACAAAGGCGAGCCCCAAACTTTCATTTGGATATTCCTTCAAAAATCCTCTACAGGAAATCCTTCAACGGAGTACTTCTACGCTGCTTGTCACAACAAGAGGCCGAAGAAACACTTAAAGAAGTTCATGCTGGTCTTTGTGGAGCCCATCAGGCAGGTCCTAAGCTCTATGATCAGATAAAAAGGTTAGGTTACTATTGGCCTACCATGGTTGCTGATGCAATGCAATTTGCCAAACGTTGCCAGCTATGCCAAGTTCACGGAGATTACATTCACATGCCTCCGGAATGGCTACATCCTACAGCAATCTCATGGCCTTTCGAAGCATGGGGCATGGACATCATAGGTCCTATCTCTCCCCCTTCAAGCAAAGGTCATCGCTTCATCTTCGCCGCAACGGATTATTTCTCCAAGTGGTCAGAAGCATTTGCGTTCAACGAAATGAAGACCTCATCAGTTCTTCAGTTCCTGCGCACCAACATCATTTGTCGTTTCGGCATACCCAAGAGATTCGTCCATGATAACGGACCACAATTCCGGGATCATCGATTCTACAGGTTTTGCGACAAATACAAAATTCAAAGCTGTCCTTCGACTCCATACAATCCGGCAGCAAACGGATTAGCAGAAGCCTTCAACAAGACACTCTGCAAAATCCTCAAGAAAATGGTCTGTAGTCACAAAAGAGACTGGAGCGATAAACTGTCTGAAGCTTTGTGGGCCTATCGAACCACCGTTCGAGGACCAACCCATAGCACACCATTCTCCTTGGTCTATGGATGTGAAGCTGTCGTGCCCCTAGAGGTACAAATTCCTTCTCTGAGGGTATCTCTACAAAATGACATGACTCAAGAAAGCAATGTCAAATTGCGACTCCATGAGCTGGACAATCTCGACGAGAGACGGCTCGAAGCTCGACAAAGCATTGAACTTTACCAAGCACGCATAGCAGGATCTTTTGACAAAAGGGTCCGGCAACGCGCCTACAAAAAGGGTGACTTGGTTCTTGCGGTAAAAAGACCAATGGTCTTCGCACACAAATCCAAAGGCAAATTTGAACCAAAATGGGAGGGACCCTACGTCATCGACAAAGTCTTCTCCAACGGCGCATATGCCCTCCTAAACATGGAAGGCGACAGATGTATGCTGCCTATCAACGGCAAGTTCTTGAAGCGGTACTACCCTTGAAGACTTACCCAACTGGGTAAGAGCAATGCCTGTATGGCCAAAACCTGTTCTCAGGTACTCGCTCGTCAAACCCACTCTCTTTAGAATTTTCATATCAAATGTCAAAATTTCTAGAGATTCAAAAACAATGCTTACTTTCATTGTTTCATTGTTCAAAAACAAAAAAAAAATCCAAGTTTAGGAGCCTCTCCCTGACTTGACCAAAACTTTCGATCCTTGAACCAAAATTCATGGTTTGAAACAAAAATCCGGATTCAGGGATTTCCACCCTAGTCCACCTTACCTTTTACCGCCAAATGGTTCTAGGTCAAAATTTACAACCCTCGTGTCTTTAAACAAAAAAAAATGGTTTTTCAAAAATCATGGGGAAACGACATCAAAGTCAGTACCCGCAAAACAAAAATTTTGAAAAAAAGCAAGGATGCGACATTCCATCGATACTTGCACCCAAAATCGCAGGGAAGCGACATTTCGTCGATACTTGCAAAATCCAAAAACCGTGGAGAAGCAACAAACCAGTTGATATCCACAACCCAATTTCAAAAATCGTGGAGAAGCAACAAACCAGTTGATATCCACAACCCGAATTTCAAAGGTTCGAGAAAACCTAAAATCGTGGAGAAGCAACAAACCAGTTGATATCCATAACCCAATTTCAAAAATCGTGGAGATGCAACATACCAGTTGCTATCCACAACCAAAATTACAAATGGTTCGAGAAAACCTCAAATTTCAAAAATCGCGGAGAAACGACATCAAGTCAGTACCCGCAAAACCAAAAGTCTTAGGAAAAGCAGGGAAGCGACGCTTAGTCGATGTTTGCACCCCAATTCGCGAGGAAGCGACATTCCATCGATACTTGCAAAACCTAACCCGCGAGGAAGTGACATTCCATCAATACTCGCAAAACCGAATGAGCAAGGAAGCGACATTCCATCGATACTTGCAAGACCATTCAGCGGGGAGGCGACATTTAGTCGATACCTGCATTTTGTAAACCAAAACTCGGCTATAAATGCCAAAATCAGGCTATAAATGCCAAAACAAAAATTTCCGGCTATAAACGCCAAAACCGGCTTTCATGCCAATAAAACAAAACTTGGTTTTCAAAAAACTCGGCTACAAATGCCACACAAAAAAAACCTGACTCTCATGTCAAAACCGGCTATAAATGCCACAAATTGGCTATCAATGCCATAAAACCGGCTATAAATGCCACAAATTGGCTATCAATGCCACCAAACTGGCTATAGATGCCACAAAACAAACACCGGCTTCCATGCTAACCCAAATTTTGGCTTTTACGCCATAAAATTTCGGCTTCCATGCCATCTCAAAATTGGCTCCCATGCCACGAACAAAATTTTTGGCTCTTATAAAATCGGCTATAAATGCCACACAAAAAAAAAAAACCTGACTCTCATGTCAAAACTGGCTGTAAATGCCACAAAAATCCGGCTTTCATGCCAAATTCGTTTCCCCTACCAAAACAACCATTTGACAAAAGATTTTCACAAAATGACAAAGCTTTTGATCAAATCCCATTTAGCAATTGCTTTCATCACAAAAAGATTTGAGTGAGCGTAGGGAAAAAAAAATAAAAGAAGTACCAAAAATACATGTGGTACCAAAAAGAAAAAAAAGAAAGTGTTCACAAGCACTACAAAAAAAAAAAAAGAGTACCAAAAAATACATGTGGTACCAAAAAAAGAAGAATGGTTTCTGCTATAAAAAATCAGGAGCTTAGCCAAAAATGGTCTCCAGCCAAAGCTTCAGCTCCTCAAGCAAACTTTTGGCCTCAGCCGTCAGAGTTTCCAAGGCACGCTTCTTCAGGAACTTGCCATGAGATGCTGGCGAATGTCGTAACCCTTCTTTTACACCGGGAAGCTCTTCCCCAGCAGTTTGCCATCGTTCGTTTTCTAGAGTCCTCCTCTCGAGAACTTGACCGGCATCTGCAACCCTGCGGATCAGAGTACTCTCCCTGTCACGAGCCTCTGTTATAGCAGCCCACTTCGCATCGACTTGTGCCTTCAAATGCTCAAGACGTTTCCTGGCCTCCTCAACTTCCCTATCAAGGACGTTAAGGTCATGCCTCAATCCGATGATGGCTAGCTCTTCCTTGTTCTTCTCCCGAACTAGCTGCTTCTTGCTTTGTGTAGCCTCATTCAGGTCAGACTTAGCCTTATCAGCAGGGTCCAAGAACATCTCCTTGAATAATTGGTCGTCAGGGAAACCCATGGTCTCAAACCACTTGTCACCCAGTGCAATGATCCTATCAACGATCGCCCTGGCACCTGTGACATCCAGACCAACCTCTTCGGTGTCGGTCAGAATCTCCTGTACATGTGGGATCATGCCAAATCCTGCCTCCAAGTGTCCAGAAAGGAGAGTCTTGACCCAAGAACTCAAAACCCGAGCCAGCACCTTCTTCGCAAATTGAAGAGACGAACTGGATGAAGATTCAACCTTCTCCGCTGATCGGCTGCTCATGTCATGTCCCATTGGAAGAGTAACAAAAGAACTCTTTTCACTTGGAGCCACTGGAGAGGGAATCTCAACACGAGGCATCTCCTCAATCATATCAGAACTGGTCTCTACCTCCGGATCGACCTCTGGCATCCCTTGCTCTGGTTCTGAAGAAAGCGATGGACTCTCTTCTGTCACTTCAAAACCTGCAAATGAAACACAAAAAGGTATGAATATGATCCTGTTCAAAAAAAAAAAATCATCAGGGTCATCACTACAAAGTACCTTCTTCGACGACTGGCGGAACACTCTCTTCCTCCACGAACTCATCGGAAGCATCATCAACATTTGCGTCCATTGATGGTTCAAAGTCATCGGAATCCTGTGGCAAGTCAGCTGACAAGAGAAATGTTAGCAAATCAAGTCGCAGGCAAAAAAAAAAAAGAGAAAGCGAAAGAAGTTATACCAATTGGAGATTCTGGAATCATTCCAGAGTCCCTCGGTTCTTCTTCAGATGCCATAACCGGCTCCATCACCGCCTCATCGGTCGGAACCTCAGGCATCGCCAAGTCTTCATCCTCTGCTAAAAAAAAAGCAGCAGCAGAGTGAGAAAACAAATCAGAACATGGAAAGCCCCATGAAAGAAGCAGAAAAAGAAAAAGGAAGAATCATACCTTCTCCTAGGCCTGCTGAACAGCCACATTAGAAGATCTGGCGGATCGACGAGGTATGCTTGTAGCAGGCTCTTTACCCTTGTTCATTTTGGAGGAACCACCTGCAAAGGTTGGAAAAGAAAAAGATCGTCATCAAAATGACAGGATTTCGCTAAAAAAAAAAGGGTCACTTTGTCCCACCAAAAATCTGGCGAAATTTTGGCATGACTCCGGGGCAATTCCATAGAAAAAGGAAATACCCTGACGGAAATAGAAAGTTTGAAGATGGGCTCAACATTGCTGCGGGCTCCGAAACTCCAAACTTTCGAAACCTCAAAATCTCCGCAAAATCAGGAAGGGCTCAACATCACTGCAAGCTCCAAATTCCCAAATTTGCAAAGATTTTCAGGTATGCTATCATGCTCAATCTACAAAAAGTACATGCATGAACATCTAGATTTGCATAAAAACGCATTATCATGATGAGCTAAAAAAAAAAAGAAACTTTCTCAAAAAAAAGAGGGAGAAAGAAAAGAAAAAAAAAGAGAAACTTTCTTAAAAAAAAAAAAAAAAAAAAGAAGAAGAATAGAAAGAAAAAAAAAAAACAAGAAGAAAGAAAAAAAAAGAGAAGAGAAATTTTTTTTCCATCCTACATAGAGTTTTCTTGAAAGAAAAAAGAAAGAAAACTTACTTGAAGCCATTGATGGAGAAGAAGAAGGAAAAAGCTTGAAGATCCTTGAAGAAGAAGAACTCTTGGCCTTGGAGCTCTCTTGAGATTGTTGCAAAAGAAAGCAATAAGAGCAAGAGATCCTACCCTCCTTGCTTTTATAGAAGAGAGCAAATCAAAGAAGGAAACAAAAAAGAAAGGTAAGTGTTACTAATTAGTAACCTTACCAAAAGAGAAGGAACTAGAAAGATTCTTTCCCAAAAAGAAAGATGTCTTTGAGAGATTTTCTCCCAAAATCAATCAATGAGAGATTCTCTCCAACAAAATAGGATATTGAAGATTCTTTCCCAAAAAGAAAGATACCTTGAGATATTCTCTCCCAAATTAAGGGAATATGAGAGATTCTCTCCCATAAAGATATTTTTAGATATTCTCTATCCAAATGAGATATCTTTAGATATTCTTTACAAAAATGACCCCACATGAGATCTAAGCCATCCTAAAAAGCTTAAGGTCCCATGGGCTAGCCCATATGAGCTAGGTTTGACCACCTAGGCACTATAAAAAAAAAAAAAAAATAATTTGGGCTTTTAGTCAGGAAAAAAATCCCTCTTACCAAGAGCATACAATAATGGTTCCATGCCTCTTTTGAGTTGATTGAACCATACAAAAAAATTCCAAGCCCCATGAGCTTCCAAAAATCAAACCATCCAGCCTCATAAACCAAATTGAGCCAAAATCTTGAAATTGACATTCCACAAAAAAAATCCAAACCACTCCAATGGACCCACACAGTCCCAAAGAGTGACCAAAAACCAAATCCTGGTCCCCTAACTTGCCACATACAGCTTGTTAGGTCACAAGACCAAAACCAAAAACCAAATCATGATCCCCCAACTTGCCGCATACAGCTTGTTGGGTCACAAGGTCAAAACCAAAACCCGATCCCCTAACCTGCCATATATAGCTGGTTAGGTCACAAGATCAAAAACAGAAACCCAAATCCACATCCCTGATGTCATCTTCAAAACTTTGCCTCGAGATGGTGTGTGATTCCTTTCACTACCATAAAATTCCCCTGGAAGCTCAAAGGCTACTATACCAAAGGAAAGATTGCTCAAAGACTCTTGGTCAATGTGAGAACCCGGCCCCTAATTTCTTGGTTAGTGTGGTTTTAATCATGATTTGGTTTCTCGATGGGTTTAGTGATTGTTTGGTTGAGTTTTTGAGTTTGAATAGATTTTTCATAACTTTGGAGAATTTTAAAAGACGTTGACTTTGTTTTGACCCGACCCTTGTAAATTGTATTTTTGTGAGAATTTATATTTGGTTTCTAAAAATTCCAAATTTTATTCCTTTTGACCCATTTTGTTGTTACAAACAACTTTCATGTTTTGACCATCTTGAATAAATACTCAGAAATTGCGTTTTTCGAGAAAAAGGGCAAAAATGACAATTTTCACTAAATCTGTCCATAAATTTCGAGAATTCCAGAAATTGGGGAAAATACACTTTTTGGAAAGTAGTTATTTCAACGAACAACTTTGTCTTCTTCGTCGAACCGATTTGAGGTCCCGAAATGCATGTTTTTAGCCCGGCAAATGTTTTAAGTTGTGGGACCCATCTCCCCTTTGTTATAAGAGGAACCCACCTCTTCTCTTCTCTTCTTCCTTGACCTAATTTCTAAGAGAGGAGCAGCCCCAGCAGCCATGGCTTCCTCCATTCTTTTCTTGCTTTCTCCATCTCATAGCACCACCAAACAATGCCAAACCAAGATTAGACTCCACCATTTTCATCCTCATCTCAAGAGCTATCCATTGATGTCATTTTTGAAGAAAACCAAGCTTTCCAAGATTTCTTTTGAGCAATCTCTTGCTTTTTGAAGAACTTCCAAGTAAGGAATCCTTTTAATCTTTTGGATTTGTGTTTTCCTAGCCTTTAAGAAGCTTTGTTTTGATTATTGGAGGCTTTCCTTTTGTTTTGATTTGGTTTTGCCATTTTAGGGTTCTAAGATGGGTTTCTTTTGGGGGTTTTGTTTAGATTGGTGATTTATAGCTTGGAGAAGTGATTAGTGGTTGATTTGATTAGCGTTGGACCCAAGGCAAGTGGATGAAATGATTTATTTCCATTGATCATGTTTTATACAAATGTGTAGCTCTCATTAATGATTTTCATTTCTTATGCTTTACTTCATGACATGCTTTTATTGAGATTTGAAATACACTCTTTAGTGTATCTTTCTAGTACATTGTATTCTTGAAAATGGTATCTTGATTGTATTGAGTTTTGACTTGTTTCATGTGATGGATTTCTTTTGGGTTGAATGTGAATGGAATGGATGATTTGATGGAAGAATGGATGTAGTTGAATGGGGAATTTGAAGTGTTGAGAATGGAGTTTTGATTGCTTGAAATGGAGGATCTTTTAGCTCACTTTATTACAGGGATCTGACCCTTGAAAATGAGGAGTGTTTGGAGAAAGAAGGGACTGAAAACAGCTTCAGAATTCTGTGTCCGCAGTAACGTCGGTCAGCTGTCGGTCAGCCTGTCGGTTAACCGACATCCAACCGAGGTGGACCGAAACCCTCTCGGTTCTAATTCCAGAGAGCAGATTTCCATCAGGAAATCTGTCGGTCAGCTGTCGGCTGACCGAACTCCCTAGTTCGGTCGACCGAGAGCCAACCGACAGATCTTTCGGTTCATTTTCCAGAGAGCAACAAACTTCCTGATGTGTGTAGAGCTGACAGTCAGCGTCGGTCAGCCGTCGGCTAGCCGACATCCTAGTTCGGCTGACCGACATCCAACCGAGGATCTGACCGACAGCAATTGTATTGTTTTCTTCTTGAGGAACCATAGGGAACTATATTGGAGGAGAGTGAGGAACTGTACAGAAGAAGAAATTCCATCATCATGACTTTGTTGTTTAGGTCTTTTAGATTTGTTAATGTATATAAGGCCCCGGAATGTTTTCAATTCTTAAAGAGTACCAAATGTATGTCGAACCTAACATACGGGACCCTAGTTACATTGATTCAAATCTTGGACTTTCAACACTTGGCCCGGAGAATATGAGAAATCCATTCATGCTTTATTTTGACCGAATTTCACTTCTACACTTGAAATCTCGTGTTTTATGACTAGACTTGCCCGACCGTATTGAAAGTTATGTTTTTAACATTGTTGCTAGCCCGTACAGGCCCGACCGATACAGATATGCTTTTGTGCTTATGAGCACCCCGTCCCGTCATATGTATTTATTGGATTTGATTTCTTGTATATGACTCATGAGAGTAAAACCTGGAGGCAATAGGGGGCCAGAGCTTTGTAGTGCGAGCCCATGAGCTAAAAGAGAACTTGCATACATGTATTTGTTTTGTTTGCTTGCATATAACCTATGAGTCGGCACCACTAAGCTTGGATAACCTTGTCAGTCTGATCCACTGACTTGGAGATTCCCCACTTGTCCCGCCAGCTGCAGCATGGATCCCGATACCCGGTTTATTAACCGTGGTCCCGTCCCGATACCCGGCTCGCTCCCGTGGTTCCCGATATCCGGTTCGCTACCGTGATTCCCGATACCCAGTTTGCCACCGTGGTCCCGTCCCGTATTATTGTATATGTATATGTGAATTTTGTTGTACCTCCTCACTACGGTGACCGAGGTCAACGCCCGATACTCTAGTCACTTCGGTGATAGAGGATTTAGCTTTGTGTGGTTGCCATCTTGATAGTTCCTGATCCTTGTTACCCGTACTGTTTTATATTGATCATGTCTTTTCTTAATAAAGGATGCATTAATTCTTCATGCTTTAAATGAGTCTCCGATTTGTGAAATGTTTATTGTTTATCCATGTTCTGAAAGAGTTCCCGATTTGGGAAATGTTTATTGTTTATCCATGTTTTAAAAGAGTTCCCGATTAGGGAAATGTTTATTGTTTATACATGTTTTAAATGAGTCTCCGATTTGTGAAATGCTTATTGTTTATACATGTTTTAAATGAGTCCCCGATTTGTAAAATGTATATTGTTCGTACATGCTTTAAATGAGTACCCGATTTGTAAAATGTTTATTGTTTATACACGCTTTAAATGAGTACCCGATTTGTAAAATGTTTATTGTTTGTACATGCTTTAAATGAGTACCCGATTTGTAAAATGTTTATTGTTTATACACGCTTTAAATGAGTACCCGATTTGTAAAATGTTTATTGTTTGTACATGCTTTAAATGAGTACCCGATTTGTAAAATGTTTATTGTTTATACACGCTTTAAATGAGTACCCGATTTGTAAAATGTTTATTGTTTGTACATGCTTTAAATGAGTACCCGATTTGTAAAATGTTTATTGTTTATACACGCTTTAAATGAGTACCCGATTTGTAAAATGTTTATTGTTTGTACATGCTTTAAATGAGTACCCGATTTGTAAAATGTATATTGTTTATACACGCTTTAAATGAGTCCCCGATTTGTAAGATGTATATTGTTCGTACACGCTTTAAATGAGTACCCGATTTGAAAGTTGTTTATTGTTTATACATGTTTTAAATGAGTTCCCGATTTGTGAAATGTTCATGTTTTATACATGCTTTAAAGGAATACATGCTTTGCCTAATATCCGTGTTTCATACCCGTTTTATATGAATACATGATTTCGTCAGATACTCATGATTTCCGATACATTTTTATTATGTACAATTTTGATCAGACAGTATGATTTGTTTCATGTTTTATCATTCAGTATGTTGTTATATCTTTTCACCCGCCTGCCAGACCGTCGTGTCTGACCCACTACTTTGGTACTCAGGTTCAGATTTCTTCACCCGAGATGAGTGCACGTATTGGCTGTGGAGCCATGAGCTTACAGGTGTTTGTTGGCTATGTCATGTCGACATTGAGCTTGACATCGGTATTACGTCACATATGGGTAGTAATCATTAGCTTGTTTTCTTGTATGGCTTTTATTAGCCTTTTTGCTTGGGATTGTAATTAATATACATTGTTAATTGTAACTTGAACATATATGGGAATGTAATATCCTGTTACTGTCAGCTCTGTACTTTTATTGTGATAGTTTATTCCAGTCTGAGATGGATCATTGATAAGATGAGTATATGCTTGGGTTAAGTGCGGTGCGGAATCCAATGGCCACGGACTCCGAGTCGCAACACCATAAAAGCTTCCGCTAAATATTCAGAGTGTGTTGGAATGAATTTGTAATCCTCACACACGCGGATCTTGGGAGAAACATAACTGTTACTTCACGGACCCCGGGTTTGGGGTCGTGACAGACTGGTATCAGAGCGGGCAAGTTTCTAGGAAATAAAACACTCTAGGAACTTTAAGACGTGTGGTGAGGAAACCGTTAGATTGTCTTGTTTTGGCTAGATGCCATTCTGTTTTGGTTCGGATTTGTTTTCTTTCTAGTGGGGGAGACCCTTCTTGTCTCTTCCCTTTTTGTTCTTGCTGGGAATTTGGGGGACCAAATTCTTTTCTAGTGGGGGAGGATTTAATATCTCCGCACCCACATTCAGTGTTTTTTTCTTGTTTTCGCGTCAGAGAGTTAGAGTTTTGTGGTTTTAGCTTGTGGATCTCGGAGGACTTTGGCAGAATTCCCAGCTTTTCAATGTCACAGATGGAGCTAGCGAAGGAATTTGTGAGCAGTTGTTAGTCAGCAAGGAATGTGAATGGCATATTGAGACCCAATTTCAGTTGATCGTGTACCGTCAGATGGTGCGTCAGGCAAGTAAGTGTGGATTTTGGATAAATCTGGAATATTTCCCTAAACCAAAAGACTACAGAAACTAGACAAATGGGCGAATTTCAGGAAGTTTGAGGTGATTTTCAGTTGATAGAGATTCAAGTAAGTTACCAAAAGCAAGAAATTTCTCGAATTTGATGAACTCTTGACGGAGAAGTGCTAGAAGATTTTTAATAATTCCAGAATGAGGGTGAAGTCAACTCAGCAGGATGCATCAGTGTGTGGTTAAATGATAGGAAGAAAACTTTCAGCTGTGGTGTAGAGAGTTGTGTACAGAATGGATTGTTACCTGGTTTTATGATAGAGGAGATCTTGTAAACTTTACAGACTTTTGGAATATCAGTTTGGGCAGAGTACAGATACAATAGGAGAATCATAGCCTACAAACAAAGCCGGTTGGAAGACCTGGAGAAGAATGACACTAGGTACAGTGTCTTATGACAGAGATAGAGTTACGGTACATCGGAGTGAGTCAAAAAACTTCATTCTCTTGGACCGACATTGGCAGTTGTACAGGAACAGTGCGGATGTTTAGAGACAAGTTTTCAATTAGTTGATCTCCAAGGAGATGTCCAGAATTAGAGATTCCTAGAATTTGATGAGGTTTGTCAGAGAATTATTTTAGGATTTTCAACAAGTGCAGTCATGTGGAGGAGTAGACCCAGCAGGATGTGTCATTGTGTGGTTAGAAGCTTTTGGAGTTGGATTTCAGTAACTAATGAAGGAGTTGACTACAAGAAGAATCTCTACTTGATCGCCCGACAACGAAGATCTTTGCAGATTTTATCGACACGAGGAGCATCGGATTTCAATGTACATATATACGGAGCAGGAAATCAGTTATTTTGGATTTTATTAGGAAAGGTAGACTTGGCAGAGCAGTTGCAAGAGTGAGCACGGAGCTCCAAATACTAAAGCATAGTGAAGGGACAAGCATGTTAGTGTTAGAGACCGAATATTGTACAGAGGATCAAGAGCAACGAGCAGAAAGAATTAAAGCTAGCAAGAGTTAACCTTGAAGATTGTGCAGTGGATGTGAAACCCTAGCTTCGATAGTTGCGATGAAGTCGACAAAATGGTTCCAAGAATTTTCAGTATCAAGGTGTTTAGAAACAAGAGACTTGGTTGAACTTAGAAGGAGTTAGAGTTGGCGAATTCCTTGAGCAGTCAGATTGAGGACAGTGACGGATTCGAGCCAGTGGAAGAATGTTTGACGACCGTTGATAGTTGACCAAGGGGTTCTACCACGAGGGCGACCCAGTGAGTTCAGATGTTTTCGAGAGGACCGTTTTGGAGTTTTGATTTGTGATTTTGTTTTCGAAGTGCGGATTAATATCCCCACTTGTTTTGGATTTGTTTAGTTCATTTGGAGGACCAAATGTTCTAAGGGGGGGAGGATGTGAGAACCCGACCCCTAATTTCTTGGTTAGTGTGGTTTTAATCATGATTTGGTTTCTCGATGGGTTTAGTGATTGTTTGGTTGAGTTTTTGAGTTTGAATAGATTTTTCATAACTTTGGAGAATTTTAAAAGACGTTGACTTTGTTTTGACCCGACCCTTGTAAATTGTATTTTTGTGAGAATTTATATTTGGTTTCTAAAAATTCCAAATTTTATTCCTTTTGACCCATTTTGTTGTTACAAACAACTTTCATGTTTTGACCATCTTGAATAAATACTCAGAAATTGCGTTTTTCGAGAAAAAGGGCAAAAATGACAATTTTCACTAAATCTGTCCATAAATTTCGAGAATTCCAGAAATTGGGGAAAATACACTTTTTGGAAAGTAGTTATTTCAACGAACAACTTTGTCTTCTTCGTCGAACCGATTTGAGGTCCCGAAATGCATGTTTTTAGCCCGGCAAATGTTTTAAGTTGTGGGACCCATCTCCCCTTCGTTATAAGAGGAACCCACCTCTTCTCTTCTCTTCTTCCTTGACCTAATTCCTAAGAGAGGAGCAGCCCCAGCAGCCATGGCTTCCTCCATTCTTTTCTTGCTTTCTCCATCTCATAGCACCACCAAACAATGCCAAACCAAGATTAGACTCCACCATTTTCATCCTCATCTCAAGAGCTATCCATTGATGTCATTTTTGAAGAAAACCAAGCTTTTCAAGATTTCTTTTGAGCAATCTCTTGCTTTTTGAAGAACTTCCAAGTAAGGAATCCTTGTAATCTTTTGGATTTGTGTTTTCCTAGCCTTTAAGAAGCTTTGTTTTGATTATTGGAGGCTTTCCTTTTGTTTTGATTTGGTTTTGCCATTTTAGGGTTCTAAGATGGGTTTCTTTTGGGGGTTTTGTTTAGATTGGTGATTTATAGCTTGGAGAAGTGATTAGTGGTTGATTTGATTAGCGTTGGACCCAAGGCAAGTGGATGAAATGATTTATTTCCATTGATCATGTTTTATACAAATGTGTAGCTCTCATTAATGATTTTCATTTCTTATGCTTTACTTCATGACATGCTTTTATTGAGATTTGAAATACACTCTTTAGTGTATCTTTCTAGTACATTGTATTCTTGAAAATGGTATCTTGATTGTATTGAGTTTTGACTTGTTTCATGTGATGGATTTCTTTTGGGTTGAATGTGAATGGAATGGATGATTTGATGGAAGAATGGATGTAGTTGAATGGGGAATTTGAAGTGTTGAGAATGGAGTTTTGATTGCTTGAAATGGAGGATCTTTTAGCTCACTTTATTACAGGGATCTGACCCTTGAAAATGAGGAGTGTTTGGAGAAAGAAGGGACTGAAAACAGCTTCAGAATTCTGTGTCCGCAGTAACGTCGGTCAGCTGTCGGTCAGCCTGTCGGTTAACCGACATCCAACCGAGGTGGACCGAAACCCTCTCGGTTCTAATTCCAGAGAGCAGATTTCCATCAGGAAATCTGTCGGTCAGCTGTCGGCTGACCGAACTCCCTAGTTCGGTCGACCGAGAGCCAACCGACAGATCTTTCGGTTCATTTTCCAGAGAGCAACAAACTTCCTGATGTGTGTAGAGCTGACAGTCAGCGTCGGTCAGCCGTCGGCTAGCCGACATCCCAGTTCGGCTGACCGACATCCAACCGAGGATCTGACCGACAGCAATTGTATTGTTTTCTTCTTTAGGAACCATAGGGAACTATATTGGAGGAGAGTGAGGAACTGTACAGAAGAAGAAATTCCATCATCATGACTTTGTTGTTTAGGTCTTTTAGATTTGTTAATGTATATAAGGCCCCGGAATGTTTTCAATTCTTAAAGAGTACCAAATGTATGTCGAACCTAACATACGGGACCCTAGTTACATTGATTCAAATCTTGGACTTTCAACACTTGGCCCGGAGAATATGAGAAATCCATTCATGCTTTATTTTGACCGAATTTCACTTCTACACTTGAAATCTCGTGTTTTATGACTAGACTTGCCCGACCGTATTGAAAGTTATGTTTTTAACATTGTTGCTAGCCCGTACAGGCCCGACCGATACAGATATGCTTTTGTGCTTATGAGCACCCCGTCCCGTCATATGTATTTATTGGATTTGATTTCTTGTATATGACTCATGAGAGTAAAACCTGGAGGCAATAGGGGGCCAGAGCTTTGTAGTGCGAGCCCATGAGCTAAAAGAGAACTTGCATACATGTATTTGTTTTGTTTGCTTGCATATAACCTATGAGTCGGCACCACTAAGCTTGGATAACCTTGTCAGTCTGATCCACTGACTTGGAGATTCCCCACTTGTCCCGCCAGCTGCAGCATGGATCCCGATACCCGGTTTATTAACCGTGGTCCCGTCCCGATACCCGGCTCGCTCCCGTGGTTCCCGATATCCGGTTCGCTACCGTGATTCCCGATACCCGGTTTGCCACCGTGGTCCCGTCCCGTATTATTGTATATGTATATGTGAATTTTGTTGTACCTCCTCACTACGGTGACCGAGGTCAACGCCCGATACTCTAGTCACTTCGGTGATAGAGGATTTAGCTTTGTGTGGTTGCCATCTTGATAGTTCCTGATCCTTGTTACCCGTACTGTTTTATATTGATCATGTCTTTTCTTAATAAAGGATGCATTAATTCTTCATGCTTTAAATGAGTCTCCGATTTGTGAAATGTTTATTGTTTATCCATGTTCTGAAAGAGTTCCCAATTTGGGAAATGTTTATTGTTTATCCATGTTTTAAAAGAGTTCCCGATTAGGGAAATGTTTATTGTTTATACATGTTTTAAATGAGTCTCCGATTTGTGAAATGCTTATTGTTTATACATGTTTTAAATGAGTCCCCGATTTGTAAAATGTATATTGTTCGTACATGCTTTAAATGAGTATCCGATTTGTAAAATGTTTATTGTTTATACACGCTTTAAATGAGTACCCGATTTGTAAAATGTTTATTGTTTGTACATGCTTTAAATGAGTACCCGATTTGTAAAATGTTTATTGTTTATACACGCTTTAAATGAGTACCCGATTTGTAAAATGTTTATTGTTTGTACATGCTTTAAATGAGTACCCGATTTGTAAAATGTTTATTGTTTATACACGCTTTAAATGAGTACCCGATTTGTAAAATGTTTATTGTTTGTACATGCTTTAAATGAGTACCCGATTTGTAAAATGTTTATTGTTTATACACGCTTTAAATGAGTACCCGATTTGTAAAATGTTTATTGTTTGTACATGCTTTAAATGAGTACCCGATTTGTAAAATGTATATTGTTTATACACGCTTTAAATGAGTCCCCGATTTGTAAGATGTATATTGTTCGTACACGCTTTAAATGAGTACCCGATTTGAAAGTTGTTTATTGTTTATACATGTTTTAAATGAGTTCCCGATTTGTGAAATGTTCATGTTTTATACATGCTTTAAAGGAATACATGCTTTGCCTAATATCCGTGTTTCATACCCGTTTTATATGAATACATGATTTCGTCAGATACTCATGATTTCCGATACATTTTTATTATGTACAATTTTGATCAGACAGTATGATTTGTTTCATGTTTTATCATTCAGTATGTTGTTATATCTTTTCACCCGCCTGCCAGACCGTCGTGTCTGACCCACTACTTTGGTACTCAGGTTCAGATTTCTTCACCCGAGATGAGTGCACGTATTGGCTGTGGAGCCATGAGCTTACAGGTGTTTGTTGGCTATGTCATGTCGACATTGAGCTTGACATCGGTATTACGTCACATATGGGTAGTAATCATTAGCTTGTTTTCTTGTATGGCTTTTATTAGCCTTTTTGCTTGGGATTGTAATTAATATACATTGTTAATTGTAACTTGAACATATATGGGAATGTAATATCCTGTTACTGTCAGCTCTGTACTTTTATTGTGATAGTTTATTCCAGTCTGAGATGGATCATTGATAAGATGAGTATATGCTTGGGTTAAGTGCGGTGCGGAATCCAATGGCCACGGACTCCGAGTCGCAACACCATAAAAGCTTCCGCTAAATATTCAGAGTGTGTTGGAATGAATTTGTAATCCTCACACACGCGGATCTTGGGAGAAACATAACTGTTACTTCACGGACCCCAGGTTTGGGGTCGTGACAGTCAAGACACAAGCTCTCCTTCAAAAATCTCTTCGAGGCACATCGACTACAAAAGTCAAGCAACTCATTGCTGTACCTCGAGGGGGCATTTGTTGACACCAAAAATGTCACTTTGCCTCTTCAACATCAAGAAAGCTGCATGAAGTCGCAACCTGCCATAAATAGGCAATGCAATTTCTCCAAAAAATCAAATCTTGTCAGAATCAAACAAAAACTGCAAGATCCTTCAAGATAGCCAAGAGAAGAGTACACATGAAGTTTCGGGCCATTTCAGAATCATTTGGCCTAACTTCGCTTCTCCGTTAGCTAAAATGGCGCTCCCGGCGGCGACATCATCGGAGACGTCAAAACTTCGATCAGAGCCTACAGATGACTCCAGCATGTCCCAAAAGGGCTCCATGCCAAATTTCAAGTCAAACCGACAACGTTTGACCCTCCATCAATGCTCGAGCAGCAAAATCAAGCCTCTCGGCGGCGGGAACCACCGAAGCCTTCGTTCATCAAACCAAGTACATGAGTGGCTTCAACATGCTTCCAAAAGGCTGCATGTCAAATTTCAGGTCATTCTGACAACGTTTGACCAGGTTTCGATGCTCCGAGAGAAAATCAAGCCTACTGGCGGCGGAGCAACCCGGGACCATGACATCCAAAACGGAGCCCATGGAACGTCTCAAAATGACTCCAATAGGCTCCCCGTCAAATTTCAGGTCAATCGGACATCGTTTGGCCACATATCAAAGCTCGGCATTTTCCCCGCAGCAAAATCAAGTGAAGCATCGACGGGACCCCAAACGGCTTCAAAACTCAAACAAAAGCCTATGGTTGGTCTTATTTATTGCTCAGGAGGCTCCACCTCAAATTTCAGGTCATTCCGACATCGTTTGACCAAGTTTCAACTTCTGGCGGAAAATCAGCAGCTTTACGCGACAAAGTCTTCGGCTTTCCCGAAAAATTGGAAACTTTGCACTCTAAAAATGCAAGGATTCTCATCAGGTTTTCTACAGGGAAATCAAGCCAATAAATGAGAAGAAATGTCAGGAAAAGTACAGAAGAAAACGGCGACGAAAAAGACCTCAAAACGACCGCAAAACGGGCTCCGAAGGGGAAAAATCCCCCAGGGTCGCAGGCCCCTGCGACCATGGCCCATGGTCGCCGGTCCATGGTCGCCGGCGACCATGGCCCATGGTCGTCGGCGACCATGGAGGTCCGGGTCACCGGATTTTCCGCCGGTGACCCGTTTTTCCGTCTTTTTTCGCGTTTCGCGCACTTTGGCCCCTGTGGTTTCCTGAAAATGTGATTTTTAGTGCTTGAAATTGACTCATATCCTCCGACATCCGTCAAAATCACGGGTCAACCTCCAAAAGCATAAAATCATCATTGATCGCTCCAAGATCGCCAACCGGTCGACCAAGAAAGTGCACTTTCTGTCCGACCGATCGTGAAATCGACAAGACAGATGTCACCGGCCCACTCTTAGCTATCAATGTCTGAAGTTACATGTTCATCCGATGTCGATCAGCATGTAGATCCATCGATGATCATCGCCAGAAGAATTCCAGAAGACACGGCATGGCCCGCGACTCTTCGACTGCTCGGCGACCAATTAATGTGGTTAATTGACTAGCTTTATTGCAGTCATTAATTCATTTCTTTGGACGGCCCAATCAGAAGCAAGCATTTGGGAGTTACAAGTCAATTGATTCATGGCATTTAAACCATGAAACTCCTCCCATTATGGTAATTAAGGTGATTAAAAGCCCTTAATCTCCATCGGCCAATCAGATTCAAGGAAAAAGGAGTTACAAAATCAAGAAATAAATCTTGTAACTCCTCCCATTAAAGCCATTAAGGCTCATAAACCCTCCTAAATGGCTACCAAAAGCCTATAAATAGGAGAGCATTCCATTGAAATTGAAATCAGAAAAAAAAAGGAGAAGATCAGAGAAGATCAGAGAGAAAGAAAAAAAGAGAGAAAAAACTCTGCTGAAGTTCTGCACCGGCCACCACTACAAGGTGACAAAAGTCCCTTGGGGGGCACCCCCCCCCCCCCCCCCAAGGTCCTTGCCTTCTCCTGCTGCCTCCAATGGCTTAGACGTGGCTTTTCAGCCCGTCTACTTAGCTTTTTATTGGACATAGGACCTTCTCTTGGTCTTTGTCCTCTAAAAATCTGAGGTTATAGCCAAGCCAAGCGAATCAAGAGCATCCTCTGTTCTCATCTGCATGGATGACGGCGAAGCCCACACATGGCTTGCGACCGTCAATCTGAACGAGTCCCCCACAACCTCCTGAAAAGTTAGATCTTCCTTTTCTTGCTTTTCATTGTAGTTTGTATTTTTCTAAAGAGACAAAAATCACAACTCTTGTCTTTCATTATTGATAAGAATTGTAAATCGGCTATAAACGCCAAAATCGGCTATAAATGCCAAACAAAATCGCCTTTCACGGCAAATTAAGAAAATGTCTCTTTTCTTAAATATTTGTGCAATGGAAAACTTGAAAGAAGTTGATTTCCTTTTTACTTGCGAAGGTTGATCTCCGGATTACCACTTGCAATTCCAAGTAAAATAGAAAATCTGGCACACCCACATAAAAGAAATGTTGATGCACGCTTCAGGCCCGCCAGGGCGCGAAAGGGCCAGACCCGACGGACTCCCACGTTCCGCCGTGTGAGAACTTGGTCCGGGCGGCACCCTTAACCACGGGGCGGAGCGTGTCAACCACGGGCTTCAAACGGTGAGTCTCCGTTAGCCCGCATCAGAAATATCCAAGTCCTGACCCTGGGCTTATAAGTCAAACCCCGTATTAACTTAGCATGAGGCCTTTTAAAACCGTGCGGCCCCGGAAACCGTAAGAACTCCGTAGTTAAGCGTGCCCGGGCGGGAGCAGTACTAGGATGGGTGACCTCCTGGGAAGTCCCCGCGCGTGCACGTGGGCCAAAGCGGACAATTTCATGCTGAGTTGGGCGGGGCTGTGACAATTGGTATCAGAGCCGAGGACGGCTCTATTTCCGGTGGGGGAGAATGTGAGAACTTGGTCCGGGCGGCACCCTTAACCACGGGGCGGAGCGTGTCAACCACGGGCTTCAAACGGTGAGTCTCCGTTAGCCCGCATTAGAAATATCCAAGTCCTGACCCTGGGCTTATAAGTCAAACCCCATATTAACTTAGATGAGGCCTTTTAAAACCGTGCGGCCCTGGAAACCGTAAGAACTCCGTAGTTAAGCGTGCTCGGGCGGGAGCAGTACTAGGATGGGTGACCTCCTGGGAAGTCCCCGCGCGTGCACGTGGGCCAAAGCGGACAATTTCATGCTCAGTTGGGCGGGGCTGTGACAATTGGTATCAGAGCCGAGGACGGCTCTATTTATGGTGGGGGAGAATGTGAGAACTTGGTCCGGGCGGCACCCTTAACCACGGGGCGGAGCGTGTCAACCACGGGCTTCAAACGGTGAGTCTCCGTTAGCCCGCATCAGAAATATCCAAGTCCTGACCCTGGGCTTATAAGTCAAACCCCGTATTAACTTAGCATGAGGCCTTTTAAAACCGTGCGGCCCCGGAAACCGTAAGAACTCCGTAGTTAAGCGTGCCCGGGCGGGAGCAGTACTAGGATGGGTGACCTCCTGGGAAGTCCCCGCGCGTGCACGTGGGCCAAAGCGGACAATTTCATGCTGAGTTGGGCGGGGCTGTGACACGCCGACCCCGGTAGCCCCCCCACGGCGCCTCGGAGCGCGTTCCATCACACCTAGGCACTAAAAGTGGCTTTTAGTCAAAGTATTCCTCTTACCAAGAGCAAAAAAAAGAAAAGAGCAAAAAAAGTCCCATGCCTCTTTTGAGTTGATGGGATCATTCAAAAAAAAAAACAAGAAGAAGAAGAAAAAAGAAAGTCCCATGAGTTTCCAAAAACCAAGCCATTCAACCTCATGAACCAAATTGAGCCAAAATCTTGAAATTGACATTTCACAAAACCAAATTCCGGTCCCCTAGCTCGCCACATACAGCTTGTTAGGTCACAAGACCAAAACCAAAATCAAAATCCAAAACCTACAAACCAAATCTGACCCCCCAACCTGCCACATACAGCTTGTTGGGTCACAAGGTCAAAATCAAAATCAAACCCCGACCCCCTAACCTGCCACATACAGCTTGTTAGGTCACAAGGTCAAAAACCAAAATTCAAAACCCAAAATCCAAATACCCCATGTCATTTTCAGAACTTTGCCTTGAGATGGTACGTGATCCCTCTCACTACCATAAAATTCCCCCGGAAACTCAGAAGGCTATTCAAAAAAAAAAAAGAAAAAAAAAAGAGCTCAAGACTCTTGGTCAAGTTGGAATCTCTCCTCCAAGTTTCTCTTCGAGGCACATCGACTCCAAAAGGCTACTCGTCGCTGTACATCGAGGGGGCATTTGTTGACACCAAAAAAGTCAATATGTCTCCTCAACATCAAGAAGCCTCCTGAAGCTGCATCCTGCTAAAAATAGGCAAGGCTACTTCAAGCATCATATTTTGTCAGAATCAGACAGAAACTGAGAGATCCTTCAAGACAGCTAAAAGAGGGGTACACCTGAGGTTTCGGGCCATTCCGACATCGTTTGGCCTAACTTCACCGCTCCGACAGCTAAACAAGCGCTCCCAGCGGCGATATCATCGAAGACACCAAAACTTTGATCAGAGCCTACGGATGACTCCAGAATGTCTCCAAAGGGCTCCATTCCAAATTTCAAGTCAAACCGACAACGTTTGACCCTCCATCAATGCTCGAGCAGCAAAATCAAGCATCCCGGCGGCGGCAACCACCGAAGCCATCACTCATCAAACAAAATACATGAGTGGCTTCAACATGCTTCCAAAAGGCTGCACGTCAAATTTCAGGTCATTCCGACAACGTTTGACCAGGTTTCGATGCTCCGAGAGAAAATCAAGCCTATCGGCGGCGGAGCAACCAGGGACCATGACATCCAAAACGGAGCCCATGGAACTGATGGACCTGAAAGGAATCTTCCGTCCTCTCCCTTCGCACCCCGGGGGCTGATCTGGGTCTCGGCGGAGGAGGGAAGATCTCGGGCATCAACATTTTTTGTACGGGTATGCCAGATTTACTTTCTACTTGGAATTTGGAATGGTGATAATCCGGAGATTCACCTTTGCAAGTGGAAAGGAAATCAATCCTTTTTTCTAACTTTTCAAATTGCATAAATATTAAGAAAAGAGACAAGTTTTTAGAATGCCATAAGAGGCGTTTTTGTTTGTTTGCCGTGAAAGGCGTTTTTACAAAACTCATCAAATATGAAAGACAAGAATTGTGATTTCTTTTTGTCTCTTTAAGAAATACAAACTACAATAGAAAAGGAAGAAATGGGATCTAACTTCTCAGGAGATTGTGGGGACACGTTGAGATCGACGGTCGCAAGTCATGTATGGGCTTCGCCATCGTCCTTCAAATGAGAACATGTGATGCTTTGATTCTTTGGCTTGGCTCCTAACCTCAGTTTTTTAAAGGACAAGGACCAAGAGAAGGTCCTATATCCAATGAAAAACCAAGTAAATGGGCTGAAAAGCCTCGTTTAGGTCATGTTAGAGAAGGAGGTGACCTTGGGGGGGGTGGCCCCCCAAGGGACGTTGATCACCTTGTGGTGCTTCCAGGAGCAAAGTAGCAGGACTTCGTCTCTCTCTTAGATTTTCTGAATTTTCAGAGCTTGCACTTGGGATCTCTCTTTCCTCATTTCTTCTTGGAATGGACCTCCTTTTTATAGGCTTTTGGTAGCCATGAGGTGTTTATTGGCATTGGTGGCCATGATGAAAGAATTGATGAGGAGTTACAAGTTGATTTTGTAACTCCTTTTTCAAGGCTTGTGATTGGCCGATGAAGGTAGTTGATGGACAGCGACATTCGGCGCCGGGATGCTACCGGGGTCGGCGGGCGTGGGAGCCCGTTGGGAGCGACCCTTTCGCGCTCGCAGGGGGCCGAAGGCGTGTATCAACATTTTTTTTTGGGTGGGTGTGCCAGATTTTCTATTTTACTTGGAATTGCAAGTGGTGATCCGGAGATCGACCTTCGCAAGTAAAAAGGAAATCAACTTCTTTCAAGTTTTCCATTGCACATATATTTAAGAAAAGAGACATTTTCTTTATTTGCCGTGAAAGGCGGTTTTTTTTGGCATTTATAGCATATTTTGTGGCGTTTATAGCCGATTTTGGCATTTATAGCCGATTTTGGCGTTTATAGCCGATTTACAATTCTTATCAATAATGAAAGACAAGAGTTGTGATTTTTTTGTCTCTTTAGAAAAATATAAACTACAATGAAAAGCAAGAAAATGAGGATCTAACTTCTCAGGAGATTGTGGGGGACTCGTTCAGATTGACGGTCGCAAGCCATGTGTGGGCTTCGCCATCATCCATGCAGATGAGAACAGTGGATGCTCTTGATTCGCTTCGCTTGGCTATAACCTCAGATTTTTAGGACAAAGACCAAGAGGAGGTCCTATGTCCAATAAAAAGCTAAGTAGACGTGCTGAAAAGCCACGTCTAAGCCATTTGGAAGCAGGAGGAGAAGGCAAAGGACCTTGGGGGGGACGTACCCCCCAAGGGACTTTTGTCACCTTGTAGTGGTGGCCGGTGCAGAACTTCAGCAGAGTTTTTCTCTCTTTTTCTTTCTCTGGATTTTCTGTGTTTGATTCGTCTGGATTCGATTCTCTTCTGGATACGAGCTCTGGATTCTTTCCGATCTGGATTTCAATGGAATGCTCTCCTATTTATAGGCTTTTGGTAGCCATTTAGGAGAGCTTTTATGGGCTTTAATTGCACTTAAGCCGCATAAATGGAGGAGTTACAGGGTTTAATTCCTTTATTTCGTAACTCCTGGATCTTGGCTTCTGATTCGCCGGTGGAGATTGAGGGCATTTAATCGCCTTTGATCGCCATGATGGGAGGAGTTTCATGGGTTAAATGCCATGAATCAATTGACTTGTAACTCCCAAATGCTTGCTTCTGATTGGGCCGTCCAATAGAATGAGTTAATGACCGCCATAAAGCTAGCCAATTAACCACATTAATTGGTCGCCGAGCAGTCGAAGAGTCGCGGGCCGTGCCGTGTCTTCTGGAATTCTTCTGGCGATGATCATCGATGGATCTTCATACTGATCGACATCGGATGAACATGTAACTTCAGACATTGATAGCTAAGAGCGGGCCGGTGACATCTGTCCTGTCGATTATTCGATCGATCGGGCGGACAGCACACTTTTTTGGTCGACCGGTTGGCGATCAATGTTGATTTTGATACTTTTGGAGGTTGACCCGTTATTTTGTCGGATGTCGGAGGATTTGGCGCCTCAAAAGTATGAATTTTGGAAAGTCCCAGGGGTTGGAAGCTTCGAATCGCAAAAAACGACAGAAAACGGAGCTCCCGGGGTGAAACCGGAGATTCCGGGCTTCCAGGGTCGCGGGCGACCCTGGGCCAGGGTCGCAGGCTGGGCCAGGGTCGCGGGGGTCTGCGACCCTGGGGGAATTTTCCCCTTCGGAGCCCGTTTTGCGGTCGTTTTGAGGTCTTTTTCCTTCGTTTTTTCTTCTGTATTTTTCTTTGACATTTTTACTCATTTGTTGGCCTTATTCCCTTGTAGAAAAATTGATGAGAATCCTTGCAATTTGGGTTGCAAAGTTTCCAATTTTCCAGGAAAGCCGAAGACTTTGTCGCGCAAGGTTGCCGATTTTCCGTCAGAAGCTGAAACTGGGTCAAACGATGTTCGAATGACCTGAAATTTGAGGTGGAGCCTCCTGAGCAATAAATAAGACCAACCATAGGCTTTTGTTTGAGTTTTGAAGCCGTATGGGGTCCCGTCGCCAGTAGGCTTGATTCTGCCGCCAGGTAGATGTCGCGCTTTGATGTGTGGTCAACCGATGTCCGATTGACTTGAAATTTGACAGGGAACCTATTGGAGTCATTTTGAGATGATCCACAGGCTCTGTCTTGGAAACCATGGTCCTGGGGAGCTCCGCCGCCGAGAGGCCTGATTTGGCTTCCGAGAGTCAAAGTCTGGTCAAATGTTGTCGAAATGACCTGAAACTTGACGTGTAGCCCTTTGTAAGCATGTTGAAGCCACTCATGTATTTTTTTTATGAGTGATGGCTTCGGTGGTTGCCTCCGCCGAGAGGCTTGATCTAGCTGCTTGAGGGTTGATGTAGGGTCAAACGTTGTCGGTTTGACTTGGAACTTGACGTGGAGCCTTTTGGATGCATTTTGAGATCATCCATAGGCTCTGATCGGGAATTTGATGTCTCCGATGCTGTCGTTGCCGAGAGCTCCTGTTTAGCTGTCGGAGAAGTGAAGTTAGGCCAAATGTTGTCGAAATGGCCTGAAACTTCATGTGTACTCTTCTCTTGGCTATCTTGAAGGATCTTGCAGTTTTTGTTTGATTCTGACAAGATTTGGTTTTTTGGAAGCAGCATTGCCTATTTTGGTAGGCTGCGGCTTCATGTGGCTTGAAGAGGCAAAGTGACATTTTTAGTGCCAACAAATGCCCCCTCGAGGTACAACGACGAGTTGCTTAACCTTTGTAGTCGATGTGCCTCGAAGAGAATCTTGAAGGAGAGTCTCTGTCTTGACCAAGAGTCTTTGAGCAATCTTTCCTTTGGTAGAGTAGCCTTTGAGCTTCCAGGGGAATTTTATGGTAATGAAAGGAATGAAGTACCATCTCGAGGCAAAGTTTTGAAGATGACATCAGGGATGTGGATTTGGGTTTCTGTTTTTGATCTTGTGACCTAACCAGCTATATATGGCAGGTTAGGGGATCGGTTTGGTTTTGATCTTGTAGACCTAACAGGCTGTATGTGGCAAGTTAGGGGATCAGGATTTGGTTTTTGGCTTTGGTCTTGTGACCTAACAAGCTATATGTGGCAAGTTAGGGGACCAGGATTTGGTTTTTGGTCACTCTTTGGGACTGTGTGGGTCCATTGGAGTGGTTTGGATTTTTGTGGAATGTCCATTTCAAGATTTTGGCTCAATTTGGTATATGAGGTTGGATGGTTTGATTCTTTGGAAGCTCATGGGGCTTGGAATTTTTTTTGTATGGTTCAATCAACCTTAAAAGAGGCATGGAACCATTTTTGTATGCTCTCGGTAAGAGGGATTTTTTTCCTGACTAAAAGGCCTTTTTTTTTTTTCTTTTTTTTTTTTTTTTTTTTTAGTGCCTAGGTGGTCAAACCTGGCTCATATGGGCTAACCCATGGGACCTTAAGCTTTTTAGGATGGCTTAGATCTCATGTGGGGCCATTTTTGTAAAGAATATCTAAAGATATCTCATTTGGATAGAGAATATCTAAAAATATCTTTATGGGAGAGAATCTCTCATATTCCCTTAATTTGGGAGAGAATATCTCAAGGTATCTTTCTTTTTGGGAAAGAATCTCCAATCTCCTATTTTGTTGGAGAGAATCTCTCATTGATTGATTTTGGGAGAAAATCTCTCAAAGACATCTTTCTTTTTGGGAAAGAATCTTTCTAATTCCTTTTCTTTTGGTAAGGTTACTAATTAGTAGCACTTACCTTTCTTTTTTTTTGTTTCCTTTTTTGATTTGCTCTCTTCTATAAAAGCAAGGAGGAGGCTAGATCTCTTGCCCTTATTGCTTTCTTTTGCAACAATCTCAAGAGAGCTCCAAGACCAAGAGTTCTTCTTCTTCAAGGATCTTCAAGCTTTTTCCTTCTTCTTCTCCATCAATGGCTTCAAGTAAGTTTTCTCTCTTTTTCTTTCAAGAAAACTCCATGTAGAGAATAGGATGGTAAAAAAAGAAAGTTTCTCTCTTTTTTTTTTTTTCTTTTCTTTTTCTTTTTGTTTTTTTTTTCTTTTTCCACGTGATTTCTGTATTTTTTTTCTCGTGCTTCTTTCTTTCTCTTTTTCTTTTTGCACGTTTTCTTTTTTTTTTCTTTTATTGTGGGCCGTACGGACAGATCCGTACGGCCACGTGGCCTGTGGGCCACGGCCTGATGGGCCAGCCCCTCTCCTCTTTTTTTCTTCTTTTTTTTTCTCTCTCCCCCTTTTTTTTTGAGAAAGTTTCTTTTTTTTTTTTTGCTCATCATGATAATGCGTTTTTATGCAAATCTAGATGTTCATGCATGTACTTTTTGTAGATTGAATTTGAGAGCATGATAGCATACCTGAAAATCTTTGCAAATTTGGGAATTTGGAGCTCGCAGCGATGTTGAGCCCTTCTTGATTTTGCTGAGATTTTGACGTTTCGAAAGTTTGGAGTTTCGGAGCTCGCAGCGATGTTGAGCCCATCTTCAAACTTTCTATTTCTTTCGGGGTATTTCCCTTTTCTTCGGAATTGCCCCGGAACCATGCCAAAATTTCGCCAGATTTTCTTTTAGCGAAATCCTGTCATTTTGATGATGATCTTTTTTTTCTTCTCCAACCTTTACAGGTGGTTCCTCCAGAACGAACAAGGGTAAAGAGCCTGCTACAAGCGTACCTCGTCGATCCACCAGATCTTCTAATGTGGCCGTTCAGCAGGCCTGGGAGAAGGTCCAGTTTGTGGAGAAAAACTTGGAAGAATGCGATTCCCTCAATCGTGATGAGATGAGACAGCGATTGATCGCTCTCAAGGATGAGGAGTTCTATAAGATCATGGTAAGCAGTCGTCCCTAGGTTACGGACGATCAGAGTGTTGTGCTCAAGCCTACCTTCTTCTTCGGTGATGCAGTCCCCGACGACTTGACATACCAAAGGAGATGTTTTCAGTTCTCTTACACAGCAGATGGTGAGGAGAGAACTATTTCTACCCGGTCGTCTTTTGATCGGACCATCTCGATCCTGAGCCTTTCTCCCACGTGCCCTAAGAGGGAAGATCCTCCGAGCTGGGTGAAGAGGACCAGTGTGATCAAGACCAGGGTTTTTGTTGGTGGACCTTCCGGTTTTGCAGAGAAGCCACCTGTCCGTATGGACATGTTGATGCCAGCTAGTGGCTACCAAGGTTCTGATCATCCATCGATCGATTTGAGACCGGTGGGCCTTGGCGTTTTTCGGGGTGACGGCAGCAATTGGGTGAAGCCTTTTCGACTTCGTGGCCGTTTCAGTGTTGACTCCGATTGGAAGTCGTGGACTGATCACGTCCTGCTGATTGGTGGCACCATTTTGAAGGAAGCCGGGATATTTGATGTAGTCCGCGCCTTCAGAGATACCGTGGCTTTTTTCGACGAGGCCTTCATGGACATGTTGGAATCATTTCTCCCACAAACCAATACCTTCGTTGTAACGAATGGTGAGATTGGTTTTTCCTTGAAGGAGTTGAGCACCATTACTGGATTGCCCATCCTTGGTAAACTCTACGAGGAGTTCATGCCGATTGACAGCGTCCTTGAGGAGCAGTCAGAGGAGTTCAGGCTCCTATACTTTCAGCTCGTCGCCTTCTATGATTTTTTGAAGGAGAAGGAGGGCTCGAAAGTAAGATCCAGCAGTTGGAAGAGTTATGGCTCTTCATTCTTCAACTTCTTTGACAGTGGAGAACCTTCTGATAGCATGACCCGGGAAGACAGGAAGAAGACTTCGGCCATGCAGGAAGAGTTGAAGGGTTTCTTCGCGAGCACAGATGCCATTTGTTCTGACATTGCACTGCGGAGAGATCTTGCTGTTTACCTCACTTTTTGGCTAGGTGAGGCTATTTTTGCTGGATGAGATGGAACACACATCAGGCCGCATTGTATTTTTCCGGCTTGTCAGATGGCGTTTGGAGAGCGGCTTGCTTTGGTGCCTGCTCTTTACTCCTACTTGTGTACCGAACTGCAGGCTGTTGCTTTTTTGGTTCGGCTTGGGCTCCCTATGAATAGGGTATTTTCAGCCCATATCTTTTATTCGTGGTTTGTATACCACTGTCCTGGCTTCCACCAGCTGGGTGCTGCACAGGATGATGATCCTCTGATGATTCGATTGGCTAAGGGAAAAGCCGTATCCGAATCACTTTTGTTTGCCCGCATGAGGATCCGACAGTTCAGGGACGTCGAGATGGGGAAGTATTCAGTTAAGCTTTCTCCGGAGTTGCGGAAGAAGGCTTTTGATTTTGGTGCCTCCCGAGACTCTACCAGAGCAGGGTCCGGAAGGCATTACTCTTTGACCAATGCAGAGAAGGAGTGGTTTTTCAGCATACGAGTCGGCACGATGGTGTACCGTAGACATCTTTTCGTCGACATCCAGCCGTATGTACCTTCTCGCTTTGCACTTCAGTTGGGCTTCTCTCAAGGCGTTGTTGGAGCGCCTTCGAGTATGGTGAAGCGTTTTGGAGGTTTGCAGGATGGCAGAAATGCATGGGCTTTTTATAGTGCTGAAGACACTACTGCCACGATTTCTTATCCTGAGCTGTCGACTTTCCGAACTGCCGGCTTCACGAAGTGGTTCGCGGAGAGCTTTTTGGCATATCGGGGGCTTTCCAAGAAGGAGCTTGATGTAAAGCTGTCTTCGGGGAAAGGTACTGGAAAGTCGGATGGCGTCCGGCGAAAGGAAGTTTGGGCCTTCCTTTCTGGATAGAAGCACAAGATAGGCTTTCTCGGTGACCAGGGCGTCATTGGTTCTGAAGCTGTTCGGGAAGTACCTGATGAGGCTTTGGAGCAGCTAGAACAGGAGCAAGCTGAGCTCGACGCTTGGATGCAAGCGGCACAGAGGCGAGCTTCCGTGGAGTCTACTGGCAAGAGCAGACCATCCAGTGAGGAGTCAAGTGGGAGACCTGACTCTGACAGTGGGGCAGGATCTTCTAGGAAGCGAGCCCACAAAAGTAAGAGGAAGAGGAGTCAGCGTCACACGGGGCGGGACGAAGACTCTCCTGATGTGGAAATCCCTCTCACTGCCAATGAGGAGGTGCCATGGGAAGCTGACGAACCTCCGGAGAAGAGGATTCGGGAAGAAGAGACCATCGGTGAAGGTATGATTCTTCCTTTTTCTTTTTCTGCTTCTTTCATGGGGCTTTCCATGTTCTGATTTGTTTTCTCACCCTGCTGCTGCTTTTTTTTTTTTTAGCAGAGGATGAAGACTTGGCGATGCCTGAGGTTCCGACCGATGAGGCGGTGATGGAGCCGGTTATGGCATCTGAAGAAGAACCGAGGGACTCTGGAATGATTCCAGAATCTCCAATTGGTATAACTTCTTTTGCTTTCTCTTTTTTTTTTGTCTGCGACTTGATTTGCTAACATTTTTCTTGTCAGCTGACTTGCCACAGGATTCCGATGACTTTGAACCATCAATGGACACAAATGTTGATGATGCTTCCGATGAGTTCATGGAGGAAGAGAGTGTTCCGCCAGTCGTCGAAGAAGGTACTTTGTAGTGATGACCCTGATGATTTTTTTTTAACAGGATCATATTCATACCTTTTTGTGTTTCATTTGCAGGTTTTAAAGTGACAGAAGAGAGTCCATCGCTTTCTTCAGAACCAGAGCAAGGGATGCCAGAGGTCGATCCGGAGGTAGAGACTCCTACAACCAGTTCTGATGCGATAGAGGAGATACCTCGTGCTGAGATTCCTTCTCCAGTGGCTCCAAGTGGAAAGAGTTCTTTTGTTACTCTTCCAATGGAAAATGACATGAGCAGCCGATCAACGGAGAAGGGTGAATCTTCATCCAGTTCGTCTCTTCAATTTGCGAAGAAGGTGCTGGCTCGGGTTTTGAGTTCTTGGATCGAGACTCTCTTTTCTGGACACCTGGATGCCGGATTTGGCATGATCCCACATGTACAAGAGATTCTCACTAATACCGAAGAGGTTGGTCTGGATGTCACAGGTGCCAGGGCGATCGTTGATAGGATCATTGCACTGGGTGACAAGTGGTTTGAGACCATGGATTTCCCTGACGACCAATTCTTCAAGGAGATGTTCTTGGACCCTGCTGATAAGGCTAAGTCTGACCTGAATGAGGCTACACAAAGCAAGAAGCAGCTAGTTCGGGAGAAGAACTTGGAAGAGCTAGCCATCATCGGATTGAGGCATGACCTTAACGTCCTTGATAGGGAAGTTGAGGAGGCCAGGAAACGTCTTGAGCATTTGAAGGCGCAAGTCGCTGCCAAGTGGGCTGCTATAACAGAGGCTCGTGACAGGGAGAGTGCTCTGATTCGCAGGGTTGCAGATGCCGGTCAAGTTCTCGAGAGGAGGACTCTAGAAAACGAACAATGGCAAACTGCTGGGGAAAAGCTTCCCGGTGTAAAAGAAGGGTTACGGCATTCGCCAGCATCTCATGGCAAGTTCCTGAAGAAGCGTGCCTTGGAAACTCTGACGGCTGAGGCCAAAAGTTTGCTTGAGGAGCTGAAGCTTTGGCTGGAGACCATTTTTGGCTGAGCTCCTGATTTTTTTTTTTAGCAGAAACTACTCTTCTTTCTTTTGGTACCACATGTATATATATTTTTTTTTGGTACTTTTTTTTTGCAGTGCTTGTGAACACTTTTTTTTGGTACCACATGTATTTTTGGTACTCTTTGCAAGTACTCATTCTACAAAAGTTACTTTTTTTTTTTGTTTTCCCTACGCTCACTTAAATCTTTTTGTGATGAAAGTAATTGCTAAATGGGATTTTATCAAAAGCTTTGTCATTTTGTGAAAATCTTTTGTCAAATGATTGTTTTGGTAGGGGAAAAGAATTTGGCATGAAAGTCGGATTTTTGTGGCATTTACAGCCAGTTTGGTGGCATTGATAGCCAATTTGTGGCATTTATAGCCGGTTTCGTGGCATTGATAGCCGGGTTTTTTGAAAGCCAAGTTTTGGTTTGTCGGGGTGAAAGCCAATTTTTTGTGGCATTGATAGCCGGTTTGTGGCATTTATAGCCGGTTTTGACATGAGAGTCAGGTTTTTTTTTTTTGTGGCATTTATAGCCGATTTGGTGGAATTGATAGCCGGTTTTGGCAAAAGAGCCAGGTTTTTGGTTTTCAAAAATGCAAGTATCGACTAAGAGTCGCCTCCCTGCTGAATGGTCTTACAAGTATCGATGGAATGTCGCATCCTTGCTCATTCGGTTGCGAGTATCGATGGAATTTCGCCTCCTCGCGGATTTGGGTGCAAGTATCGATGGAATGTCGCATCCTTGCTTTTCAAAAATTTTGTTTTGCGGGTACTGACTTGATGTTGTGTTCCCCTTGATTTTTGAAATTTGCGGTTTTCTCGAACCTTTGGGTTGTGGATATCAACTGATATGTTGCGTCTCCACGGTTTTAGGTTTTTTTCGAACCTTTTTTGAAATTTGGGTTGTGGATATCAACTGATATGTTGTGTCTCCACGGTTTTTGGATTTTGCAAGTATCGACGAAATGTCGCTTCCCTGCGATTTTGGGTGCAAGTATCGATGGAATGTCGCATCCTTGCTTTTTTCAAAAAATTTTGTTTTGCAGGTACTGACTTTGATGTCGTTTCCCCACGATTTTTGAAATTTGCGGTTTTTTCGAACCTTTGGGTTGTGGATATCAAAACATTGCATCTCCACGATTTTTAGGTTTTTTCGAACCTTTTTTGAAATTTGGGTTGTGGATATCAACTGATATGTTGCGTCTCCACAGTTTTTTTTTTGTTTGGGTTTACAAGTATCGACGAAATGTCGCTTCCCTGCGAGTTTGGAAGTGTTGAACGTGGTTCGTATTCTTCCGATGGGTGCGAGTATCGACTAAGCGTCGCTTCCCCGTGGGTTTTTTTTTTGAAAAACCATTTTTTTTGTTTAAAGACACGAGGGTTGTAAATTTTGACCTAAAACCATTTGGCGGTAAAAGGCAGGGTGGACTAGGGTGGAAATCCCTGAATCCGGATTTTCATTTCAAACCATGAATTTTGGGTTCAAGGATCGAAAATTTTGGTCAAGTCAGGGAGGGGCTCCTAAACTTGGATTTTTGTTTTGAACAATGAAACGATGAAAGTAAGCATTGTTTTTTGAGTTTCTTTAGAAATTTCGACATTTTGATATGAAAATTCTAAAGGAGTGGGTTTGATGAGCAAGTACCTGAAAATAGGCTTTTGCCGTGCAGGCATTGCTCTTACCCAGTTGGGTAAGTCTTCAAGGGTAGTACCGCTTTAAGAACTTGCCATTGATGGGCAGCATACACCTGTCGCCTTCCATGTTTAGGAGGGCATATGTGCCGTTGGAGAAGACCTTGTCGATGACGTAGGGTCCCTCCCATTTTGGCTCAAACTTGCCTTTGGACTTGTGAGCGGAGACCATTGGTCTTTTTACCGCAAGAACCAAGTCACCCTTTTTGTAGGCGCGTTGCCTGACCTTTTTGTCAAAAGATCCTGCCATGCGTGCTTGGTAAAGTTCAATGCTTTGTCGAGCTTCGAGCCGTCTCTCGTCGAGATTGTCCAGCTCATGGAGTCGCAATTTGACATTGCTTTCTTGAGTCATGTCATTTTGTAGAGATACCCTCAGAGAAGGAATTTGTACCTCTAGGGGCATGACAGCTTCGCATCCATAGACCAAGGAGAATGGTGTGCTATGGGTTGGTCCTCGAACGGTGGTTCGATAGGCCCACAAGGCTTCAGACATCTTGTCGCTCCAGTCTCTTTTGTGACTAGAGACCATTTTCTTGAGGATTTTGCAGTGTGTCTTGTTGAAGGCTTCTGCTAATCCGTTTGCTGCCGGATTGTATGGAGTCGAAGGACAGCTTTGAATTTTGTATTTGTCGCAGAACCTGTAGAATCGATGATCCCGGAATTGTGGTCCGTTATCATGGACGAATCTTTTAGGTATGCCGAAACGACAAATGATGTTGGTGCGTAGGAATTGAAGGACTGATGAGGTCTTCATTTCGTTGAACGCAAATGCTTCTGACCACTTGGAAAAATAATTCGTTGCGGCGAAGATGAAGCGATGACCTTTGCTTGAATGGGGAGAAATAGGACCTATGATGTCCATACCCCAGGCTTCGAAAGGCCACGAGATTGCTGTAGGGTGTAGCCATTCCGGAGGCATGTGAATGTAATCTCCGTGAACTTGGCATAGCTGGCAACGTTTGGCAAATTGCATTGCATCAGCTACCATGGTAGGCCAATAGTAACCTAACCTTTTTATCTGATCATAGAGCTTAGGACCTGCCTGATGGGCTCCACAAAGACCAGCATGAACTTCTTTAAGTGTTTCTTCGGCCTCTTGTTGTGACAAGCAGCGTAGAAGTACTCCGTTGAAGGATTTCCTGTAGAGGATTTTTGAAGGAATATCCAAATGAAAGTTTGGGGCTCGCCTTTGGATGCTTACCCGTTCTTTTGGATCTTCAGGTAGGATTCCGAACATGGTGTAATCAATGAACGGATCCCTCCAGTCGCCGATTGAAGGTTGAAGGATAGAGATCCGACTTCCAACCACTCGGTGGCATTCAGCAACTGCTTGGTGTGTGTTAAGAGGAGGGAGGATCCTTCTCTTGCACACTGTGATTTGCATGTTTTCCCCTTCCTGGATCGCCATTGATGCGGCAAGTCCGGCCAGGGCATCTGCAAGGATATTTTCACCTCTACGAATGTGGGTGATGTGACAGATGTCAAACTTTTGCAGAAGCGATTGTGCCTTGTTATAATAAGGCAGCAGATCAGGCTTCCTGACTTCATATATCTGATTCATCTGGTTGACGATCAGTTGAGAGTCTCCAAAGACTTCCAGCATAGTGATACCGGATTCGATGGCGAGTTCCAGTAGCGAGGAAGCGTGTGGAATCATGTATTTGTCGGGGCTAACAAAGAGGATGCCAACTCCCGAGATCAGCTTTCTTTTTTCATTTGTCCTGGTTGCACCGTCAAAGTACATGTCCCAGGAGGCATTTGGTGAGGAAGTCTCCACGTTGTAGACAGGTTCGTCTGGGAGATCATCTCTGAGTGGAGAATCTTTAGGCAATGGATGCTCTGCGAGAAAGTCTGCTAGAGCTTGGCCTTTGATTGCTTTTTGTGGTACATCCTAATATCAAATTATGACAAGAGGATGGACCATTTTGCCAGTCGGGCATTGAGAGAACCTGCCTTTGTGACAAGGACCTTCAAGAGGTTGATCCTCGAGACCAGGTAGACTATGTTGGAAAGCAGATAGTGACGTAGCTTTTGTACGGCGAACATCACTGCAAGGCATTCCTTTTCGACTGGAGAGTAGCGATGCTCTGCACCTACTAGCATGCGGTTGAGGTAGTATAGAGTAGCTTCTTTTCTTTCATCATTTTCTTGTGCAAGCAGAGCACCCAGAAAGTGATCAAGGGCTCTTGTGTACAAGATGAATGGTTTCCCAGTGGTAGGAGCAGCTAACACTGGAGGTTTGGTTAGGTATGACTTGATATCTTGAAATGCGGCTTCATAGTCAGCATCCTAGACAAAGTTTACACCCTTTTTCATCAATCGAGAGAATGGACGACACTTCCCCGAAAGATTGGAGATGAACCGTCTGATGTAGGCCAATCTCCCTTGAAGCCCTTTTAGTTCCCTTAAGGTTCTTGGAGGGGGCATTTCTAGAATAGCATTGACTTTGATGGGGTCAAGTTCTATTCTGGCTTTCCGAACTAGGAATCCAAGGAACTTACCTGACGAGACACCGAAGAAGCATTTCAGTGGATTCATCCGCAGTTTATGTTTGCGAAGTCGGAGGAAGACTTCTCGAAGATCTTTGAGATGGTCTTCTTTTCTTTTGCTTTTGACGGCGAGGTCATCAACGTAACATTCGACCGTCTTGTGTTGCATATCTTGGAATATTTTCATCATAGCCCTCTGATATGTGGCACCAGCATTTTTCAGACCAAATGGCATAACATTATAGCAATATACGCCAAATGGAGTCCGAAATGATGTGTGTTTTTCATCCTCGGGATGCATCTTTATCTGATTGTAACCAAAGAAGCCATATATGAATGTCATTCGCTCGAATCCGCAGGTATTGTCAATCATCACCTACGGTATGGGGAGCGGGAATTCATCTTTAGGGCAAGCGCCATTCAGGTCTCTATAGTCAATACAGACCCTGATTTGCCCAGTTTTCTTTGTCACGAGGACAATGTTGGCCAACCATTCTGGATGTTGTTCCTCACGGATGAAGCCGACGCTTTTGAGCTTTTGAACTTCTTGTTCAATTTTATCCATCACATCTGGACGAAATCTTCTTTGGTCTTGTTTGACAGGCTTGATTTCTTCTTGAAGATTGAGTTTGTGGACTGCTACTTTGGGGTCTAAATCAGGCATTTCAGCGTAGAACCATGCAAAGCAATCAACGAACTTACGAAGAAAAGCGATATACTCGGGTAACTCATCATCCTTTATATTCTTGCTTATGAATACATGACGTGGGTTATCTGGTGTTCCCAAGTCTATCTTTTCAACAGGATCTTCTGTTAGAAGGTTCGAAGGTGGTTCCTCCACAATATTTTCGGAGGCTTCCAGCTCAACAAAACCTTCTGGGATTCCAAGGGCATTTGTAGACGAAGGGTTTGTTCCTTTCCACGGGTCTTCTTGATTGGTGATCTTCTCAAGGCTTGCTATGGGATGGTCTCAATCGCCTGTTGAAACTGGGTCGAAGTAAGGTACTTCTTTTGGAGACGAGGGCTCTTCTGGGTCAGAATAGCACAAGTCTGTATTATCGGACTATTCCTCTTTATCATCAGAGAAATCGTACCAATTGGATGAGCTTCCTGGATCTTTGTCAGGTAACTCTTTAAAGAGATATCCAGGGAGATTGATGTCTTCATGGACTTGAGATGTTGAGGCTTGGTCGGTAAAACGACTTTTAAGCTTTTGTGTCAACTGTCTCAGAGGAGTATCGGGATCATACCCTAACCCATATGAAGACTTTTCTACATGACCGTAGAGTCTCCAATCTTCCAGCTGGCTTTTGGTCAAGGCGGGCCCCAATGGCGTGAGAATACCGCGTCTTTCTCCCAAACCGACTGGGTTTTGAGCGTCATAGCCCATTTTCTTCATAATTGCTTGTGCCACAAGACTATATAGAGATAGCTGAGGCATACCTTCATTTTGGAAAGGTTCCAGCATGGAGTTTGATGAAGAAGCGTCCGATCTATGGAAGAAGATCGGCTTTTTCTTTGGTGATGTTGCCGGAACAACAAAGGAAGCATAGTAGGATCTTCTACGTCAGCAGGTGTCTTCATCGGAGTGAGAGCAGGCTGAACTTGTTGAGTGTCAGCTTGGCTTGACGAGGTGTCGTCTTCTGGCTCTGAGTCCGAATCCGTGTCTTGCTTGATAGACACGAAAGAGACAACAAATTTGCCCCTAGGCTTTTGCTTTGCCTTCTTCACTCTGGTTGTGATGACCAAAGGTTTTGAAGATTTGAGGGAGATGACGAAGGGAGGTTGACTGCTCTCTTCGGATTTACCGGAGTGTTTGTTTTCTTCCGGTGATTTTTGAGGAGCCTTGCCTTTATCTTTCTGGAGATTTTCAGCAAAGGGTGTTATTTCCTCTTTTTCTTCTTTTTCGCCTTCATACATTTGGGAGTCTGCGAAGTGGACTTCTTTACCTTTGAAGGGTCTTCTGTCCGCAAACACTCGATGTACCATGCCGTCGTCGCCGACGAACTTGATGCATTGATGTAGAGTTGAAGGGACAACACCATTCTCGTGTATCCAGGGGCGTCCGAGAAGGATGTTGTAGCATGAAGGGGTTTTTATTGCATACACAGTGACTTCAGAGATAAGATCACCGATCTGCAATTTGAACCTGATTTTGCCGATAGGCCTTTGACTACTCCCATCGTATCCAAAGATAGATACAGATGTGTGGCTTAGCTTGCTGGGTGGGATGCCCAACTCTTCGAGAGCCGAAGTGGAGATGAGGTTGAGTGCAGAACCTGGGTCGACCTGAACTCTGTGTATAGGCATTTCCTTGATGTACCCTGTGAAGTACAGGGGTCGGTTGTGCCTTGCTTCGCCAAGTAGGAGGTCGTCCTTTGTGAAGGCGATGGTTGCACTGGCTGCTTTTTGCACCGAGAGGCATTCAATGCATGATCCCTCAGTTTTCTTTTCTCCCTTTGAGGAAGTTTCAGAGTTTTTGACCCGGTAGTCCATTTCAATTTGGAGGACTTGCGGGGCATGTTTGTCGACATCCTTATTCAGTTTTTGTAATTCTGAGATGAGATTATCACGAGTGCGTGGAGACATTCGTAATAAATCCAGGATGTGCAGTTGTGCAGGTATGTGTTTGAAATGCTCGATCAAATCATACTTGACAGCCTCCTTAGGGCCTGCATGTTCATCATTGTTGCCACTGGGGGCGCTTACAACATCTTTTCCCGAAGGATTTACATAAGTAAAGGAAGATTGGTTGTAATTTTTGTGGTAGTCCCGGCCTGAGCGGGTGCCTCTACCGACTTCGAGAGCTTCTTGAGAAGGGTCTTCGCTTGGAAGATTGTCCTCGGGATCAAGAGGCTGTCGTTTCTCATTTACTGAGGATGCGTCTGCAGTAGAATTGCCATCCTCAGTGATTGTGTTGCATGGAGCATTTTCCGGGAGCGAGTCCTGAACAACATCCAGCAGTTTTTCTTCTTCGTTGACCCATCCATCATCCCAAGTTGGGTTTTCTTCATGATGATGAGTCGGGAAGAGCGTGAGTTCTGAAGTCACAGTCTCAGGGGACGAAGCCTGAGAGGGTGTCATCTCTGTGAAAGTCACGCGAGACGAGGTAGCCCCAGAAGATATGGTGCTAGGTGTCGCCGGTGTGTAAGTGATCTCATCAGATGATGCATCGGAAGAGCTATAATCCCGAATTATCACATTACAGGCAGCTCTTAAAGGAGACGTTGTCTGCTCGGAGTCATACTCATCCTTAGATGTAAGAGGATCGTCTACCTAGCAATTTTCTCCATTTTCAGGAGTTGAGGGAGGAGGTACCTGGTGGGCTTCAGGGACTTCCGGCTCTGGATTGTGAGGAATCTCGTTGACGCGGTCTTGCTCTTGTTCTAGAGCGAGATGCTGCAAGATCCTCGCATATTCTTCAAGATCAGGCATGGGAGCCAAATCTTCTTCTTCGTCTGCTCTTTGTGGCTCAACATGGTTGATTTCCACTGGAGCAACGACGGGTGCTGGCTCAACAGCATTTTCTTGTACAGCCTCTTGGTCTTCCTCATCATCAGACCAGGATCCTTGTGGCTGTAAGGGGTTATACCAGATTACTGGCATAAGGTGAGTTTCAGGAACCCATTCTTCGTCAGAGAGATACTCTCCTGTTTCAAGAGATTCCTCCCACTCGCCGGTGTAGTTGGGCTCGAATCCATCGTCGGTGTCGTTGGACTCGTATCCATCAATGGAGAATCCAACTACCGAGTTGCAAGAGTATGATGCCCTCTGCATAGCTTCTTTTTTGAATCGAGGTGGCATGAAATCACTGAGAGTGAAGTTTCTTACCGCCTTTGAAGTCTCTGGAAGGGACGTTTCTGTTGCCCCGAGTGAAGTGGTAGAGGAGGCCTCTGCCTTTTCATTGACTTCTTGTTTTGGCTGGGTCTTCTCTTGCCGTTTGAGCCTGAGGAGATGTTTCCTAGCCTGCCTTTGCTGTTGAGCTGTCGGCTTTGTTTTTACGATCTCCCAGTTTTCATCTTCCAGGAGATTGGGATGTACCCATATGGGTTGTCCGTCTGGTGTCGGGTAAGGAACCAACACTTCGGACGTTTGAATTCTTTTTATCACCTTGAAGGAAGTAGTGATCTTCTCTTCTGGTGATTTTGGTGTTTGTCCACGTGACACCATGTTGACGGAGGCAGACCCATAGTTTTTGTCAAAGGTGATGACTCCATTTTTCCACATCTCGTTTATCTTCTCTCTCACAACAAAGCATTGATTGAGAGGATGCGAGACCATCTGGTGGTATGGACAGTACCGAGGATCGTTGGTTTTGCCAACATCGCCCAGTCTTTTGGGTTCAAGCAAGGTGAGCTTGCCGTTTGCCACGAGAGCCTCGAAGATTTCGTCAACATCATCATCAAACGGGTATTTCTTTTCTACTCTCTCTTTGAAGGCATCAGAGGGTTCAGGTCTCTTACCTGCAGCTCTGTTTTCAGCTTTCTTTGGTTGCTGAGGAGATGACTTGGTTTGCACATTGAGGACCTCTTTTTTCTTTGGTTTAGAGGTTACAATGGCGGTTGGCTCTTTTCTTGATGACTTCTGACTGTTGAGGTCTTTAATCACCGTTTCAGCTTCCATAGAAGCTTCCAGGAGTTCTCCCAGGTTTTTTGATTTGTTGCCGATGATCATGGAGCGTATTCTGGCTCTCATGTTGTTACGGCAGATGTCGACTAGCGACGCCTGTGGCAATACATCTGAGCATTTGTACGCCATTGCTTTCCACTTGTGAATGAAGTCATAAGTCGACTCATTCTCTCCCTGTTTTAGGCTGCAGAGCTGTGCCATGGTAACAGGATGATCCTCACCTTTGAAGTGGGTCAGGAAGCGTGTCTCTAGCATGGCCTAATTTTGGATGGAGTCCTCTGGAAGAGTGGAGTACCAATTGAAGGCCGTACCTTTTAGGGTACTTGCAAAGAGGCGAATCTTGAGTGCATCTTGATCCGCGATAGCTCCCGTCAAAATCTTGAAGTGGATGACGTGTTGTCTGGCTGATCCTTTCCCCGTATATGTTTGGAGAGTAGGATGTTTGAATTTTGTGGGGAACGGGACCGAGTCCATCCATAAAGGATATGGTGGCTTGATCCCATGCTCCTTGAGTATATTCTCATCGAAGATAATGGTTAAGGCTGCCATTGTTAGTTTCGAAAAAAGTTCTGAAACAAGACCACATCCATTAGTAATCACAAGAATATAATGATCATAAATGGGAATTTCTATGGTTGTCTTTTCAAATCGCTCAAGGGATATGACCCAAGCGACATGAAGAAGGCAAAAAGCCATAGATGGTACAATTGTTCTGACAGCAAGTATGGTGAGCCCAGAATGAGCGTTCCAGTGACTGCTAGAAGCAATTGTAAACCTAAATTCGACTTATCGAGAAGCAGGGCTTGCTCGAGGTAAGACAAATATAAGGTTGGAGTTACAAATGTGCCGATCGCAAATACAGTAGACCCTGAAAAGGCGTACCAGTATTGCTAGGCACAAATGTTGGAAATCGCATCCATGAGATGGGATTCTCTTTTTTTTTTCTGAAATGTCAAGATTGGATTCATCAAAAAGAGCAGATGGTATTCCGATCCGAATACGGGCTCAACGATTTCCGCGAGCACCAGTACCCAGAAGGGAAGGAACCACAATTTCTCGGATCCGAATCTAAAATGACGAGAGTTTTTTTTTGAAGATTTTTTATTTTAAGATTTTTATTTTTTAAATCTTTTTTTTTATTTTTTTATTTTTATTTATATTGTTTTTCTTTAAGATTTTTTTTTGAAAATCTTTTTTTTTTATTTTTTATTATTTTTTTATTTTGATTTTGATTTTTTTTTTGTTTAAGATTTTTTTTTTGAAAATATTTTTTTTATTTTTAATTTTGATTTTTTTTTGTTTAAGGTTTTTTTTTGAAAATCTTTTTTTTTATTTATTTTTTATTTATTTTTAATTTTGATTTTTTTTTGTTTAAGATTTTTTTTTGAAAATCTTTTTTTTATTTTTTTTATTTTTGATTTTTTTTAATTTTTTAAGATTTAAAGACGAGAGAGTACACATAGGCCTCCTAACCCGGTCTTATGAAACCTCAATTGATAGAATTCCCCCCAGGTAAGGGTAGGATTACTTAATGAACCCGTTTGGAGGACCCTTGCCTAGAACAGTCAAGCTGTCTCCACACTCTGGACAAGGCTTTTCTTGAATCAATCGTGATCAAAGAACGCAATTGGTTTAACCTTAGTGGTCTATGTCTTTTTATTTATTTATTTAATTTTTTTTTTAGATCCCTGACAGACTCATCGAAGAGAAACGATGGCCCAATCCCCGATCCGAACACGGGCTCAACGATTTCCGCGAGCACACATGCCCAGAAGAGAAAGGATCAAAGTTTCTCAATTTTGAATCCAAAATGAGAAATTTGATTTTTTTTTTTTTTTTTTATTTATCCCTGACAGATTCATCAAAGAGAAACGATGGCCCAAATCCCATTTCGAACAGGCTCAACGATTTCCGCGAGCACACGAACCATAGGAGAGGATCAAAGTTTCTCAATTTTGAATCCAAAACGAGAAATTTGATTTTTTTTATTTTTATTTTTTTTTGAAAAGAGAAAGAGTGGAAATAAATTCGAAGAATTAGAAATTTCCAAAAAAATCCCATCTCGTTTTTTTTAGATGCGAAATCCAACATAGGCCACCAACTAGAAAGTAGCCAAGGAATCTGGAGAAGAAGTATAAGCAAAGAGCAAAAATATGGTATGCAAATATTTCATTTCCAAAGCATCGTGTTCTCAAATGAACGAGTCCCACCGGGTGTGCCAGCTTGATGGACAGCAACATTCGGCGCCGGGATGCTACCAGGCTCGGCGGGCGTGGGAGCCCGTTGGGTACGACCCTTTCGCGCCCGCGGGGGGCCGAAGGCGTGTATCAACATTTTTTTTTGGGTGGGTGTGCCAGATTTTCTATTTTACTTGGAATTGCAAGTGGTGATCCGGAGATCGACCTTCGCAAGTAAAAAGGAAATCAACTTCTTTCAAGTTTTCCATTGCACATATATTTAAGAAAAGAGACATTTTCTTTATTTGCCGTGAAAGGCGGTTTTTTTTGGCATTTATAGCCGATTTTGTGGCGTTTATAGCCAATTTTGGCATTTATAGCCGATTTTGGCGTTTATAGCCGATTTACAATTCTTATCAATAATGAAAGACAAGAGTTGTGATTTTTTTGTCTCTTTAGAAAAATACAAACTACAATGAAAAGCAAGAAAATGAGGATCTAACTTCTTAGGAGATTGTGGGGAACTCGTTCAGATTGACGGTCGCAAGCCATGTGTGGGCTTCGCCATTATCCATGCAGATGAGAACAGTGGATGCTCTTGATTCGTTTGGCTTGGCTATAACCTCAGATTTTTAGAGGACAAAGACCAAGATGAGGTCCTATGTCCAATAAAAAGCTAAGTAGACGGGCTGAAAAGCCACGTCTAAGCCATTTGGAAGCAGGAGGAGAAGGCGAAGGACCTTGGGGGGGAGGTACCCCCCAAGGGACTTTTGTCACCTTGTAGTGGTGGCCGGTGCAGAACTTCAGCAGAGTTTTTCTCTCTTTTTCTTTCTCTAGATTTTCTGTGTTTGATCCGTCTGGATTCGATTCTCTTCTGGATACGAGCTCTGGATTCTTTCCGATCTGGATTTCAATGGAATGCTCTCCTATTTAAAGGCTTTTGGTAGCCATTTAGGAGAGCTTTTATGGGCTTTAATTGCACTTAAGCCGCATAAATGGAGGAGTTACAGGGATTAATTCCTTTATTTCGTAACTCCTGGATCTTGGCTTCTGATTCGCCGGTGGAGATTGAGGGCATTTAATCGCCTTTGATCGCCATGATGGGAGGAGTTTCATGGGTTAAATGCCATGAATCAATTGACTTGTAACTCCCAAATGCTTGCTTCTGATTGGGCCGTCCAATAGAATGAGTTAATGACTACCATAAAGCTAGCCAATTAACCACATTAATTGGTCGCCGAGCAGTCGAAGAGTCGCGGGCCGTGCCGTGTCTTTTGGAATTCTTCTGGCGATGATCATCGATGGATCTTCATGCTGATCGACATCGGATGAACATGTAACTTCAGACATTGATAGCTAAGAGCGGGCCGGTGACATCTGTCCTGTCGATTTTTCGATCGATCGGGCGGAAAGCACACTTTTTTGGTTGACCGGTTGGCGATCAATGTTGATTTTGATACTTTTGGAGGTTGACCCGTGATTTTGATGGATGTCGAAGGATTTGGCGCCTCAAAAGTATGAATTTTGGAAAGTCCCAGGGCTTGGAAGCTTCAAATCGCGAAAAACGACGGAAAACGGAGCTCCCGGGGCGAAACCGGAGATTCCGGGCTTCCAGGGTCGCGGGCGACCCTGGGCCAAGGTCGCAGGCCCCTGCGACCCTGGGTCGCGGGGGTCTGCGACCCTGGGGGAATTTTCCCCTTCGGAGCCAGTTTTGCGGTCGTTTTGAGGTCTTTTTCCTTCGTTTTTTCTTCTGTATTTTTCTTTGCATTTTTGCTCATTTGTTGGCCTTATTCCCTTGTAGAAAAATTGATGAGAATCCTTGCAATTTGGGTTGCAAAGTTTCCAATTTTCCAGGAAAGCCGAAGACTTTGTCGCGCAGGGTTGCCGATTTTCCGTCAGAAGCTGAAACTGGGTCAAACGATGTCCGAATGACCTGAAATTTGAGGTGAAGCCTCCTGGGCAATAAATAAGACCAACCATAGGCTTTTGTTTGAGTTTTGAAGCCGTATGGGGTCCCGTCGCCAGTAGGCTTGATTCTGCCGCGAGGTAGATGTCGCGCTTTGATGTGCGGTCAACCGATGTCGAATTGACTTGAAATTTGACAGGGAACCTATTGGAGTCATTTTGAGATGATCCACAGGCTTTGTCTTGGAAACCATGGTCCCGGGGAGCTCCGCCGCCGAGAGGCCTGATTTGGCTTCCGAGAGTCAAAGTCTGGTCAAATGTTGTCGAAATGACCTAAACTTGACGTGTAGCCCTTTGTAAGCATGTTGAAGCCACTCATGTATTTTGTTTGATGAGTGATGGCTTTGGTGGTTGCCGCCGCAGAGAGGCTTGATCTAGCTGCTTGAGGGTTGATGTAGGGTCAAACGTTGTCGGTTTGACTTGGAACTTGACGTGGAGCCTTTTGGATGCATTTTGAGATCATCCACAGGCTCTGATCGGGAATTTGATGTCTCCGATGCTGTCGCTGCCGAGAGCTCCTGTTTAGCTGTCGGAGAAGTGAAGTTAGGCCAAATGTTGTCGAAATGGCCCGAAACTTCATGTGTACTCTTCTCTTGGCTATCTTGAAGGATCTTGCAGTTTTTGTTTGATTCTGACAAGATTTGGTTTTTTGGAAGCAGCATTGCCTATTTTGGTAGGCTGCGGCTTCATGTGGCTTGAAGAGGCAAAGTGACATTTTTAGTGCCAACAGTAGTGGGCATTTAATCACCTTTATGCTTCATGATGATGGGAGTTTCAAGGGTTTAATGCCATGATTGCTTGGATTTGTAACTCCCAAATGCTTGGTTCTGATTGGGCCGTCCAAAATAATGCGTTAATGACTGCTTTAATGGGTCAATTAACGACATTAAGTGGTTGCCAAGGCATGTGAAGAGTCGCGGGCCGCGCTGTGCCTTTTGAGATTCTTCTTGCGATCATCACAGGTGGATCCACGCATTGTTTGATGTCGGATTGCGATGCAATTTCAGACATTGATTGACGTTGGTGGGCCGGTGACATCTGTCTTGTCGATTTCACGATCGGTCAGATAGAAAGTGCACTTTCTTGGTCAGCCAGTTGGCGATCTTGAGGCGATCGGTGATGATTTCATGCTTTTGACGGCGGATCCGAGATGTCGACGAAGATCAGTGGTTTTGAAGCACTAAACATTGGATTTTCAGAAAATCACAGAGGCCAGAACACCCGAAACGCGAAAAGAATCGAAAACGGACACTTCGGCGCAAAATCCGGCGACCCGGATTTCCAGGGTCGCCGGGCGACCATGCACCCAGGGTCGCCGGCGACCATGGGGCTTCGGCCCGTTTGGTCGCCGAGCGTCGTTTTCGGCCGTTTTTTCGTCTTTTTCGTCCCTTTTTTCTTCTGTATTTTTCTTGAAATTTTTCCTCAATTATTGACTTGATTTTCTTGAAGAAATCTTGACGAGAACCCTCGCGAAATCGGAGCACAAAGTTTCCTATTTTTCGGGAAAGTCGAAGACTTTGTAGCCGATTTTCCGTCAAGCGTCGAAACTAGGTCGAACGATGTCGGAATGACCTGAAAATTGAGGTGAAGCTTCTTGAGCAGTGGATAGGACCAACCATGGGATTTTATTTGAGTTTTGAAGCCGTTTGGGGTCCCATCGATGCTTCACTTGATTTTGCTGCGGGGAAAATGCCGAGCTTTGATATGTGGTCAAATGATGTCCGATTGACCTGAAATTTGACGGGGAGCCTATTGGAGTCATTTTGAGACGTTCCATGGGCTCCGTTTTGGATGTCATGGTCCTGGGTTGCTCCGCCGCCGGTAGGCTTGATTTTCTCTCGGAGCATCGAAACCTGGTCAAACGTTGTCGGAATGACCTGAAATTTGACGTGCAGTCTTTTGGAAGCATGTTGAAGCCACTCATGTATTTTGTTTGATGAGTGATGGCTTCGGTGGTTGCCGCCGCCGGGAGACTTGATTTTGCTGCTCGAGCATTGATGGAGGGTCAAACGTTGTCGGTTTGACTTGAAATTTGGCATGGAGCCCTTTGGAGACATTTTGGAGTCATCCGTAGGCTCTTATCAAAGTTTTGGTGTCTTTGATGATGTCGCCGCCGGGAGCGCTTGTTTAGCTGTCGGAGCGGTGAAGTTGGGCCAAATGTTGTCGGAATGACCTGAAAGCTCAGGTGTACCCCTCTTTTAGCTGTCTGGTAGGATCTCTTAGTTTCTGTCTGATTCTGACAAAATCTGATGCTTGAAGTAGCCTTGCATATTTTTAGCAGGATGCAGCTTCAGGAGGCTTCTTGATGTTGAGGAGACATATTGACTTTTTTGGTGTCAACAAATGCCCCCTCGAGGTACAGCGACAAGTAGCTTTTTGGAGTCGATGTGCCTCGAAGAGAAACTTGGAGGAGAGATTCCAACTTGACCAAGAGTCTTGAGCATTTTTTTTTTTTGAATAGCCTTCTGAGTTTCCAGGGGAATTTTATGGTAGTGAGAGGGATCACGTACCATCTCAAGGCAAAGTTTTGAAAATGACATGGGGTATTTGGATTTTGGGTTTTGGATTTTTGTTTTTGACCTGGTGACCTAACAGGCTGTATGTGGCAGGTTAGGGGGTCGGGGTTTGATTTTGATTTTGACCTTGTGACCCAACAAGCTGTATGTGGCAGGTTGGGGGGTCAGATTTGGTTTGTTGGTTTTGGATTTTGATTTTGGTTTTGGTCTTGTGACCTAACAAGCTGTATGTGGCGAGCTAGGGGACCGGATTTTGGTTTTGTGAAATGTCAATTTCAAGATTTTGGCTCAATTTGGTTCATGAGGTTGGATGGTTTGGTTTTTGGAAACTCATGGGACTTTCTTTTTTTCTTCTCTTTTTTTTTTTTTGAATGGTCCTATCAACTCAAAAGAGGCATGGGACATTTTTTGCTCTTTTCTTTTTTTTGCTCTTGGTAAGAGGAATACTTTGACTAAAAGCCAATTTTAGTGCCTAGGTGGTCAAACCTGGCTCATATGGGCTAACCCATGGGACCTTAGGCTTTGGAGGTGGCCTAGATCTCATATGGTGTCATATTTGTAAAGAATATCTAAAAATATCTCTTTTGTGTAGAGAATATCTAAAAATATCTTTACTTGGAGAGAATTTCTCAAGTTTTCTTTTTGTGGAAAGATTCTCTCAAAATATCTCTCTTCTTGGGAAAGTAGTTAAATTTTAGCACTTACCTCCTTTCTTTCTCCTTGTTTCCTCTTTTGGCTTGCTCTCTTCTATAAAAGCAAAGAGGGTTGGTGCTTTTGCTTCATTACTAAGAAATCTTCAAGAGTGCTCCCCAAGGCAGGAAGTGCTTTCTCTTCTTCAAGGATCTCCAAGCTTTTTTCTTCTTCTTCTCCATCCATGGCTTCAAGTAAGTTTTCTTCCTTGTCAAGAATCTCCATTGTAGAAGTAGTTTCTTCATTTTTTTCTTTTTCTTTTCTTCTTCTTTCTTCTTTTCTTTTTTTTTTCTTTCCTTTTCTTTTCATGCATGTTTTTCCTCTTTTTTTTTCTCTTTTTTTTTCTTTTTCACGGTTTTCTCTTCTTTTTTTTTTAAAACCGTGTACTCTCTTTTTTTTTCTGTTTTTTTTCCCACGCTGATTTCTCATCATTTTTTTTTCAGCGTCTTTCTTTTCTCTCATTTTTTTTGTTTCTGTTTTTTTTTTTTCTCTCAGGCCGTACGGACCTGTCCGTATTGCCACGTGGCAGTGGACCACGGCCTGTGGGCCAAAATTTTTTTTTTTTTTTTTTTTGGAGAGACTTTTTTTTCTCTTTCTTTTTCTTTTTCCTTGTTTGCTCACTATGATAATGAGGCTATGCAATTTCAATATGTATGCATTTTTTGTTTGATGCATCAAGATAGAAGGCTAGAGTCTCTAGGTCAAGCCAACATGATTTTTGACTTGGACAAAGTTTGATTGGTTTTGACCAAATTGGATTGGAATTGGTCAAACTTTGGTCAAGGTTTTCCTAGCATCTAATGCATGATGATATTATTTGATGCATGATTTTTGTAAATGGATTTGGAAGTATGATAATGCATACCTGAAAATCTTTTGCTAGTGTTGGGATTTTGAGCTCGCAGCGATGTTGAGCTCTTTCTCGGTCTTGCTGGATTTTGAGGAAGTTTGCAATTTTTGGATTCTAAAGCTCGCAGCAATGTTGAGCTCTTTTCCAGATTTTGCGGAAGTTTGATGAGATTGGCTTGTTCTCGCAGCGATGTTGAGTTCAAGCCTTCTTTGAGAATTCTCCGCTGACTATGAGCTCGCAGCGATGTTGAGCTCATCTTCAGGCTTCCTGTCTTTTTCGGAGTATTTTCCTTTTCTTTGGAATTGCCCCGGAACCATGTCAAAATTTTGCTAGAATTTTTGTAGCAAAATTCTGTCATTTCGATGTTTATTGATCTTTTCTCTTCCACCTTTTGCAGGCAGTTCTTCTAGAACAAACAAGGGTAAAGGTCCTGTCACTGACGCGCCTCGTCGGTCTGCTAGATCTTCCAATGGTGCCGTTCAGCAGGCTTGGGAGAAGGTCCAGTTTGTGGAAAAAAACTTGGAAGAATGCTATTCCCTCAATCGTGATGAGATGAGACAGCGATTGATCGCTCTCAAGGATGAGGAGTTCTATAAGATCATGGTATGCAGCCGTCCCTGGGTTACAGACGATCAGAGCGTTGTGCTCAAGCCTACCTTCTTCTTCGGTGATGCAGTCCCCGACGACTTGACATACCAAAGGAGATGTTTTCAGTTCTCTTACACGGCAGATGGTGAGGAGAGAACTATTTCTACGCGGTCGTCTTTTGATCGGACCATCTCGATCTTGAGCCTTTCTCCCACATGCCCTAAGAGGGAAGATCCTCCGAGCTGGGTGAAGAGGACCAGTGTGATCAAGACCGGGGTTTTTGTTGGTGGGCCTTCCGGTTTTGCAGAGAAGCCACCTGTCCGTATGGACATGTTGATGCCAGCCAGTGGCTACCAAGGTTCTGATCATCCATCGATCGATTTGAGACCGGTGGGCCTTGGCGTTTTTCGGGGTGACGGCAGTAATTGGGTGAAGCCTTTTCGACTTCGTGGCCGTTTCAGTGCTGACTCAAGCTGGGAGTCATGGACTGATCACACCTTGAGGATTGGTGAGGCCATTCTTCGGGAGGCCGAGATTTTTGACGCGGTTCGCGCTTTTCGGCAAACCGTCGTTTTCTCCGATGAGGTTTTCATGGCCATGCTGGAGTCGTTCCTTCCACAAACCAACACCTTCATTGTGACGAATGGTGAGATTGGTTTTTCTTTGAAGGAGCTGAGCGCCATCACCGGATTGCCTATCCTCGGCAAACTCTATGAGGAGTTTATGGCTATTCACAGCGTCCTTGAGGAGCAGTCTGAGGAGTTTAGGCTTGTGTACTTTCAGCTCGTCGCCTTCTATGATTTTTTGAAGGAGAAGGAGGGCTCGAAAGTTAGATCCAGTAGTTGGAGAAGTTGCAGCTCCAACTTTTTTGATAGCGGGGATTCTTCTGATGTCATGGCCCAGGATGTCAGGGCTAAAGCATCAAGTTTGAAGAAGATCACTGCTATGCGAGAAGATTTGAAGAAGTTCTTCGCAAGCACGGATGCCATTTGTCCTGATATTGCGTTACGGAGAGATCTCGCTATTTACCTCACTTACTGGCTGGGTGAGGCTGTTTTTGCTGGAGGAGATGGAACGCACATCAGGCAGCACTGTATTTTTCCGGCTTGTCAGATGGCGTTTGGAGAGCGGCTGGCTTTGGTACCTGCTCTTTACTCCTATTTATGTACCGAACTGCAGGCTGCTGCTTTCCTGGTTCGGCTTGGGCTTCCCATGAGCAGGGTGTTTTCTGCCCACATCTTCTATTCGTGGTATGTATACCACTGTCCCAGCTTCCATCGTTTGGGAGTTGCACAGGACGAAGATCCCTTTATGATTCGTTTGGCTAGAGGGACAGCCGTTCACGAATCACTTTTGTCTGCCCGTTTAAGGATCCGACGATTTAGGGACATCAAGATTGGGCAGTTTTCAATGAAGCTTTCTCCGGGCTTACGAAAGAAGCTTTTGACTTTGGTGTCTCCCGTGATTCGACCAGGGCAGGGTCGGGAAGACACTATGCTTTGACGGACGCGGAGAAGAGGTGGCTCTTTAACATACGGGTTGTTTCGATGGTGTACCGCATGCATCTTTTCGTCGACGTCCAACCGTATGTCCCCTCACGTTTTGCGTTGCAGCTTGGCTTCTCTCAAGGCGTTGTTGGAGCGCCTTCGAGTATGGTGAAGCGTTTTGGAGGTCTGCAAGATGGGAGAAATGCATGGGCTTTTTACAGTGCAGAGGACACTACCACCATGATTTCTTATCCTGAGCTGCCCACCTTCCGGACTGCTGGCTTCACGAAGTGGGTCGTGGAGAGCTTTTCAGTGTACCGGGGGCTTTCCAAGAAAGAGCTCGATATTAAGCAATCTCCTGGGAAGAGTCTTGGAAAATCGGATGGTGTCTGTCAGGAGGAAGTTTTGGCCTTCATTTCTGGAGAGAAGCTCAAGATAGGCTCAACGGGCAGGACATCATCAGATCTGGAGCTACACAGGGGATTCCTGGTGAGGTCCTGAGACAGCTGGAGGAGGAGGAGGCCGAGATCGATGCTATGATACAGGCAGAGCATACGAAGGCTTCCTTCCATGGAGTCTACTGAGAAAAGTAGACCATCCCGTGAGGACTCTTGTGAGAGGCCTGATGTTGATAGTGGGGCAGGATCGTCGAGCAGATTGACCCGCCGAGGCAAGAGGAGGAGAGGACTACGCCGTAATATGAGGCGGCATGATAGTCCTTCTGATCTCGAAGTTCCTCTCACCATTGCTGAGGAGGTGTCTGAGGATGCTGACGAGCCTCCGGAGAAAAGAAGCAGAGAAGAGGAGATAGTTGGTATGATCCCCTTTCTTTCCTTTCGTTTCTTCCTTCCTTTTTTCTTTGTGAAAGATTTTGTTTTGATCCGCTGCCCTTTTTTTTTCAGCAGAGGATGATGACCTGGTGATGCCTGAGGTTCCTGCCGATGAGGCGATGACGGATCCAGTCGTGGCATCTGAGGAAGAGCCCAGGGACTCTGGAGTGGTTCCAGAACCTTCACTTGGTATGATTTGCTTTGGCTTTTGCCTTTTTTTTTTCTTCTTTTGCTGTCATTTGCTAACATGTAGTTGACTTGCCAGAGGATTCCGACGATTTCGAGCCATCCATGGACGCAACTTTTGACGATGCTTCGGATGAGCTCAAAGAGGCAGAGAGTACTCCGCCGGTCGTCGAAGCAGGTATACTTGCAATAATAATCTTGATATATTTTTGACAAGATTATATTCATACCTTTTTGTCTTTTTCTTTTTTTCTTTGACAGATTGTGAAGCAGCAGGAGAGATTCCTTCGTCTTCCTCAGAGCCAGAACAGGGGATACCTTTGGCTGATGCAGAAGTAGGGGCTTCTTCCACTTTCAATGAGTCAGCTTCTTCCGTTGGAAAGAGTTTATTGATTACTCTTCCAATGGAGCATGACTGATGGAACGCACTCCGAGGCGCCGTGGGACGGTTACCGGGGTCGGCGGAACGTGGGAGTCCATCGGGTCCGGCCCTTTCGCGCCCTGGCGGGCCTGAAGCGTGCATCAACATTTTTTTTGTGTGGGTGTGCCAGATTTTCTATTTTACTTGGAATTGCAAGTGGTAATCCGGAGATCAACCTTCGCAAGTAAAAAGGAAATCAACTTCTTTCAAGTTTTCCATTGCGCATATATTTAAGAAAAGAGACATTTTCTTAGTTTGCCGTGAAAGGCGATTTTGTTTGGCATTTATAGCCGATTTTGGCGTTTATAGCCGATTTTGGCGTTTATAGCCGATTTACAATTCTTATCAATAATGAAAAACAAGAGTTGTGATTTTTGTCTCTTTAGAAAAATACAAACTACAATGAAAAGCAAGAAAAGGAAGATCTAACTTTTCAGGAGATTGTGGGGGACTCGTTCAGATTGACAGTCGCAAGCCATGTATGGGCTTCGCCATCATCCATGCAGATGAGAACAGAAGATGCTCTTGATTCGCTTGGCTTGGCTATAACCTCAGGTTTTTAGAGGACAAAGACCAAGAGAAGGTCCTATGTCCAATAAAAAGCTAAGTAGACGGGCTGAAAAGCCACGTCTAAGCCATTGGAGGCAGCAGGAGAAGGCAAGGACCTTGGCGGGGGGGGGGGGGGGTGCCCCCCAAGGGACTTTTGTCACCTTGTAGTGGTGGCCGGTGCAGAACTTCAGCCGAGTTTTTCTCTCTTTTTTCTTTCTCTGGATACGAGCTCTGGATTCTTTCCGATCGATCGATCTCGATTTTCTTGATTTTTTTTCATTTCAATGGAATGCTCTCCTATTTATAGGCTTTTGGTAGCCATTTAGGAGAGTTTATGGGCTTTAATGGCTTTAATGGGAGGAGTTACAAGATTTATTTCTTGATTTTGTAACTCCTTTTTCCTTGAATCTGATTGGCCGATGGAGATTAAGGGCTTTTAATCACCTTAATTATCATACTGGGAGGAGTTTCATGGTTTAAATGCCATGAATCAATTGACTTGTAACTCCCAAATGCTTGCTTCTGATTGGGCCGTCCAAAGGAATGAATTAATGACTATAATAAAGCTAGTCAATTAACCACATTAATTGGTCGCCGAGCAGTCGAAGAGTCGCGGGCCGTGCCGTGTCTTCTGGAATTCTTCTGGCGATGATCATCGATGGATCTTCATGCTGATCGACATCGGATGAACATGTAACTTCAGACATTGATAGCTAAGAGCGGGCCGGTGACATCTGTCTTGTCGATTTCTCGATCGGTCGGACAGAAAGAGCACTTTTTTTTGGTCGACCGGTTGGCGATCTTGGAGCGATCAATGATGATTTTATGCTTTTGGAGGTTGACCCGTGATTTTGACGGATGTCGGAGGATATGAGTCAATTTCAAGCACTAAAAATCACATTTTCAGGAAACCACAGGGGCCAAAGTGCGCGAAACGCGAAAAAAGACCGAAAAACAGGTCACCGGCGGAAAACCCGGTGACCCGGACCTCCATGGTCGCCGGCGACCATGGGCCGGCGACCATGGGCCATGGTCGCAGGGTCCCGTCGATGCTTCACTTGATTTTGCTGCGGGGAAAATGCCGAGCGTTGATATGTGGTCAAACGATGTCCGATTGACCTGAAATTTGACGGGGAGCCTATTGGAGTCATTTTGAGACGTTCCATGGGCTCCGTTTTGGATGTCATGGTCCCGGGTTGCTCCGCCGCCGGTAGGCTTGATTTTCTCTCGGAGCATCGAAACCTGGTCAAACGTTGTCAGAATGACCTGAAATTTGACGTGCAACCTTTTGGAAGCATGTTGAAGCCACTCATGCACTTGGTTTGATGAGCGAAGGCTTCGGTGGTTCCCGCCGCCGAGAGGCTTGATTTTGCTGCTCGAGCATTGATGGAGGGTCAAACGTTGTCGGTTTGACTTGAAATTTGGCATGGAGCCCTTTTGAGACATGCTGGAGTCATCTGTAGGCTCTGATCGAAGTTTTGACGTCTCCGATGATGTCGCCGCCGAGAGCTCCCGTTTAGCTGTCGGAGAAGCGAAGTTAGGCCAAATGATTCTGAAATGGCCCGAAACTTCATGTGTACTCTTCTCTTGGCTATCTTGAAGGATCTTGCAGTTTTTGTTTGATTCTGACAAGATTTGATTTTTTGGAGAAATTGCATTGCCTATTTATGGCAGGTTGCGACTTTATGCAGCTTTCTTGATGTTGAAGAGGCAAAGTGACATTTTTGGTGTCAACAAATGCCCCCTCGAGGTACAGCGACGAGTTGCTTGACTTTTGTAGTCGATGTGCCTCGAAGAGATTTTTGAAGGAGAGCTTGTGTCTTGACCAAGATTCTTTGAGCAATCTTTCCTTTAGTAGAGTAGCGTTTGAGCTTCCAGGGGAATTTTATGGTAGTGAAAGGAATCACACACCATCTCGAGGCAAAGTTTTGAAGATGACATCAGGGATGTGGATTTGGGCTTTTGTTTTTGACCTTGTGACCTAACAAGCTGTATGTGGCAGGTTAGGGGGTCGGGTTTTGGTTTTGACCTTGTGACCCAACAAGCTGTATGTGGCAAGTTGGGGGATCATGATTTGGTTTTTAGTTTTGGTCTTGTGACCTAACAAGCTGTATGTGGCAAGTTAGGGGACCAGGATTTGGTTTTTGGTCACTCTTTGGGACTGTGTGGGTCCATTGGAGTGGTTTGGATTTTTGTGGAATGTCAATTTCAAGATTTTGGCTCAATTTGGTATATGAGGCTGGATGGTTTGATTTTTGGAAGCTCATGGGGCTTGGGATTTTTTTGTATGGTTCAATCAACTCAAAAGAGGCATGGAACCATTATTGTATGCTCTTGGTAAGAGGGATTTTTTTTTCCTGACTAAAAGCCCATTTTTTTTTTAGTGCCTAGGTGGTCAAACCTGGCTCATATGGGCTAACCCATGGGACCTTAAGCCTTTTAGGATGGCTTAGATCTCATGTGGGGCCATTTTTGTAAAGAATATCTAAAGATATCTCATTTGGATAGAGAATATCTAAAAATATCTTTATGGGAGAGAATCTCTCATATTCCCTTAATTTGGGAGAGAATATCTCAAGGTATCTTTCTTTTTGGGAGAGAATCTTCAATATCCTATTTTGTTGGAGAGAATCTCTCATTTGATTGATTTTGGGAGGAAATCTCTCAAAGACATCTTTCTTTTTGGGAAAGAATCTTTCTAATTCCTTCTCTTTTGGTAAGGTTACTAATTAGTAACACTTACCTTTCTTCTTTGTTTCCTTCTTTGATTTGCTCTCTCCTATAAAAGCAAAGGAAGGTAGGATCTCTTGCTCTTATTGCTTTCTTTTGCAACAATCTCAAGAGAGCTCCAAGACCAAGAGTTTTTCTTCTTCAAGGATCTTCAAGCTTTTTCCTTCTTCTTCTCCGTCAATGGCTTCAAGTAAGTTTTCTTTCTTTTTTCTTTCAAGAAAACTCTATGTAGAGAATAGGATGGTAAAAAAAGAAAGTTTCTCTTCTCTTTTTTTTTCTTTCTTCTTGTTTTTTTTTTCTTTCTATTCTTCTTCTCTTTTTTTTTTCTTTTTTTTTTTTCCACGTGATTTCTGTTTTTTTTTTTTTTTTTTTTTTTCACGTGTGTCTCTTTTCTCTTTTTTTTTTTTTTTTTTTGTGGGCCGTACGGACAGATCCGTACGGCCACGTGGCTTGTGGGCCACAGCCTGATGGGCCTGATATTTTTTTTTCTTTTGCTGTTTTCTTTCTTCTTTTTTTTTTTTTGAGAAAGTTTCTTCCTTTTTTTTGTTCTTTTCTTTCTCCCCCTTTTTTTTTGAGAAAGTTTCTTTTTTTTTTTTTTTTTTTTCCTTTTTTTTTTTTTGAGAAAGTTTTTTTTTTTTCTGCTCATCATGATAATGCGTTTTTTATGCAAATCTAGATGTTCATGCATGTACTTTTTGTAGATTGAGCATGATAGCATACCTGAAAATCTTTGCAAATTTGGGAATTTGGAGCTCGCAGCGATGTTGAGCCCTTCTTGATTTTGCGGAGATTTTGAGGTTTCGAAAGTTTGGAGTTTCGGAGCCCGCAGCAATGTTGAGCCCATCTTCAAACTTTCTATTTCCGTCGGGGTATTTCCTTTTTCTTTGGAATTGCCCCGGAGTCATGCCAAAATTTCGCCAGATTTTTGGTGGGACAAAGTGACCCCTTTTTTTTTAGCGAAATCCTGTCATTTTGATGACGATCTTTTTCTTTTCCAACCTTTGTAGGTGGTTCCTCCAGAGCGAACAAGGGTAAAGAGCCTGCTACAAGCGTACCTCGTCGATCTACTAGATCTTCCAATGTGGCCGTTCAGCAAGCCTGGGAGAAGGTCCAGTTTGTTGAGAAGAATTTGGAAGAGTGCGATTCCCTCAATCGCGATGAGATGAGACAGCGATTGATTGCTCTCAAGGATGAGGAGTTCTATAAGATCATGGTAAGCAACCATCCTTGGGTTATGGACGATCTGAGGGTTTTGCCCAAGCCTACCTTCTTCTTTGGAGATGCAGTCCCTGACGACTTGACATACTAAAGGAGATGTTTTCAGTTCTCTTACACAGCTGATGGTGAAGAGAAGACTGCTTCTACCCTGTCGTCTTTTGATCGGACCATCTCGATCCTGAGCCTTTCTCCCACGTGCCCTAAGAGGGAAGATCCTCCGAGCTGGATGAAGAGGACCAGTGTGATCAAGACCGGGGTTTTTGTTGGCGGACCTTCCGGTTTTGCGGAGAAGCCACCTGTCCGTATGGATGTGTTGATGCCAGCCAGCGGCTACCAGGGCTCTGATTATCCGTCGGTCGATTTGAGACCGGTGGGCCTTGGCATTTTCAGCGGTGACGGCAGTACTTGGGTGAAGCCTTTTCGACTTCGTGGCCGTTTCAATGCTGACTCTGATTGGAAGTCATGGACTGACCACACCTTGCTGATTGGGGGCACCGTTTTGAAGAAAGCCGGGATTTTTGATGCGGTCCGCGCTTTTAGGGAGACCGTGACTTTTTCCGATGATGCCTTCATGGCTATGTTGGAGTCTTTCCTCCCTCAGACCAATACCTTCGTTGTCACGAACGGTGAGATTGGTTTTTCTCTGAAGGAGTTGAGTGCTATTACTGGATTGCCCATCCTTAGCAAACTCTACGAGGAGTTCATGCCGATTGACAGCGTCCTTGAGGAGCAGTCAGAGGAGTTCAGGCTCCTATACTTTCAGCTCGTCGCCTTCTATGATTTTTTTAAGGAGGGCTCGAAAGTAAGATCCAGCAGTTGGAAGAGTTGTGGCTCTTCGTTCCCTAACTTCCTCGACGGTGGAGAACCTTCTGATAGCATGACCCGGGAAGATAGGAAGAAGACTTCGGCCATGCAGGAAGAGTTGAAGGGTTTCTTCGCAAGCACAGATGCCATTTGTTCTGACATTACACTGCGGAGAGATCTTGCTGTTTACCTCACTTTTTGGCTAGGTGAGGCTATTTTTGCTGGTAGAGATGGGACGCACATCAGGCCGCATTGTATTTTTCCGGCTTGTCAGATGGCGTTTGGAGAGCGGCTTGCTTTGGTGCCCGCTCTTTACTCCTACCTGTGTACCGAACTGCAGGCTGCTGCTTTCTTGGTTCGGCTTGGGCTCCCTATGAATAGGGTATTTTCAGCCCATATCTTTTATTCGTGGTTTGTATACCACTGTCGTGGCTTCCACCAGCTGGGTGCTGCACAGGATGATGATCCTCTAATGATTCGATTGGCTAAGGGAAAAGCCGTATCTGAATCACTTTTGTTTGCCCGCATGAGGATCCGACGATTCAGGGACGTCGAGATGGGGCAGTCTTCAGTTAAGCTTTCTCCGGAGTTGCGGAAGAAGGCTTTTGATTTTGGTGCCTCCCGAGACTCTACCAGAGCAGGGTCGGGAAGGCATTACTCTTTGACCAATGCAGAGAAGGAGTGGCTTTTCAGCATACGAGTCGGCACGATGGTTACCGTAGACATCTTTTCGTCGACATCCAGCCGTATGTACCTTCTCGCTTTGCGCTTCAGTTGGGCTTCTCTCAAGGCGTTGTTGGAGCGCCTTCGAGTATGGTGAAGCGTTTTGGGGGTTTACAGGATGGCAGAAATGCATGGACTTTTTATAGTACTGAAGACACTACTGCCACGATCTCTTATCCTGAGCTGTCGACTTTCCGAACTGCCGGCTTCACGAAGTGGTTCGCGGAGAGCTTTTTGGCATATCGGGGGCTTTCCAAGAAGGAGCTTGATGTAAAGCTGTCTTCGGGGAAAGGTACTGGAAAGTCGGATGGCGTCCGGCGAGAGGAAGTTTGGGCCTTCCTTTCTGGAGAGAAGCACAAGATAGGCTTTCTCGGTGACCAGGGCGTCATTGGTTCTGAAGCTGTTCGGGAAGTACCTGATGAGGCTTTGGAGTAGCTAGAACAGGAGGAAGCTGAACTCGACGCTTGGATGCAAGCGGCACAGAGACGAGCTTCCGTGGAGTCTACTGGCAAGAGCAGACCATCCAGTGAGGAGTCAAGTGAGAAACCTGACTCTGATAGTGGGGCGGGTTCTTCTAGGAAGCGAACCCGTAGAGGTAGGAAGAGGAGGAGGAGTCAGCGTCACACAGGGCGGGACGAAGACTCTCCTAATGTGGAAGTCCCTCTCACTGTCAATGAGGAGGTGCCAGGGGAAGCTGACGAACCTCCGGAGAAGAGGATTCGGGAAGAAGAGACCATCGGTGAAGGTATGATTCCTCCTTTTCCTTTTTCTGCTTCTTTCATGGGGCTTTCCATGTTCTGATTTGTTTTCTCACCCTGCTGCTGCCTTTTTTTTTTTTTTTAGCAGAGGATGAAGACTTGGCGATGCCTGAGGTTCCGACCGATGAGGCGGTGATGGAGCCGGTTATGGCATCTGAAGAAGAACCGAGGGACTCTGGAATGATTCCAGAATCTCCAATTGGTATAACTTCTTTCGCTTTCTTTTTTTTTTTTTTTTTTGCCTGCGACTTGATTTGCTAACATTTTTCTTGTCAGCTGACTTGCCACAGGATTCCGATGACTTTGAACCATCAATGGACGCAAATGTTGATGATGCTTCTGATGAGTTCATGGAGGAAGAGAGTGTTCCGCCAGTCGTCGAAGAAGGTACTTTGTAGTGATGACCCTGATGATTTTTTTTTGAACAGGATCATATTCATACCTTTTTGTGTTTCATTTGCAAGTTTTGAAGTGACAGAAGAGAGTCCATCGCTTTCTTCAGAACCAGAGCAAGGGATGCCAGAGGTCGATCCGGAGGTAGAGACCAGTTCTGACATGATTGAGGAGATGCCTCGTGTTGAGATTCCCTCTCCAGTGGCTCCAAGTGAAAAGAGTTCTTTTGTTACTCTTCCAATGGGACATGACATGAGCAGCCGATCAGCGGAGAAGGGTGAATCTTCATCCAGTTCGTCTCTTCAATTTGCGAAGAAGGTGCTGGCTCGGGTTTTGAGTTCTTGGGTCAAGACTCTCCTTTCTGGACACCTGGATGCCGGATTTGGCATGATCCCACATGTACAGGAGATTCTCACTGATACCGAAGAGGTTGGTCTGGATGTCACAGGTGCCAGGGCGATCGTTGATAGGATCATTGCACTGGGTGACAAGTGGTTTGAGACCATGGGTTTCCCTGACGACCAATTCTTCAAGGAGATGTTCTTGGACCCTGCTGATAAGGCTAAGTCTGACCTGAATGAGGCTACACAAAGCAAGAAGCAGCTAGTTCGGGAGAAGAACAAAGAAGAGCTAGCCATCATCGGATTGAGGCATGACCTTAACGTCCTTTATAGGGAAGTTGAGGAGGCCAGGAAACGTCTTGAGCATTTGAAGGCACAAGTCGATGCGAAGTGGGCTGCTATAACAGAGGCTCGTGACAGGGAGAGTACTCTGATTCGCAGGGTTACAGATGCCGGTCAAGTTCTCGAGAGGAGGACTCTAGAAAACGAACGATGGCAAACTGCTGGGGAAGAGCTTCCCGGTGTAAAAGAAGGGTTACGGCATTCGCCAGCATCTCATGGCAAGTTCCTGAAGAAGCGTGCCTTGGAAACTCTGACGGCTGATGCCAAAAGTTTGCTTGAGGAGCTGAAGCTTTGGCTGGAGACCATTTTTGGCTGAGCTCCTGATTTTTTATTTGGCGAAACCATTCTTCTTTTTTTGGTACCACATGTATTTTTTGGTACTCTTTTTTTGTAGTGCTTGTGAACACTTTCTTTTTTTTTTTGGTACCACATGTATTTTTTTGGTACTTTTCTTTTCTTTTTTTTTTGTAGTGCTTGTGAACACTTTCTATTTTTTTTTTTTTTTTTGCTTTGGTACCACATGTATTTTTTTTGGTACCTTTTTTTTTGTGTTCCCTACGCTCACTCAAATCTTTTTGTGATGAAAGCAATTGCTAAATGGGATTTGATCAAAAGCTTTGTCATTTTGTGAAAATCTTTTTTCAAATGGTTGTTTTGGTATGGGAAACGAATTTTGGTTGTGGCGTGAAAGCCGATTTTGAGATGGCATGGAAGCCGAAATTTTATGGCGTAAATGCCAAAATTTGGGTTGGCATGGAAGCCGGTGTTTTTGTGGCATTTACAGCCAGTTTGGTGGCATTGATAGCCAATTTGTGGCATTTATAGCCGGTTTGGTGGCATTGATAGCCATTTTTTGAAAGCCAAGTTTTGGTTTGTCGGCGCGAAAGCCAATTTTTCGTGGCATTGATAGCCGGTTTGTGGCATTTATAGCCGGTTTTGACATGAGAGTTAGGTTTTTTTTTTGTGGCATTTGTAGCCGAGTTTTTTGAAAACCAAGTTTTGTTTTATTGGCATGAAAGCCGATTTTGGCGTTTATAGCCGGAAATTTTTGTTTTGGCATTTATAGCCGGATTTTGGCATTTATAGCCGAGTTTTGGTTTTCAAAATGCAGGTATCGACTAAATGTCGCCTCCCCGCTGAATGGTCTTGCAAGTATCGATGGAATGTCGCTTCCTTGCTCATTCGGTTTTGCGAGTATTGATGGAATGTCACTTCCTCGCGGGTTAGTTTTTGCAAGTACCGATGGAATGTCGCTTCCTCGCGAATTGGGGTGCAAATATCGACTAAGCGTCGCTTCCCTGCTTTTCCCAAGACTTTTGGTTTTGCGGGTACTGACTTGATGTCGTTTCTCCGCGATTTTTGAAATTTGAGGTTTTCTCGAACCATTTGTAATTTTGGGTTGTGGATAGCAACTGGTATGTTGCATCTCCACGATTTTTGAAATTGGGTTGTGGATATCAACTGGTTTGTTGCTTCTCCACGATTTTAGGTTTTCTCGAACCTTTGAAATTTGGGTTGTGGATATCAACTGAAATGTTGTGTCTCCACGATTTTTGAAATTGGGTTGTGGATATCAACTGGTTTGTTGCTTCTCCACGGTTTTTGGATTTTGCAAGTATCGACGAAATGTCGCTTCCCTGCGATTTTGGGTGCAAGTATCGATGGAATGTCGCATCCTTGCTTTTTTTTCAAAATTTTTGTTTTGCGGGTACTGACTTTGATGTCGTTTCCCCACGATTTTTGAAAAACCATTTTTTTTTTTGTTTAAAGACACGAGGGTCGTAAATTTTGACCTAGAACCATTTGGCGATAAAAGGTAAGGTGGACTAGGGTGGAAATCCCTGAATCCGGATTCTTGTTTCAAACCATGAATTTTGGTTCAAGGATCGAAAGTTTTGGTCAAGTCAGGGAGAGGCTCCTAAACTTGGATTTTTTGTTTTGTTTTTTTTTTTTTTTTTTTTTTTTTTGAACAATGAAACGGTAAAAGTAAGCATTGTTTTTGAATCTCTAGAAATATTTACATTTGATATGAAAATTCTAAAGAGAGTGGGTTTGACGAGCGAGTACCTGAGAACAGGTTTTGGCCATACAGGCATTGCTCTTACCCAGTTGGGTAAGTCTTCAAGGGTAGTACCGCTTCAAGAACTTGCCGTTGATAGGCAGCATACATCTGTCGCCTTCCATGTTTAGGAGGGCATATGCGCCGTTGGAGAAGACCTTGTCGATGACGTAGGGTCCCTCCCATTTTGGTTCAAATTTGCCTTTGGATTTGTGTGCGAAGACCATTGGTCTTTTTACCGCAAGAACCAAGTCACCCTTTTTGTAGGCGCGTTGCCGGACCCTTTTGTCAAAAGATCCTGCCATGCGTGCTTGGTAAAGTTCAATGCTTTGTCGAGCTTCGAGCCGTCTCTCGTCGAGATTGTCCAGCTCATGGAGTCGCAATTTGACATTGCTTTCTTGAGTCATGTCATTTTGTAGAGATACCCTCAGAGAAGGAATTTGTACCTCTAGGGGCACGACAGCTTCGCATCCATAGACCAAGGAGAATGGTGTGCTATGGGTTGGTCCTCGAACGGTGGTTCGATAGGCCCACAAAGCTTCAGACAATTTATCGCTCCAGTCTCTTTTGTGACTAGAGACCATTTTCTTGAGGATTTTGCAGAGTGTCTTGTTGAAGGCTTCTGCTAATCCGTTTGCTGCCGGATTGTATGGAGTCGAAGGACAGCTTTGGATTTTGTATTTGTCGCAAAACCTGTAGAATCGATGATCCCGGAATTGTGGTCCGTTATCATGGACGAATCTCTTGGGTATGCCGAAACGACAAATGATGTTGGTGCGTAGGAATTGAAGAACTGATGAGGTCTTCATTTCGTTGAACGCAAATGCTTCTGACCACTTGGAGAAATAATCCGTTGCGGCGAAGATGAAGCGATGACCTTTGCTTGAAGGGGGAGAGATAGGACCTATGATGTCCATGCCCCATGCTTCGAAAGGCCATGAGATTGCTGTAGGATGCAGCCATTCCGGAGGCATGTGAATGTAATCTCCGTGAACTTGGCATAGCTGGCAGCGTTTGGCAAATTGCATTGCATCAGCAACCATGGTAGGCCAATAGTAACCTAACCTTTTTATTTGATCATAGAGCTTAGGACCTGCCTGATGGGCTCCACAAAGACCAGCATGAACTTCTTTGAGTGTTTCTTCGGCCTCTTGTTGTGACAAGCAGCGTAGAAGTACTCCGTTGAAGGATTTCCTGTAGAGGATTTTTGAAGGAATATCCAAATGAAAGTTTGGGGCTCGCCTTTGTATGCTTACCCGTTCTTTTGGATCTTCAGGTAGGATTCCGAACATAGTGTAATCAATGAACGGATCCCTCCAGTCGCCGATTGAAGTTTGAAGGATAGAGATCCGACTTCCAACCACTCGGTGGCATTCAGCAACTGCTTGGTGTGTGTTAAGAGGAGGGAGGATCCTTCTCTTGCACACTGTAATTTGCATGTTTTCCCCTTCCTGGATCGCCATTGATGCGGCAAGTCCGGCCAGGGCATCTGCACTGATGTTTTCACCTCTACGAATGTGGGTGATGTTGCAGATGTCAAACTTTTGCAGAAGCGATTGTGCCTTGTTGTAATAAGGCAGCAGATCAGGCTTCCTGACTTCATATTTCTGATTCATCTGGTTGACGATCAGTTGAGAGTCTCCAAAGACTTCCAGCATGGTGATACCAGATTCGATGGCGAGTTCCAATCCTAGGATCAGAGCTTGGTATTCAGCTGCATTGTTTGTGCATGGTTCCAGTAGCGAGAAAGCGTGTGGAATCATGCATTTGTCGGGGCTAACAAAGAGGATGCCAACTCCCGAGATCAGCTTTCTGTTTTCATTTGTCCTGGTTGCACCGTCAAAGTACATGTCCCAGGAGGCATTTGGTGAGGAAGTCTCCACGTTGTAGACAGGTTCGTCTGGGAGATCATCTCTGAGTGGTGAATCTTTAGGCAATGGATGCTCTGCGAGGAAATCTGCTAGAGCTTGGCCTTTGATTGCTTTTTGTGGCACATACCTAATATCAAATTGTGACAAGAGGATGGACCATTTTGCCAGTCGGGCATTGAGAGAACCGGCCTTCGTGACAAGGACCTTCAAGAGGTTGATCCTCGAGACCAGGTAGACTGTGTTGGAAAGCAAGTAGTGACGTAGCTTTTGTACGGCGAACATCACTGCAAGGCATTCTTTTTCGACTGGAGAGTAGCGATGCTCTGCACCCACTAGCATGCGGCTGAGGTAGTATAGAGCAGCTTCTTTTCCCTCACCATTCTCTTGTGCAAGCAGAGCGCCTACAGAATGATCAAGAGCTCTTGTGTACAAGATGAATGGTTTTCCAGTGGCAGGGGCAGCTAACACTGGAGGTTTGGTCAGGTATGACTTGATATCTTGAAATGCGGCTTCGCAGTCGGCATCCCAGACAAAGTCTACACCCTTTTTCATCAATCGAGAGAATGGACGGCATTTCCCCGAAAGATTGGAGATGAACCGTCTGATGTAGGCCAATCTCCCTTGGAGCCCTTTTAATTCTCTCAAGGTTCTTGGAGAGGGCATTTCTAGAATAGCTTTGACTTTTATGGGGTCAAGTTCTATTCCAGCTTTCCGAACAAGGAATCCGAGAAACTTACCCGACGAGACGCCGAAGAAGCATTTTAGAGGATTCATCCGCAGTTTGTGTTTGCGGAGTCGGAGGAAGACTTCCCGAAGATCTTTGAGATGGTCTTCTTTTCTTCTGCTTTTGACGGCGAGGTCATCAACGTAACATTCGACCGTCTTGTGCTGCATATCTTGGAATATTTTCATCATAGCCCTCTGATATGTGGCACTAGCATTTTTCAGACCAAATGGCATGACAGTGTAGCAATACACGCCAAATGGAGTCCGAAATGAAGTGTGTTTTTCATCCTCGGAATGCATCTTTATCTGATTGTAACCAGAGAAGCCATCCATGAATGTCATTCGCTCGAATCCGCAGGTATTGTCAATCATCACCTCCGGTATGGGGAGCGGGAATTCATCTTTAGGGCAAGCGCCATTCAGGTCTCTATAGTCAATACAGACCCTGATCTGCCCATTTTTCTTTGTCACGGGGACAATGTTGGCCAACCATTCTGGATGTTGTTCCTCACGGATGAAGCCGACGCTTTTGAGCTTTTGAACTTCTTGTTCGATTTTATCCATCACATCTGGACGGAATCTTCTTTGGCCTTATTTGACAGGCTTGACGTCTTTTTGAAGATTGAGTTTGTGGACTGCTACTTTGGGGTCTAAACCAGGCATTTCAGCATAGGACCATGCAAAGCAATCAACGAACTCACGAAGAAAAGCGATATACTCGGGTAACTCATCATCCTTTATATTCTTGCTTATGAATACAGGACGTGGGTTATCAGGTGTTCCCAAGTTTATCTTTTGAACAGGATCTTCTGTCGGAAGGTTCGAAGGTGGTTCCTCCACAATATTTTCGGAGGCTTCCATCTCAACGAAACCTTCTGGAGTTTCAACTGCATTACCAGACCAAGGCTCTGTTCCTTTCCATGGATTTTCTTGATTGGTGATCTCCTCAAGGCTTGCTATGAGATAGTCCCAATCGCCTGTTGAGTCTGGTATTTCTTTTGGAGACGAGGGTTCTTCTGGGTCAGAATAGCACAAGTCTGCATTATCGGACGATTCCTCTTTATCATCAGAGAAATCGTACAAGTTGGATGAGCTTCCTGGATCTTTGTCAGGTAGCTCTTTAAAGAGATTTCCAGGGAGATCGATGTCTTCGTGGACTTTAGATGTTGAGGCTTGGTCGGTAAAACGACTTTTAAGCCTTTGTGTCAACTGTCTCAGAGGAGTGTCGGGATCATACCCTAACCCATATGAAGACTTTTCTAGATGACCGTAGAGTCTCCAATCTTCCAGCTGGCTTTTGGTCAAGGCGGGCTCCAATGGCGTGAGAATACCACGTCTTTCTCCCAAACCGACTGGGTTTTGAGCGTCATAGCCCATTTTCTTCATAATTGCTTGCGCCACAGGACTATATAGAGATAGCTGAGGCATACCTTCATTTTGGAAAGGTTCCAGCATGGAGTTTGATGAAGAAGCGTCCAATCTATGGAAGAAGATCGGCCTTTGCTTTGGTGATGTTGCCGGAACAACAAAGGTAGCAGACGTAGGATCTTCTACATCAGCAGGTGTCTCCATCGGAGTGAGAGCAGGCTGAACTTGCTAAGTGTCAGCTTGGCTTGACGATGCATCGTCTTCTGGCTCTGAGTCCGAGTCTGTGTCTTGCATGATAGACACGAGAGAAACAACAAATTTGCCCCCAGACTTTTGTTTCGCCTTCTTCACTTTAGTCGTGATGACCAAAGGTTTTGAAGATTTGAGGGAGATGACGAAGGGAGATTGACTACTCTCTTCTAATTTGCCGGAGGGGTTGTTTTCTTCCGGTGATTTTTGAGGGGCCTTGCCTTTATCTTTCTGGAGATTTTCAGCAGGGGGTGCTATTTCCTCTTTTTCTTCTTTTTAGCCTTCATACATTTGGGAGTCTGCGAAGTGGACTTCTTTACCTTTGAAGGGTTTCCTGTCCGCAAAGACTCGATGTACCATGCCGTCGTTGCCGACGAACTTGATGCATTGATGTAGAGTTGAAGGAACAACACCATTCTCGTGTATCCAAGGACGTCCGAGAAGGATGTTGTAGCATGAGGGGGTTTTTATTGCATACACAGTGACCTCAGAGATAAGATCACCGATTTGCAATTTGAACCTGATTTTGCCGATAGGCCTTTAAGTGCTCCCATCGTATCCAAAGATAGATACAGATGTGTGGCTTAGCTTGCTGGGTGGGATGCCCAACTCCTCAAGAGCCGAAGTGGAGATAAGGTTGAGTGCAGAACCTGGGTCGATCTGAACTCTATGTATCGGCATTTCTTTGATGTACCCTGTGAAGTACAGGGGTCGGTTGTGCCTTGCTTCGCCAAGTAGGAGGTCTTCCTTAGTGAAGGCGATGGTTGCACTGGCTGCCTTTTGAACCGAGAGGCATTGGATGCATGATCCCTCGCTTTTCTCTTTTTCTCCTTTTAAGGAGGTTTCTGAGTTTTTGACCCGGTAGTCCATTTCAATTTGGAGGACTTGTGGGGCATGTTTGTCGACATCCTCATTCAGTTTTTGTAATTCTGAGATGAGATTATCACGAGTGCGTGGAGACATTCGCAATAAGTCTAGGATGTGAAGACGTGCAGGTATGTGTTTGAAGTGCTCAACCAAGTCATACTTGAAAGCCTCCTTGGGGCCTGCATGTTCATTGTTTTTGCCACTGGGGGCGCTTACAACATCTTTTCCCGAAGGATTTACATAAGTAAAGGAAGATTGGTTGTAATTTTTGTGGTAGTCCCGGCCCGAACGGGTGCCTCTACCAACTTCGAGAGCTTCTTGAGAAGGATCTTCGTTTGGAAGATTGTCTTCAGGATCAAGAGGCTGTCGTTTTTCATCTACTGAGGATGTATCTGCAGCAGAGTTTCCATCCTCAGTGATTGTGTTGCACGGAGCATTTTCCGGGAGCAAGTCCTGAACAGCATCCAGCAGCTTTTCTTCTTCGTTGACCCATCCATCACCCCAAGTTGGGTTTTCTTCGTGATGATCAGTCGGGAAGAATGTGAGTTCTGAAGTCACAGTCTCAGGAGAAGAAACCTGAGAGGGTGTCATCTCTGTGAAAGTCACGTGAGACGAGGTAGCTCCAGAGGATACATTGCTAGGCGTCGTCGGAGTATAGGTAATCTCATCAGACGACGCTTCAGAAGAGCTATAGTCCTGATATATTACATTACAGGAAGCTCTGATAGGAGATGTTGCCTGCTCGGAGTCAGACTCATCCTCGGATGTAAGAGGATCGTCTATCCAGCAATGTTCTCCATTTTCAGAAGTTAAGGGTGGATGTACCTGATTATCTTCAGGGACTTCAGGCTCTGGGTTGCGAGGAGGCTCGTTAACACGATCTTGCTCTTGTTCTAGAGCGAGACGCTGCAAGATCCTTGCATATTCTTCAAGATCAGGCATGGGAGCCAGATCCTCTTCTTCGTCTTCTCCGTGTGGCTCAACATAGTTGATTTCCACTGGAGCAACGACGGGTGCTGGGTTAACAGCATCTTCTTGTGCAGCCTCTTGGTCTTCTTCATCATCAGACCAGGATCCTTGTGGTTGCAAAGAGTTATACCAGATTACTGGCATAAGGTGAGTTTCAGGAACCCATTCTTCGTCGGAGAGATACTCTCCTGTTTCAAGAGATTCCTCCCACTCGCCGGTGTAGTTGGGCTCGAATCCATCGTCGGTGTCGCTGGACTCGTATCCATCAATGGAGAATCCAACTACCGAGTTGCAAGAGTATAATGCCCCCTGCATGGCTTCTTTTTTGAATTGAGGTGGCATGAAATCACTGAGAGTGAAGTTTCTTACCGCCTTTGAAGTCTCTGGAAGGGACGTTTTTGTTGCCCCGAGTGAAGTGGTAGAGGAGGCCTCTGCCTTTTCATGGACTTCTTGTTTTGGCTGGATCTTCTCTTGCCGTTTGAGCCTGAGGAGATGTTTCCTAGCCTGCCTTCGTTGTTGAGCTGTCGGCTTTGTTTTTACGATCTCCCAGTTTTCATCTTCCAGGAGATCGGGATGTACCCATATGGGTTGTCCGTCTGGTGTCGGGCAAGGAACCAACACTTCGGACGTTTGAATTCTTTTTATCACCTTGAAGGAAGTAGTGATCTTCTTCTTCGGTGATTTTGGTGTTTGTCCACATGACACCATGTTGACGGAGGCAGTCCCATAGTTTTTGTCAAAGGTGATGACTCCGTTTTTCCACATCTCGTTTATCTTCTCTCTCACAACAAAGCATTGATTGAGAGGATGCGAGACCATCTGGTGGTATGGACAGTACCGAGGATCATTGGTTTTGCCAACGTCTCCAGGTCTTTTAGGCTCTGGCAAAATGAGTTTGCCATTTGCTAAGAGAGCCTCAAAGATTTCTTCGACGTCTTCATCGAACGGATATTTCTTTTCTACTCGCTCTTTGAAGGCATCAGAGAGTTCAGGTCTTTTACCTGCAGCTCTATTTTCAGCTTTCTTTGGTTACTGAGGAGCTGACTTGGTTTGCACATTAAGGACCTCTTTCTTCTTTGGTTTAGAGGTTGCAATGGCGGTTGGCTCTTTTCTTGATGACTTCTGACTGTTGAGGTCTTTAATCACCGTTTTAGCTTTCATGGAAGCTTCGAGGAGTTCCCCCTGGTTCTTTGATTTATTGCCGATGATCATGGAGCGGATTTTAGCTCTCATGTTGTTTCGGCAGATGTCGACTAGCGACGCTTGTGGCAATACATCTGAACATTTATATGCCATTGCTTTCCACTTGTGAATGAAGTCATAAGTTGACTCATTCTCTCCCTGTTTAAGGCTACAGAGCTGAGCCATAGTAACAGGATGATCCTCACCTTGGAAGTGGGTCAGGAAGCGTGTCTCCAGCATAGCCCAGTTCTGAATGGAGTTCTCCGGCAGAGTGGAGTACCAATCGAAGGCCGTACCTTTTAGGGTACTTGCAAAGAGGCGAATCTTGAGTGCATCTTGATCCGCGATAGCTCCCGTCAAGATCTTGAAGTGGATGACGTGCTGTCTGGCCGATCCTTTCCCCGTATATGTTTGGAGAGTAGGATGTTTGAATTTTGCCATCCATAAAGGATATGGTGGCTTGATCCCATGCTCTTTGAGTATATCCTCTTCTTTAGCTTTGGCGAGGATACTGTCTACGTCCTTTTTGGTGAGGGCGCGTGACTCATTTTCTTCTCCATTTCCCTCGTTATTGCTATGATTCGGAGGAGGCTCATTGTTCACCTGATTTTGAACAACAAGGAGAAGGTTTTCCATCAGAGTTTCAATCCTCTGCTGGCCTTGTTCCAACTGCTGGATGCGTGTGAGCGCATCATCTCGAGGTGGATTCTGAGGTGGCGGCTCAGAACTTGTAGCCAAGACGTTCATCCCTCGGGATTCGAACGAAGAAATCGTCCTGGTGACCGAGCTGGGGTTCATTCTTTTTGATGAAGAGCTTGATGAAGGATTACTCTCCCGTCCTTGGCTTGAAGGGGCAGGAGATTCTTCGGGATGTCTTTGTGTCCTGGTGACGCTACGGGTCACCGGACGTCGGACATGGATTTTTTATGCTGACCTTTGGCGTCTTCTGGTTTTTCCAACCATATGGACGGCAGCAACTTGGTCGGGTCTTTCTTTTTCGACCCATTTGCGGGAGACTTGAAGTGTAGGAGGCTGGGTCCTTTGCTTCTCTAGTCTCTTTTGTCGATATGATGCACGGCGGCGTGCTCGACGAGCGATTTGAGCTTTGGTCAGCTCTGGCTGGGCTCTGACGATGAAGGATGTGCTCCCTCGGGCGCAGCACCCGAGCCTGTCTTCTTTATAGCTAGGCAAGGACAGGATCCGGACCCGGTCCTTTGCCTGTTGCAGCGAAGCTTTGAATTTTTCAAGTTCGACCCCCGTAGAGATAAAGGGTCGAACCGAAGGAGTGTAGGCCTTAGCAGGTGCTTGTAGAGGCCTGGTGATGCGTGATCTGATTCTAGGCTTGTGGGAGCAAGCCGGTTCATGCTGGGTCGACTTGGGAGTCAAGTTGGAGATGGGTCTCTCCTCTTTCATGTAGGCAAGAGGGTAGAACTGGTTCTCCTTGAGTGGGGCCAGGTATGCTGGCTTGGTGGAAGTTTGAGACCTTCTTTGTTTTGGGGAAGGTCTTGGAGACCAAGTCTTAGGGTAGACCTGGTTGGTTGTTGGTCGAGGCTTCGCGGGGGTGCCGCGGGCTTCGGGCTTTTGGGCTTTCGCCTTTGGTGTCACGAGAGTGACACGTTGAGAGGCGATCTTCTGCTTTTTGGCAGGAGCAGCTTGTTCTTCGGGAAGTGGGAATGGTCCCAGTGTCCCGAAGACGATGGTCCGGGGAGTCGAGGTCGACCCGGAGTTCAGAGAGTTGCCGAGGGAGTTGACGCTTCGGCAGCTGGCAGGGCGCTTGTAAGTGCGCTCGGTTTGCTTCTGTTGAAGCATGAGTTGGTGCTTGTTCTCATCGAAGATAATGGTTAAGGCTGCCATTGTTAGTTTCGAAAAAGTTCTGAAACAAGACCACATCCATTAGTAATCACAAGAATATAATGATCATAAATGGGAATTTCTATGGTTGTCTTTTCAAATCGCTCAAGGGATATGACCCAAGCGACATGAAGAAGGCAAAAAGCCATAGATGGTACAATTGTTCTGACAGCAAGCATGGTAGGCTCAAAATGAGCGTTCCAATGACTGCTAGAAGCAATTGTATACCTAAATTCGACTTATCGAGAAGCGGAGCTTGCTCGAGATAAGAAGAATATAAGGTAGGAGTTACAAATGTGCCGGTCACAGATACAGTAGACCCTGAAAGGGCGTACGAGTACCGCTATGCACAAATGTTGGAGATCGCATCCATGAGATGGGATTCTTTGTTTTGAAATGTCAGAAATGGATTCGTCAAAGAGAGCAGGTGGCATTCCGATTCAAATACGGGCTCAACGATTTCCGCGAGCGCCAGTACTCAGAAGGGAAGAGACCACAATTTCTCGAATCTGAATCCAAAAGTGACGAGTTTTTTTTTTGAAATGTCAAGATTGGTTCCATCAAGGAGAGCAAATGGTATTCCAATCTGAACACGGTCTCGGCGATTTCCGCGAGCGCCAGTGCTCAGAAAAGAAGAAACCAAAATTTCTCAGATCTGAAATCAAAAGTGACGAGTTTTTGAAGATTTTTTTTTTGAAATGATTTTTTTTATTATTTTTTATTTTTTTTATTTTTTTTTTAAAAATATATTTTTATTTATTTTTTTTATTTTTATTTTTATTTTTTGAAAATTTTTGTTTTTTTTTTAAGATTTTTTTTTTTGAAAATCTTTTATTTTTATTTTTTTTTTTTATTTTTTTTTTAAGATTTAAAGACGAGAGAGTACACATAGGCCTCCTAACCCGGTCTTATGAAACCTCAATTGATAGAATTGCCCCCAGGTAAGGGTAGGATTACTTAATGAACCCGTTTGGAGGACCCTTGCCTAGAACAGTCAAGCTGTCTCCACACTCTGGACAAGGCTTTTCTTGAATCAATCGTGATCAAGGAACGCAATTGGTTTAACCTTAGTGGTCTATGTCCTTCTTTATAAAAAAAAATCCCAAATAGACTCATCGAAGAGAAACGATGGCCCAAAACCTTAGTCGAACGGGCTCAACATTTCTGCAAGCACCAAAGAACGATAGGATAGGATCAAAGTTTCTCAATTTTGAATCCAAACTAAGAAAACTGATTTTTTTTTTTTTTTTTTTTAATAATTTTTTTTTTGAAATCTCTAATGAACTCATCGAAGAGAAACGATGGTCCAAAACCTTAGTCGAACGGGCTCAACATTTCTCCAAGCACCAAAGAACGATAGGATAGGATCAAAGTTTCTCAATTTTGAATCCAAACTAAGAAAACTGATTTTTTTTTTTTTTTTGAAATCTCTAATGAACTCATCGAAGAGAAACGATGGTCCAAAACCTTAGTCGAACGGGCTCAACATTTCTGCAAGCACCAAAGAACGATAGGATATGATCAAAGTTTCTCAATTTTGAATTCAAACTAAGAAAACTGATTTTTTTTTTTGAAAAGAGAAAGAATGGAAACAAACTCAAAGAAATAGAAATTTCCAAAATCCAACATAGGCTACCAGCTAGAAAGTAGCCAAGGAATCCGGAAAAGAAGTATAAGCATAGAGCAAAAAGTATGATATGCAAATATTTCATTTCCAAGCACCGTGTTCTCAAATGAACGAGTCCCACCGGGTGTGCCAGCTTGATGGAACGCGCTCCGAGGCGCTGTGGGGCGGCTACCGGGGTCGGCGGAACGTGGGAGTCCGTCGGGTCCGGCCCTTTCGCGCCCTGGCGGGCCTGAAGCGTGCATCAACATTTTTTTTGTGTGGGTGTGCCAGATTTTCTATTTTACTTGGAATTGCAAGTGGTAATCCAGAGATCAACCTTCGCAAGTAAAAAGGAAATCAACTTCTTTCAAGTTTTCCATTGCGCATATATTTAAGAAAAGAGACATTTTCTTAGTTTGCCGTGAAAGGCGATTTTGTTTGGCATTTATAGCCGATTTTGGCGTTTATAGCCGATTTACAATTCTTATCAATAATGAAAGACAAGAGTTGTGATTTTTGTCTCTTTAGAAAAATACAAACTACAATGAAAAGCAAGAAAAGGAAGATCTAACTTTTCAGGAGATTGTGGGGGACTCGTTCAGATTGACGGTCGCAAGCCATGTATGGGCTTCGCCATCATCCATGCAGATGAGAACAGAAGATGCTCTTGATTCGCTTGGCTTGGCTATAACCTCAGGTTTTTAGAGGACAAAGACCAAGAGAAGGTCCTATGTCCAATAAAAAGCTAAGTAGACGGGCTGAAAAGCCACGTCTAAGCCATTGGAGGCAGCAGGAGAAGGCAAGGACCTTGGGGGGGGGGGGGGGGGGGGGTGCCCCCCAAGGGACTTTTGTCACCTTGTAGTGGTGGCCGGTGCAGAACTTCAGCAGAGTTTTTCTCTCTTTTTTCTTTCTCTGGATACGAGCTCTGGATTCTTTCCGATCGATCGATCTCGATTTTCTTGATTTTTTTTCATTTCAATGGAATGCTCTCCTATTTATAGGCTTTTGGTAGCCATTTAGGAGAGTTTATGGGCTTTAATGGCTTTAATGGGAGGAGTTACAAGATTTATTTCTTGATTTTGTAACTCCTTTTTCCTTGAATCTGATTGGCCGATGGAGATTAAGGGCTTTTAATCACCTTAATTACCATAATGGGAGGAGTTTCATGGTTTAAATGCCATGAATCAATTGACTTGTAACTCCCAAATGCTTGCTTCTGATTGGGCCGTCCAAAGGAATGAATTAATGACTATAATAAAGCTAGTCAATTAACCACATTAATTGGTCGCCGAGCAGTCGAAGAGTCGCGGGCCGTGCCGTGTCTTCTGGAATTCTTCTGGCGATGATCATCGATGGATCTTCATGCTGATCGACATCGGATGAACATGTAACTTCAGACATTGATAGCTAAGAGCGGGCCGGTGACATCTGTCTTGTCGATTTCTCGATCGGTCGGACAGAAAGAGCACTTTTTTTTGGTCGACCGGTTGGCGATCTTGGAGCGATCAATGATGATTTTATGCTTTTGGAGGTTGACCCGTGATTTTGACGGATGTCGGAGGATATGAGTCAATTTCAAGCACTAAAAATCACATTTTCAGGAAACCACAGGGGCCAAAGTGCGCGAAACGCGAAAAAAGACGGAAAAAACGGGTCACCGGCGGAAAATCCGGTGACCCGGACCTCCATGGTCGCCGGCGACCATGGGCCGGCGACCATGGGCCATGGTCGCAGGGGCCTGCGACCTTGGGGGAATTTTTCCCTTCGGAGCCCGTTTTGCGGTCGTTTTGAGGTCTTTTTCGTCGCCGTTTTCTTCTGTATTTTTCCTGTCATTTCTTCTCATTTATTGGCTTGATTTCCCTGTAGAAAACCTGATGAGAATCCTTGCATTTTTAGAGTGCAAAGTTTCTAATTTTCCGGGAAAGCCGAAGACTTTGTCGCGTAGAGCTGCTGATTTTCCGCCAGAAGCTGAAACTTGGTCAAACGATGTCGGAATGACCTGAAATTTGAGGTGGAGCCTCCTGAGCAATAAATAAGACCAACCATAGGCTTTTGTTTGAGTTTTGAAGCCGTTTGGGGTCCCGTCGATGCTTCACTTGATTTTGCTACGGGGAAAATGCCGAGCGTTGATATGTGGTCAAACGATGTCCGATTGACCTGAAATTTGACGGGGAGCCTATTGGAGTCATTTTGAGACGTTCCATGGGCTCCGTTTTGGATGTCATGGTCCCGGGTTGCTCCGCCGCCGGTAGGCTTGATTTTCTCTCGGAGCATCGAAACCTGGTCAAACGTTGTCAGAATGACCTGAAATTTGACGTGCAGCCTTTTGGAAGCATGTTGAAGCCACTCATGCACTTGGTTTGATGACCGAAGGCTTCGGTGGTTCCCGCCGCCGAGAGGCTTGATTTTGCTGCTCGAGCATTGATGGAGGGTCAAACGCTGTCGGTTTGACTTGAAATTTGGCATGGAGCCCTTTTGAGACATGCTGGAGTCATCTGTAGGCTCTGATCGAAGTTTTGACGTCTCCGATGATGTCGCCGCCGAGAGCTCCCGTTTAGCTGTCGGAGAAGCGAAGTTAGGCCAAATGATTCTGAAATGGCCCGAAACTTCATGTGTACTCTTCTCTTGGCTATCTTGAAGGATCTTGCAGTTTTTGTTTGATTCTGACAAGATTTGATTTTTTGGAGAAATTGCATTGCCTATTTATGGCAGGTTGCGACTTTATGCAGCTTTCTTGATGTTGAAGAGGCAAAGTGACATTTTTGGTGTCAACAATGACGTGGGCAGTCGGGCACTAGAGCATGGCGAATCCTCATCTGCACCGCACCTTCAATATGCTAGGAAGGTGTTGAAGACTGTTTTGAGCTCATGGCTTGAGACTCTTTCTTCAGGTCATTTGGAAGCTGGTTTTGGCATGATCAAGCATGTGCAGGACATCCTCGCTGATAGCAAAGAAGTTGGTCTGGACATTACAAGTGCCAAGGATTTTGTTGAGGAGATCATCACCTTGGGGAACAAATGGACTGAGACCAAGAGTTTCCCAGATGGTGACTTCTTTGATGAGATGTTCATAAAACCTTCCAGCAAAGTCAAAGCTGAGCTGACTGAGGTCATGAAGACTCGGAGGCAGATCGTTCGGGAGAAGAACGTTACCGAGTTATCCATCATGGGGCTGAAGCAGGACCTGGACCGCCTTGATAAGGAGGTCGTTGAGGCTAGGCAACGTCTTGATCTTTTAGAGGAAGAGGCCGCTGCCAAATGGACCGCCATTGTGGAGGCTCGTGACAAAGAGGGGACTCTCATTCGCCAGGTTGAGGAAGCTGAAGGTAATGTCCGGAGGAAGACTCAGGAGCATGACCAGTGGCAGGTCCTCTTGGAAGAGCTTCCTCGTGCTGCAGATGGGTCACGGCATTCGGCCGCATTTTATGGGGACATTTTGAAGGAGCGTGTCCTAAAGACTTTGGAGGTCAAGGCCGATGGTCTGCTTGAGGAGTTGAATCTTTGGTTGAAAACCATGTCGGATTGAGCTCCTGGGTTGTAACAAACTCTTTTTCCTTCTTCTTCTTTTTTCTTTTGGTACCTCTATGTATAAACAGTTTTGGTACTATATTTTTGTATCCCCTCCCTTTCACTTTGGTACTATATTTTTGTATCCCCTCCCTTTCACTTAAATCATTTTTTGATGAAAACAATTTTGAGCAAAAGTTTGATGGGAATGTTTGTTTAAGGATTTGATCAAAAGGTTGTCATTTTGTGAAAACCTTTTGTCAAAGGGTTGTTTTGGGCATGAAAGCCAATTTTTGTGGCGGAAAGCCTTGTTTTTTTATGGTTTGAAAACCAAAATTTGGATGGCGAGAAAGCCTAATTTTGTGGCGTAAGAGCCAAAATTTGTTTTGCGGCATGGGAGCCAAAATTTTTGGATGGCGTGAAAGCCGAATTTTAGAATAGCATAGAAGCCGAATTTTGTTTTTGTTTGTCTTGGCATTTATAGCCGGATTTTGGCATTTATAGCCAGATTTTGGCGTTTATAGCCGATTTTTTTTGTTTTGTTTTGGCATTTATAGCCGAATTTTGAGATGGCATGAGAGCCAAAAATTTTGTTTGTAGCATGAGAGCCGATTTTGAGATGGCATGAAAGCCGATTTTGGCGTTTATAGCCGAAAATTTTTTGTTTTGGGCATGAAAGCCAATTTTTGTGGCGGAAAGCCTTGTTTTTTGATGGTTTGAAAACCAAAATTTGGATGGCGAGAAAGCCTAATTTTGTGGCGTAAGAGCCAAAATTTGTTTTGCGGCATGGGAGCCAAAATTTTTGGATGGCGTGAAAGCCGAATTTTAGAATGGCATAGAAGCCGAATTTTGTTTTTGTTTGTCTTGGCATTTATAGCCGAATTTTGGCATTTATAGCCAGATTTTGGCGTTTATAGCCGATTTTTTTTTGTTTTGTTTTGGCATTTATAGCCGAATTTTGAGATGGCATGAGAGCCAAAAATTTTGTTTGTGGCATGAGAGCCGATTTTGAGATGGCATGAAAGCCGATTTTGGCGTTTATAGCCGAAAATTTTTTGTTTTGGCATTTATAGCCGGATTTTGGCATTTATAGCCGGATTTTTGGCGTTTATAGCCGAGTTTTTTGAAAACCAAGTTTTGTTTTATTGGCATGAAAGCCGATTTTGGCGTTTATAGCCGAAAAATTTTTGTTTTGGCATTTATAGCCGGATTTTGGCGTTTATAGCCGAGCTTTGGTTTTCAAAATGCAGGTATCGACTAAATGTCGCCTCCCCGCTGAATGGTCTTACAAGTATCGATGGAATGTCGTTTCCTTGCTCATTCTGTTTTGCTAGTATTGATGGAATGTTACTTCCTCGCGGGTTAGGTTTTGCAAGTATCGATGGAATGTCGCTTCCTCGCGAATTGGGGTACAAATATCGACTAAGCGTCGCTTCCCTGCTTTTTCCAAAACTTTTGGTTTTGTGGGTACTGACTTGATGTCGTTTCTCCACGATTTCTGAAATTTGAGGTTTTCTCGAACCATTTGAAATTTGGGTTGTGGATAGCAACTGGTATGTTGCATCTCCACGATTTTTGAAATTTGGGTTGTGGATATCAACTGGTTTGTTGCTTCTCCACGATTTTTGAAATTTGGGTTGTGGATATCAACTGGTCTGTTGCTTCTCCACGATTTTTGAAAATTGCAAGTATCGAATGGGGTTCGTTTCCTTGCGATTTTTGGGTTTTGGAAGTATCGAATGGGGTTCACTTCCTTGCGATTTTTGGGTTTTGGAAGTATCGAATGGGGTTCGCATCCTTCCGGTTTTTTGGGTTTTGCGAGTATTGACTGAATGTCGCTTCCCCGCGGTTTCTAAAAACCAAAATTTTTGTTTAAAGACACGAAGGTCATAAATTTTGACTTAAAACCATTTTGGTTGTAAAAGCCGAGGCGGTCTAGGGTGAAAATTCCTAAGTCCCGATTTTTGTTTCAAACCATGAATTTTGGGTTCAAGGATCGAAAATTTTAGTCAAGTATGGGAAGAGGCTCCTAAACTTGGATTTTTGGATTTGATGAACAATGAGACGATGAAAGTAAGCATTGTTTTGAGAGATTGTTTTTTTTTTTTTTGGAAATTTCAACATAAAGATGAAAATTTCAAAAGGGGTGGGTTTGACGAGCAAGTACCTTGGAAATACGCTTTAGCCGTGTAGATATGGTTCTGACCCGTTTGAGAAAGTCTTCAAGGGTAGTACCACTTCAAGAACTTGCCGTTGATGGGTAGCATACATCTGTCTCCTTCCATGTTTAGAAGAGCGTATGCACCGTTGGAGAAGACTTTGTCGATGACGAAGGGTCCCTCCCATTTTGGTTCGAATTTGCCTTTGGATTTGTGGGCAAAGACTATGGGTCTTTTTACTGCCAGAACCAAGTCACCCTTTTTGTAGGCGCGTTGCCTGACCTTTTTGTCGAAAGATCCTGCCATGCGTGCTTGGTATAACTCAATGCTTTGTAGAGCTTCGAGTCGTCTTTCATCGAGATTATCCAGCTCTTGGAGTCTCAATTTGACATTGCTTTCTTGCGTCATGTCATTTTGCAAAGATACCCTTAAGGAAGAAATTTGTACTTCCAAAGGGACAACAGCTTCGCATCCATAGACCAAAGAGAATGGTGTGCTATGGGTTGGTCCTCGAACGATGGTTCGATAGGCCCACAAAGCTTCTAGTAGTTTGTCGCCCCAGTCTCTTTTGTGACTAGAGACCATTTTCTTGAGAATTTTGCAGAGTGTCTTGTTGAAGTCTTCTGCTAGTCCGTTCGCTGCTGGATTATATGGAGTCGAAGGACAACTTTGGATTTTGTACTTGTCGCAGAACCTATAGAATCTGTGATCCCGGAATTGTGGTCCGTTATCATGGACGAATCTTTTAGGTATGCTGAAGCGACAAATAATGTTGGTGCGCAAGAACTGAAGGACTGATGAAGTCTTCATTTCGCTGAGCGCAAATGCTTCTGACCACTTGGAGAAATAATCCGTAGCGGCGAAGATGAAGCAATGACCTTTGCTTGATGGGGGAGAAATAGGACCTATAATGTCCATACCCCAGGCTTCGAAAGGCCATGAGATTGCTGTTGGATGTAGCCATTCTGGAGGCATGTGGACATAATCTCTGTGAATCTGGCATTTTTGGCAGCGCTTGGCAAATTACATTGCATCAGCTACCATGGTAGGCCAATAGTAACCTAGCCTTTTTATCTGGTTGTAGAGCTTAGGGCCAGCCTGATGGACTCCACAAAGACCAGCATGTACTTCTTTGAGAGTTTCCTTAGCCTCTTGTTGTGATAAGCAGCGTAGGAGTACTCCGTTGAAGGATTTTCTGTAAAGTGCTTTTGAAGGTATATCCAAATAAAAGTTTGGGGCTCGTCTTTGGATGCTTACCCGTTCTTTTGGATCTTCAGGTAGGATTCCGAACATGATGTAATCAATGAACAGGTATCTCCAGTCGCCTATCAGAGGTTTGAGGATGGACATCCGACTTCCAACCACTTGGTGGCATTCAGCGACTGCTTGGTGTGTGTTGAGAGGAGGGAGAATCCTTCTTTGACACACTGTGACTTGCATGTTTTCCCCTTCTAGGATTGCCATGGATGCGGCGAGTCCGGCCAGGGCATCTGCACGGATGTTTTCACCTCTGAGGATGTGGGTGATATAGCAGATGTTGAATTTTTGTCGAAGCGACTGCGCCTTATTGTAGTAAGGTAGCAAATCAGGCTTCCTGACTTCATATTTCTGATTCATCTGGTTGACGACCAGTTGAGAGTCTCCAAAAGCTTCCAGCATGGTGATGCCGGTTTCGAGGGCGAGTTCCAATCCAACAATCAGGGCTTGGAACTCAGCTGCATTGTTTGAACATGGTTCCAGTAGCGAGAAGGCGTGTGTGATCATGTATTTGTCGGGGCTGACAAAGAGGATGCCGACTCCCGATATTTGCTTTCCTTTTTCATTTGTCCTGGTTGCACCGTCAAAGTACATGTCCCAGGAAGCATTTGATAAGGAAGTTTCCACATTGTAGATAAATTCGTCTGGGAGATCATCCCTAAGTGGAGAATCTTTAGGCAATGGATGCTCTGCGAGGAAATCTGCTAGAGCTTGTCCTTTGATTGCTTTTTGTGGTACATACCTAATATCAAACTGTGATAGAAGGATGGACCATTTTGCCAGTCGGGCATTGAGAGAACCTGCTTTTGTGACAAGGACCTTTAGGAGGTTAATCCTCGAAATCAGGTAGACTGTGTTCGACAGCAGATAGTGACGCAGCTTTTGTACAGCGAACATTACTGCAAGGCATTCTTTTTCGACTAGGGAGTAGCGATGCTCTGCACCTACCATCATACGGCTAAGGTAATATAGAGCAGCTTCTTTTCCGTCGTCATTTTCTTGTGCGAGCAGAGTACCCAAAGAGTGGTCGAGAGCTCTTGTGTACAAGATAAATGGTTTTCCAGTTGTGGGGGCAACCAGCACTAAAGGTTTGATGAGGTATGCTTTGATGTCTTGAAATGCACTTTCACATTCAGTATCCCAGACAAAGTCCACGCCTTTCTTCATCAGGCGAGAGAATGGACGGCATTTCCCTGATAGATTGGAGATGAACCGTCGGATGTAGGCCAGTCTTCCTTGAAGCCCTTTTAATTCTCTTAGGGTTCTGGGAGATGGCATTTCCAGGATAGCCTTGACTTTGGTGGGGTCAAGTTCTATTCCAGCTTTCCGTACTATGAATCCGAGAAACTTACCCGATGAGACACCGAAGAAGCACTTTAGTGGATTCATCCGCAATCTGTGTTTGCGAAGTCGGAGGAAGACTTCTCGAAGATCATTGAGATGGTCTTCTTTTCTTCTGCCTTTTATGGCGAGGTCGTCAACATAGCATTCGACCGTCTTGTGCTGCATATCTTGGAATATTTTCATCATAGCCCTCTGATATGTCGCACCTGCATTTTTCAGGCCAAACGGCATAACAGTGTAGTAATACACGCCGAATGGTGTCCGAAATGATATATGCCTTTCATCTTCAGGATGCATTTTTATATGATTGTAGCCAGAGAATCCATCCATGAATGTCATTCGCTCGAATCCATAGGTGTTGTCAATCATCACCTCTGGTATGGGGAACGGGAATTCATCTTTAGGACATGCACTATTCAGGTCTCTATAGTAAATACAGACCCTTATCTGCCCATTTTTCTTTGTCACGGGGACGATGTTGGCCAACCATTCAGGATGCTGTTCCTCGCGGATGAAGCCAACGTTTTTGAGTTTCTGAACTTCTTGTTCAATTTTGTCCATCATGTCGGGACGGAATCTTCTTTGGCCTTGTTTGATAGGCTTGATTTGTTTTTGCAAGTTGAGCTTGTGGACTGCTACTTTGGGATCCAAGCCAGGCATTTCGGCATAAGACCATGCAAAGCAATCAATGAACTCACGAAGAAAAAAGATATACTCGGGTAACTCATCATCCTTTATATTCTTGCTTATGAATACAGGACGTGGGTTATCAGATGTTCCCAAGTCTATCTTTTGAACAGGGTCTTCTGTCGGAAGGTTTGAAGGTGGTTCCTCCACAGTATTTTCGGAGGCTTCCAACTCAACAAGGCCTTCTGGAGTGCCAGAGAAATTTTCAGACTGAGGCTCTGTTTCTGTCCCTGAATCTTCTTGATCAGCATCCTTCTCAATGCTATCCTTCTCAAGGCTTGCAATGAGATGGTCCGAATCATTTACCGGAATTAGGTTGAAGTAAGGTACTTCTTTTCGAGACGATGATTCTTCTGGGACAGAGAACCGCTCATCTACGTCATCGGGCAATTCCTCTCTATTATCAGAGAAATTATACCGATTGGAGGAGCTTTCAGGATTTTTGACGAGTAACTCCTCAAAGAGATATCCAGGGATATCGATGTCTTCATGAGATGTTGAGGCTTGGTCGGTAAAGCGACTTTGCAGCCATGGTGTCAGCTGTCTCATAGGAGCGGTAGGATCATACCCCAACCCATATGAAGACTTGCCTTTTTGAAGGTGGATTTTCCAATCTTCTGGTTGACTTTTTGTCAGGGTGGGTTCCAATGGTGTAAGAATACCACGGCCACCTCCCAAACCAGTCGGGTTTTGAGCATCGTAGCCCATTTTCTTCATGATAGCTTGTGCCATTGGACTATACAGGGATAGCTGAGGCATACCTTCGTTTTGGAAAGGTTCAAGCAGAGAGTTCAGTGGAGATGCTCCCGACCTATGGAAGAAGATCACTTTTTCTTCTGGCGAAGTTGCCAGAATAATAAAGGAAGCAGATGTAGGGTCTTCTATGTCTGCAGGTGTCTCCAATGGAGTGAGAGTGGGCCGATCTCGCTGAGTATCAGCTTGGCTCGATGCTGTGTCATCTTCTGACTCTGACTCTGAGTCTGTGTCATGCATAATAGACACAAAGGAGACAGTGAACTTGCCCCCAGTTTTTTGTTTTGTCTTCTTTGCTTTGGTAATGATTACCAAAGGCTTTGGAGATTTGAAGGAGACGACGAAGGGAGCTTGGCCGCTTACTTCAAGTTTGGTGGAGGGTTTGTTTTCCTCCGATGATTGCTGAGGAGCCTTGCCTTTATCTTTCTGGAGACTGTCGGCAAAGCGAATTGTTTTTTCCTCCTGTTCTTCTTTTCCATCTTTATACATTTGAGCATCTGTAAAATGGATATCTCTGCCTTTGAAGGGCTTTTTGTCTGCAAATACTCGATGTATCAGGCCATCGTCGCCAACGAACTTGATACACTGATGTAGAGTTGAAGGGACGACACCATTCTCATGTATCCAGGGGCGTCCAAGGAGTATATTGTAGCATGAAGGGGTCCTTATTGCATACACAGTGACTTCAGAAATAAGATCACCAATTTACAATTTGAACCTGATTTTGCCGATAGGCCTTTGAGCGCTCCCGTCATATCCGAAGATGGATACGGACGTGTGACTCAGTTTGCTAGGTGGGATGCCCAGCTCTTCGAGTGCCAAAGTAGAGATGAGGTTGAGTGCAGAACCTGGATCGATCTGAACTCTGTGTACTGGCATTTCTTTGACGTACCCCGTAAAGTACAAGGGTCGGTTGTGCTTTGTTTCGCCTAGGAGGAGGTCATCCTTGTCGAAGGCAATTGTTGCACTTGCTGCTTTTGGTACCGAGAGGCATTCATTGCTTGATCCCTCAGTTTTCTTCTTTTCTCCCTTTGAGGGAGTATTTGATTTTTTGACCCTATAGTCCATTTCAATTTGTAGGACTTGTGGGGCATGTTTGTCGACATCCGTATTCAGTTTTTGTAATTCTAAAATGAGACTATCACGAGTTTGTGGAGACATTCGTAATAAGTCAAGGATGTGCAGACGTGCAGGTATGTGTTTGAAGTGCTCAATCAAGTCGTACTTGAAAGCCTCCTTCGGGCCTGCATTTTCATTATTATTGCCACTTGGGGCGCTTACATCTTGCTTTCCCAAAGGATTTACATAAGAAGAAGAGGGTTGATTGTAATTTTTGTGATAATCCCGGCCAGAACGGGTACCTCTACCAAATTCAAGAGCCTCTAGAGAAGGGTCTTCTTTTGGAAGATCGTTCTCAGGATCAAGAGGTTGATCCTTTGCTGAGGACGTCTCTGTAACAGCATTGGCGTCTTCAGTGATTGTGTTGCACGGAGCAATTTCCGGGAACAAGTCCTGAACAGTAGCTGGCAACTTTTCTTTATTAGCCCAGACATTGCCCGTGAAATGGGGTATCTGGGACCAATTCACTGAGTTTTCATTGAAGAAGATTTCATTGGCAGAAGTTTCTTCAAGATGATCAATCGGGAGTGGCTTGAGTTCCGATGTCACAGCTTCAGGAGACGAAAGTTGAGAGGATGTTATCTCAGTGGAAGTCACCTGAGAGGATGTAGCTCCGGAAGATACGCTACCGGTTGGGGAGTATGTGTCTTCGGAAGCTTCAGAGGCACTGTCGTCCTGAGCTATTGCATTGCAGGTTATCCTGACAAGAGATGTCCCCAGTGTAGACTGTTGGGAATCAGATTCATCCTCGGATGTGAGAGGATCATCGATCCAACAGTTTTCTCCATTTTCAGGAGTTAAGGGAGAAAGTTCCCGCTGATTTTCAGGGACTTCCGGTTCTGGGTCATGACAAAGATTGATGCGATCCTGCTCCTGCTCTATGGCAAGATGTTGCAAGATTCTTGCATATTCTTCGAGATCAGGCATGGGAGCCAAATCTTCTTCGTCATTTGCTCCTTGTGGTTCGCCGATGTTGGGTTCCACCGGAGCATTGTTTGGTGCTGGATCGACAGCGTTTTCTTGAACAGGGTCTTGGTCTTCTTCGTCATCAGACCAAGATCCTTGTGGCTGCAATGGGTTATACCAGATTACTGGCATAAGATGAGACTCGGGAATCCATTCCTTATCGGAGAGGTATTCTCCTGTTTCAAAGGATTCTTCCCACTCATCTATATCACTGGCAGTATCACTGGACTCGTATCCATTCATGGAGAATCCAACTACCGAGTTGTAAGAGTATGACGCCCCCTGCACATTTTCATTTTTGTATAGAGGTGGCATGAAATCATCAAGAGTTAATTTTCTTACCGCCTTGGAGGTTTTGGGAAGAGATTCTTCCGTCGTCCTTAGTGAAGAAGTGGAAGAAGTTTCTGCTTTTTCAAGGACTTCTTGTATTGGTTGAGACTTTTGCTGCTGTTTGAGCTTGCGGAGCTGTCTCTTGGCTTGCCTTCGCTGCTGAGCGGTTGGCTTTGTTTTGACGATCTCCCAGTTTTCATCATCTAGGAGATCGGGATGCACCCATATAGGTTGTCCATCTGGTGTTGGATAGGGAACCAATTCTTGGGACGCTTGAGCCATTTTTATCAACTTAAATGAAGTAGTGATTTTCTCCTTCGGTGACTTTGAAGTTTGCCGACATGACACCATGTTGACAGAGGCGGGGCCATAGTTTTTATCAAAGGTTATGACTCCATTTTTCCACATCTCATTGATCTTCTCTCTCACAACGAAGCATTGATTGAGAGGATGCGAGATCATCTGATGGTATGGACAGTATCGTGGATCATTGGTTTTGCCAACATCTCCCGGTCTTTTGGGCTCTGGCAAAATGAGTTTGCCATTTGCTAGGAAAGCGTCAAAGGTTTCTTCAACATCTTCATCGAACGGATATTTCTTTTCTACACGTTCTTTGAAGGCATCTGAGAGTTCAGGCCTTTTACCTGCAGTTTTGTTTTCAAGTTTCTTTTGCTGCTGAGGAGCTGACTTAGTCTGCACATTGAGAACCTCCTTTTTCTTTGGTTTTGAGGTTGTAACGGCAGGCGGCTCTTTCTTTGATGATTTCTGACTGTTGAGGTCTTTGATCACCATTTCAGCTTCCATGGAGGCTTCGAGGAGTTCCCCCAGGTTCTTTGATTTACTGCCGATAATCATGGAGCGGATTTTTGCTCTCATATTGTTACGGCAGATGTCCACCAGCGACGCTTGTGGCAGTACATCTGAGCATTTGTACGCCATTGCCTTCCATTTGTGCATGAAGTCGTATGTTGACTCACTCTCTCCCTGTTTTAGGCTGTAGAGTTGAGCCATAGTAACAGGATGATCCTCACCTTGGAAATGGGTCAGGAAGCGTGTCTCCAGCATAGCCTAGTTCTGGATGGAGTTCTCCGGCAGAGTGGAGTACCAATCAAAGGCTGTACCTTTTAGGGTACTTGCGAAGAGGCGAATTTTGAGGGCATCTTGATCCGCAATAGCTCCTGTCAGGATCTTCAAGTGGATGACATGCTGTCTGGCTGAACCTTTCCCAGTATATGTCTGGAGAGTAGGTTGTTTGAATTTTCCAGGGAACGGAACCGAGTCCATCCATAGAGGGTAGGGTGGCTTGATCCCATGTTCCTTCAATGTATCCTCTTCTTTTGCTTTTGCGAGGATATCGTCCACGTCCTTTCTGGTAAGGGCGCGAGAGTCATTGTTTTCTGCATTGCCCTCGTCATCTTCATGATTCGGAGGGGTTTCATTGTTAGGTGGTGGACGCTGTAGAGTGAGAATCAAATTTTCCATCAGAGTCTCAATTCTCTGTTGTTCTTGCTCCAACTGCTGGATGCGTACAGTTACGTCGTCATGCGGTGGAGGCTGCTCAGAACTTGTAGCCAAGACGTTCATCCCTGGGGATTCGAACGAAGAAATCGTCCTGGTGACTGAGCTGGGGCTCATTCTTTTGGATGAAGAATCTGAGGAGTGGTTACTCCGATGTCCTTGGCTCGGAGGAGTGGAAGATTCCTCCAAATGTGTTCGTGTCCTAGAGACGCTGCGAGTCACTGGACGTCTAACACTGATTTTGGTTGCTGACTTCTGGCGTTTTCTGGTTTTGCCAACCATATGAACAGGAACGAATTGGTCGGGTCTTTCTTTTTCGACCCATTTGTTTGAGACGTGGAGAGTAAAATGCTGGGTTCTTTGTTTCTCGAGCCTCTTTTGTCGATATGCAATGCGGCGACGCATATGACGAGCAATTTGAGCTTCAGTCATCTCTGGCTGGGCTCTGGCGATGAAGGATGTAGTCCCTTGTGCGCAGCAGCCGAGTTTGACTTCTTTGAAGCTTGGCAAGGACAGAATCTGGACGCGGTCTTTTGTCTGTCGCATTGAAGTTTGCGAGCTCGGCCCCTGTTGAGATGAAGGGTCGACTCGCGGGAGTGCAGGCTTCAGCATGTTTTTGCATAGGCCTAACAATGCAGGATTTGATTTTGAGCTTGTAGGAGCAAGCCGGCTCATGATGATTTTGTTTATTTTTTGGGTGGAGGGTAGGTTTCTCCTTTTTCATGTAAGAGAGAGGGTAGAACTGATTCTCCTTGAGAGGGGCCAGGTATGCTGGCTTTGCAAATGTTTGGGATCTCAGTTGCTTTGGCGAAGATCTCAGGGACCAAGTTTTGGTGTAAACCTGGTTTCTTGTGGGTTGAGGCTTCGTGGGAACGCCACGGGCTTCAGGCTTCTTGGTGTTCGCCCTTGGTGCCATTTTAGTGACACGTTGCGGGGCGGTTTTCTGCTTCTTGGCAGGTACAATGTCTTCTGCGGGAAGTGGGAATGGTCCCAGTGATCCGAAGACGATGGTTCGGGGAGTTGAAGTTGACCCGGTGTTTAGAGAGTTGTCGAGGGAGATGACGCTTCGGCAACTAGCAGGGCGCTTATGCTTGTTTTGTTTGTCTTGCAGCATAAGCTGGTACTTGTTCTCATCGAAAGTGATGGTCAATGAAGCTGCCATTGTTAGTTTTGGAAAACTTCTGAAACAAGACCAAATCCATTAGTAATCACAAGAATATGGTGATCGTAAATGGAGAACAACTATGGTTTTGTCTTTTCAAATCACTTGAGGGGACATGGCCCAACCCAAGGACGATGAAGAAGGCAAAAAGCCATATAGGATACATTTGTTCTAAAATGCAAGTATGGTAGGCTCAGAGTGAGCGTTCCAGTGACTGCTAGAAGCAATTGTAGACCTTAATTCAAATTACCAAGAAGCAAGGCTCACTCGAGGTAAAATGATATAAGGTTGGAGATACAAATGTGTCGGTCGCGAATACAGTAGACCCGAAAGGGCGTACTAGCACCGCTAGGCACAAATGTTGCAAATCGCATCCTTGGGAAGGACACGAGATGAGATTTTTTTTGAAAGGTCAAAATTGGGTTCATAAAGGAGAGCAAATGGTATTCCAATCCGAACAAAGGCTCAACATTTCTGCGAGCGCTAAATTCAAAAGGGAAGGAACCAGAATTTCTCGGATGTGAATCCAATAATGACGGAAGTTTTTTTTTGAAAGGTCAAGATTGAATTCATCAAAGAGAGCAAATGGTGTTCCGTTTCGAACAAAGGCTCAGCATTTCTGCGAGCGCTAAACCCGAAAGGGAGGGAACCAAGATTTCTCAACTCTGAACTCAAAAGTGATGGAAGTTTTTTTGAAAGGTCAAGATTGAATTCATCAAAGAGAGCAAATGGTGTTCCGTTTCAAACAAAGGCTCAACATTTCTGCGAGCGCTAAAACCGAAAGGGAGGGAACCAAGATTTCTCAACTCTGAACTCAAAAGTGACGGAAGTTTTTTTTTTTTTAAAAAAGATTTTTTTTTTTTAAAAAAGATTGAAAGGTGCACATAGATTTCCAATTCGGTCTTATGAAACCTTAGTAGATAGATCAGCTCCCAGGTAAGGGTAGGATTAATTAATGAACCCGTTTGGAGGAACCTTGCCTCAAACAGTCTAGCTGTCTCCACACTCTGGACAAGGATTTTCTTACATCCACTTTGGTCAAAGAACGCAACTGGTGGAACCTCAGTGTTTTTTTTTTTGAAATCTTTTTTTTAAAGGGTTTTTATAAACTCATCAAAGAGAGCGAATGGTGTTCCAATCCGAACAAAGGCTCAACATTTTTGCGAGCGCTAAATCCGAAAAGGAAGGAACCAAGGTTTCTCAACTTTGAATGCAAAAGAGAGAAAACTAATTTTTTTTGAAGTTATAAAACTTTTTTTTTTTAAATCCCAATTGGACTCATCAAAGAGAAAAGATGACCCAATCCTCGATATGAACGATAGCTGCGAACATTTCTGTGAGCTATCGAGTTCAAGGAGGAGAGGATCAAAATTTCTCAAAGTTGAATCTTGAGAAAGAGAGATCATTTTTTTTTTTTTGAATTTGAAATGAAGGTGTTTCTTTTTTTTTTTTTTGTAAAAAAATCCCAATTGGACTCATCAAAGAGAAAAAGTGGCCCAATCCCCGATATGAACGATAGCTACGAACATTTCTGTGAGCTATCAAGTTCGAAGAGGGAAGGATCAAAATTTCTCAAAGTTGAATCTAAGAAAAAGAGATCAGATTTGTTTTTTTTTTGAAGTGAGAAAGTACAATTGAAATCCCATCTCATATTTTTTTAGATGCAAAATGCAACATAGGCCACCAACTAGAAAGGAGCCAAGGGATCAAAGCATCACGTTCTCAAGTCAACGTGTCCCACCGGGTATGCCAACTTGATGGACCCGAAAGGAATCTTCCGTCCTCTCTCTCCGCACCCCGGGGGCTGACCTGGGTCTCGGCGAAGGAGGGAAGATCTCGGGCATCAACATTTTTTGTACGGGTATGCCAGATTTACTTTCTACTTGGAATTTGGAATGGTGATAATCCGGAGATTCACCTTCGCAAGTGGAAAGGAAATCAATCCTTTTTTCTAACTTTTCAAATTGCATAAATATTAAGAAAAGAGACAAGTTTTTAGAATGCCGTAAGAGGCGTTTTTCTTTGTTTGCCGTGAAAGGCGATTTTGCCGTGAAAGGCATTTTTACAAAACTCATCAAATATGAAAGACAAGAATTGTGATTTCTTTTTGTCTCATTAAGAAATACAAACTACAATAGAAAAGGAAGAAAAGGGATCTAACTTCTCAGGAGATTGTGGGGACACGTTGAGATCGACGGTCGCAAGTCATGTATGGTCTTCGCCATCGTCCTTCAAATGAGAACATGTGATGCTTTGATTCTTTGGCTTGGCTCCTAACCTCAGTTTTTTAAAGGACAAGGACCAAGAGAAGGTCCTATATCCAATGAAAAACCGAGTAAACGGGCTGAAAAGCCACGTTTAGGCCATGTTGGAGAAGGAGGTGACCTTGGGGGGGTGGCCCCCCAAGGGACGTTGATCACCTTGTGGTGCTTCCGGGAGCAAAGTAGCAGGACTTCGTCTCTCTCTTAGATTTTCTGGTTTTTCAGAGCTTGCACTTGGGATCTCTTTTCATCATTGCTTTCTTCTTGGAATGAACCTCCTTTTATAGGCTTTTGGTAGCCATGAGGTGTTTATTGGCATTGATAACCATGATGAAAGAATTGACGAGGAGTTACAAGTTGATTTTGTAACTCCTTTTTCAAGGCTTGTGATTGGCCGATGAAGGTAGTGGGCATTTAATCACCTTTATGCTTCATGATGATGGGAGTTTCATGGGTTTAATGCCATGATTGCTTGGATTTGTAACTCCCAAATGCTTGGTTCTGATTGGGCCGTCCAAAATAATGAGTTAATGACTGCTTTAATGGGTCAATTAACGACATTAAGTGGTTGCCAAGGCATGTGAAGAGTCGCGGGCCGTGCTGCGCCTTTTGAGATTCTTCTTGCGATCATCACGGGTGGATCCACGCATTTTTTATGTCGGATTACGATGCAATTTCAGACATTGATTGACGTTGGTGGGCCGGTGACATTTGTCATGTCGATTTCACGATCGGTCGGACAGAAAGTGCACTTTCTTGGTTAGCCGGTTGGCGATCTTGAGGCGATCGGTGATGATTTCATGCTTTTGACAGCGGATCCGAGATGTCGACGAAGATCAGTCGTTTTCAAGCATCAAACATTGGATTTTCAGAAAATCACAGAGGCCAGAACACCCGAAACGCGAAAAGAATCGAAAACGGACACTTCGGCGCAAAATCCGGCGACCCGGATTTCCAGGGTCGCCGGGCGACCATGCACCCAGGGTCGCCGGTGACCCTGGGCCAGGGTCGCCGGCGACCTTGGGCCAAGGTCGCCGAGCGTCGTTTTCGGCCGTTTTTTCGTCTTTTTCGTCCCTTTTTTCTTCTGTATTTTTCTTGACATTTTTCCTCAATTATTGACTTGATTTTCTTGAAGAAATCTTGATGAGAACCCTCGCGAAATCGGAGCACAAAGTTTCTATTTTTCGGGAAAGTCGAAGACTTTGTAGCCGATTTTCCGTCAAGCGTCGAAACTAGGTCGAACGATGTCGGAATGACCTGAAAATTGAGGTGAAGCTTCTTGAGCAGTGGATAGGACCAACCATGGGCTTTTATTTGAGTTTTGAAGCCGTTTGGGGTCCCATCGATGCTTCACTTGATTTTGCTGCGGGGAAAATGCCAAGCTTTGATATGTGGTCAAATGATGTTCGATTGACCTGAAATTTGACGGGGAGCCTATTGGAGTCATTTTGAGACGTTCCATGGGCTCCGTTTTGGATGTCATGGTCCCGGGGTGCTCCACCGCCGGTAGGCTTGATTTTCTCTCGGAGCATCGAAACCTGGTCAAACGTTGTCGGAATGACCTGAAATTTGACGTGCAGTCTTTTGGAAGCATGTTGAAGCCACTCATGTATTTTGTTTGATGAGTGATGGCTTCGGTGGTTTCCGCCGCCGGGAGACTTGTTTTTACTGCTCGAGCATTAATGGAGGGTCAAACGTTGTCGGTTTGACTTGAAATTTGGCATGGAGCCCTTTGGAGATATTTTGGAGTCATCCGTAGGCTCTGATCAAAGTTTTGGTGTCTTTGATGATGTCGCCGCCGGGAGCGCTTGTTTAGCTGTCGGAGCGGTGAAGTTGGGCCAAACGTTGTCGGAATGACCCGAAACCTCAGGTGTACCCCTCTTTTAGCTGTCTTGTAGGATCTCTCAGTTTCTGTCTGATTCTGACAAAATCTGATGCTTGAAGTAGCCTTGCCTATTTTTAGCAGGATGCAGCTTCAGGAGGCTTCTTGATGTTGAGGAGACATATTGACTTTTTTGGTGTCAACAGGAATGCTTCAAAATGACTCCAATAGGATCCTCGCCAAATTTCAGGTCAATCGGACATCGTTTGACCACATATCAAAGCTCGGCATTTTCCCCGCAGCAAAATCAAGTGAAGCATCGATGGGACCCCAAACGGCTTCAAAACTCAAATAAAAGTCCATGGTTGGTCCTATCCACTGCTCAAGAAGCTTCACCTCAATTTTCAGGTCATTCCGACATCGTTTGACCTAGTTTCGACGCTTGACGGAAAATCGGCTACAAAGTCTTCGGCTTTCCCGAAAAATAGGAAACTTTGTGCTCCGATTTCGCGAGGGTTCTCGTCAAGATTTCTCCAAGAGAATCAAGTCAATAATTGAGGAAAAATGTCAAGAAAAATACAGAAGAAAAAAGGAACGAAAAAGACGAAAAAACGGCCGAAAACGACGCTCGGCGACCAAACGGGCCGAAGCCCTATGGTTGCCGGCGACCTTGGCCCAAGGTCACCGGCGACCCTGGAAATCCGGGTGGCCGGATTTTTCGCCGACTCGTCCGTTTTCCGATTCTTCTCGCATTTCGGGTGTTCTGGCCTCTGTGATTTTCTGAAAATCCAATGTTTGATGCTTGAAAACGACTGATCTTCGTCGACATCTCGGATCCGCCGTCAAAAGCATAAAATCATCACCGATCGCCTCAAGATCGCCAACCGGCTGACCAAGAAAGTGCACTTTCTGTCCGACCGATCGTGAAATCGACAAGACAGATGTCACCGGCCCACCAACGTCAATCAATGTCTGAAATTGCATCACAATCCGACATCAAATAATGCGTGGATCCACCCGTGATGATCGCAAGGAGAATCTCAAAAGGCGCAGCACGGCCCGCGACTCTTCACATGCCTTGGCAACCACTTAATGTCGTTAATTGACCCATTAAAGCAGTCATTAACGCATTATTTTGGACGGCCCAATCAGAACCAAGCATTTGGGAGTTAGAAATCCAAGCAATCATGGCATTAAACCCATGAAACTCCCATCATCATGAAGCATAAAGGTGATTAAATGCCCACTACCTTCATCGGCCAATCACAAGCCTTGAAAAAGGAGTTACAAAATCCACTTGTAACTCCTCATCAATTCTTTCATCATGGCCATCAATGCCAATAAACACCTCATGGGTACCAAAAGCCTATAAAAGGAGGTCCATTCCAAGAAGAAAGCATGAGGAAAAGAGATCCTAAGTGCAAGCTCTGAAAAATCAGAAAATCCAAGAGAGAGACGAAGTCCCGCTACTTTGCTCCAGGAAGCACCACAAGGTGATCAACGTCCCTTGGGGGGCCACCCCCCCAAGGTCACCTCCTTCTCCAACATGGCCTAAACGCGGCTTTTCAGCCCGTTTACTTGGTTTTTCATTGGATATAGGACCTTCTCTTGGTCCTTGTCCTTTAAAAAACTGAGGTTAGGAGCCAAGCCAAAGAATCAAAGCATCACATGTTCTCATTTGAAGGACGATGGCGAAGCCCATACATGACTTGCGACCGTTGATCTCAACGTGTCCCCACAATCTCCTGAGAAGTTAGATCCCTTTTCTTCCTTTTCTATTGTAGTTTGTATTTCTTAAAGAGACAAAAAGAAATCACAATTCTTGTCTTTTATATTTGATGAGTTTTGTAAAAACGCCTTTCACGGAAAAATCGCCTTTCACGGCAAAATCAAAGCATCACATGTTCTCTTTGATGAGTTCATTAAAAAAAAACCCTTTCAAAAAAAAGGATTTAAAAAAGACAAACACTAAGGTTCCACCAGTTGCGTTCTTTGACCAAAGTGGATGTAAGAAAAGCCTTGTCCAGAGTGTGGAGACAGCTAGACTGTTCGAGGCAAGGGTCCTCCAAACGGGTTCATTAAGTAATCCTACCCTTACCTGGGGGCTGATCTATCTACTAAGGTTTCGTAAGATTGAATTGGAAATCTATGTGCACCTTTCAAAAAAAAATTCTCTAAAAAAAAATCCTTTTTTAAAAAAAAAAGAAAAAAAAGAAAAACTTCTGTCACTTTGAATTCAGAGTTGAGAAATCTTGGTTCTTTCCCTTTCGGATTTAGCGCTCGCAGAAATGTTGAGCCTTGTTCGAAATCGAACGCCATTTGCTCTCTTCGATGAATTCAATCTTGACCTTTTAAAAAAAAAACTTCTGTCACTTTGAATTCAAAGTTGAGAAATCTTGGTTCTTTCCATTTCGGATTTAGCGCTCGCAGAAATGTTGAGCCTTGTTCGGAATGGAACACCATTTGCTCTCTTCGATGAATTCAATCTTAACCTTTCAAAAAAAACTTCCGTCACGTCTGGATTCACATCTGGGAAATTATGGTTCCTTCCCTTCTGAATTTAGCGCTCGCAGAAATGTTGAGCCTTTGTTCGGATTGGAATACCATTTGCTCTCCTTTATGAATCCAAATTTGACCTTTCAAAAAATCCCATCTCGTGTCCTTCCCAAGGATGCGATTTGCAACATTTGTGCCTAGCGGTGCTAGTACGCCCTTTCGGGTCTACTGTATTCGCGACCGACACATTTGTATCTCCAACCTTATATCATTTTACCTCGAGTGAGCCTTGCTTCTCGGTAATTTGAATTAAGGTCTACAATTGCTTCTAGCAGTCACTGGAACGCTCACTCTGAGCCTACCATACTTGCATTTTAGAACAATTGTATCCTCTATGGCTTTTTGCCTTCTTCATCGTCCTTGGGTTGGGCCATGTCCCCTCAAGTGATTTGAAAAGACAAAACCATAGTTGTTCTCCATTTACGATCACCATATTCTTGTGATTACTAATGGATTTGGTCTTGTTTCAGAAGTTTTCCAAAACTAACAATGGCAGCTTCATTGACCATCACTTTCGATGAGAACAAGTACCAGCTTATGCTTCAAGATAAGCAAAACAAGCATAAGCGCCTTGCTAGTTGCCGAAGCGTCATCTCCCTCGATAACTCTCCAAACACCGGGTCAACTTCAACCCCCCAGACCATCGTCTTCGGATCACTGGGACCATTCCCACTTCCCGCAGAAGACATTGTACCTGCCAAGAAGCAGAAAACCGCCCCGCAACGTGTCACTAAAATGGCACCAAGGGCGAACCCAAAGAAGCCTGAAGCCCGTGGCGTTCCCACGAAGCCTCAGCCCACAAGAAACTAGGTTTACACCAAAACCTGGTCCCTGAGATCTTCGCCAAAGCAACGGAGGTCCCAAACATCTGCAAAGCCAGCATACCTGGCCCCTCTCAAGGAGAATCGGTTCTACCCTCTCTCTTACATGAAAGAGGAGAAACCTACCCTCCACCCAAAAAATAAACAAAATCATCATAAGCCGGCTTGCTCCTACAAGCCCAAAATCAAATCCTGCATTGTTAGGCCTACACAAAAACATGCTGAAGCCTGCACTCCCGCGAGTCGACCCTTCATCTCAACAGGGGCCGAGCTCGCGAAATTCAAGTCTTCATTGCGACAGACAAAGGACCGCGTCCAGATTCTGTCCTTGCCAAACTTCAAAGAAGACAAACTCGGCTGCTACGCACAAGGGACTACGTCCTTCATCGCCAGAGCCCAGCCAGAGCTAACTGAAGCTCAAATTGCTCGTCGTATGCGTCGCCGCACTGCATATCGACAAAAGAGACTCGAGAAACAAAGAACCCAGCGTTCTACTCTCCACGTCACAAAGAAATGGGTCGAAAAAGAAAGACCCGACCAATTCGTTGTTGTTCATATGGTTGGCAAAACCAGAAAACGCCAGAAGTCAGCAACCAAAATCATTGTTAGACATCCAGTGACTCGCAGTGTCTCTCGGACACGAACACATCAGGAGGAATCTTCCACTCCTCCTAGCCAAGGACATCGGAGTAACCACTCCTCAGATTCTTCATCCAAAAGAATGAGCCCCAGCTCAGTCACCAGGACGATTTCTTCGTTCGAATCCCGAGGGATGAGCATCTTGGCTACAAGTTCTGAGCCAGCTCCACAGCATGACGATGTAACTGCACGCATCCAGCAGTTGGAGCAAGGACAGCAGAGAATTGAGACTCTGATGGAAAATTTGATTCTCACTCTACAGCATCCACCACCTAACAATGAAACTCCTCTGAATCATGAAGATGACGAGGGCAATGCAAAAAAACAATGAGTCTCGCGCCCTTACCAGAAAGGACGTGGACGATCTCCTCGCAAAAGCAAAAGATGAGGATACATTGAAAGAGCATGGGATCAAGCCACCCTACCCTCTATGGATGGACTCGGTTCCGTTCCCTGCAAAATTAAAACAACCTACTCTCCAGACATATACTGGGAAAGGTTCAGCCAGACAGCATGTCATCCACTTCAAGATCCTGACAGGAGCTATTGCGGATCAAGATGCCCTCAAGATTCGCCTCTTCACAGGTACCCTAAAAGGTACAGCCTTTGATTGGTACTCCACTCTGCTGGAGAACTCCATCCAGAACTGGGCTATGCTAGAGACACGCTTCCTGACCCACTTCCAAGGTGAGGATCATCCTGTTACTATGGCTCAACTCTGCAGCCTAAAACAGGGAGAGAATGAGTCAACATACGACTTCATTCACAAATGGAAGGCAATGGCGTACAAATGCTCAGATGTGCTGCCACAAGCGTCTCTAGTCGACATCTGCCATAACAATATGAGAGCAAAAATCCGCTCCATGATTATCGGCAATAAATCAAAGAACCTGGGGGAACTCATCGAAGCCTCCATGGAAGCTGAAATGGTGATCAAAGACCTCAACAGTCAGAAATCATCAAAGAAAGAGCCGCCTGCTGTTACAACCTCAAAACCAAAGAAAAAGGAGGTTCTCAATGTGCAGACTAAGTCAGCTCCTCAGCAACCAAAGAAACCTGAAAACAAAACTGCAGGTAAAAGGCCTGAACTCTATGATCCCTTCAAAGAACGTGTAGAAAAGAAATATCCGTTCGATGAAGACGTTGAAGAAATCTTTGAGGCTCTCCTAGCAAATGGCAAACTCATTTTGCCAGAGCCTAAAAGACAGGGAGATGTTGGCAAAACCAATGATCCCTGATACTGTCCATACCATCAGATGATCTCGCATCCTCTCAATCAATGCTTCGTTGTGAGAGAGAAGATCAATGAGATGTGGAAAAACAGAGTCATAACCTTTGATAAAAACTATGGCCCCGCCTCTGTCAACATGGTGTCATGTCGGCAAACTTCAAAGTCACCAAAGGAGAAGATCACTACTTCATTCAAGGTGATAAAAATGGCTCAAGCGTCCCAAGAATTGGTTCCCTATCCAACACCAGATGGACAACCTATATGGGTGCATTCCGATCTCCTAGATGATGAAAATTGGGAGATCGTCAAAACAAAGCCGACCGCTCAGCAGCAAAGGCAAGCCAAGAGACAGCTCCGCAAGCTCAAACGGCAGCAGAAATCTCAACCAAAACAAGAAGTCCTTGAAAAAGCAGAAACCTTTTCCACTGCTTCACTAAGGACGACGGAAGAATCTCTTCCCAAAACCTCCAAGGCGGTAAGAAAATTCACTCTTGATGATTTCATGCCACCTCTATACAAAATTGAAAATGTGCAGGGGGCATCATACTCTTGCAACTCGGTAGTTGGATTCTCCATGAATGGATACGAGTCCAGTGATACTGCCAGTGATATAGATGAGTGGGAAGAATCCTTTGAAACAGGAGAATACCTCTCCGACGAGGAATGGATTCCCGAATCTCATCTTATGCCAGTAATCTGGTATAACCCATTACAGCCACAAGGATCTTGGTCTGATGATGAAGAAGACCAGGACCCTGTTCAAGAAAATGCTGTCAATCTGTAAGACCCCGACCCTCAATTTTTGGGTTTAGTATTGTCTTAATTGTGATTTAGCTTTTTAAACAAGATTAGAGATGACTTGACTTTGTTTTTGAGTTTGAATAGATTTTTCATAACTTTTGAGAGTTTTAAAAGACCATTGACTTTGTTTTGATCCGACCCTTGTAAATTGTATTTTTGTGAGAATTTATTATTGGTTTCTAAAAATTCCAAATTTTATTCCTTTTGACTCATTTTATTGTTATAAACAACTTTCATGTTTTGACCATCTTGATTTAATACTCAGAAATCGCGTTTTTCGAGAAAAAGGGCAAAAATGACAATTTTCACTAAATCTGTCCATGAATTTCGAAAATTCCAGAAATTGGGGGAAATATACTTTTTGAAAACTAGATTTTTCGACGATCGTTTTGTTCTTCTTCGTCGATTTCATCCGGGGTCCGCAAGACCAAGTTTTAATCGTTTCAAGTTCTACTGCATTGGGACCCACCCTCCAGACACTATATAAACCTTCCTCTTCTTCTCTCCCCATTTCCATTTTCCTGCAACCGGTCCTTGCCTTGCCCTAGAGTGGAGAGGAGAGAAAGCCTTTTTCCTCTTGGTCTTTTCCCTTGGATCTTCCATCAAGAGAGCTCCAATCTCAAATCCGACTCCGCCATTTTCTTCCTCTCTTCGCAAGCTTCGATTGGACCCGTTTTTGAGCCAAATCCCCGACACTATTCATCGTCTTCAACCTCCATTCTTCTTGTTTGGCTAGCAAAAGGTTAGGGCTCTTGTTCCTCTTTTCATTTGGTGTTCTTTTAGTTCATTTAGAACTTGTTTTCTATGTTTTCAAACCCATTTTCGAAATGGGGCTTTGTAGTGACAAAAATGGTGATTTTTATGTGCTTTCTTTTGGGGCTTTTGTGTAGATTTCGTGGATCAACTCTTTGATTTGGATTTGTGAAAGTTTTGCTTGGCATTTGGACAAAGGCAAGTGATCTCTATAGGATTTCTTATGTATATTGCTTATGTTTGAATTAGGGTTTCAATCTTTCATTAAGACATGTTTTCCATGTTTAATCTCATAATGCAAGTCATGTTCATGCTCTTTCAAGTCATGGGTTTTAGCTTCCTCATTTGTCTTGTTAGCAATGATTTTGTAAGTTCTTGGAATCATGTTTAATCTTGTTAGTTTTTATGATTTTATACCGTAAAATGTCTTGATGTTTCTCTTTGGAATAAATGGACAAATTGTGGATGGAATGCTCTATAATGTGTGAAATGTATCCCTTGGAAAGCATGTAGGCTTGGGGAGTGCAGGTGGTGAAAGTGTGGAAGTGAAGAAGGGAAGGAAGTGTGAAAAGTTCTGAACTGAAATGCACTGCCCGAGTCCTGTCGGTCAGGTGTCGGTCAAGTTTCGGTTGACCGACAGGTCGACCGACACCAACCGAGGACCTGTCGGTTCAATTTCCAGAGAGCAACATTTTTGTCAGGTCATCCGTCGGTTCGCCTTCGGTCGACCGAGGATCTGTCGGTTTGAATTCCAGAGAGCAACAATTCTGGGCTGGGATCTGTCGGTCAAGCCTTCGGTCAACCGACAGATCGACCTCGGTTAACCGACGGTTAACCGATCGTTGACCGACAGTTACAAAAAGGACTGTTTTGAAGGACTTTTGCGAGAAGGAAAACTAGACTAGGTTTTAGACCTTTTTATTGACCTTGTGCACTTGGAATTCCAAAATGTACTATAACTTCTGGGGCACCAAACCTTATCAAAACTTCGACATTTGGGTTTCAACTCCACAAGGGTCAATGAATGGTCTTAGCCTAAACTTGATAGATTTCGTGTTTGAACTTCCGTTCTGATGTTACGTACATCATCGTGTACTCGCCTTGAATTTCAAGTATAAGTTGTTTGAAGATTTGTTTCGAGAACCAAGAATCTTGTTTTGATACTTCGTGTTTCATCGTGTATTTGGCCGAATTTCAAGTATAAGCTTGTATTTAAGACGTGTTTCAAGAATCGTGTTTCAAGAAAGAAAAAGGGAATCATTTCTTCAGTTTATTAAGCATTTTATATTATGCTATCGTGCTAGCCTTGTCGTGACGTGTTTGACAAATGATTTCCCTCTTGTTTTGTCGTGCTCTCGAACGTGTATCGCCATGTTTTATGCATTCATGATATAAGTGATTTCACTGAGCTTGGACCGCCCTTTTAGCTTGATCCACTACCTGGGGGTCCTTAAACTCGTGGACTGTCTGCAGACTAGTCGTGTCTTGAATTGACACATCGTGCGTGTTCGTGGTCCGGTTCCGCGGCCGGATACCCCGTCTACCTTGTGTGGCGTGGGATCGTGTTTCTTGTCGTGCTTGTCTTGCGTGCTTACTCTTATCATCATGTATGATGGAGAAAGGATGGGCTCTTTGTGGATTTACTAATCATGATATTATATGTATTCATGTCTTGTTTCGTATATCGTGCATGCACTAATGATTTCCTGATAAGCATCATGTTCATGCATTGTTTTTAAATCTTGTAAATCTGTTCAAGTTCAATGAAGTGTTTTTAGTTCTTGTTTCCTTTAAACCTTGATTTTGTTTATGCTCTTGCCTATTTTGATCACCTGCCAGACCGTCGTGTCTGATATACTTCTATTTTGGTGCTCTAGATAGCAGGTCCTTGTTTTGATCTAGTTCGCGTGCAGAGGGCTGTTGAGCCACGAGTTTTGCAACTTGTTGTGTCAGCGATGTCATGTAGACGTCATGCTTGACTCCGGAGTTACGTTACACCATTGGGTAGTATTTGTTCTAGCTTGTTATTGTGTACGGCTTTTGTTAGCCTGTTTCTTGGGAATTGTAATTAATGCACTTGTTAATTTGTAACTTGAATATGTTGGGTAATGATAAGCCTGTTACTGTCAGCTCTGTATATCTTGATATTATGAATGGTTCCAGTCTGAATTCAAATATGTCTATGACAATCTTGTGCTGACAGATCGAGTACGACACGGAACCCGATGGATACGGATTCCGGGTCGTAACGTCTTGTAGAGCTTCCGCGAAATATTTTGATGTGTTGTGAATTTTGTTATCCTCACACACGCGGATCCTGGGAGGGGAAATAACAAATTCTCCCCATGCTCGCGTCCCCGAGATCGGATCCCGGTTTTGGGGGCGCGACACAATCCAACACCAGCAAATGCTCCGGTGGAACCCAACATTGGTGAACCACAAGGAGCAAATGACGAAGAAGATTTGGCTCCCATGCCTGATCTTGAAGAATATGCAAGAATCTTGCAACATCTTGCCATAGAGCAGGAGCAGGATCGCATCAATCTTCGTCATGATCCAGAGCCGGAAGTCCCTGAAAATCAACGGGAACTTTCTTCCTCAACTCCTGAAAATGGAGAAAACAGTAGGATTGATGACCCTCTTACATCCGAGGATGAGTCTGATTCCCAACAGTCTACACTGGGGGCATCTCCTGTCAGGATAACCTGCAATCCAATAGCTCAGGACGACAGTGCCTCTGAAGCTTCTGAAGACACGTACTCCCCAACCGGTAACGTATCTTCTGAAGCTACATCCTCTCAGGTGACTTCCACTGAGATAACATCCTCTCAGCCCTCGTCTCCTGAAGCTGTGACATCGGAACTCAAGCCACTCCCGATTGATCATCTTGAAGAAACTTCTGCCAATGAAATCTTCTTCAATGAAAACTCAGTCAACTGGTCCCAGATACCCTATCTCACGGGCGATGTCTGGGCTAATAAAGAAAAGTTGCCAGCTACTGTTCAGGACTTGATCCCGGAAATTACTCCGTGCAACACAATCACTGAAGACGCCAATGCTGTTACAGACACGTCCTCAGCAAAGGATCAACCCTTGATCCTGAGAATGATCTTCCAAAAGAAGACCCTTCTCTAGAGGCTCTTGAAGTTGGTAGAGGTACCTGTTCTGGCCGGGATTACCACAAAAATTACAAGCAACCCTCTTCTTCTTATGTAAATCCTTCGGGAAAACAAGATGTAAACGGCCCAAGTGGCAATAATAATGAAAATGCAGGCCCGAAGGAGGCTTTCAAGTACGACTTGATTAAGCACTTCAAACACATACCTGCACGTCTGCACATCCTTGACTTATTACGAATGTCTCCACAAACTCGTGATAGTCTCATTTCAGAATTACAAAGGCTGAATGCGGATGTCGACAAACATGCCCCACAAGTCCTACAAATTGAAATGGACTATAGGGTCAAAAAATCAAATATTCCCTCAAAGGGAGAAAAGAAGAAAATTGAGGGATCAAGCAATGAATACCTCTCAGTACAAAACGCAGCAAGTGCAACAATTGCCTTCGACAAGGATGACCTCCTCCTAGGCGAAACAAAGCACAACCGACCCTTGTACTTTACGGGGTATGTCAAAGAAATGCCAGTACACAGAGTTCAGATCGATCCAGGTTCTGCACTCAACCTCATCTCTACTTCGGCACTCGAACAGCTGAGCATCCCACCTAGCAAGCTGAGTCACACGTCTGTATCCATCTTCGGATATGACGGTAGCGCTCAAAGGCCTATTGGCAAAATTAGGTTCAAATTGCAAATCGGTGATCTTATTTCTGAAGTCACTGTGTATGCAATAAGAAGCCCTTCATGCTACGATATACTCCTCGGACGCCCCTGGATACATGAGAATGGTGTGGTCCCTTCAACTCTACATCAGTGCATCAAGTTTGTTGGCGACGATGGCCTGATACATCGAGTATTTGCAGACAAAAAGCCCTTCAAGGGCAGAGATGTCCATTTTGCAGATGCTCAAATGTATAAAGATGGAAAAGAAGAACAGGAGGAAAAAAAAATTCGCTTTGTCGACAGTCTCCAAAAAGATAAAGGCAAGGCTCCTCAGCAATCATCGGAGGAAAACAAACCGTCCACCAAACTCGAAGTAAGCGGCCAAGCTCCCTTCGTCGTCTCCTTCAAGTCTCCAAAGCCTTTGGTAATCATTACCAAAGCAAAGAAGACAAAACAAAAGACTGGGGGCAAGTTCACTATCTCCTTTGTGTCTATTATGCATGACACGGACTCAGAGTCAGATCCAGAAGATGACAAAGCATCGAGCCAAGCTGATACTCAGCGAGATCAGCCCGCTCTCACTCCATTGGAGACACCTGTAGACATAGAAGACCCTACATCTGCTTCCTTTATTATTCCGGCAACTTCGCCAGAAGAAAAAGTGATCTTCTTCCATAGATCGGGAGCATCTCCACTGAACTCTTTGCTTGAACCTTTCCAAAACGAAGGTATGCCTCAGCTATCCCTGTATAGTCCAATGGCACAAGCTATCATGAAGAAAATGGGCTACGACGCTCAAAATCCGACTGGTTTGGGAGGTGGCCGTGGTATTCTTACACCATTGGAACCCACCCTGACCAAAAGTCAACCAGAAGATTGGAAAGTCCACCTCCACAAAGGCAAGTCTTCATATGGGTTGGGGTATGATCCTACCGCTCCTATGAGGCAGTTGACACCATGGCTGCAAAGTCGCTTTACCGACCAAGCCTCAACATCTCATGAAGACATCGATATCCCTGGATATCTCTTTGAGGAGTTACTCGTCAAAGATCCTGAAAGCTCCTCCAATCGGTATAATTTCTCTGATAATAGAGAGGAATTGCCCGATAACGTAGACGAGCGGTTCTCTGTCCCAGAAGAATCATTGTCTACAAAAGAAGTACCTTACTTCAACCCAATTCCAGCAAATGATTGGGACCATCTCATTGCAAGCCTTGAGAAGGATAGCCTTGAGAAGGATACTGATCAAGAAGATTCATGGACAGAAACAGAGCCTCAGTCTGAAAATGCCTCTGGCAGTCCAGAAGGTCTTGTTGAGTTGGAAGCCTCCGAAAATAGTGTGGAGAAACCACCTTCAAACCTTCCAACAGAAGATCCTGTTCAAAAGATAGACTTGGGAACACCTGATAACCCACGTCCTGTATTCATAGGCAAGAATATAAAGAATGATGAGTTACCCGAGTATATCTCCTTTCTTCGTGAGTTCATTGATTGCTTTGCATGGTCTTATGCCGAAATGCCTGGCTTGGATCCCAAAGTAGCAGTCAACAAGCTCAACTTGCAAAAAGAAATCAAGCCTATCAAACAAGGCCAAAGAAGATTCCGTCCCGACGTGAAGGACAAAATTGAACAAGAAGTTCAGAAACTCAAAAACGTTGGCTTCATCCGCGAGGAACGGCATCCTGAATGGTTGGCCAACATCGTCCCGTGACAAAGAAAAATGGGCAGATAAGAGTCTGTATCGACTACAGAGACCTGAATAGTGCATGTCCTAAAGATGAATTCCCGCTCCGCATACCAGAGGTGATGATTGACAACACCTATGGGTTCGAGTGAATGACGTTCATGGATGGATTCTCTGGCTACAACCAGATAAAGATGCATCCTGAAGATGAAAGGCATACATCATTTCGGACACCATTCGGCGTGTATTGCTACACTGTTATGCCGTTTGGCCTGAAAAATGCAGGTGCAACATATCAGAAGGCTATGATGAAAATATTCCAAGATATGCAGCACAAGACGGTCGAATGCTATGTTGACGACCTCACCATGAAAAGCAGAAGAAAAGAAGACCATCTCAATGATCTTCGAGAAGTCTTCCTCCGACTTCGCAAACACAAATTGCGGATGAATCCACTAAAGTGCTTCTTCGGTGTCTCATCGGGTAAGTTTCTCGGATTCATAGTACGGAAAGCTGGAATAGAACTTGACCCCACCAAAGTCAAGGCTATCCTGGAAATGCCATCTCTCAGAACCCTAAGAGAATTAAAAGGGCTTCAAGGAAGGCTGGCCTACATTCGACGGTTCATCTCCAATCTATCAGGGAAATGTCTTCCATTCTCTCGCCTGATGAAGAAAGGCGTGGACTTTGTCTGGGATGCTGAATGTGAAAATGCATTTCAAGACATCAAAGCATACCTCATCAAACCTCCAGTGCTGGCTGCCCCCACAACTGGAAAACCATTTATCTTGTACACAAGAGCTCTCGATCACTCTTTGGGTGCTCTGCTCGCACAAGAAAACGACGACGGAAAAGAAGCTGCTCTATATTACCTTAGCCGCATGATGGTAGGCGCAGAGCATCGCTACTCCCCAGTCGAAAAAGAATGCCTTGCAGTAATGTTCGCTGTACAAAAGCTGCGTCACTATCTGCTGTCGAACACTGTCTACCTGATTTCGAGGATTAACCTCCTAAAGGTCCTTGTCACAAAAGCAGGTTCTTTCAATGCCCGACTGGCGAAATGGTCCATCCTTCTATCACAGTTTCATATTAGGTATGTACCACAAAAAGCAATCAAAGGCCAAGCTCTAGTAGACTTCCTCGCAGAGCATCCATTGCCTAAAGATTCTCCACTCAGGGATGATCTCCCAGACGAATAAGTCTACAATGTAGAAACTTCCTTATCAAACGCTTCCTGGGACATGTACTTTGACGGTGCGACGATGACAAATGAAAAAGGAAAGCAAATATCGGGAATCGGCATCCTCTTTGTCAGCCCCGACAAATACATGATTCCACACGCCTTCTCGCTACTGGAACCATGTTCAAACAATGCAGCTGAGTACCAAGCCCTGATTGTAGGATTGGAACTCGCCCTCGAATCCGGCATCACCATGTTGGAAGCTTTTGGGGACTCTCAACTGATCGTCAACCAGATGAATTAGAAATATGAAGTCAGGAAGCCAGATTTGCTACCTTACAACAACAAGGCGTAGTCGCTTCGACAAAAATTCAACATCTGTCACATCACCCACATCCTCAGAGGTGAAAACATCCATGCAGATGCCCTGGCCGGACTCGCCGCATCCATGGCAATCCAAGAAGGGGAAAACATGGAAGTCACAGTGTGTCAAAGAAGGATTCTCCCTCCTCTCAACACACACCAAGCAGTTGCCGAATGCCACCAAGTGGTTGGAAGTCGGATGTCCATCCTCAAACCTCCGATTGGCGACTGGAGAGATCCATTCATTGATTATATCATGTTCGGAATACTACCTGAAGATCCAAAAGAGCAGGTAAGCATCAAAAGACGAGCCCCAAACTTTCATTTGGATATACCTTCAAAAGTACTTTACAGAAAATCCTTCAACGGAGTACTCCTACGCTGCTTATCCCAACAAGAGGCTGAGGAAACTCTCGAAGAAGTACATGCTGGTCTTTGTGGAGCCCATCAGGCTGGCCCTAAGCTCTACAACCAGATAAAAAGGCTAGGTTACTATTGGCCTACCATGGTAGCTGATGCAATGCAATTTGCCAAGCGCTGCCAAAAATGCCAGATTCACAGAGATTATGTCCACATGCCTCCAGAATGGCTACATCCAACAGCAATCTCATGGCCTTTCAAAGCCTGGGGTATGGACATCATAGGTCCTATTTTTCCCCCATCAAGCAAAGGTCATTGCTTCATCTTCGCCGCTACGGATTATTTCTCCAAGTGGTCAGAAGCATTTGCGCTCAGCGAAATGAAGACTTTATCAGTCCTTCAGTTCTTGCGCACCAACATTATTTGTCGCTTCGGCATACCTAAAAGATTCGTCCATGATAACGGACCACAATTCCGGGATCATAGATTCTATAGGTTCTGCGACAAGTACAAAATCCAAAGTTGTCCTTCGACTCCATATAATCCAGCAGCGAACGGACTAGCAGAAGCCTTCAACAAGACACTCTGCAAAATTCTCAAGAAAATGGTCTCTAGTCACAAAAGAGACTGGGCGACAAACTACTAAAAGCTTTGTGGGCCTATCGAACCACCGTTCGAGGACCAACCCATAGCACACCATTCTCTTTGGTCGATGGATGTGAAGTTGTTGTCCCTTTGGAAGTACAAATTCCTTCCTTAAGGGTATCTTTGCAAAATGACATGATGCAAGAAAGCAATGTCAAACTGAGACTCCAAGAGCTGGATAATCTCGATGAAAGATGACTCGAAGCTTTACAAAGCATTGAGTTGTACCAAGCACGCATGGCAGGATCTTTCGACAAAAAGGTCAGGCAGCGCGCCTACAAGAAGGGTGACATGGTTCTTGCAGTAAAAAGACCCATAGTCTTTGCCCACAAATCCAAAGGCAAATTCGAACCAAAATGGGAGGGACCCTTCGTCATCGACAAAGTCTTCTCCAATGGTGCATACGCTCTTCGAAACATGGAAGGAGACAGATGTATGCTACCCATCAACGGCAAGTTCTTGAAGCGGTACTACCCTTGAAGACTTCCTCAAACGGGTCAGAGCAATATCTACAAGGCTAAAGCGTATTTCCAAGGTACTTGCTCATCAAACCCACCCCTTTTGAAATTTTCATCTTTATGCTGAAATTTCCAAAAAAAAAATAATCTCTCAAAACAATGCTTACTTTCATCGTTTCATTGTTCACAAAAAAAAATCATCAAATCCAAAAACCCAAGTTTAGGAGCCTCTTCCCAGACTTGACCAAAATTTCGTTCCTTGAACCCAAAATTCATGGTTTGAAATAAAAACCAGGACTCAGGAATTTTCACCCTAGTCTACCTTTGCTTTTACAACCAAAATGGTTTTAAGTCAAAATTTATGACCCTCGGCTCTCTAAATAAAAAATGGTTTTTTAGAAACTGCGGGGAAGCGACATTCAGTCGATACTCGCAAAACCCAAAAATCGGAAGGATGCGAACCCCATTTGATACTTCCAAAACCCAAAAATCGCAAGGAAACGAACCCCATTCGATACTTGCAATTTTCAAAAATCGTGGAGAAGCAACAAACCAGTTGATATCCACAACCCAAATTTCAAAAATCGTGGAGATGCAACATACCAGTTGCTATCCACAACCCAAATTTCAAATGGTTCGAGAAAACCTCAAATTTCAAAAATCGCGGAGAAACGACATCAAGTCAGTACCCGCAAAACCAAAAGTTTTGGGAAAAGCAGGGAAGCGACGCTTAGTCGATATTTGCACCCCAATTCGCGAGGAAGCGACATTCCATCGATACTCGCAAAACCCAGCCCGCGAGGAAGTGACATTCCATCAATACTCGCAAAACCGAATGAGCAAGGAAGCGACATTCCATCGATACTTGCAAGACCATTCAGCGGGGAGGCGACATTTAGTCGATACCTGCATTTTGAAAACCAAAACTCGGCTATAAACACCAAAATCCGGCTATAAATGCCAAAATTCGGCTATAAATGCCAAAACAAAATTTTTTCGGCTATAAACGCCAAAATCGGCTTTCATGCCAATAAAACAAAACTTGGTTTTAAAAAAAAATTCGGTTATAAAGGCCAAAATCTGGCTATAAATGCCAAATCCGGCTATAAATGCCAAAATCTGGCTATAAACGCCAAAATCTGGCTATAAATGCCAAAACTCGGCTATAAACGCCGAATCCGGCTATAAATGCCAAAATTCGGCTATAAATGCCAAAACAAAAATTTTTCGGCTATAAACGCCAAAATCGGCTTTCATGCCATCTCAAAATCGGCTCTCATGCCACAAACAAAATTTTTGGCTCTCATGCCATCCCAAAATTCGGCTATAAATGCCAAAACAAAACAAAAAAAAAATCGGTTATAAACGCCAAAATCTGGCTATAAATGCCAAAATTCGGCTATAAATGCCAAGACAAACAAAACAAAATTCGGCTTCTATGCCATTCTAAAATTCGGCTTTCACGCCATCCAAAAATTTTGGCTCCCATGCCGCAAAACAAATTTTGGCTCTTACGCCACAAAATTAGGCTTTCATGCCATCCAAAATTTCGGTTTTCAAACCATCAAAAAATCAGGCTTTTCACCACAAAATTGGCTTTCATGCCCAAAACAACTCTTTGACAAAAGATTTTCACAAAATGACAACCTTTTGATCAAATTCTTAAACAAACATTCCCATCAAACTTTTGCTCAAAATTGTTTTCATAAAAAAAATGATTTAAGTGAAAGGGAGGGGATACAAAAATATAGTACCAAAATTGTTTATACATGGAGGTACCAAAAAAAAGGGGAAGAAAAAAAAAGAGTCTGTTACAACTCAGGAGCTCAATCCTACATGGTCTTCAACCAAAGGTTCAACTCCTCAAGCAGACCCTTGGCCTTAACTTCCAAAGTTTTTAGGCCACGCTCCTTCAAAATGTCCCCATAAAACGCGGCCGAATGCCGTGACCCATCTACAGCACGAGGAAGTTCTTCCCAGAGGACCTGCCACTGCTCATGCTCCTGAGTCTTCCTCCGGACATTACCTTCAGCTTCCTTAACCTGGCGAATGAGAGTCCCCTCTTTGTCACGAGCCTCCACAATGGCGGTCCATTTTGCAGCAGCCTCTTCCTCTAAAAGATCGAGACGTTGCCTAGCCTCAACGACCTCCTTATCAAGGCGGTCCAAGTCTTGCTTCAGCCCCATGATGGATAACTCGGTAACGTTCTTCTCCCGAACGATCTGCCTCCGAGTCTTCGTGACCTCAGTCAGCTCAACTTTGACTTTGCTGGAAGGTTTTATGAACATCTCATCAAAGAAGTCACCATCTGGGAAACTCTTGGTCTCAGTCCATTTGTTCCTCAAGGTGATGATCTCCTCAACAAAATCCTCGGCACTTGCGATGTCCAGACCGACTTCTTTGCTATCAGCGAGGATGTCATGTACATGCTTGATCATGCCAAAACCAGCTTCCAAATGACCTGAAGAAAGAGTCTCAACCCATGAGCTCAAGACAGTCTTCAACACCTTCCTTGCATACTGAAGGTGCAGTGCAGATGAGGATTTGCCATGTTCTGGTGCCCGACTGCCCACGTCATGCTCCATTGGAAGAGTAATCAATAAACTCTTTCCAACGGAACAAGCTGACTCATTGAAAGTGGAAGAAGCCCCTACTTCTACTTCAGCCGTAGGTATCCCCTGTTCTGGCTCTGAGGAAGACAGAGGAATCTCTCCTGCCGCTTCAAAATCTGTCAAAAAAAAAAAAGAAAAAGACGAAAAGGTATGAATATAATCTTGTCAAAAATATATCAAGATTATTATTGCAAGTATACCTGCTTCGATGACCGGCGGAGTGCTCTCTGCCTCTTTGAGCTCATCCGAAGCATCGTCAAAAGTTGCGTCTATAGATGGCTCGAAATCGTCGGAATCCTCTGGCAAGTCAGCTACATGTTAGCAAATGACAGCAAAAGAAGAAAAAAAAGCAAAAGCCAAAGCAAATCATACCAGGTGAAGGTTTTGGAACCACTCCAGAGTCCCTGTGCTCTTCCTCAGATGCCACGACTGGATCCGTCATTGCCTCATCGGCCGGAACCTCAAGCATCACCAAGTCATCATCCTCTGCTAAAAAAAAAAAAAAAGAAGCAGCGGATCAAAACAAAATCTTTCACAAAAAAAAGGAAGGAAGAAACAAAAGGAAAGAAAGGGGATCATACCAACTATCTCCTCTTCTCTGCTTCTCTTCTCCGGAGGCTCGTCAGCATCCTCAGACACCTCCTCAGCAATGGTGAGAGGAATTCAAGATCAGAAGGACTATCGTCCCGTCTCATGTTACGGCGATGTCCTCTCCTCCTCTTGCCTCGGCGGGTCAATCTGCTCGACGATCCTGCCCCACTATCAACATCAGGCCTCTCACAAGAGTCCTCACTGGATGGTCTACTTTTCTCAGTAGACTCCATGGAAGCCTTCGTATGCTCTGACTGTATCATAGCATCGATCTCGGCCTCCTCTTCCAGCTGCCTCGAGACCTCACCAGGAATCCCTTGTGCAGCTCCTGATCTGATGATGTCCTGCCCGTTGAGAAAGCCTATCTTGTGCTTCTCTCCAGAAAGGAAGGCCAAAACTTCCTCCCGACGGACACCATCCGATTTGCCAGGACTTTTCCCAGGAGATTGCTTAATATCGAGTTCTTTCTTGGAAAGCCCCCGGTACACTGAAAAGCTCTCCACGAACCACTTCGTGAAGCCAGCAGTCCGGAAGGTGGGCAGCTCAGGATAGGAAATCATGGCGGTAGTGTCCTCTGCACTGTAAAAAGCCCATGCATTTCTCCCATCTTGCAAACCTCCAAAACGCTTCACCATGCTCGAAGGCGCTCCAACAACGCCTTGAGAGAAGCCAAGCTGCAATGCAAAACGCAAAGGGACATACGGTTGGATATCAACGAAAAGATGCCTGCGGTACACCATCGTACCAACCCGTATGTTGAAGAGCCACCTCTTCTCCGCGTCCGTCAAAGTATAGTGTCTTCCTGACCCTGCCCTGGTCGAATCACGGGAGACACCAAAGTCAAAAGCCTTCTTCCGCAAGCCTGGAGAAAGCTTCACTGAAGACTGCCCAATCTCGACGTCCCTAAATCGTCGGATCCTTAAACGGGCAGATAAAAGTGATTCGTGAACGGCTGTCCCTCTAGCCAAACGAATCATAAAGGGATCTTCGTCCTGTGCAACGCCCTAACGATGGAAGCTAGGACAGTGGTATACATACCACGAATAGAAGATGTGGGCAGAAAACACCCTGTTCATGGGAAGCCCAAGCCGAACCAGGAAAGCAGCAGCCTACAGTTCGGTACACAAATAGGAGTAAAGAGCAGGTACCAAAGCCAGCCGCTCTCCAAACGCCATCTGATAAGCCGGAAAAATACAGTGCGGCCTGATGTGCGTCCCATCTCCTCCAGCAAAAACAGCCTCACCCAGCCAGTAAGTGAGGTAAACAGCGAAATCTCTCCGCAACGCAATGTCAGGACAAATGGCATTTGTGCTTGCGAAGAACTTCTTCAAATCTTCTCGCATAGCAGCGATCTTCTTCAAACTTGATGCTTTAGCCCTGACATCCTGGGCTATGCCATCAGAAGAATTCCCGCTGTCAAAAAAGTTGGAGCTGCAACTTCTCCAACTACTGGATCTAACTTTCGAGCCCTCCTTCTCCTTAAAAAAATCATAGAAGGCAACGAGCTGAAAGTACACAAGCCTAAACTCCTCAGACAACTCCTCAAGGACGCTGTCAATAGGCATAAACTCCTCATAGAGTTTGCCGAGGATAGGCAACCCGATGATGGCGCTCAGCTCCTTCACAGAAAAATCAATCTCATCATTCGTCACAATGAAGGTGTTGGTTTGTGGAAGGAATGACTCCAGCATGGCCATGAAAGCCTCATCGAAGAAAACGACGGTTTGCCGAAAAGCGCGAACCACGTCAAAAATCTCGGCCTCCCGAAGAACGGCCTCACCAATCCTCAAGGTGTGATCAGTCCATGACTCCCAGCTCGAGTTAGCACTGAAATGGCCACGAAGTCGAAAAGGCTTCACCCAATTGCTGCCGTCACCCCGAAAAACGCCAAGGCCCACCGATCTCAAATCGATCGATGGATGATCAGCACCTTGGTAGCCACTGGCTGGCATCAACACGTCCATACGGACAGGTGGCTTCTCTGCAAAATCGGAAGGTCCACCAACAAAAACCCCGGTCTTGATCACACTGGTCCTCTTCACCCAACTCGGAGGATCTTCCCTCTTAGGGCACGTGGGAGAAAGGCTCTGGATTGAGATGGTCCGATCAAAAGACGACCGGGTAGAAATAGTTCTCTCCTCACCATCTGCTGTGTAAGAGAACTGAAAACATCTCTTTTGGTATGTCAAGTCCTCGGGGACTGCATCACCGAAGAAGAAGGTAGGCTTGAGCACAACGCTCTGATCGTCCGTAACCCAGGGACGGCTGCTTACCATGATCTTATAGAACTCCTCATCCTTGAGACCGATCAATCGCTGTCTCATCTCATCACGATTGAGGGAATCGCATTCTTCCAAGTTTTTCTCCACAAACTGGACCTTCTCCCAAGCCTGCTGAACGGCAGCATTGGAAGATCTAGCAGACCGACGAGGCACGTCAGTGACAGGACCTTTACCCTTGTTTGTTCTAGAAGAACTACCTGCAAAAGATGGAAGAGAAAAGATCAATCAACATCAAAATGACAGAATTCTGCTACAAAAAATTCTAGCAAAATTTTGACATGGTTCCGGGGCAATTCCAACGAAAAGGAAAATACTCCGAAAAAGACAGGAAGCCTGAAGATGAGCTCAACATCGCTGCGAGCTCATAGTCAGTGGAGAATTCTCAAAGAAGGCTTGAACTCAACGTCGCTGCATGAACAAGCCAATCTCATCAAACTTCCGCAAAATCTGGCAAAGAGCTCAACATTGCTGCGAGCTTCAGAATCCAAAAATTGTAAAACTTCCTTAAAATCCAGCAAGACTGAGAAAGAGCTCAACATCGCTGCGAGCTCAAAATCCCAACACTTGCAAAAGATTTTCAGGTATGCATCATCATACTTCCAAGTCTATTTACCAAAACTCATGCATCAAAAATATATCATCATGCATTAGATGCTAGGAAAACCTTGACCAAAGTTTGACCAATTCCAACCCAATTTGGTCAAAACCAATCAAACTTTGTCCAAGTCAAAAATCATGTTGGCTTGACCTAGAGACTCTAACCTTCTATCTTGATGCATCAAACAAAAAAAAATGCATACATATTGAAATTGCATAGCCTCATTATCATAGTGAGCAAACAAGGAAAAAGAAAAAGAAAGAGAAAAAAAAAATCTCAGCAAAAAAAAAAAAAAAAATTTGGCCCACAGGCCGTGGCCCACTGCCACGTGGCAGTATGGTCAGGGCCGTACGGACCTGTCCGTACAGCCAGAGAAAAAAAAAAAAACAGAACAGAAACAACAAAAAAAAAAGAGAGAGAAAAGAAAGACGCTGAAAAAAAAAAAAGAGAAATCAGCGTGGAAAAAAAACAGAAAAAAAAAGAGAGTTCACAAAAAAAAAAAAAGAAGAAAGAGAGAAAACAGTGAAAAAGAAAAAAAAAAGGGGGAAAAAAAGAAAGAAAGAAAAAAAAAGAAAAAAAGAGATGCACGAAAAAAAAAAAGAAGGGGAAAACGTGCATAAAAAAAAAGAGGAGGAAAGAAAAGAAGAAAAAGAGAAAAGAAAAGAAGAGAAAAGAAAAGAAGAGAAAGAAAAGAAAAGAAAAAGACGAAGAAAAGAAAAAAAATGAAGAAGCTACTTCTACAATGGAGATTCTTGACGAGGAAGAAAACTTACTTGAAGCCACTGATGGAGAAGAAGAAAAAAGCTTGGAGATCCTTGAAGAAGAGAAAGCACTTCTTGCCTTGGGGAGCACTCTTGAAGATTTCTTGCAAAAAGAAAGTAATGGAGCAAAAGCACCAACCCTCTTTGCTTTTATAGAAGAGAGCAAGCCAAAAGAGGAAAAAAGAGAAAGAAAGGAGGTAAGTGCTAAAATTTACCTACTTTCCCAAAAAGAGAGATATTTTGGGAGAATCTTTCCACAAAAAGAAAACTTGAGAAATTCTCTCCAAGTAAAGATATTTTTAGATATTCTTTACAAATATGACACTATATGAGATCTAGGCCATCTCCAAAGCCTAAGGTCCCATGGGTTAGCCCATATGAGCCAGGGTTGACCACCTAGGCACTAAAAGTGGCTTTTAGTCTAAATATTCCTCTTACCAAGAGCAAAAAAAAAAAAAAAAAAGAGTCCCATGCCTCTTTTGAGTTGATGGGACCATACAAAAAAAAAAAAAAAAAGAGGGAAAAGAAAGTCTCATGAGTTTCCAAAAAACCAAACCATCCAACCTCATAACCAAATTGAGCCAAAATCTTGAAATTGACATTTCACAAAACGAAATTCCGGTCCCCTAGATCGCCACATACAGCTTGTTAGGTCACAAGACCAAAACCAAAAATCAAAATCCAAACCAAACCAAACCTGACCCCCCAACCTGCCACATACAGCTTGTTGGGTCACAAGGTCGAAACCAAAATCAAACCCCGACCCCGTAACCTGCCACATACAGCTTGTTAGGTCACAAGGTCAAAAACCAAAATCCAAAATCCAAAATCCAAATACCCCATGTCATTTTCAAAACTTTGCCTTGAGATGGTACGTGATCCCTCTCACTACCATAAAATTCCCCCGGAAACTCAGAAGGCTATTCAAAAAAAAAAAAAAAAAAAAGCTCAAGACTCTTGGTCAAGTTGGAATCTCTCCTCCAAGTTTCTCTTCGGGGCACATCGACTCCAAAAAGCTACTCGTCGCTGTACCTCGAGGGGACATTTGTTGACACCAAAAAAGTCAATATGTCTCCTCAACATCAAGAAGCCTCTTGAAGCTGCATCCTGCTAAAAATAGGCAAGGCTGCTTCAAGCATCAGATTTTGTCAGAATCAGACAGAAACTGAGAGATCCTTCAAGACAGCTAAAAGAGGGGTACACCTGAGGTTTCGGGCCATTCCGACATCGTTTGGCCTAAATTCACCGCTCCGACAGCTAAACAAGCGCTCCCGGCGGCGACATCATCAAAGACACCAAAACTTTGATCAAAGCCTACGGATGACTCCAGAATGTCTCCAAAGGGCTCCATGCCAAATTTCAGGTCAAACTGACAACGTTTGACCCTCCATCAATGCTCGAGCAGCAAAATCAAGCCTCCCGGCGGTGGCAACCACCGAAGCCATCACTCTTTTCAAAAAAAATAAATGAGTGGCTTCAACATGCTTCCAAAAGGCTGCACGTCAAATTTCAGGTCATTCCGACAACGTTTGACCAGGTTTCGATGCTCCGAGAAAAAATCAAGCCTACCGGCGGCGGAGCAACCCGGGACCATGACATCCAAAACAGAGCCCATGGAACGTCTCAAAATGACTCCAATAGGCTCCCCGTCAAATTTCAGGTCAATCGGACATCGTTTGACCACATATCAAAGCTCAGCATTTTCCCCGCAGCAAAATCAAGTGAAGCATCGATGGGACCCCAAAGAGTTTCAAAACTCAAATAAAAGTCCATGGTTGGTCCTATCCACTGCTCAAGAAGCTTCACCTCAATTTTCAGGTCATTCCGACATCGTTTGACCTAGTTTCGACGCTTGACGGAAAATCGGCTACAAAGTCTTCGGCTTTCCCGAAAAATAGGAAACTTTGTGCTTCGATTTCGCGAGGGTTCTCGTCAAGATTTCTCCAAGAAAATCAAGTCAATAATTGAGGAAAAATATCAAGAAAAATACATAAGAAAAAAGGAACGAAAAAGACGAAAAAACGGCCGAAAACGACGCTCGGCGACCAAACGGGCCGAAGCCCTATGGTCGCCGGCGACCTTGGCCCACGGTCGCCGGCGACCCTGGGTGCTTGGTCGCCCGGCGACCCTGGAAATCCGGGTCGCCGGATTTTGCGCCGAATCGTCCGTTTTCCGATTATTTTCGCATTTCGGGTGTTCTGGCCTCTGTGATTTTCTGAAAATCCAATGTTTGGTGCTTCAAAACCACTGATCTTCGTCGACATCTTGGATCCAGCGTCAAAAGCATGAAATCATCACCGATCGCCTCAAGATCGCCAACCGGCTGACCAAGAAAGTGCACTTTCTGTCCGACCGATCGTGAAATCGACAAGACAGATGTCACCGGCCCACCAACGTCGATCAATGTCTGAAATTGCATCGCAATCCGACATCAAATAATGCGTGGATCCACTCGTGATGATCGCAAGAAGAATCTCAAAAGGCGCAGCACAGCCCGCGACTCTTCACATGCCATGGCAACCACTTAATGTCGTTAATTGACCCATTAAAGCAGTCATTAACTCATTATTTTGGACGGCCCAATCAGAACCAAGCATTTGGGAGTTATAAATCCAAGCAATCATGTCATTAAACCTATGAAACTCCCATCATCATGAAGCATAAAGGTGATTAAATGCCCACTACCTTCATCGGCCAATCACAAGCCTTAAAAAGGAGTTACAAAATCGATTTGTAACTCCTCATCAATTCTTTCATCATGGCCATCAATGCCAATAAACACCTCATGGCTACCAAAAGCCTATAAAAGGAGGTCCATTCCAAGAAGAAAGGATGATAAAAAGAGATCCTAAGTGCAAGCTCTGAAAAACCAGAAAATCCAAGAGAGAGACGAAGTCCCGCTACTTTGCTCCCGGAAGCACCACAAGGTGATCAACGTCCCTTGGGAGGCCACCCCCCCAAGGTCACCTCCTTCTCCAACATGGCCTAAACGCGGCTTTTCAGCCCGTTTACTTGGTTTTTCATTGGATATAGGACCTTTTCTTGGTCCTTGTCCTTTAAAAAACTGAGGTTAGGAGCCAAGCCAAAGAATCAAAGCATCACATGTTCTCATTTGAAGGACGATGGCGAAACCCATACATGACTTGTGACCGTCGATCTGAACGTGTCCCCACAATCTCCTGAGAAGTTAGATCCCTTTTCTTCCTTTTCTATTGTAGTTTGTATTTCTTAAAGAGACAAAAAGAAATCACAATTCTTGTCTTTCATATTTGATGAGTTTTGTAAAATCGCCTTTCACGGCAAACAAACAAAAACGCCTCTTACGGCATTCTAAAAACTTGTCTCTTTTCTTAATATTTATGCAATTTGAAAAGTTAGAAAAAAGGATTGATTTCCTTTCCACTTGCGAAGGTGAATCTCTGGATTATCACCATTCCAAATTCCAAGTAGAAAGTAAATCTGGCATACCCGTACAAAAATGTTGATGCCCGAGTTTTCCCTCCTCCGCCAAGACCCAGGTCAGCCCCCAGGGTGCGGAAGGAGAGGACGGAAGATTCCTTTCGGGTCCATCAAGTTGGCATACCCGGTGGGACCTTAGTGTTTTTTTTTTTTTTTAAATCCCTTTTTTTTGAAAGGTTTTTTTATAAACTCATTAAAGAGAACGAATGGTGTTCCAATCCGAACAAAGGCTCAACATTTCTGCGAGCGCTAAATTCGAAGGGAATGAACCAAGGTTTCTCAAATTTAAATGCAAAAAAGAGAAAGCTAAATTTTTTTTTAATTTATAATTTTTTTTTTGAAATCCCAATTTGGACTCATCAAAGAGAAAAGATGGCCCAATCCCCGATATGAACGATAGCTGCAAACATTTCTGTGACCTATCAAGTTCAAGGAGGAGAGGATCAAAATTTCTCAAAGTTGAATCTTGAGAAAGAGAGACCATTTTTTTTTTGAAAGAGTTTGAAACGAAGGTGTTTTTTTTTTTTTTAAAAAAATCCCAATTGGACTCATCAAAGAGAAAAGGTGGCCCAATCCCCGATATGAACGATAGCTGCGAACATTTCTGTGAGCTATCAAGTTCGAAGAGGGAAGGATCAAAATTTCTCAAAGTTGAGTTTTTAAGAAAAGGAGATCAGATTTGTTTTTTTTTTAAGTGAGAAAGAACAATTGAAATCCCATCTCATACTTTTTTTTTTTTTAGATGCAAAATGCAACATAGGCCACCAACTAGAAAGGAGCCAAGTAATCAAAGCATCACGTTCTCAAGTCAACGTGTCCCACCAGGTGTGCCAACTTGATGGATCCGAAAGGAATCTTCCGTCCTCTCCTTCCGCACCCCGGGGGCTGACCTGGGTCTCAGCGGAGGAGGGAAAATCTCGGGCATCAACATTTTTGTACGAGTATGCCCGATTTACTTTCTACTTGGAATTTGGAATGGTGATAATCCGGAGATTCACCTTCGCAAGTGGAAAGGAAATCAATCCTTTTTTTCTAACTTTTCAAATTGCATAAATATTAAGAAAAGAGACAAGTTTTTAGAATGCGGTAAGAGGCGTTTTTGTTTGTTTGTCGTGAAAGGCGATTTTGCCGTGAAAGGCGATTTTACAAAACTCATCAAATATGAAAGACAAGAATTGTGATTTCTTTTTGTCTCTTTAAGAAATACAAACTACAATAGAAAAGGAAGAAAAGGGATCTAACTTCTCAGGAGATTGTGGGGACACGTTGAGATCGACGGTCGCAAGTCATGTATGGGCTTCGCCATCGTCCTTCAAATGAGAACATGTGATGCTTTGATTCTTTGGCTTGGCTCCTAACCTCAGTTTTTTAAAGGACAAGGACCAAGAGAAGGTCCTATATCCAATGAAAAACCAAGTAAACGGGCTGAAAAGCCGCGTTTAGGCCATGTTGGAGAAGGAGGTGACCTTGGGGGGGTGGCCCCCCAAGGGACGTTCATCACCTTGTGGTGCTTCCGGGAGATTCCTTTCGGGTCCATCAAGTTGGCACACCCGGTGGGACACGTTGACTTGAGAACGTGATGCTTTGATCACTTGGCTCCTTTCTAGTTGGTGGTCTATGTTGCATTATGCATCTAAAAAACATAAGATGGGATTTCAATTGTTCTTTCTCACTTCAAAAAAAAAAACAAATCTGATCTCTTTTTCTTAAAAACTCAACTTTGAGAATTTTTGATCCTTCCCTCTTCGAACTTGATAGCTCACAGAAATGTTCGCAGCTATCGTTCATATCGGGGATTGGGCCATCTTTTCTCTTTGATGAGTCCAATTGGGATTTTTTAAAAAAAAAAAAAAAAAGCACCTTCGTTTCAAACTCTTTCAAAAAAAAAAAAATGGTCTCTCTTTCTCAAGATTCAACTTTGAGAAATTTTGATCCTCTCCTCCTTGAACTCGATAGCTCACAGAAATGTTCGCAGCTATCGTTCATATTGGGGATTGGGCCATCTTTTCTCTTTGATGAGTCCAAATCGGGATTTCAAAAAATTATGAATTCAAAAAAATTTTAGTTTTCTCTCTTTTGCATTCAAATTTGAGAAACCTTGGTTCATTCCCTTCGAATTTAGCGCTCGCAGAAATGTTGAGCCTTTGTTCGGATTGGAACACCATTCGTTCTCTTTAATGAGTTTATAAAAAGCCTTTAAAAAAAAAGGGATTTAAAAAAAAAAAACACTAAGGTTCCACTAGTTGCGTTCTTTGACCAAAGTGGATGTAAGAAAAGCCTTGTCCAGAGTGTGGAGACAGCTAGACTGTTCGAGGCAATGGTCCTCCAAACGGGTTCATTAAGTAATCCTACCCTTACCTGGGGGCTGATCTGTGACGCCCTCGGAGTCCCACATCGACTATAGAGAGGAAAGTGAATGGGGTTATATGTAGAGCTTACACCCTTACCTTGCATGAGGCCTTTTGATGGGTTGAGGCCCATCAGAAGCAAAACCGTGAGGCAAGATTGGATGCGCTTGGGCCAGGTCCTCTGGTTAAGTAGCCCATGAGCTAAAGTGGACAATATCATGCATGTGTGAAGGGTGGGGCGTTACAAATGGTATCAGAGCCGACTCTCGACTAGTTCGAGTGTGGGTCCCCTTCCGTGGTCTGGTGCAAGTGGGCGGGTCTCCTTGTGGGCGGGCCAAGAGGGCTGGCAGGCTACAGGGGCTGGCAAGCTACTGTACAGGGACGTGCAGCCTTAAGGGGGGTGGAATGTGACGCCCTCGGAGTCCCACATCGACTATAGAGAGGAAAGTGAATGGGGTTATATGTAGAGCTTACACCCTTACCTTGCATGAGGCCTTTTGATGTTCCGTTTGTTTCGAGGTTTGGTTGAAGTGTTGAGGCTAGGAGGCTTTGATTGTAAGGCTTGAAGAGAACTACTATTGAAGTTCGTTTGAAGTTTGATTTGATTTTGGAATAAAGTAGTTTCTCTAATATTATTGAATCTTGTTCGCGCAAGAAAGCCTAGCCCCTCACTGATGTTTATTTAGGATTTCTTGTGTCAGGCACCACTCAGCTGTTAACGTTCAACACAGCTGGGGCACCACCTGTGTGAGGACTTGATTTAGAACCTTGAGGCAAGATTGGGCCAGAACCCACGGGGCCCGAGCCGCATGAGCCCAAGAAGACCGTCTGCAGTTCGGATTTGGTGCAATGGACACCAAGGTGTAATGGACACCACTTTGAACATTTTGATTGAAGGGTTATGATCCCAAACTATTTATATCTCCACCACGACTCAATGTGAGTAAGGGAGGGCAATGACACTATCCCGTGGTAATTAGCATATGTGGACCGCCTACTTTGATAGTCTGTTTATGATTCAAATGCAATGCGTTTCGTATGATCAGACCGCTATGCATTTCATATGATCTTGTTTATCGTTTACTCTCTTTAGTACTGCATATCTTTAGTGATTTATATATCTATCTGCCTGCCGACCGTTGTGTTTGATGATGCTACTCTTGGTGCATAGGTACCGAGCCTTTCTACCCCGAGGAGGAGGAGGCGACGGAGGAGGTTCAGGCGGATCAGCCTGATGACTCCCTAGAGTACAGTACGGACGGCATAGTATAGCCGTATCGACCCCGTACACGAGAGCCTTCATGTTATAGCTGATTAGTTTCTTCTTTTGGTTTATTATCTTTTGATTAGGCCTAGTTTTAGTGTGGCATTCTTATTATTATTAATATTTTGTTAACAGTCTCAAACTTGAACTCTAGATATGATATTCAGTATTTGCTCTTAAACTATACATCTTTAAGATACCACTTGCATTTATGAAGCTTCCGCTAATTGTTATATGTATATTTGAGGAAATGTTTACACCTCACAGCGATCTTCGATCCGGATGGGACATGATTAGGGCCAGGCTGCATTTGATTAATGTTAGAAAATTTTTAATTGGCCCTAATTTCACGCATAACCCCGGTTTCACTTTTGGGGACGTGACAAGTTGGTATCAGAGCATTACTGGTTTCTAGAATAAAAACAAGTAGAAACCTAAGACGTGTGAGGATTGGTTTTCTTTGGGTATCTTAGCTTTTGTAGATTGTATAGTTTGCATGCTAGATTGAGTCCTATAGGACTAACGTTTCTTATGTTTCAGAATGGCTGGAGGACATACTCGCTCTAACCAAAACAACGTCAATGCCAGTTCTAGTGCTAATGATTCTGTAGAAGCCAGATTTAATAAGCTAATGCAAGCATTCGTGACTTCCCAAGAGGCAAACCTACAGAACCAAACCCAGCAAAGGGAAGATCAGAACAAACAGCGGGAAGACCAGGCTACCTTTCAGAATCAGATGCTACAATTCTTGCAAAGGCTAGCTCCGGTAGCTCAGGTCATCATGCCAGCTCGGGTGACAGATTTGAATGACATATATGACAAGTTTAAGAAGAGGAACCCGCCGATGTTCTTTGGGAATGAGGACCCCCTTGATGCTGACGAGTGGGTAGTTCAGATGGAGAAGATCTTTCAGGTCTTCCAGTGCTCAGGGAAGGAACAGGTTCAGTTAGCAGCTTATATGTTCTGAGGAGTGGCAGAGATGTGGTGGAAATCTGTCAAGACACCTTTCGACACGATAGAGGAGGACATTGCTTGGACTTCATTTCAGACACTATTTCGTACCAAGTACATTCCACCCCACATCCAGGCCCAGAAGCTTGCTGAGTTTGAGACTTTGGTTCAGGGAGAGGACACCATTCAGGTGTATGAGCAGAATTTCACCAACCTATCTAGGTTTGCATCGACTCTGGTTCGTCTTGAGGCAGATAAGGTGATGCGGTTCATTCGGGGACTGAGACCCGATATTCAGATGGAGGTGACATCTGTCACCCTAATTACATATGAGGAGAACCTTAAGCGTGCATATTGGGCTGAGGAGTCAATTCGGAAGAAGACCTTATATGCACAACAGCTTCAGCAAGTACAGGTGCAAGCTAGGAATCTAGGTTCAGGACAGTTTCAACAGCGTCCACAGCAGCAGTACCAGCAGCAGATCAAGAAGCCTAGGTTTGACCAGGCACGTAGGGCTCATTGTGTGCATTGTGGTAAGAATTCGCATGCATCTGCGAACTGCAGATGGAAGACAGGGGCTTGCTTTAAGTGTGGTTTGACGGGCCACCAGATAAGAGATTGCCCTCAAGCACAAGGGCAGGGTGTGAGGAACGCACCTCCTCGACCACCAGTGGCAACACAGCCTTTGAGGCAGGCACCTCAGCAGCAGCCTCGGGCACCGCAGCAACCACAGCAGCTTAGACTTCCATCACCCCCACAGAATAGAGGGCAACAGAGGCCCCAGGGACAGCAGAGGCCACAGGGCCAACAGTATGGACAGCACAGACCTCAAGGGCAGCAACAGTATGGACAGCAGTGGCAGCAACAAAGGCCTCAACAGTATGGAAAGCTTTATGCCTTAGATCAGCAGGAGGGCGAGGAAGCAGGAGGAGTGGTGGAAGGTACACTTTCTATCTCAGATGTGCCTGCTAGAGTCCTATTTGATTCTGGCTCTACGCATTCTTTTGTGTCTCCTATATTTGCTGTATGTTTAGTGGGAGACATAGCTCCATTGCATTGCATTTTGCTTGTTAGTACTCCCTTAGGGAAGACAGTGCCGTGTGAGTCCTATTATCCAGCGTGCAAAGTGCAGGTGGGAAGTTTTATCCTATCTGCTGATTTGATCATCCTTGGGATGAAAGATTTTGATGTGATACTGGGAATGGATTGGTTATCCACCTACAGAGCAGTTATGGATTGCTTTAACAAGACAATCAGATTGCAAGTATTAGCAGACAGTGTTGAGATTGTTGGAGAAAGGAGACCCATGTCCACTAGAGTCATTTCAGCCTTGAGGGCAGACAGATTGATTAGGAGTGGATGTGAAGGCTATGTGGCATTTATCACGGAGGATAAATTATCCAAAGCAGTGGAGGATATTCCAGTTGTTTGTGAGTTCCCGGATGTTTTTCCGGAGGAGATACCTGGATTACCACTGATTCGAGAGATTGATTTCACGATTGAGTTTGTGCCAGGAACGGCACCGATATCGAAAGCACCTTACCGCATGGCTCCAGCAGAGCTAAGAGAATTGAAAGTTCAGTTGCAGGATCTCTTGGATAGAGGATTTATGAGACCGAGTGTATCACCTTGGGGTGCACCAGTTTTGTTCGTGAAGAAGAAGGATGGATCGATGCGTATGTGCATAGACTACAGGCAGCTGAATCAGGTTACGATCAAGAATAAGTACCCGTTACCCAGGATAGATGAGTTGTTTGATCAGTTGCAGGGAGCACAGCATTTCTCCAAGATAGATTTGAGATCAGGGTACCATCAGATACGAGTCAGGGATCAAGATGTGTAGAAGACAGCTTTCAGGACCAGATATGGACATTATGAGTTCTTGGTTATGCCATTTGGGCTGACCAACGCACCGGGAGTATTTATGGCTTTGATGAACAGAGTCTTTGCACCATGCTTAGACAAGTTCACAGTCGTATTCATAGACGATGTTCTAGTCTATTCGAAGTCCAGAGATGAGCATACAGAGCATTTGAGAAGTTCATTGCAGATTTTGAGAGAGAACCAGCTCTATGCCAAGCTTAGTAAGTGTGAATTTTGGCTTGAACAAGTGTCTTTTCTTGGACACATCATCTCTAAGGAAGGTTTATCAGTAGATCCAGCGAAGATTGAGGCAGTAGTCAATTGGCAGAGCCCGAAGTCAGTATCAAAGATTAGGAGTTTTCTCGGTTTGGCAGGTTATTATAGAAGATTTGTGAAGGGATTCTCCAGTATAGCAGCCCCATTGACCAAATTGACAAAGAAGGATGTTCCTTTTGTGTGGACAGAGCAGTGTGAGACTAATTTTCAAGAGCTGAAGACCAGATTGACCACAGCCCCTATTCTTACGTTACCTACAGGGAATGGAGGGTTTGTGATTTTTACAGACGCTTCAGGCATTGGATTGGGATGTGTACTCATGCAGGAAGGAAAAGTAGTGGCCTACGGGTCCAGACAATTGAAAGAACATGAAAAGAGATACGCTACCCATGACTTGGAGCTTGCAGCAGTGGTTATGGCACTGAAAATGTGGAGCCATTATCTGTACGGAGAGAAATTCGAGGTTCACTCGGATCACAGGAGTCTTCAGTATCTGTTTGGTCAGAAGGATTTGAACATGAGGCAGACCAGATAGATGGAATACATCAAGGACTACGATTTTTCGATAAAGTATCATCCAGGGAAAGCAAATGTGGTTGCAGATGCATTGAGCAGAAAGACAGCGAATACCAGATGCTTACAAACAGAGTGGTCTTTGACAGAGTTATTCAGAGATTTGGCCATAGAGTTCCAGCCTCAGAGTGAGAAAGTCATGGTTGCCAACATGCTTACTTGGGAACCAGAGATTCTTAGCAGAATCAAGGGCAGTCAGAGAAAGGATCCAGAGTTAGTCAGACTGATAGACAGCATAGCAGACAGGCCAGAGTTCAGACTCATAAATGGAGTGTTGTATTGCCAGGACAGATTATGTGTACCGAGTGTACATGATTTGAGGAACGAGATTATGGTTGAGGCACACCATTCTCGTTATGCTATTCACCCAGGGAGCACCAAAATGTACCAGAACTTGAAGAGTTTTTACTGGTGGAACAACATGAAGAAGGACATTGCAGGATTTGTCTCGAGATGCCTAGTGTGTCAGCAAGTGAAGGTTGAGCATCAGAAACCTCCAGGGTTACTCCAACCCTTGAAGGCACCAGAATGGAAGTGGGAGCACATCACCATGGATTTCGTTGCAGGATTGCCACCCACGAGGGACAATGATAGTATTTGGGTGATTGTTGACAGACTCACCAAGTCAGCACACTTTATTCCGATGAAGATGAAAGGATCCATGGATATCTTGGCACATAAGTACATCGACAACATCGTCAAATTGCATGGAATTCCAAAGTCCATTGTTTCAGACAGAGATATGAGGTTTGTGGGCAGATTTTGGGTCAATTTGCAAGCAGCTTTGGGTACTACATTGAGTTTCAGCACTGCGTATCACCCTCAGACAGATGGACAGACGGAGAGGACCAACCAGACTATGGAGGATATGTTGCGGGCATGTGTTCTAGATTTCGGAAAGGACTGGGAAAAGAGTCTTCCTTTGTGCGAGTTTGCCTACAACAACAGTTACCACTCAAGTATTGGGATGGCACCGTTCGAGGCATTGTGTGGACAGAAGTGTAAGACCCCGATTTGTTGGGAAGAGATTGGTGTTCGGAGTTTTCACGGACCTTCAATCATCAGTGATACTAGTGAGAAGGTGAAGCAAATCGTCGACAGGCTGAAGATTGCAAGAGACCGTCAAAAGAGCTACGCAGATCCCAAGAGGAGGGATTTGGAGTTTCAGGTTGGAGACAAGGTGTTTCTCAAAGTCTCACCGACTAGAGGAACTATGAGATTCGGTCAGAAAGGAAAATTGGCTAGAAGGTACATTGGACCGTTTGAGATTGATATGCGTGTGGGCGAAGTGGCTTATAGATTGATACTACCAGCAGAGTTAGCGGGAGTTCACAGAGTTTTTCACATTTCCATGCTGAGGAAGTACATACCAGACCCTTCACATGTGCTACATCACAAGTCTTTGGATGTTCAGCCAGATGTTACATTTGTGGAGAGACCGAAGAAGGTCATTGATACTAAGGAGCAAGTGTTGAGGACAAGGACCATTCATTGGGTCAAAGTACAGTGGGAGCATCACAGTCCAAGGGAAGCAACTTGGGAACTCAAAGATCAAGTCAAGGAGAAGTATCCCGAGTTATTGGAGGGGAGGATGTAACGCCCCGTCCCTTAATCTCCTATTAATATTAATTAATTGTGTGATTAGTTAGTAAGTGTGTTTAGAGTCTTAGCGAGTCGGGTTTGACGTGTGGCTCATGCGTGCGAAGTCTCGCGCGAGTCCGAGTTTGTTTGGATACCCTTTTGTTGCAACCCAATCCGGACCCGACCCAAGAACCTGACCTGAACCCAACCCAAGGCCCAAAGGGGCTGTTTGGTAATTCTCACCCCCATTCTTTATTTAGGTCACGTTGAGCAACCCGTTTTCCCCATTTTAACAACAGTAGTAGCCCCTTCCTCTCATCTTCTCTCTTTCTCTCTCTCTCTCTCATTCTCACTCTCGCTGCTGCCGCCGAACGACGCCCCATCACTGTCGCCGGCCAGCAGCACCACCAAGTTCCCCATTCTCTTCTCCATACTCTCATCTCTCATTTCTCTCTCATCTCTCCCTCTTCCCAGCAGCAGCAACCCCCATCTCTCCTTCTTTTTTCTCTTTTCTCTTGTACCTCATCTCACTCACTGCCTACTATTCCGGAGCTTCACCGTCGCCGTCGTCATTGCCGGACCCACTTGCACCACTACCCACCACCACCGAACCCACCTCTCTATATTTCCATTTCTCTCTCTGTTTTTCCCCATTCTTTTCCCATCACTGTTTCTCTCTTTCCTTCTCTATTTTCTTCCTTTATTTCTCTTCCTCCCTCCACTCTCCTTGCTGCCACGTGATTGGCTTCTCCCTCACCCATCTCACCATTCTACTCTTCCTTTCTCTGTTTTTCTTTCTTTATTTTCTTTCCCCCTTGCTGCCAACGAAAATCACCCAACACCCATTTCCTTATTTGATTTTCTCATCATCTCATTTCATTTTCTCTCATCTCATCTCACCTCACCTCTCCCTCACCTCACTCCACTCACTGTCAACTCACGTTGACTTCTTTCTCACCACCCATTTCACCATTTGCATTTTCTATTTCTTTATTTCTCTCTTTCTCCATTCTTTCTTTCATTCTATCTTTTCACTCCTCCTTGACAATGGACCACCAAAGAGCCACATCACCACTAATTTAGTGGGCCACCAAATCAAGTGGGCCCCACAACCTCCAATCATCACTATCATCTCCGCGTGGACCCCGCAAGCTCAACAATCTCCAATTTGCAAGCCACCACTCCATCCACCCACCTTTTTGGTAAGCTCTTCTTCCCCTTAGGTTGGATTATTTACTTTGGGTATAGTAGTGTGATAAGGTAGCTTAAAGCCTTCATTTCTTTTGGTTTATGTTTTAATTTAGTTTTTATATTGCTAATATTTTCTTAGGTTCGGTTGTTGGGCATTGGGCTAGGATTTGTGGATTTTCAACCAAAGGCAAGTGGATATTTATATAATAGCTTTGATATGTTTGTCTTTCCTTGATTTGATGATTAATGATGATTTAGATAACCATATGCTCATTGATGTCTTTGATTTGGAGAACATGATAATTAGGTTTAATTGTTTAATGAAATGATTTCTTAATTAGATAGATATTAGATGATGGACTTGATGAGAGGGGGTATGGATGTATGTGGAGAGGGCTAGGCCCTATTCTTGTATTTGTCTACAGGTGTGGATGAAAAGGGAGTTTCTCCCCAACTTAGTTCGGTTACAGAAGCTTCATTATGTTTTCTGAAACCACGCGGTTGACCGAGGATGAACCGGGGTTCTTTCTTAAGGGCCTCTTTGACTTAGAAATGGATGGACTTAGGTGGAACCTTGGCTCATTTGACTTTGTACGAGGAGCGTTTTGAGCAGATGATTCCTCGTAGTTATTTCCGGTTTCTCAGGTTTCAATTCATCTCAATCTTGATCGGAATGGGACAACGGGATACCCATTTTATATCTATGCACGAAGAGATTCCGTTTGGGTATCGCGAACCCTAATTCCTTTCGTTGACTGAGTAGGGTTGTACGAGACTCCGGGAATAACAATTGACTTAGGATTGGATTGTCTATCGCTTTTGATTCTACATTGTACCGTCTGGTACTATCGATATGTAATGAACATGTTCAATAGATCTGTCGCGACCCCGGACCGGGACCCGGGCCCGCGACTGCGCCGCGGCGGCATGATTATTCAAAACACACCGCCGCCGCTGTTGTGATATAATTTCATTTATTTTCCCACAGGTTTCCGCGGTGAGGATCCCAAGACACGGGTCGAGCTCACACGAATGGGTATGCGGAAGCGTGTAGCAAAACAATTCATACAATCTTGAACGATAAGATACAAGAAGCATATATAATATGGAGACAAGGTATCAAAAAGGAAAGTCATCAAGCATTCCTATCATGATTAACATTTCAAGTTTTAACAAAAGTATATTGATTCAAGTTACACACCCCAAAGAGGCCAACAAAGGCCAATACAACAATGGAACCCCAAAAGAACAACCCAACATAACCCAAGCTAGGTGAAACGAGAATCACGATCCCGACCGGCGTCTAGATGACGTCGTTGGGCTGCCACTCGAGTGCTGGGGGTGGCTCAACAGCCTCCTCCGGGCACTCCTCGTCACGCGCGAAACCACCGGCACCTGGACACCAAAATACAAGCATCAAACACGACGGTTTGGCAAATAAACCATTTAGGCATGAATAATTGGAATAATGCTAAAACAGTTCAAAGTTTAAATACACGTTTCAATGCTTACGAAACTAGCACGAATACATATAATATCATGAAAAGATAAATCCACATGAGCTCATCCTTTCTCCGTCATACATGATGACAAGAGCAAGCACGCAAGACAAGCACGACAAGAAACACGATCCCACGCCACACAAGGTAGACGGGGTATCCGGCCGCGGAACCGGACCACGAACACGCACGATGTGTCAATTCAAGACACGACTAGTCTGCAGACAGTCCACGAGTTTAAGGACCCCCAGGTAGTGGATCAAGCTAAAAGGGCGGTCCAAGCTCAGTGAAATTCACTTATATCATGAATGCACAAAACACGGCAATACGCGATCGAAACACGACAAAACAAGAGGGAAATCATTTAACGAGCACGACGTAACAAGACTAGCAAAATAGCATAGCATTAATGCTTACAAACTTAATAGATGATTCCCTTTTTGATTCTTGAAACACATCTTAAAAACGACTTGCACTTGGAAATCAGACGAGAACATGATGGTGCATAAAGCATCATAAACAAAGGTTCAAACATAACTTTATCAAGCATGGGCTAAGACCACATCTTTGACCCTTGTGGAATTGAAACCAAATGTTGAAATTCAATAAAACTTGGTGTCCCCGAAGGTATATTACATTTTGGAAATTTCAAGTGCACAAGGTCAACAAAAAGGGTCTAAGACCAAGTCTAGTTTTCATTCCTGCAAAATCTTTCAAAACAGTACTTTTTGTAACTGTCGGTCAACGCTCGGTTAACCGTCGGTTAACCGAGGTCGATATGTCGGTCGACCGAAGGCTTGACCGACAGATCCCAGCCCAGAATTGCTGCTCTCTGGAAATTGAACCGACAGATCCTCGGTTGACCGAATGTGAACCGACAGATGACCAGACAGAAAATGTTGCTCTCTGGAAATTGAACCGACAGATCCTCGGTTGGTTGTCGGTCGACCTGTCGGTTGACCGACAGCGAACCGAGGGATGTCCTGACAGAAATGCTGCTCTCTGGAATTCGAACCGACAGATTTCGGTTGGTGTCGGTCGACCTGTCGGTCGACCGAAGTCGGACCGACAGCTGACCGACAGGCACGGGCAGTGCATTCTGTTCAGAATTTTTACAACTTTTTCTCCCTTCTTCACTTCCACATTTTTACCACCTGCACTCCCCAAGCCTCCATGCTTTCCAAGGGATTCATTATACACATTAAAGAGCATTCCATCCACAAATTTGTCCATTTATTCCAAAGAGAAACATCAAGGCATTCCCATAACAATTTCATGAACTTACAAGACCAACATGATTCTAAGAACTTAGTAAATCATTAGTGACAAAACCAATAGAGAAACTGAAGTGCATGGCTTGAAAGAGTGTAGACATAACTAGCATTAAGAGAACCAACACAAAAGTCATACCTTAATGAAGAAAAATGAAACCCTAATGCAATATACATGGAAAAATCCCAAAAAGTTTACTTGCCTCAATCCAAAGTCAAAGAAAGCTTCACAAAAACCAACAATGAGGGGTGCTCCACGAGATCTACACAAAACCCCCAAAATGGAGCATACAAAAATCAACATTTTGGCCAACATAAACCCCCATTTCGAAAATGGGTTTGAAATCATGATAAACAAGCTCTTGGTGAGCCTAAGAACATCAAAAGAAGGAATGAAAGAAGAACACTAACCTTGACCTCGTTGAACAAGGTGAAGGGAGGTTGAAGATGATGAATAGTAGAAGGGGTTTGGCTCTAAAACGTGCCCAATCGAAGCTCGCGAAGAGAGGAAGAGAATGGCGGAAACGAATCGAAGATCGGAGCCTTCTTGCTAGATGGTTTCAAGGGAAAAAGATCAAGGAGAGGGCTGCCTTCTCCACTCCACTCTAGGGCAACCGTTGCAGGATTTTTTTTTTGGAAGAAGAAAATGGAGGAGAGAGAGTAAGAGACTTTTTATATGGGTTGAGAGGTGGGTCCCTCTCTAGCTGAACTAGAAACGCTTAAAACATGGTCTTGTGGACCCCGGATGAAGTCGACGAAGAAGAACAAAACGATCGTCGAAAAATCTAGTTTCAGAAAAGTATACTTTTGACATGGTTTCACGACTTCGAAAAGTGTGCCCAGATTTTTGCATGAAAAGACAGATTTGCCCTTATTGGGCCAAAACTTGGGTTTCTGGGCCTCAAATGCATGCAGCTTAAAAACGAAAGTTGCCATAAATAATAAGGCCATTCAAGAGAAATAAAAATCACATCCACATCAAAAATCTAGAACAAAAACCCATTCTTACACGTGCACTCAGGGCGTCCCTGAGCGTGTCTGACTCATACTAAACGTCCTCAAAATCCCCAAAACTATAATCCAGACTAAGTCTAATCACATTCTAACCCAACTAGTACTAGGACTCACTTAAGACTAAACGTTCACTTAATTAGCACTAATCGCGTTGGTCTGGGTCGGGGTCTAACATCCTCCACCCCTTAGGATATTTGGTCCACCAAATATAAACAATCTTACCTCTGGTAACAGGTGTGGATACTTCTTTTGGACTTGATCTCTCAATTCCCATGTGGCTTCTTCTGGCTCGTGGTTCTCCCAAAGCACTTTGACCCAATGGATAGTCCGATTTCTCAACTCATGCTCTCGGGTATCGATGATTCTAACCGGTCTCTCCACATACGACGCATCTTCTCGAATCTCAAGAGGCTCGTGTGGAATAATGTGAGAAGGAATGTGAACATATTTCTTGAGCATAGAGACGTGAAAGACATTATGTACCCCTGAGAGTTCTGGCGGTAACGCAAGCCTGTAAGCGACATTTCCAATCTTGCTCAAAATCTCATATGGGCCAATGTATCTGCTGGACAATTTTCCTTTCTTTCCAAATCTTAGAGTACCTCTGACCGGTGAGACTTTCAAGAACACTTTGTCACCCACTTCAAATTGCAATTCTCTCCGGCGAGTGTCAGCATAACTTTTCTGTCTGCTTCGAGCGATCTTCAATCTGTCCTGAATCTGTTTAACCTTGTCGCTTGTCTCTCCAACTATAGTCGGTCCATGAAAACTACGCACACCGACTTCTTCCCAACAGACTGGAGTTCTGCACCTCCTACCATAGAGTGCCTCGAACGGTGCCATTCCAATGCTAGAATGGTAGCTATTGTTGTACGCAAACTCGCAAAGAGGTAGGTTCTCATCCCACTGGACCTTGAAATCCAACACACAAGCACGTAGCATATCTTCAAGAGTCTGTATCGTCCGCTCTGACTGACCATCGGTCTGAGGATGATACGCTGTGCTGAACTGAAGTTTGGACCCCATGGATTCAAGAAGAGGTTTCCAAAATCTCGAAACAAATCTGCTATCTCTGTCGGAAGTGATGGAGACGGCTGACCATGTTTGCTAACAATCTCGTCAATGAATAGTCTAGCGAGTGGTGCCATATGCATCATGTTCCCAGTCTTCATCGGAAGGAAGTGCGCAGACTTCGTAAGACGATCAACTATAACCCAAATTGCATTGTTTCCTCTCTTGGTATTAGGCAAACCGGAGACAAAATCCATAGTGATATGCTCCCATTTCCACTCCGGAATCTCCAAAGGCTGTAACAACCCAGGAGGCTTCTGATGTTCTGCCTTGATCATCTGACAAGTCAAGCAACGAGATACAAAAGCTGCGATCTCTCGCTTCATATTATTCCACCAAAATCTGCTCTTCAAGTTATGGTACATCTTCGTGCTACCCGGATGTATAGAGTATCTAGTATGGTGAGCTTCAATCATAATTTCATTCTTCAAATCATCAACATTCGGCACGCACAACCGGTCACGAAAATACAACACTCCATCAGAAATTCTGAAATCTGGACGTTCTGCAATCTGATCTACAATCTTGGCCAATTCTGGGTCTTGCAACTGACTATCTTTGATTCTTTGGATGAAGGTAGGCTCAGACACGGTCATATTTGCCACTAGGACACCTCTCCTCAAGTGTTGTACCTCTACTCCCAGTTCTTCCAACTGTTGGAGAACACTAACTCCTCTCAAACTAGCCATCACTGCTGACTTTCTGCTCAATGCATCTGCCACAACGTTCACTTTGCCCGGATGATACTTGATTGGGAAGTCATAATCTTTAATATACTCCATCCACCGTCTCTGTCTCATATTCAATTCCTTCTGTGAAAACAAATATTGCAAACTTCGGTGGTCGGAATGAACTTCGAATTTCTCCCCATAGAGGTAGTGCCTCCACATCTTCAAAGCAAAAACTACTGCTGCCAACTCCAAGTCATGCGTTGCATAATTAACCTCATGATTCTTCAACTGTCTCGAACCATAGGCAATCACCTTGCCATCTTGCATCAATACACAACCTAATCCCACATTGGACGCATCCGTAAAAACAACAAATCCACCGCTGCCCGATGGTAATGTGAGGATTGGGGCTGTGGTTAACCTCTTCTTCAACTCCTGAAAGCTGCCTTCACACTGATCAGTCCAAACAAAAGGGACATTTTTCCGGGTCAACTTCGTCAATGGTGCTGCAATAGACGAAAAACCTTGGACAAATCTCCGATAGTATCCTGCTAACCCCAAAAAGCTTCTAATTTCTGTCACACTGCTGGGTCTCTTCCACTCGATGACTGCTTCTATCTTGGCTGGGTCTACTGCTAACCCTTCTCTTGAAATAATGTGACCCAAAAAGGAAACTTGCTCTAGCCAAAATTCACACTTGTTCAACTTCGCATAGAGCTGGTGGTCTTCAAAAGCTGCAACGATGTCCTCAAGTGCTCTTCATGCTCCTCCTTACTCTTAGAATACACGAGGACATCATCAATGAACACCACGGTAGAGTGATCTAGAAACTCTGCAAAAACCTTGTTCATGAGAGCCATGAAGACTGCGGGCGCATTTGTCAAGCCAAAGGGCATCACTAAGAACTCATAATGCCCATATCTCGTTCGGAAAGCTGTCTTCGCCACATCAGACTCTCTAACCCGCAACTGATGATACCCTGACCTCAAGTCTATCTTGGAAAAGTGTGTTGCTCCTTGTAATTGGTCAAACAACTCATCTATCCTTGGCAAAGGGTATTTGTTCTTGACGGTCACATGGTTCAATCTTCTATAGTCGATGCACATTCTAAGGCTTCCATCCTTCTTTTTCACAAAAAGAACTGGCGCTCCCCACGGTGAAACACTTGGCCTAATAAAGCCCTTGCTCAACATTTCTTGCAACTGAAGTTTCAATTCTCCTAACTCTGCAGGAGCCATCCTATAAGGTGCAATTGAGATCGGTGCAGTCCCTGGAAGGAGTTCAATAGTAAACTCAACTTCTCTAACTGGTGGTAAACCCGGGATTTCATCTGGAAAAACATCCGGAAATTCACACACTACGGGGATATCCTCCACCCCTTGGGACTGTTTATCCTCCGTGATAAACGCTATAAATGCCTCACACCCACTGCTCACCAATCTATTGGCTTTCAAAGCTGAAATGAAACCACTAGAAGACTTCTTCCTATTTCCCTGAAACATCAACTCTGTCTGTAGCCCTTGCAATCTGAAGGTAATGGTCTTACCAAAACAATCCATGGTAGCATGGTAGGTCTCTAACCAATCCATGCCTAAGATAATGTCAAAATCATGCATGTCTAAAATTATGAGGTTGGCCGGTAATTTGATATCTCCTAACAAAACCTGACAACTAGGGTAAAAGGTCGTGCAAACAACATGTCTACCTACGGGTGTAGTGACAGTCAAATTATAATCCAATTCTGCATGCTGTGCATCAATCTTCTTTGCAAACAAAGGTGATAGAAAGGAGTGTGTGGATCCTGGATCAAATAAGATCTGTGCTTCTACTCCACAAACAAGAAGTTTACCTTCTATTACGTCACCTGCTGCTTCAGCGTCAGTACGGTTGATATTGTATGCACGTCCTTGTTGGTGTGGCCTATTCTGTTGCTGAATCTGTCTACCTTGGTTATTTCTGTTCTGTGGTGGACGAGCATTTTGATTCTGCACTTGCCTGCCTTGCTGCTGCTGTTGTGGTGGTGGCCTCATCTGAACTGGTACTGCTGGATTCTGTGGTGGCATCTGCCTTGGCTGCTGATATCTGTTGGCTTGACTCTGAAGGTGTGGGCAATCCTTGATTGCATGGTCCATCCCCCCACACTTGAAGCAAGCACCCGTTGCCTTGCGGCATTCGTGAGTAGGGTGGTTCTTGCCACAATGATTACAACCAGATTGTCTAACTTGAGTCTGTTCCTGTCTTGGCTTCTTGCCACCTTGCTGTCTTTGGTTTTGCTGATGGTAGTGCTGCTTTCTATCCTGGATTATCTCATTGTTAAACTCTTCAAATTTGTATGCCCGACTGACTGCTTCATCAAAGGTGACTGGTGGGATTATTCCCGAGACGTCCCTCTTGAGAATGGGATTCAGTCCTTCCAAAAACTTAGTTATCTTTTTCTGTTCAGTGTCAATAAGCTCGGTAGCATATCTGGCAAGCCTCTCAAACTTCGTGACATACTCCAAAACGGACATACTCCCTTGCTTCAACTGTTGGAACTCAATTGCCTTCTGTCTCTTAACATGGGAGGGGACGTACTTATCCGTGAAGTGTGCCTTAAAGGTCGGCCAAGCAACCTCATCTGCCATGACCTGGTATGGCTCTTTGACTGTTTGCCACCAATCATCTGCAAGTCCATAAAATAGAGAAGCGGTGAGGTTCACCCTCTCCCTGCCAGTGCAAACAAAAACGTCAAAAATCTTGGCCGTGTTCGCGAGCCAATCATCAGCAGTCAAAGGATCCTCTTGGCCCGAGAATTCCTTGGGTCCCCTCTTCCGAAATCTCTCGAAGAGAACATTGACATCATCAGCCCTATTCTGGTACACCACATTTGGTGGGGCTTGATGCTGAGGTCTATTTTGGAGGGCTTCTAGAAGTTGCCTCTGTACTTGAGCCATTTCCTCGTCTTTCTTAGCCATTTGCTCTTGAAATTTTGCTTGCGTTTCGTTTGCTTGCCTCTGTTGCTCCAACATGGCCTGCATCAATTGTTGGAACTGAGTAGCGGTAGGATTTTCAGTCGGTTCTGTCTCATTCTGATTGCTGCCTGAAGCATTGTGATTCGGGGCTTTACGTGGAGGCATGATGCTGCAAGACAATTTGTTAGCACATATATAGACATATTTGGGTTGGTCATGTTGTCTAGACAAACATTCTATCGAACTCACGAATCCTCGCCACGTTCCTAAGACTTTCTAGTTTCTTTTAACTGCCTGAAACATGTCCCGCTCTGATACCAGTCCTGTCGCGACCCCGGACCGGGACCCGGGCCCGCGACTGCGCGGCGGCATGATTAACCGACAACCAAAGCACGCCGCCGCCGGCTGTTGTTTGATTTCCCACAGGTTTCCGCGGTGAGGATCCCAAGACACGGGTCGAGCTCACACGAATGGGTATGCGGAAGCGTGTAGCAAAACAATTCATACAATCTTGAACGATAAGATACAAGAAGCATATATAATATGGAGACAAGGTATCAAAAAGGAAAGTCATCAAGCATTCCTATCATGATTAACATTTCAAGTTTTAACAAAAGTATATTGATTCAAGTTACACACCCCAAAGAGGCCAACAAAGGCCAATACAACAATGGAACCCCAAAAGAACAACCCAACATAACCCAAGCTAGGTGAAACGAGAATCACGATCCCGACCGGCGTCTAGATGACGTCGTTGGGCTGCCACTCGAGTGCTGGGGGTGGCTCAACAGCCTCCTCCGGGCACTCCTCGTCACGCGCGAAACCACCGGCACCTGGACACCAAAATACAAGCATCAAACACGACGGTTTGGCAAATAAACCATTTAGGCATGAATAATTGGAATAATGCTAAAACAGTTCAAAGTTTAAATACACGTTTCAATGCTTACGAAACTAGCACGAATACATATAATATCATGAAAAGATAAATCCACATGAGCTCATCCTTTCTCCGTCATACATGATGACAAGAGCAAGCACGCAAGACAAGCACGACAAGAAACACGATCCCACGCCACACAAGGTAGACGGGGTATCCGGCCGCGGAACCGGACCACGAACACGCACGATGTGTCAATTCAAGACACGACTAGTCTGCAGACAGTCCACGAGTTTAAGGACCCCCAGGTAGTGGATCAAGCTAAAAGGGCGGTCCAAGCTCAGTGAAATTCACTTATATCATGAATGCACAAAACACGGCAATACGCGATCGAAACACGACAAAACAAGAGGGAAATCATTTAACGAGCACGACGTAACAAGACTAGCAAAATAGCATAGCATTAATGCTTACAAACTTAATAGATGATTCCCTTTTTGATTCTTGAAACACATCTTAAAAACGACTTGCACTTGGAAACCAGACGAGAACATGATGGTGCATAAAGCATCATAAACAAAGGTTCAAACATAACTTTATCAAGCATGGGCTAAGACCACATCTTTGACCCTTGTGGAATTGAAACCAAATGTTGAAATTCAATAAAACTTGGTGTCCCCGAAGGTATATTACATTTTGGAAATTTCAAGTGCACAAGGTCAACAAAAAGGGTCTAAGACCAAGTCTAGTTTTCATTCCTGCAAAATCTTTCAAAACAGTACTTTTTGTAACTGTCGGTCAACGCTCGGTTAACCGTCGGTTAACCGAGGTCGATATGTCGGTCGACCGAAGGCTTGACCGACAGATCCCAGCCCAGAATTGCTGCTCTCTGGAAATTGAACCGACAGATCCTCGGTTGACCGAATGTGAACCGACAGATGACCAGACAGAAAATGTTGCTCTCTGGAAATTGAACCGACAGATCCTCGGTTGGTTGTCGGTCGACCTGTCGGTTGACCGACAGCGAACCGAGGGATGTCCTGACAGAAATGCTGCTCTCTGGAATTCGAACCGACAGATTTCGGTTGGTGTCGGTCGACCTGTCGGTCGACCGAAGTCGGACCGACAGCTGACCGACAGGCACGGGCAGTGCATTCTGTTCAGAATTTTTACAACTTTTTCTCCCTTCTTCACTTCCACATTTTTACCACCTGCACTCCCCAAGCCTCCATGCTTTCCAAGGGATTCATTATACACATTAAAGAGCATTCCATCCACAAATTTGTCCATTTATTCCAAAGAGAAACATCAAGGCATTCCCATAACAATTTCATGAACTTACAAGACCAACATGATTCTAAGAACTTAGTAAATCATTAGTGACAAAACCAATAGAGAAACTGAAGTGCATGGCTTGAAAGAGTGTAGACATAACTAGCATTAAGAGAACCAACACAAAAGTCATACCTTAATGAAGAAAAATGAAACCCTAATGCAATATACATGGAAAAATCCCAAAAAGTTTACTTGCCTCAATCCAAAGTCAAAGAAAGCTTCACAAAAACCAACAATGAGGGGTGCTCCACGAGATCTACACAAAACCCCCAAAATGGAGCATACAAAAATCAACATTTTGGCCAACATAAACCCCCATTTCGAAAATGGGTTTGAAATCATGATAAACAAGCTCTTGGTGAGCCTAAGAACATCAAAAGAAGGAATGAAAGAAGAACACTAACCTTGACCTCGTTGAACAAGGTGAAGGGAGGTTGAAGATGATGAATAGTAGAAGGGGTTTGGCTCTAAAACGTGCCCAATCGAAGCTCGCGAAGAGAGGAAGAGAATGGCGGAAACGAATCGAAGATCGGAGCCTTCTTGCTAGATGGTTTCAAGGGAAAAAGATCAAGGAGAGGGCTGCCTTCTCCACTCCACTCTAGGGCAACCGTTGCAGGATTTTTTTTTTGGAAGAAGAAAATGGAGGAGAGAGAGTAAGAGACTTTTTATATGGGTTGAGAGGTGGGTCCCTCTCTAGCTGAACTAGAAACGCTTAAAACATGGTCTTGTGGACCCCGGATGAAGTCGACGAAGAAGAACAAAACGATCGTCGAAAAATCTAGTTTCAGAAAAGTATACTTTTGACATGGTTTCACGACTTCGAAAAGTGTGCCCAGATTTTTGCATGAAAAGACAGATTTGCCCTTATTGGGCCAAAACTTGGGTTTCTGGGCCTCAAATGCATGCAGCTTAAAAACGAAAGTTGCCATAAATAATAAGGCCATTCAAGAGAAATAAAAATCACATCCACATCAAAAATCTAGAACAAAAACCCATTCTTACACGTGCACTCAGGGCGTCCCTGAGCGTGTCTGACTCATACTAAACGTCCTCAAAATCCCCAAAACTATAATCCAGACTAAGTCTAATCACATTCTAACCCAACTAGTACTAGGACTCACTTAAGACTAAACGTTCACTTAATTAGCACTAATCGCGTTGGTCTGGGTCGGGGTCTAACAAGATCTGTTTGCTTTACTTTGTTTGTGGATCACACTGAGAACTTAGATGATGAACTTAGGATCCCTTTTGATGTTCCGTTTGTTTCGAGGTTTGGTTGAAGTGTTGAGGCTAGGAGGCTTTGATTGTAAGGCTTGAAGAGAACTACTATTGAAGTTCGTTTGAAGTTTGATTTGATTTGGAATAAAGTAGTTTCTCTAATATTATTGAATCTTGTTCGCGCAAGAAAGCCTAACCCCTCACTGATGTTTATTTAGGATTTCTTGTGTCAGGCACCACTCAGCTGTTAACGTTCAACACAGCTGGGGCACCACCTGTGTGAGGACTTGATTTAGAACCGTGAGGCAAGATTGGGCCAGAACCCACGGGGCCCGAGCCGCATGAGCCCAAGAAGACCGTCTGCAGTTCGGATTTGGTGCAATGAACACCAAGGTGTAATGGACACCACTTTGAACATTTTGATTGAAGGGTTATGATCCCAAACTATTTATATCTCCACCACGACTCAATGTGAGTAAGGGAGGGCAATGACACTATCCCGTGGTAATTAGCATATGTGGACCGCCTACTTTGATAGTCTGTTTATGATTCAAATGCAATGCGTTTCGTATGATCAGACCGCTATGCATTTCATATGATCTTGTTTATCGTTTACTCTCTTTAGTACTGCATATCTTTAGTGATTTATATATCTATCTGCCTGCCGACCGTTGTGTTTGATGATGCTACTCTTGGTGCATAGGTACCGAGCCTTTCTACCCCGAGGAGGAGGAGGCGACGGAGGAGGTTCAGGTGGATCAGCCTGATGACTCCCTAGAGTACAGTACGGACGGCATAGTATAGCCGTATCGACCCCGTACACGAGAGCCTTCATGTTATATCTGATTAGTTTCTTCTTTTGGTTTATTATCTTTTGATTAGGCCTAGTTTTAGTGTGGCATTCTTATTATTATTAATATTTTGTTAACAGTCTCAAACTTGAACTCTAGATATGATATTCAGTATTTGCTCTTAAACTATACATCTTTAAGATACCACTTGCATTTATGAAGCTTCCGCTAATTGTTATATGTATATTTGAGGAAATGTTTACACCTCACAGCGATCTTCGATCCGGATGGGACATGATTAGGGCCAGGCTGCATTTGATTAATGTTAGAAAATTTTTAATTGGCCCTAATTTCACGCATAACCCCGGTTTCACTTTTGGGGGCGTGACATGATCTATCTACTAAGGTTTCATAAGATCGAATTGGAAATCTATGTGCACCTTTCAAAAGAAAAATTCTAAAAAAAAAAAAATCCTTTTTTAAAAAAAAAAGATAAAAAAAGAAAAACTTCTGTCACTTTGAATTCAGAATTGAGAAATCTTGGTTCTTTCCCTTTCGGATTTAGCGCTCGCAGAAATGTTGAGCCTTGTTCGGAATGGAACACCATTTGCTCTCTTCGATGAATTCAATCTTGACCTTTCAAAAAAAAAAACTTCTGTCACTTTGAATTCAGAGTTGAGAAATCTTGGTTCTTTCCATTTCGGATTTAGCGCTCGCAGAAATGTTGAGCCTTGTTCGGAATGGAACACCATTTGCTCTCTTCGATGAATTCAATCTTGACCTTTCAAAAAAAACTTCCGTCACGTCTGGATTCACATCCGAGAAATTATGGTTCCTTCCCTTCTGAATTTAGTGCTCGCAGAAATGTTGAGCCTTTGTTCGGATTGGATACCATTTGCTCTCCTTTATGAATCCAAATTTGACCTTTCAAAAAATCCCATCTCGTGTCCTTCCCAAGGATGCGATTTGCAACATTTGTGCCTAGCGGTGCTAGTACGCCCTTTCGGGTCTACTGTATTCGCGACCGACACATTTGTATCTCCAACTTTATATCATTTTACCTCGAGTGAGCCTTGCTTCTCGGTAATTTGAATTAAGGTCTACAATTGCTTCTAGCAGTCACTGGAATGCTCACTCTGAGCCTACCATACTTGCATTTTAGAACAACTGTATCCTCTATGGCTTTTTGCCTTCTTCATCGTCCTTGGGTTGGGCCATGTCCCATCAAGTGATTTGAAAAGACAAAACCATAGTTGTTCTCCATTTACGATCACCATATTCTTGTGATTACTAATGGATTTGGTCTTGTTTCAGAAGTTTTCCAAAACTAACAATGCCAGCTTCATTGACCATCACTTTCGATGAGAACAAGTACCATCTTATGCTTCAAGATAAGCAAAACAAGCATAAGCGCCTTGCTAGTTGCCAAAGCGTCATCTCCCTCGACAACTCTCCAAACACCGGGTCAACTTCAACTCCCCGGACCATCGTCTTCGGATCACTGGGACCATTCCCACTTCCCGCAGAAGACACTGTACCTGCCAAGAAGCAGAAAACCGCCCCGCAACGTGTCACTAAAATGGCACCAAGGGCGAACCCCAAGAAGCCTGAAGCCCGTGGCGTTCCCACGAAGCCTCAACCCACAAGAAACCAGGTTTACACCAAAACCTGGTCCCCGAGATCTTCGCCAAACTAACGGAGGTCCCAAACATCTGTAAAGCCAGCATATCTGGCCCCTCTCAAGGAGAATCGGTTCTACCCTCTCTCTTACATGAAAGAGGAGAAACCTACCCTCCACCCAAAAAATAAACAAAATCATCATAAGCCGGCTTGCTCCTACAAGCCCAAAATCAAATCCTGCATTGTTAGGCCTACACAAAAACATGCTGAAGCCTGCACTCCCGCGAGTCGACCCTTCATCTCAACAGGGGCCGAGCTCGTAAAATTCAAGTCTTCATTGCGACAGAAAAAGGACCGCGTCCAGATTCTGTCCTTGCCAAACTTCAAAGAAGACAAACTCGGCTGCTGCGCACAAGGGACTTCGTCCTTCATCGCCAGAGCCCAGCCAAAGCTAACTGAAGCTCAAATTGCTCGTCGTATGCGTCGCCGCACTGCATATTGACAAAAGAGACTCGAGAAACAAAGAACCCAGCATTCTACTCTCCACGTCTCAAACAAATGGGTCGAAAAAGAAAGACCTGACCAATTCGTTGCTGTTCATATGGTTGGCAAAACCAGAAAACGCCAGAAGTCAGCAACCAAAATCAGTGTTAGACGTCCAGTGACTCGCAGCGTCTCTCGGACACGAACACATCTGGAGGAATCTACCACTCCTCCGAGCCAAGGACATCGGAGTAACCACTCCTCAGATTCTTCATCCAGAAGAATGAGCCCTAGCTCAGTCACCAAGACGATTTCTTCGTTCGAATCCCGAGGGATGAACGTCTTGGCTACAAGTTCTGAGCAGCCTCCACCGCATGATGACGTAACAGCACGCATCCAGCAGTTGGAGCAAGGACAATAGAGAATTGAGACTCTGATGGAAAATTTGATTCTCACTCTACAGCGTCCACCACCTAACAATGAAACCCCTCCGAATCATGAAGATGACGAGGGCAATGCAGAAAACAATGAGTCTCGCGCCCTTACCAGAAAGGACGTGGACGATATCCTCGCAAAAGTAAAAGAAGAGGATACATTGAAGGAACATGGGATCAAGCCACCCTACCCTCTATGGATGGACTCGGTTCCGTTCCCTGCAAAATTCAAACAACCTACTCTCCAGACATATACTGGGAAAGGTTCAGCCAGACAGCATGTCATCCACTTCAAGATCCTGACAGGAGCTATTACGGATCAAGATGCCCTCAAGATTCGCCTCTTCGCAAGTACCCTAAAAGGTACAGCCTTTGATTGGTACTCCACTTGCCGGAGAACTCCATCCAGAACTGGGCTATGCTGGAGAGATGCTTCCTGACCCACTTCCAAGGTGAGGATCATCCTGTTACTATGGCTGAACTCTGCAGCCTAAAACAGGGAGAGAATGAGTCAACATACGACTTCATTCACAAATGGAAGGCAATGGCGTACAAATGCTCAGATGTGCTGCCACAAGCGTCGCTAGTCGACATCTGCCGTAACAGTATGAGAGCAAATATGCGCTCCATGATTATCGGCAATAAATCAAAGAACCTGGGGGAACTCCTCGAAGCCTCCATGGAAGCTGAAATGGTGATCAAAGACCTCAACAGTCAGAAATCATCAAAGAAAGAGCCGCCTGCTGTTACAACCTCAAAACCAAAGAAAAAGGAGGTTCTCAATGTGCAGACTAAGTCAGCTCCTCGCAACCAAAGAAACCTGAAAACAAAACTGCAGATAAAAGGCCTGAACTCACTGATGCCTTCAAAGAACGTGTAGAAAAGAAATATCCGTTCGATGAAGACGTTAAAGAAATCATTGAGGCTCTCCTAGCAAATGGCAAACTCATTTTGCCAGAGCCCAAAAGACAGGGAGATGTTGGCAAAACCAATGATCCCCGATACTGTCCATACCATCAGATGATCTTGCATCCTCTCAATCAATGCTTCATTGTGACAGAGAAGATCAATGAGATGTGGAAAAACGGAGTCATAACCTTTGATAAAAACTATGGCCCCGCCTCTGTCAACATGGCGTCATGTCGGCAAACTTCAAAGTCACCGAAGGAGAAGATCACTACTTCATTCAAGGTGATAAAAATGGCTCAAGCGTCCCAAGAATTGGTTCCCTATCCAACACCAGATGGACAACCTATATGGATGCATCTCGATCTCCTAGATGTGAAAACTGGGAGATCGTCAAAACAAAGCCGACCGCTCAGCAGCGAAGGCAAGCCAAGAGACAACTCCGCAAGCTCAAACAGCAGCATAAGTCTCAACCAAAACAAGAAGTTCTTGAAAAAGCAGAAACTTCTTCCACTGCTTAGGCGGTAAGAAAATTCACTCTTGATGATTTCATGCCACCTCTATACAAAAATGAAACTATGCAGGGGGCATCATACTCTTGCAACTCGGTAGTTGGATTCTCCATGAACGGATACGAGTCCAGTGACACTGCCAGTGATATCGATGAGTGGGACGAATCCCTTGAAACAGGAGAATACCTCTCCGACGAGGAATGGATTCCCGAATCTCATCTTATGCCAGTAATCTGGTATAACCCATTACAGCCACAAGGATCTTGGTCTGATGATGAAGAAGACCAGGACCCTGTTCAAGAAAATGTTGTCAATCCAGCACCAGCAAATGCTCCGGTGGAACCCAACATTGGCGAACCACAAGGAGCAAATGACGAAGAAGATTTGGCTCCCATGCTCGATCTTGAAGAATATGCAAGAATCTTGCAACATCTTGCCATAGAGCAGGAGCAGGATCGCATCAATCTTCATCATGATCCAGAGCCGGAAGTCCCTGAAAATCAACGGGAACTTTCTCCCTCAACTCCTGAAAATGGAGAAAACAGTTGGATCGATGATCCTCTTACATCCAAGGATGAGTCTGATTCCCAACAGTCTACACTGGGGGCATTTCCTGTCAGGATAACCTGCAATGCAATAGCTCAGGACGACAGTGCCTCTAAAGCTTCTGAAGACACGTACTGCCCAACCGGTAACGTATCTTCCGGAGCTACATCCTCTCAGGTGACTTCCACTGAGATAACATCCTCTCAGCCCTCGTCTCCTGAAGCTGTGAGATCAGAACTCAAGCCACTCCCGATTGATCATCTTGAAGAAACTTCTGCCAATGAAATCTTCTTCAATGAAAACTCAGTCAACTGGTCCCAGATACCCTATCTCACGGGCGATGTCTGGGCTAATAAAGAAAAGTTGCCAGCTACTGTTCAGGACTTGTTCCCGGAAATTGCTCCGTGCAACAAATCACTGAAGACGCCAATGCTATTACAGACACGTCCTCAGCAAAGGATCAACCCCTTGATCCTGAGAACGGTCTTCCAAAAGAAGACCCTTCTCTAAAGGCTCTTGAAGTTGGTAGAGGTACCCGTTCTGGCCGGGATTACCACAAAAATAACAATCAACCCTCTTCTTCTTATGTAAATCCTTCGGGAAAACAAGATGTAAACGCCCCAAGTGGCAATAATAATGAAAATGTAGGCCCGAAGGAGGCTTTCAAGTACGACTTGATTGAGCACTTCAAACACATACCTGCACGTCTGCACATCCTTGACTTATTACGAATGTCTCCACAAACTCGTGATAGTCTCATTTCAGAATTACAAAGGCTGAATGCGGATGTCGACAAACATGCCCCACAAGTCCTACAAATTGAAATGGACTATAGGGTCAAAAAATCAAATACTCCCTCAAAGGGAGAAAAGAAGAACACTGAGGGATCAAGCAATGAATGCCTCTCGGTACAAAAGGCAGCAAGTGCAACAATTGCCTTCGACAAGGATGACCTCCTCCTAGGCGAAACAAAGCACAACCGTCCCTTGTACTTTGCGGGGTACGTCAAAGAAATGCCAGTACACAGAGCTCAGATCGATCCAGGTTCTGCACTCAACCTCATCTCTACTTCGTCACTCGAAGAGCTGGGCATCCCGCCTAGCAAACTGAGTCACACGTCCGTATCCATCTTCGGATATGACGGCAGCGCTCAAAGGCCTATCGGTAAAATCAGGTTCAAACTGCAAATCGGTGATCTTATTTCTGAAATCATTGTGTATGCAATAAGGACCCCTTCATGCTACAATATACTCCTTGGACGCCCCTGGATACATGAGAATGGTGTCGTCCCTTCAACTCTACATCAGTGCATCAAGTTCATTGACGACGATGGCCTGATACATCGAGTATTTGCAGACAAAAAAGCCCTTCAAAGGCAGAGATGTCCATTTTGCAGATGCTCAAATGTATAAAGATGGAAAAGAAGAACAGGAGGAAAAAACAATTCGCTTTGTCGACAGTCTCCAAAAAGATAAAGGCAAGGCTCCTCAGTAATCATCGGAGGAAAACAAACCCTCCACCAAACTCGAAGTACGTGGCCAAGCTCCCTTCGTCGTCTCCTTCAAGTCTCAAAAGCCTTTGGTAATCATTACCAAAGAAAAGAAGACAAAACAAAAGACTGGGGGCAAGTTCACTGTCTCCTTTGTGTCTATTATGCATGACACAGACTCAGAGTCAGAGTCAGAAGATGACACAGCATCAAGCCAAGCTGATACTCAGCAAGATCAGCTCACTCTCACTCCATTGGAGACACCTGCAAACATAGAAGACCCTACGTCTGCTTCCTTTGTTATTCCGACAACTTCGCCAGAAGAAAAAGTGATTTACTTCCACAGATCAGGAGCGTCTCCACTGAACTATCTGCTTGAACCTTTCCAAAACGAAGGTATGCCTCAGCTATCCCTGTATAGTCCAATGGCACAAGCTATCATGAAGAACATGGGCTACGACGCTCAAAATCCGACTGGTTTGGGAGGTGGCCGTGGTATTCTTACACCATTGGAACCCACCCTGACCACAAGTCAACCAGAAGATTGGAAAATCCACCTTCAAAAAGGCAAGTCTTCATATGGGTTGGGGTATGATCCTACCGCTCCTATGAGACAGTTGACACCATGGCTGTAAAGTCGCTTTACCGACCAAGCCTCAACATCTCATGAAGACATCGATATCCCTGGATATCTCTTTGGGGAGTTACTCGTCAAAAATCCTGAAAGCTCCTCCAATTGGTATAATTTCTCTGATAATAGAGAGGAATTGCCCGATAACGTAGACGAGCGGTTCTCTGTCCCAGATGAATCATTGTCTCCAAAAGAAGTACCTTACTTCAACCCAATTCCAGCAAATGATTGGGACCATCTCATTGCAAGCCTTGAGAAGGATAGCCTTGAAAAGGATACTGATCAAGAAGATTCATGGACAGAAATAGAGCCTCAGTCTGAAAATGCCTCTGGCAGTCCAGAAGGTCTTGTTGAGTTGGAAGCCTCTGAAAATATTGTGGAGGAACCACCTTCAAACCTTCCAATAGAAGATCATGTTCAAAAGATAGACTTGGGAACACCTGATAACCCACGTCCTGTATTCATAAGCAAGAATATAAAGGATGATGAGTTACCCGAGTATATCTCTTTTCTTCGTGAGTTCATTGATTGCTTTGCATGGTCTTATGCCGAAATGCCTGGCTTGGATCCCAAAGTAGCAGTCCACAAGCTCAACTTGCAAAAAGAAATCAACCCTATCAAACAAGGCCAAAGAAGATTCCGTCCCAACGTGATGGACAAAATTGAATAAGAACTTCAGAAACTCAAAAACGTTGGCTTCATCCGCGAGGAACGACATCCTGAATGGTTGGCCAACATCGTCCCCGTGACAAAGAAAAATGGGCAGATAAGAGTCTGTATCGACTACAGAGACCTGAATAGTGCATGTCCTAAAGATGAATTCCCGCTCCCCATACCAGAGGTGATGATTGACAACACCTATGGGTTCGAGCGAATGACGTTCATGGATGGATTCTCTGGCTACGACCAGATAAAGATGCATCCTGAAGATGAAAGGCATACATCATTTCGGACACCATTTGGCGTGTATTGCTACACTGTTATGCCGTTTGGCCTGAAAAATGCAGGTGCGACATATCAGAGGGCTATGATGAAAATATTCCAAGATATGCAACACAAGACGGTCAAATGCTATGTTGACGACCTCGCCATAAAAAGCAAAAGAAAAGAAGACCATCTCAATGATCTTCGAGAAGTCTTCCTCCGACTTCGCAAACACAAATTGCGGATGAATCCACTAAAGTGCTTCTTCGGTGTCTCATCGGGTAAGTTTCTCATATTCATAGTACGGAAAGCTGGAATAGAACTTGACCCCACCAAAGTCAAGGCTATCCTGGAAATGCCATCTCCCAGAACCCTAAGAGAATTAAAAGGGCTTCAAGGAAGGCTGGCCTACATCCGACGGTTCATCTCCAATCTATCAGGGAAATGCCGTCCATTCTCTCGCCTGATGAAGAAAGGTGTGGACTTTGTCTGGGATGCTGAATGTGAAAGTGCATTTCAAGACATCAAAGCATACCTCATCAAACCTCCAGTGCTGGCTGCCCCCACAACTGGAAAACCATTTATCTTGTACACAAGAGCTCTCGATCACTCTTTGGGTGCTCTGCTCGCACAAGAAAACGACGACGGAAAAGAAGCTGCTCTATATTACCTTAGCCACATGATGGTAGGTGCAGAGCATCGCTGATGGAACGCGCTTCGAATGCCGTGGGTGCTACCGGGGTCGGCGGACGTGGGAGTCCGTCGGATGCGGCCCTTTCGCGCCCGGGGGGCATGAAGCGTGCATCAACATTTCTTTTGTGTGGGTGTGCCAGATTTTCTATTTTACTTGGAATTGCAAGTGGTAATCCGGAGATCAACCTTCGCAAGTAAAATGGAAATCAACTTCTTTCAAGTTTTCCATTGCACAAATATTTAAAAAAAGAGACATTTTCTTGGTTTGCCGTGAAAGGCGATTTTGTTTGGCATTTATAGCCGATTTTGGCGTTTATAGCCGATTTACAATTCTCATCAATAATGAAAGACAAGAGTTATGATTTTTGTCTCTTTTAGAAAAATACAAACTACAATGAAAAGCAAGAAAAGGAGGATCTAACTTCTCAGGAGATTGTGGGGGACTCGTTCAGATTGACGGTCGCAAGCCATGTATGGGCTTCGCCATCATCCATGCAGATGAGAACAGAGGATGCTCTTGATTCGCTTGGCTTGGCTATAACCTCAGATTTTTAGAGGACAAAGACCAAGAGGAGGTCCTATGTCCGATAAAAAGCTAAGTAGACAGGCTGAAAAGCCACGTCTAAGCCATTGGAGGCAGCGGGAGAAGGCAAGGACCTTGGGGGGGTACCCCCCAAGGGACTTTTGTCACCTTGTAGTGGTGGCCGGTGCAGAACTTCAGCAGAGTTTTTCTCTCTTTTTCTTTCTCTCAGATTTCTGGATCTGTGGTGCTTTGGAAGTGATCTCCGATTGATCGATCCGGATTTCAATGGAATGCTCTCCTATTTATAGGCTTTTGGTAGCCATTTAGGAGAGTTTATGGGCTTTAATGGTTTTAATGGGAGGAGTTACAAGATTATTTCTTGATTTTGTAACTCCTTTTTCCTTGAATCTGATTGGCCGATGGAGATTAAGGGCTTTTAATCACCTTAATTACCATAATGGGAGGAGTTTCATGGGTTAAATGCCATGAATCAATTGACTTGTAACTCCCAAATGTTTGCTTCTGATTGGGCCGTCCAAAGAAATGAATTAATGACTGCAATAAAGCTAGTCAATTAACCACATTAATTGGTCGCCGAGCAGTCAAAGAGTCGCGGGCCGTGCCGTGTCTTCTGGAATTCTTCTGGCGATGATCATCGATGGATCTTCATGTTGATCGACATCGGATGAACATGTAACTTCAGACAGTGATAGCTAAGAGCGGGCCGGTGACATCTGTCCTGTCGATTTTTCGATCGATTGGGCGGAAAGTACACTTTTTTGGTCGACCGGTTAGCGATCAATGTTGATTTTGATACTTTTGGAGGTTGACCCGTGATTTTGACGGATGTCGGAGGACATGAGTCAATTTCAAGCACTAAAAATCACATTTTCAGGAAACCACAGGGGCCAAAGTGCGCGAAACGCGAAAAAGGTCGGAAAAACGGGTCACCGGCGAAAAATCCGGTGACCCGGACTTCCATGGTCGCCGGCGACCCTGGGCCATGGTCGCGGGCTGCGACCCTAGGGGTTTTTCCCCTGTTTTTGGTCCGTTTTGTGGTCTTTTTCGTCGCCGTTTTCTTCGGTATTTTTCCTGACATTTCTTCTCATTTATTGGCTTGATTTCCCTGTAGAAAACCTGATGAGAATCCTTGCATTTTTAGAGTGCAAAGTTTCCAATTTTCCAGGAAAGCCGAAGACTTTGTCGCGTAAAGCTGCTGATTTTCCGCCAGAAGCTGAAACTTGGTCAAACGATGTCGGAATGACCTGAAATTTGATGTGGAGCCTCCTGAGCAATAAATAAGACCAACCATAGGCTTTTGTTTGAGTTTTGAAGCCGTTTGGGGTCCCGTCGATGCTTCACTTGATTTTGCTGCGGGGAAAATGCCGAGCTTTGATATGTGGTCAAACGATGTCCGATTGACCTGAAATTTGACGGGGAGCCTATTGGAGTCATTTTGAGACGTTCCATGGGCTCCGTTTTGGATGTCATGGTCCCGGGTTGCTCCGCCGCCGGTAGGCTTGATTTTCTCTCGGAGCATCGAATCCTGGTCAAACGTTGTCGGAATGACCTGAAATTTGACGTGCAGCCTTTTGGAAGCATGTTGAAGCCACTCATGCACTTGGTTTGATGAGCGAAGGCTTCGGTGGTTCCCGCCGCCGGGAGGCTTGATTTTGCTGCTCGAGCATTGATGGAGGGTCAAACGTTGTCGGTTTGACTTGAAATTTGGCATGGAGCCCTTTTGAGAGATGCTGGAGTCATCCGTAGGCTCTGATCGAAGTTTTGACGTCTTCGATGATGTCGCCGCCGGGAGCGCCAATTTAGCTGTCGGAGAAGCGAAGTTAGGCCAAATGATTCTGAAATGGCCCGAAACTCCTTGTGTACTCCTCTCTTGGCTGTCTTGAAGGATCTTGCAGTTTTTGTTTGATTCTGACAAGATTTGATTTTTTGGAGAAATTGCATTGTCTATTTATGGCAGGTTGCGACTTCATGCAGCTTTCTTGATGTTGAAGAGGCAAAGTGACATTTTTGGTGTCAACAAATGCCCCCTCGAGGTACAGCGACGAGTTGCTTGACTTTTGTAGTCGATGTGCCTCGAAGAGATTTTTGAAGGAGAGCTTGTGTCTTGACCAAGAGTCTTTGAGCAATCTTTCCTTTGGTAGAGTAGCCTTTGAGCTTCCAGGGGAATTTTATGGTAAATGAAAGGAATCAAGTACCATCTCGAGGCAAAGTTTTTGAAGATGACATCAGGGATGTGGATTTGGGCTTTTGTTTTTGACCTTGTGACCTAACAAGCTGTATGTGGCAGGTTAGGGGGGTCGGGTTTTGGTTTTGACCTTGTGACCCAACAAGCTGTATGTGGTAAGTTGGGGGATCATGATTTGGTTTTTGGTTTTGGTCTTGTGACCTAACAAGCTGTATGTGGCAAGTTAGGGGACCAGGATTTGGTTTTTGGTCACTCTTTGGGACTGTGTGGGTCCATTGGAGTGGTTTGGATTTTTTTTGTGGAATGTCAATTTCAAGATTTTGGCTCAATTTGGTTTATGAGGCTGGATGGTTTGATTTTTGGAAGCTCGTGGGGCTTAGACTTTTTTTGTATGGTTCAATCAACTCAAAAGAGGCATGGAACCATTTTTGTATGCTCTTGGTAAGAGGGATTTTTTTTCTGACTAAGAGCCCATTTTTTTTTTTTTTTTTTATAGTGCCAGGTGGTCAAACCTGGCTCATATGGGCTAGCCCATGGGACCTTAAGCTTTTTAGGATGACTTAGATCTCATGTGGGGCCATTTTTGTAAAGAATATCTGAAGATATCTCATTTGGATAGAGAATATCTAAAAATATCTTTATGGGAGAGAATCTCTCATATTCCCTTAATTTGGGAGAGAATATCTCAAGGTATCTTTCTTTTTGGGAAAGAATCTCCAATCTCCTATTTTGTTGGAGAGAATCTCTCATTGATTGATTTTGGGAGAAAATCTCTCAAAGACATCTTTCTTTTTGGGAAAGAATCTTTCTAATTCCTTCTCTTTTGGTAAGGTTACTAATTAGTAACACTTACCTTTCTTCTTTGTTTCCTTCTTTGATTTGCTCTCTCCTATAAAAGCAAAGGAAGGTAGGATCTCTTGCTCTTATTGCTTTCTTTTGCAACAATCTTAAGAGAGCTCCAAGACCAAGAGTTCTTCTTCTTCAAGGATCTTCAAGCTTTTTCCTTCTTCTTCTCCATCAATGGCTTCAAGTAAGTTTTCTCTCTTTTTCTTTCAAGAAAACTTCATGTAGAGAATAGGATGGAGAAAAAAAGTGTCTCTTCTCTTTTTTCTTTTCTTTCTATTCTTCTTCTCTTCTTTTTTTTTTCTTTTCTACGTGATTTCTTTTTTTTTTCACGTGTCTCTTTTCTCTTTTTTGTTTTTTTTTTTTTTTTTTTTTTTGTGGGCCGTACGGACAGATCCGTACGGCCACGTGGCCTATGGGCCACGGCCTGATGGGCCTGATATGTTTTTTTTTTTTTTTTTTTTTTTTTTTGAGAAAGTTTCTTTTTTTTTTTTGTGCTCATCATGATAATGCGTTTTTTATGCAAATCTAGATGTTCATGCATGTACTTTTTGTAGATTGAGCATGATAGCATACCTGAAAATCTTTGCAAATTTGGGAATTTGGAGCTCGCAGCGATGTTGAGCCCTTCTTGATTTTGCGGGGATTTTGAGGTTTCGAAAGTTTGGAGTTTCGGAGCTCGCAGTGGTGTTGAGCCCATCTTCAAAACTTTCTATTTCTTTCGAGGTATTTCCCTTTTCTTCGGAATTGCCCCGGAACCATGCCAAAATTTCGCTAGATTTTCTTTTAGCGAAATCCTATCATTTTTATGATGATCTTTTTTTTTTCTTTTCCAACCTTTGCAGGTGGTTCCTCCAGAACGAACAAGGGTCAAGAGCCTGCTACAAGCGTACCTCGTCATCCACCAGATCTTCTAATGTGGCCGTTCAGCAGGCCTGGGAGAAGGTCCAGTTTGTTGAGAAGAACTTGGAAGAGTGTTATTCCCTCAATCGCGATGAGATGAGACAGCGATTGATCGCTCTCAAGAATGAGGAATTCTATAAGATCATGGTAAGCAACCGTCCTTGGGTTATGGACGATCTGAGGGTTTTACCCAAGCCTACCTTCTTCTTTGGAGATGCAGTCCCTGACGACTTGACATACCAAAGGAGATGTTTTCAGTTCTCTTACACAGCAGATGGTGAGGAGAGAACTATTTCTACCCGGTCGTCTTTTGATCGGACCATCTCGATCCTGAGCCTTTCTCCCACGTGCCCTAAGAGGGAAGATCCTCCGAGCTGGGTGAAGAGGACCAGTGTGATCAAGACCGGGGTTTTTGTTGGCGGTCCCTCCGGATATGCGGAGAAGTCGCCTGCCCAAATGGACATGATGATGCCAGCCAGCGGCTACTAGGGCTCTGATTATTCGTCGGTCGATTTGGGACAGGTGGGCCTTGGCCTTTTCAGCGGTGACGGCAGCAATTGGGTGAAGCCTTTTCGACTTCGTGGCCGTTTCAGTGTTGACTCCGATTGGAAGTCGTGGACTGATCGCGTCCTGCTGATTGGTGGCACCATTTTGAAGGAAGCCGGGATTTTTGACGCGGTCCGTGCTTTTAGGGAGACCGTGGCTTTTTCCGACGAGGCCTTCATGGCCATGTTGGAATCATTTCTCCCACAAACCAATACCTTCGTTGTAACGAATGGTGAGATTGGTTTTTCCTTGAAGGAGTTGAGCGCCATCACCGGATTGCCCATCCTTGGCAAACTCTACGAGGAGTTCATGCCGATTGACAGCGTCCTTGAGGAGCAGTCAGAGGAGTTCAGGCTCCTATACTTTCAACTCGTCACCTTCTATGATTTTTTTAAGGAGGGTTCGAAAGTCAGGTCCAGCAGTTGGAAGAGTTATGGCTCTTCATTCTTCAACTTCTTTGACAGCAAAGAGTCTTCTGATAGCATGACCCGGGAAGACAGGAAGAAGACTTCGGCCATGCAGGAAGAGTTGAAGGGTTTCTTCGCGAGCACAGATGTCATTTGTTCTGACATTGCACTGCGGAGAGATCTTGCTGTTTACCTTACTTATTGGCTAGGTGAGGCTGTGTTTGCTGGTGGAGATGGGACGCACATCAGGCCGCATTGTATTTTTCCGGCTTGTCAGATGGTGTTTGGAGAGCGGCTTGCTTTGGTGCCTGCTCTTTACTCCTACTTGTGTACCGAACTGCAGGCTGCTGCTTTTTTGGTTCGGCTTGGGCTCCCTATGAATAGGGTATTTTCAGCCCATATCTTTTATTCGTGGTTTGTATACCACTGTCCTGGCTTCCACCAGCTGGGTACTGCAGAGGAAGATGATCCTCTGATGATTCGATTGGCTAAGGGAAAAGCCGTATCCGAATCACTTTTGTTTGCCCGCATGAGGATCCGACGGTTCAGGGACGTCAAGATGGGGCAGTCTTTAGTTAAGCTTTCTCCGGAGTTGCGGAAGAAGGCTTTTGATTTTGGTGCCTCCCGAGACTCTACAAGAGCAGGGTCGGGAAGGCATTACCCTTTGACCAATGCAGAGAAGGAGTGGCTTTTCAGCATACGAGTCGGCATGATGGTGTACCGCAGACATCTTTTCGTCGACATCCAGCCGTATGTACCTTCTCGCTTTGCGCTTCAGTTGGGCTTCTCTCAAGGCGTTGTTGGAGCGCCTTCGAGTATGGTGAAGCGTTTTGGGGGTTTGCAGGATGGCAGAAATGCATGGGCTTTTTATAGTGCTGAAGACACTACTGCCACGATTTCTTATCCTGAGCTGTCGACTTTCCGAACTGCCGGCTTCACGAAGTGGTTCGCGGAGAGCTTTTTGGCATATCGGGGGCTTTCCAAGAAGGAGCTTGATGTAAAGCTGTCTTCGGGGAAAGGTACTGGAAAGTCGGATGGCGTCCGGCAAGAGGAAGTTTGGGCCTTCCTTTCTGGAGAGAAGCACAAGATAGGCTTTCTCGATGACCGGGGCGTCATTGGTTCTGAAGCTGTTCGGGAAGTACCTGATGAGGCTTTGGAGCAGCTAGAACAGGAGGAAGCTGAGCTCGACGCTTGGATGCAAGCGGCATAGAGGCGAGCTTCCGCGGAGTCTACTGGCAAGAGCAAACCATCCAGTGAGGAGCCAAGTGAGAAACCTGACTCTGATAGTGGGGCGGGTTCTTCTAGGAAGCGAACCCGTAGAGGTAAGAAGAGGAGGAGTCATCATCACAGCGAGGGGCCACATGAGGACTCTCCTGACATGGAAATCCCTCTTACCATCAACGAGGAGGGGCCAGAGGCTGTCGACGAGCCTCCAGAGAAGAGGAGTCGTGGGGAAGAGAACATTGGTGAAGGTATGATTCTTCCTTTTTCTTTTTCTACTTCTTTCATGGGGCTTTCCATGTTCTGATTTGTTTTCTCACCCTGCTGCTGCTTCTTTTTTTTTTTTTTTTTAGCAGAGGATGAAGACTTGGCGATGCCTGAGGTTCCGACCGATGAGGCGGTGATGGAGCCGGTTATGGCATCTGAAGAAGAACCGAGGGACTCTAGAATGACTCTGGAATCTCCAATTGGTATAACTTCTTTCGCTTTCTCTTTTCTTTTTTTTTTTTTTTTGCCTGCGACTTGATTTGCTAACATTTCTCTTGTCAGCTGACTTGCCACAGGATTCCGATGACTTTGAACCATCAATGGACGCAAATGTTGATGATGCTTCTAATGAGTTCATGGAGGAAGAGAGTGTTCCGCCAGTTGTCAAAGAAGGTACTTTGTAGTGATGACCCTGATGATTTTTTTTAACAGGATCATATTCATACCTTTTTGTGTTTCATTTGCAGGTTTTGAAATGACAGAAGAGAGTCCATCGCTTCCTTCAGAACCAGAGCAAGGGATGCCAGAGGTCGATCCGGAGGTAGAGACTCCTACAACCAGTTCTGACGCGATAGAGAAGATACCTCGTGCTGAGATTCCTTTTCCAGTGGCTCCAAGTGGAAAGAGTTCTTTTGTTACTCTTCCAATGGGACATGACATGAGCAGCCGATCAGCGGAGAAGGGTGAATCTTCATCCAGTTCGTCTCTTCAATTTGCGAAGAAGGTGCTGGCTCGGGTTTTGAGTTCTTGGGTCAAGACTCTCCTTTCTGGACACTTGGAGGCAGGATTTGGCATGATCCCACATGTACATGAGATTCTCACTGATACCGAAGAGGTTGGTCTGGATGTCACAGGTGCCAGGGCGATCGTTGATAGGATCATTGCACTGGGTGACAAGTGGTTTGAGACCATGGATTTCCCTGACGACCAATTCTTCAAGGAGATGTTCTTGGACCCTGCTGATAAGGCTAAGTCTGACCTGAATGAGGCTACACAGAGCAGGAAGCAGGTAGTCCGAGAGAAGAATAAGGAAGAGCTAGTCATCCTTGGATTAAAGCGCGATCTTGACATCCTTGATGGAGAGGTCGAAATGGCCAGGAAGCATCTCGAGCATTTGAAGACACAAGTTGATGCTAAGTGGACTGCTATAACAGAGGCTCGTGACAGGGAGAGTACTCTGATTCGCAGGGTTGCAGATGCCGGTCAAGTTCTCGAGAGGAGGACTCTAGAAAACGAAAAATGGCAAACTGCTGGGGAAGAGCTTCCCGGTGTTAAAGAAGGGTTACGGCATTCGCCAGCATCTCATGGAAGTTCCTGAAGAAGCGTGCCTTGGAAACTCTGACGGCTGATGCCAAAAGTTTGCTTGAGGAGCTGAAGCTTTGGCTGGAGACCATTTTTGGCTGAGCTCCTGATTTTTTGTAGCAGAAACTATTCTTCTTATTTATTTTTTTTTTGGTACCACATGTATTTTTTGGTACTTCTTTTTTTTTGTAGTGCTTGTGAACACTTTCTTTTTTTGTGGTACCACATGTATTTTTTTGGTACTTTTCTTTTTTTGTAGTGCTTGTGAACACTTTCTTTTTTTTTTTTTGCTTTGGTACCACATGTATTTTTTTGGTACCTTTTTTTTTTTTTTTTTGTGTTCCCTACGCTCACTCAAATCTTTTTGTGATGAAAGCAATTGCTAAATGGGATTTGATCAAAAGCTTTGTCATTTTGTGAAAATCTTTTGTCAAATAATTGTTTTGGCATGGGAGCCTGATTTTGGTTGTGGCGTGAAAGCCGATTTTGAGATGGCATGGAAGCCGAAATTTTATGGCGTAAAAGCCAAAATTTGGGTTTGGCATGGAAGCCGAAATTTTATGGCGTAAAAGCCAAAATTTGGGTTGGCACGGAAGCCGGATTTTTGTGGCATTTACAGCCAGTTTGGTGGCATTGATAGCCAATTTGTGGCATTGATAGCCGGTTTGGTGGCATTGATAGCCAATTTGTGGCATTTATAGCCGGTTTGGTGGCATTGATAGCCAATTTGTGGCATTTATAGCCGGTTTTGACATGAGAGTCAGGTTTTTTTTTTTTTTTTGTGGCATTTGTAGCCGAGCTTTTTGAAAACCAAGTTTTGTTTTGTTGGCATGAAAGCCGATTTTGGCGTTTATAGCCGGAAATTTTGTTTTGGCATTTATAGCCGGATTTTGGCATTTATAGCCGAGTTTTGGTTTTCAAAATGCAGGTATCGACTAAATGTCGCCTCCCCGCTGAATGGTCTTGCAAGTATCGATGGAATGTCGCTTCCTTGCTCAATCGGTTTTGCGAGCATTGATGGAATGTCACTTCCTCGCGGGTTAGGTTTTGCAAGTATCGATGGAATGTCGCTTCCTCGCGAATTGGGGTGCAAATATCGACTAAGCGTCGCTTCCCTGCTTTTCCCAAAACTTTTGGTTTTGCGGGTACTGACTTGATGTCGTTTCTCCGCGATTTTTGAAATTTGAGGTTTTCTCGAACCATTTGTAATTTTGGTTGTGGATAGCAACTAGTATGTTGCATCTCCACGATTTTTGAAATTGGGTTGTGGATATCAACTGGTTTGTTGCTTCTCCACGATTTTTGAAATTTCGTTTGTGGATATCAACTGAAATGTTGCTTCTCCACGATTTTTGAAATTTGGGTTGTGGATATCAACTGAAATGTTGCGTCTCCACGATTTTTAGAGGTTTTGGAAGTATCGAATGGGGTTCGTATCCTTCCGATTTTTGAGTTTTGCGAGTATCGACTAAGTGTCACTTCCCCGCGGTTTTTTTTTTTGAAAAACCATTTTTTTTTGTTTAAAGACACGAGGGTCGTAAATTTTGACCTAAAACCATTTGGCGGTAAAAGGTAAGGTGGACTAGGGTGGAAATCCCTGAATCCGGATTTTTGTTTCAAACCATGAATTTTGGTTCAAGGATCGAAAGTTTTGGTCAAGTCAGGGAGAGGCTCCTAAACTTGGATTTTTTTTTTTGTTTTTGAACAATGAAACGATAAAAGTAAGCATTGTTTTTTAATCTCTAGAAATTTTGACATTTGATATGAAAATTCTAAAGAGAGTGGGTTTGACGAGCAAGTACCTGAGAACAGGTTTTGGCCATACAGGCATTGCTCTTACCCAGTTGGGTAAGTCTTCAAGGGTAGTACCGCTTCAAGAACTTGCCGTTGATAGGCAGCATACATCTGTCGCCTTCCATGTTTAGGAAGGCATATGCGCCGTTGGAGAAGACTTTGTCGATGACGTAGGGTCCCTCCCATTTTGGTTCAAATTTGCCTTTGGATTTGTGTGCGAAGACCATTGGTCTTTTTACCGCAAGAACCAAGTCACCCTTTTTGTAGGCGCGTTGCCGGACCCTTTTGTCAAAAGATCCTGCCATGCGTGCTTGGTAAAGTTCAATGCTTTGTCGAGCTTCGAGCCGTCTCTCGTCGAGATTGTCCAGCTCATGGAGTCACAATTTGACATTGCTTTCTTGAGTCATGTCATTTTGTAGAGATACCCTCAGAGAAGGAATTTGTACCTCTAGGGGCATGACAGCTTCGCATCCATAGACCAAGGAGAATGGTGTGCTATGGGTTGGTCCTCGAACGGTGGTTCGATAGGCCCACAAAGCTTCAGACAGTTTATCGCTCCAGTCTCTTTTGTGACTAGAGACCATTTTCTTGAGGATTTTGCAGAGTGTCTTGTTGAAGGCTTCTGCTAATCCGTTTGCTGCCGGATTGTATGGAGTCGAAGGACAGCTTTGAATTTTGTATTTGTCGCAGAACCTGTAGAATCGATGATCCCAGAATTGTGGTCCGTTATCATGGACGAATCTTTTAGGTATGCCGAAACGACAAATGATGTTGGTGCGTAGGAATTGAAGGACTGATGATGTCTTTATTTCGTTGAACGCAAATGCTTCTGACCACTTGGAAAAATAATCCGTTGCGGCGAAGATGAAGCGATGACCTTTGCTTGAAGGGGGAGAGATAGGACCTATGATGTACATGCCCCATGCTTCAAAAGGCCATGAGATTGCTGTAGGGTGTAGCCATTCCGGAGGCATGTGAATGTAATCTCCGTGAACTTGGCATAGCTGGCAGCGTTTGGCAAATTGCATTGCATCAGCTACCATGGTAGGCCAATAGTAACCCAACCTCTTTATCTGATCATAGAGCTTAGGACCTGCCTGATGGGCTCCACAAAGACCAGCATGAACTTCTTTAAGTGTTTCTTCGGCCTCTTGTTGTGACAAGCAGCGTAGAAGTACTCCGTTGAAGGATTTCCTATAGAGGATTTTTGAAGGAATATCCAAATGAAAGTTTGGGGCTCGCCTCTGTATGCTTACCCGTTCTTTTGGATCTTCAGGTAGGATTCCGAACATAGTGTAATCAATGAACGGATCCCTCCAGTCGCCGATTGAAGGTTGAAGGATAGAGATCCGACTTCCAACCACTCGGTGGCATTCAGCAACTGCTTGGTGTGTGTTAAGAGGAGGGAGGATCCTTCTCTCGCACACTGTAATTTGCATGTTTTCCCCTTCCTGGATCGCCATTGATGCGGCAAGTCCGGCCAGGGCATTTGCACGGCTGTTTTCACCTCTACAAATGTGGGTGATGTTGCAGATGTCAAACTTTTGCAGAAGCGATTGTGCCTTGTTGTAGTAAGGCAGCAGATCAGGCTTCCTGACTTCATATTTCTGATTCATCTGGTTGACGATCAGTTGAGAGTCTCCAAAGACTTCCAGCATAGTGATACCGGATTCGATGGCGAGTTCCAATCCTAGGATCAGAGCTTGGTATTCAGCTGCATTGTTTGTGCATGGTTCCAGTAGCGAGAAAGCGTGTGGAATCATGTATATGTCGGGGCTAACAAAGAGGATGCCAACTCCTGAGATCAGCTTTCTTTTTTCATTTGTCCTGGTTGCACCGTCAAAGTACATGTCCCAGGAGGCATTTAGTGAGGAAGTCTCCACGTTGTAGACAGGTTCGTCTGGGAGATCATCTCTGAGTGGAGAATCTTTAGGCAATGGATGCTCTGCGAGAAAGTCTGCTAGAGCTTGGCCTTTGATTGCTTTTTGTGGTATATACCTAATATCAAATTGTGATAGAAGGATGGACCATTTTGCCAGTCGGGCATTGAGAGAACCGGCCTTCGTGACAAGGACCTTCAAGAGGTTAATACTCGAGACCAGGTAGACTGTGTTGGAAAGCAAGTAGTGACGTAGCTTTTGTACGGCGAACATCACTGCAAGGCATTCCTTTTCGACTGGAGAGTAACGATGCTCTGCACCTACTAGCATGCGGCTGAGGTAGTATAGAGCAACTTCTTTTCCTTCATCATTTTCTTGTGCAAGCAGAGCGCCTACAGAATGATCAAGAGCTCTTGTGTACAAGATGAATGGTTTTCTAGTGGCAGGGGCAGCTAACACTGGAGGTTTGGTCAGGTATGACTTGATATCTTGAAATGCGGCTTCACAGTCGGCATCCCAGACAAAGTCTACACCCTTTTTCATCAATCGAGAGAATGGATGGCATTTCCCCGAAAGATTGGAGATGAACCGTCTGATGTAGGCCAATCTCCCTTGGAGCCCTTTTAATTCTCTCAAGGTTCTTGGAGAGGGCATTTCTAGAATAGCCTTGACTTTGATGGGGTCAAGTTCTATTCCGGCTTTCCGAACTAGGAATCCAAGGAACTTACCCGACGAGACGCCGAAGAAGCATTTTAGAGGATTCATCCGCAGTTTGTGTTTGCGGAGTCGGAGGAAGACTTCCCGAAGATCTTTGAGATGGTCTTCTTTTCTTCTGCTTTTGACGGCGAGGTCATCAACGTAACATTCGACCGTCTTGTGCTGCATATCTTGGAATATTTTCATCATAGCCCTCTGATATGTGGCACCAGCATTTTTCAGACCAAATGGCATGACAGTGTAGCAATACACGCCAAATGGAGTCCGAAATGAAGTGTGTTTTTCATCCTCGGGATGCATCTTTATCTGATTGTACCTAGAGAAGCCATCCATGAATGTCATTCGCTCGAATCCGCAGGTATTGTCAATCATCACCTCCGGTATGGGGAGCGGGAATTCATCTTTAGGGCAAGCGCCATTCAAGTCTCTATAGTCAATACAGACTCTGATCTGCCCATTTTTCTTTGTCACGGGGACAATGTTGGCCAACCATTCTGGATGTTGTTCCTCACGGATGAAGCCGACGCTTTTGAGCTTTTGAACTTCTTGTTCAATTTTATCCATCACATCTGGACGGAATCTTCTTTGGCCTTGTTTGACAGGCTTGATTTCTTCTTGAAGATTGAGTTTGTGGACTGCTACTTTGGGGTCTAAACCAGGCATTTCAGCATAGGACCATGCAAAGCAATCAACGAACTCACGAAGAAAAGCGATATACTCGGGTAACTCATCATCCTTTATATTCTTGCTTATGAATACAGGACGTGGGTTATCTAGTGTTCCCAAGTCTATCTTTTCAACAGGATCTTCTGTTAGAAGGTTCGAAGGTGGTTCCTCCACAATATTTTCGGAGGCTTCCAGCTCAACGAAACCTTCTGGGATTCCAAGGGCATTTGTAGACCGAGGGTTTGTTCCTTTCCATGGGTCTTCTTGATTGGTGATCTTCTCAAGGCTTGCTATGAGATGGTCCCAATTGCCTGTTGAAACTGGGTCGAAGTAAGGTACTTCTTTTGGAGACGAGGGCTCTTCTGGGTCAGAGTAGCACAAGTCTGTATTATCGGACGATTCCTCTTTATCATCAGAGAAATCGTACCAATTGGATGAGCTTCCTGGATCTTTGTCAGGTAACTCTTTAAAGAGATATCCAGGGAGATCGATGTCTTCATGGACTTGAGATGTTGAGGCTTGGTCGGTAAAACGACTTTTAAGCTTTTGTGTCAACTGTCTCAGAGGAGTGTCGGGATCATACCCTAACCCATATGAAGACTTTTCTACATGACCGTAGAGTCTCCAATCTTCCAGCTGGCTTTTGGTCAAGGCGGGCCCCAATGGCGTGAGAATACCGCGTCTTTCTCCCAAACCGACTGGGTTTTGAGCGTCATAGCCCATTTTCTTCATAATTGCTTGTGCCACAGGACTATATAGAGATAGCTGAGGCATACCTTCATTTTGGAAAAGTTCCAGCATGGAGTTTGATGAAGAAGCATCCGATCTATGGAAGAAGATCGGCTTTTGCTTTGGTGATTTTGTCGGAACAACAAAGGTAGCAGACGTAGGATCTTCTACATCAGCAGGTGTCTCCGTCGGAGTGAGAGCAGGCTGAACATGCTGAGCGTCAGCTGGGCTTGACGATGCATCGTCTTCTGGCTCTGAGTCCGAGTCTATGTCTTGCATGATAGACACGAGAGAAACAACAAATTTGCCCCCAGACTTTTGTTTCGCCTTCTTCACTTTAGTCGTGATGACCAAAGGTTTTGAAGATTTGAGGGAGATGACGAAGGGAGATTGACTACTCTCTTCTAATTTGCCGGAGGGTTTGTTTTCTTCCGGTGATTTTTGAGGAGCCTTGCCTTTATCTTTCTGGAGATTTTCAGCAGGGGGTGCTATTTCCTCTTCTTCCTTTTCTCCTTCATACATCTGGGAGTCTGCGAAGTGGACTTCTTTACCTTTGAAGGGTCTTCTGTCCGCAAACACTCGATGTACCATGCCGTCGTGGCCGACGAACTTGATGCATTGATGTAGAGTTGAAGGGACAACACCATTCTCGTGTATCCAGGGGCGTCCAAGAAGGATGTTGTAGCATGAAGGGGTTTTTATTGCATACACAGTGACTTCAGAGATAAGATCACCGATCTGCAATTTGAACCTGATTTTACCGATAGGCCTTTGAGTACTCCCATCGTATCCAAAGATAGATACAGATGTGTGGCTTAGCTTGCTGGGTGGGATGCCCAACTCTTCGAGAGCCGAAGTGGAGATGAGGTTGAGTGCAGAACCTGGGTCGACCTGAACTCTGTGTATAGGCATTTCCTTGATGTACCCTGTGAAGTACAGGGGTCGGTTGTGCCTTGCTTCGCCAAGTAGGAGGTCGTCCTTTGTGAAGGCGATGGTTGCACTGGCTGCTTTTTGCACCGAGAGGCATTCAATGCATGATCCCTCAGTTTTCTTTTCTCCCTTTGAGGAAGTTTCAGAGTTTTTGACCCGGTAGTCCATTTCAATTTGGAGGACTTGCGGGGCATGTTTGTTGACATCCTCATTCAGTTTTTGTAATTCTGAGATGAGATTATCACGAGTGCGTGGAGACATTCGTAATAAATCCAGGATGTGCAGTCGTGCAGGTATGTGTTTGAAGTGCCCGATCAAATCATACTTGAAAGCCTCCTTAGGGCCTGCATGTTCATCATTGTTGCCACTGGGGGCGCTTACAACATCTTTTCCCGAAGGATTTACATAAGTAAAGGAAGATTGGTTGTAATTTTTGTGGTAGTCCCGGCCCGAGCGGGTACCTCTACCGACTTCGAGAGCTTCTTGAGAAGGATCTTCGCTTGGAAGATTGTCTTCATGATCAAGAGGCTGTCGTTTTTCATCTACTGGGGATGCATCTGCAGCAGAGTTGCCATCCTCAGGGATTGTGTTGCACGGAGCATTTTCCGGGAGCGAGTCCTGAACAGCATCCAGCAGCTTTTCTTCTTCGTTGACCCATCCATCATCCCAAGTTGGGTTTTCTTCATAATGATGAGTCGGGAAGAATGTGTATTCTGAAGTCACAGCCTCAGGAGAAGAAACCTGAGAGGGTGTCATCTCTGTGAAAGTCACGTGAGACGAGGTAGCTCCAGAAGATACATTGCTAGGCGTCGTCGGAGTATAGGTAATCTCATCAGACGACACTTCAGAAGAGCTATAGTCCTGATATATTATATTACAGGAAGCTCTGATAGGAGATGTTGCCTGCTCGGAGTCAGACTCATCCTCGGATGTAAGAGGATCGTCAATCCAGCAATGTTCTCCATTTTCAGGAGTTAAGGGTGGATGTACCTAATTATCTTCAGGGACTTCAGGCTCTGGGTTACGAGGAGGCTCATTAACACGATCTTGCTCCTGTTCTAGAGTGAGACGCTGCAAGATCCTTGCATATTCTTCAAGATCAAGCATGGGAGCCAGATCCTCTTCTTCGTCTTCTCCGTGTGGCTCAACGTAGTTGATTTCCACTGGAGCAATGACAGGTGCTGGGTTAACAGCATCTTCTTGTGCAGCCACTTGATCTTCTTCATCATCAGACCAGGATCCTTGTGGTTGCAAAGGGTTATACCAGGTTACTGGCATACGGTGAGTTTCAGGAACCCATTCTTCATCGGAGAGATATTCTCCTGTTTCAAGGGATTCTTCCCACTCATCGGTGTAGCCGGACTCGAATCCATCATCGGTGTCGCTGGACTCGTATCCATCAATGGAGAATCCAACTACCGAGTTGCAAGAGTATGATGCCCCCTGCATGGCTTCTTTTTTGAATTGAGGTGGCATGAAATCACTGAGAGTGAAGTTTCTTACCGCCTTTGAAGTCTCTGGAAGGGACGTTTTTGTTGCCCCGAGTGAAGTGGTAGAGGAGGCCTCTGCCTTTTCATGGACTTCTTGTTTTGGCTGGGTCTTCTCTTGCCGTTTGAGCCTGAGGAGATGTTTCCTAGCCTGCCTTCGCTGTTGAGCTGTCGACTTTGTTTTTACGATCTCCCAGTTTTCATCTTCCAGGAGGTCGGGATGTACCCATATAGGTTGTCCATCTGGTGTTGGATAGGGAACCAGCTCCTCGGACGCTTGAATTTTGTTTATCACCATGAAGGAAGTAGTGATCTTCTTCTTCGGTGATTTTATGTTTGTCCACATGACACCATGTTGATGGAGGCAGTCCCATAGTTTTTGTCAAAGGTGATGACTCCGTTTTTCCACATCTCATTGATCTTCTCTCTCACAACAAAGCATTGATTGAGAGGATGCGAGATCATCTGGTGGTATGGACAGTACCGAGGATCGTTGGTTTTGCCACCATCGCCCGGTCTTTTGGGTTCAGGCAAGGTGAGCTTGCCGTTTGCCACGAGAGCCTCGAAGATTTCGTCAACATCTTCATCGAACGGGTATTTCTTTTCTACTCGCTCTTTGAAGGCATCAGAGAGTTCAGGTCTCTCACCTGCAGCTCTGTTTTCAGCTTTCTTTGGTTGCTGAGGAGCTGACTTGGTTTGCACATTGAGGACCTCTTTCTTCTTTGGTTTAGAGGTTGCAATGGCGGTTGGCTCTTTTCTTGATGACTTCTGACTGTTGAGGTCTTTAATCACCGTTTCAGCTTCCATAGAAGCTTCCAGGAGTTCTCCCAGGTTTTTTGATTTGTTGCCGATGATCATGGAGCGTATTCTGGCTTTCATGTTGTTTCGGCAGATGTCGACTAGCGACGCCTGTGGCAATACATCTGAACATTTGTATGCCATTGCTTTCCACTTGTGAATGAAGTCATAAGTTGACTCATTCTCTCCCTGTTTTAGGCTGCAAAGCTGAGCCATAGTAACAGGATGATCCTCACCTTGGAAGTGGGTCAGGAAGCGTGTCTCTAGCATAGCCCAGTTCTGAATGGAGTTCTCCGGAAGAGTGGAGTACCAATCGAAGGCCGTACCTTTTAGGGTACTTGCAAAGAGGCGGATCTTGAGTGCATCTTGATCCGCGATAGCTCCCGACAAAATCTTGAAGTGGATGACGTGTTGTCTGGCTGATCCTTTCCCCGTATATGTTTGGAGAGTAGGATGTTTGAATTTTGTGGGGAACGGGACCGAGTCCATCCATAAAGGATATGGTGGCTTGATCCCATGCTCCTTGAGTATATCCTCTTCTTTTGCTTTGGCGAGGATACTGTCTACGTCCTTTTTGGTAAGGGCGCGTGACTCATTTTCTTCTCCATTTCCCTCGTTATTGCTATGATTTGGAGGAGGCTCATTGTTCACCTGATTTTGGACAACAAGGAGAAGGTTTTCCATCAGAGTTTCAATCCTCTGCTGGCCTTGTTCCAACTGCTGGATGCATGTGAGCGCATCATCTTGAGGTGGATTCTGAGGTGGTGGCTCAGAACTTGTAGCCAAGACGTTCATCCCTCGGGATTCGAAAGAAGAAACCGTCCTGGTGACTGAGCTGAGGCTCATTCTTTTTTATGAAGAGCTTGATGAAGGATTACTCTCCCGTCCTTGGCTGGAAGGGGCAGGAGATTCTTCGGGATGTCCTTGTGTCCTGGTGACGCTACGGGTCACCGGACGTCGGACATGGATTTTTGATGCTGACTTTTGGCGTCTTCTGGTTTTTCCAACCATATGGACGGCAGCAACTTGGTCGGGTCTTTCTTTTTCGACCCATTTGTGGGAGACTTGAAGTGTAGGAGGCTGGGTCCGTTGGTTCTCTAGTCTCTTTTGTCGATATGACGCACGGCGGCGTGCTCGACGAGCGATTTGAGCTTCAGTCAGCTCTGGCTGGGCTCTGACGATGAAGGATGTGCTCCCTCGGGCGCAGCAGCCGAGCCTGTCTTCTTTGTAGCTAGGCAAGGACAGGATCCGGACCTGGTCCTTTGCCTGTTGCAGCGAAGCTTTGAACCTTTCGAGTTCGGCCCCTGTAGAGATGAAGGGTCGATCTGAAGGAGTGTAGGCCTTAGCAGGTGCTTGTAGAGGCCTGGTGATGCATGATCTGATTTTGGGCCTGTAGGAACAAGCCGGCTCATGCTGGTTTGACTTGGGAGTCAAGTTGGAGATGCGTCTCTCCTCTTTCATGTAGGCGAGAGGGTAGAACTGGTTCTCCTTGAGTGGGGCCAGGTATGCTGGCTTGGTGGAGGTTTGAGACCTTCTTTGTTTTGGGGAAGGTCTTGGAGACCAAGTCTTAGGGTGGACCTGGTTGTTTGTGGGTCGAGGCTTCGCGGGGGTGCCGCGGGCTTCGGGCTTTTGGGCACTCGCCTTTGGTGTCACGAGAGTGACACGTTGAGAGGCAATCTTCTGCTTTTTGGCAGGAGCAGCTTGTCCTTCGGGAAGTGGGAATGGTCCCAGTGTCCCGAAGACGATGGTCCGGGGAGTCGAGGTCGACCTGGAGTTCGGAGAGTTGCCGAGGGAGTTGATGCTTCGGCAGCTGACAAGGCGCTTATGAGTGCGCGCGCTTTGCTTCTGTTGAAGCATGAGTTGGTGCTTGTTTTCATCGAAGGTGATGATCAGTGAAGCTGCCATTGTTAGTTTCAAAATTTTTCTGAAACAAGACCACATCCATTAGTAATCACAAGAATATAATGATCATAAATGGGGAATTCTATGATTTTGTCTTTTCAAATCGCTCAAGGAACATGTCCCAAGCAATATGAAGAAGGCAAAAAGCCATAGAGGGTACAATTGTTCTGGTTGCAAGCATGGTAGGCTTGAAATGAGCGTTCCAATGACTGCTAGAAGCAATTGTATACCTAAATTCGACTTATCGAGAAGCGGAGCTTGCTCGAGATAAGAAGAATATAAGGTAGGAGTTACAAATGTGCCGGTCACAGATACAGTAGACCCTGAAAGGGCGTACCAGTATTGCTAGGCACAAATGTTGGAATTCGCATCCATGAGATGGGATTCTCTTTTTGAAAGGTTAGAAATGGATTCGTCAAAGAGAGCAGGTGGCATTCCGATTCAAATACGGGCTCAATGATTTCCGCGAGCGCCAGTACTCAGAAGGAAAGAGACCACAATTTCTCGAATCTGAATCCAAAAGTGACGAGTTTTTTTTTTGAAATGTCAAGATTGGTTCCATCAAGGAGAGCAAATGGTATTCTGATCTGAACACGGTCTCGGCGATTTCCGTGAGCGCCAGTGCTCAGAAAAGAAGAAACCAAAATTTCTCAGATCTGAAATCAAAAGTGACGAGTTTTTGAAGATTTTTTTTTTCTGAAATGATTTTTTTTATTTCATTATTTTTTATTATTTTTTTTTTAAAAAAAAAATGTTTTTTTTTAAGAATATTTATTTTTATTTTTTTTGAAGATTTTTTATTTTAAGATTTTTTTTTTGAAAATCTTTTTATTTATTTATTTTTTTTTATTTTTTTTTGTTTAAGATTTTTTTTTTTGAAAATCTTTTTTTTATTTTTTTTTATTTTGATTTTTTTTTAATTTTTTTAAGATTTAAAGACGAGAGAGTACACATAGGCCTCCTAACCCGGTCTTATGAAATCTCAATTGATAGAATTGCCCCCAGGTAAGGGTAGGATTACTTAATGAACCCGTTTGGAGGACCCTTGCCTAGAACAGTCAGGCTGTCTCCACACTCTGGACAAGGCTTTTCTTGAATCAATCGTGATCAAAGAACGCAATTGGTTTAACCTTAGTGGTCTATGTCCTTTTTTTTTTTAAATCCCAAATAGACTCATCGAAGAGAAACGATGGCCCAAAACCTTAGTCGAACGGGCTCAACATTTCTGCAAGCACCAAAGAACGATAGGATAGGATCAAAGTTTCTCAATTTTGAATCCAAACTAAGAAAACTGATTTTTTTTTTATTTTTTTTCTAATTTTTTTTTTTGAAATCTCTAATGAACTCATCGAAGAGAAACGATGGTTCAAAACCTTAGTCGAACGGGCTCAACATTTCTGCAAGCACCAAAGAACGATAGGATAGGATCAAAGTTTCTCAATTTTGAATCCAAACTAAGAAAACTGATATTTTTTTTATTTTTTTTTTAATTTTTTTCTTTTTGAAATCTCTAATGAACTCATCGAAGAGAAACGATGGTCCAAAACCTTAGTCGAACGGGCTCAACATTTCTGCAAGCACCAAAGAACGATAGGATAGGATCAAAGTTTCTCAATTTTGAATTCAAACTAAGAAAACTGATTTTTTTTTTTTGAAAGGAGAAAGAGTGGAAACAAACTCAAAGAAATAGAAACTTCCAAAAAATCCCATCTCATTTTTTTTTAGGATACGAAATCCAACATAGGCTACCAGCTAGAAAGTAGCCAAGAATCCGGAAAAGAAGTATAAGCATAGAGCAAAAAGTATGATATGCAAATATATCATTTCCGAGCACCGTGTTCTCAAATGAACAAGTCCCACCGGGTGTGCCAGCTTGATGGAACGCGCTCCGAATGCCGTGGGTGCTATCGGGGTCGGCGGACGTGGGAGTCCGTCGGGTCCACCCCTTTCGCGCCCGGGGGGCATGAAGCGTGCATCAACATTTCTTTTGTGTGGGTGTGCCAGATTTTCTATTTTACTTGGAATTGCAAGTGGTAATCCGGAGATCAACCTTCGCAAGTAAAAAGGAAATCAACTTCTTTCAAGTTTTCCATTGCACAAATATTTAAGAAAAGAGATATTTTCTTGGTTTGCCGTGAAAGGCGATTTTGTTTGGCATTTATAGCCGATTTTGGCGTTTATAGCCGATTTACAATTCTCATCAATAATGAAAGACAAGAGTTGTGATTTTTGTCTCTTTTAGAAAAATACAAACTACAATGAAAAGCAAGAAAAGGAGGATCTAACTTCTCAGGAGATTGTGGGGGACTCGTTCAGATTGACGGTCGCAAGCCATGTATGGGCTTCGCCATCATCCATGCAGATGAGAACAGAGGATGCTCTTGATTCGCTTGGCTTGGCTATAACCTCAGATTTTTAGAGGACAAAGACCAAGAGGAGGTCCTATGTCCGATAAAAAGCTAAGTAGACAGGCTGAAAATCCACGTCTAAGCCATTGGAGGCAGCGGGAGAAGGCAAGGACCTTGGGGGGGGGGTACCCCCCAAGGGACTTTTGTCACCTTGTAGTGGTGGCTGGTGCAGAACTTCAGCAGAGTTTTTCTTTCTTTTTCTTTCTCTCAGATTTCTGGATCTGTGGTGCTTTGGAAGTGATCTCCGATTGATCGATCCGGATTTCAATGGAATGCTCTCCTATTTATAGGCTTTTGGTAGCCATTTAGGAGAGTTTATGGGCTTTAATGGCTTTAATGGGAGGAGTTACAAGATTTATTTCTTGATTTTGTAACTCCTTTTTCTTTGAATCTGATTGGCCGATGGAGATTAAGGGCTTTTAATCACCTTAATTACCATAATGGAAGGAGTTTCATGGGTTAAATGCCATGAATCAATTGACTTGTAACTCCCAAATGCTTGCTTCTGATTGGGCCGTCCAAAGAAATGAATTAATGACTGCAATAAAGCTAGTCAATTAACCACATTAATTGGTCGCCGAGCAGTCGAAGAGTCGCGGGCCGTGCCGTGTCTTCTGGAATTCTTCTGGCGATGATCATCGATGGATCTTCATGTTGATCGACATCGGATGAACATGTAACTTCAGACAGTGATAGCTAAGAGCGGGCCGGTGACATCTGTCCTGTCGATTTTTCGATCGATTGGGCGGAAAGTACACTTTTTTGGTCGACCGGTTAGCGATCAATGTTGATTTTGATACTTTTGGAGGTTGACCCGTGATTTTGACTGATGTTGGAGGACATGAGTCAATTTCAAGCACTAAAAATCACATTTTTAGGAAACCACAGGGGCCAAAGTGCGTGAAACGCGAAAAAGGACGGAAAAACGGGTCACCGGCGAAAAATCCGGTGACCCGGACTTCCATGGTCGCCGGCGGGCCATGGTCGCGGGCTGCGACCCTGGGGGTTTTTCCCCTGTTTTTGGTCCGTTTTGTGGTCTTTTTCGTCACCGTTTTCTTCTGTATTTTTCCTGACATTTCTTCTCATTTATTGGCTTGATTTCCCTGTAGAAAACCTGATGAGAATCCTTGCATTTTTAGAGTGCAAAGTTTCCAATTTTCCAGGAAAGCCGAAGACTTTGTCGCGTAGAGCTGCTGATTTTCCGCCAGAAGCTGAAACTTGGTCAAACGATGTCGGAATGACCTGAAATTTGAGGTGGAGCCTCCTGAGCAATAAATAAGACCAACCATAGGCTTTTGTTTGAGTTTTGAAGCCGTTTGGGGTCCCGTCGATGCTTCACTTGATTTTGCTGCGGGGAAAATGCCGAGCTTTGATATGTGGTCAAACGTTGTCCGATTGACCTGAAATTTGACGGGGAGCCTATTGGAGTTATTTTGAGACATTCCATGGGCTCCTTTCTGGATGTCATGGTCCCGGGTTGCTCCGCCGCCGGTAGGCTTGATTTTCTCTCGGAGCATCGAAACCTGGTCAAACGTTGTCGGAATGACCTGAAATTTGACGTGCAGCCTTTTGGAAGCATGTTGAAGCCACTCATGCACTTGGTTTGATGAGCGAAGGCTTCGGTGGTTCCCGCCGCGGGAGGCTTGATTTTGCTGCTCGAGCATTGATGGAGGGTCAAACGTTGTCGGTTTGACTTGAAATTTGGCATGGAGCCCTTTTGAGACATGCTGGAGTCATCCGTAGGCTCTGATCGAAGTTTTGATGTCTTCGATGATGTCGCCGCCGGGAGCGCCAATTTAGCTGTCGGAGAAGCGAAGTTAGGCCAAATGATTCTAAAATGGCCCGAAACTCCTTGTGTACTCCTCTCTTGGCTGTCTTGAAGGATGTTGCAGTTTTTATTTGATTCTGACAAAATTTGATTTTTTGGAGAAATTGCATTGTCTATTTATGGCAGGTTACGACTTCATGTAGCTTTCTTGATGTTGAAGAGGCAAAGTGACATTTTTGGTGTCAACAATCGCTACTCCCCAGTCGAAAAAGAATGCCTTGCAGTAATGTTCGCTGTACAAAAGCTGCGTCACTATCTGCTGTCGAACATAGTCTACCTGATTTCGAGGATCAACCTCCTAAAGGTCCTTGTCACAAAAGCAGGTTCTCTCAATGCCAGACTGGCAAAATGGTCCATTCTTCTATCATAGTTTGATATTAGGTATGTACCACAAAAAGCAATCAAAGGACAAGCTCTGGCAGTTTTCCTCGCAGAGCATCCATTGCCTAAAGATTCTCCACTTAGGGATGATCTCCCAGACGAATTTGTCTACAACGTGGAAACTTCCTTGTCAAACGCTTCTTGGGACATGTACTTTGACGGTGCAACCAGGACAAATGAAAAAGGAAAGCAAATATCGGGAATCGGCATCCTCTTTGTCAGCCCCGATAAATACATGATTCCACACGCCTTCTCTCTACTGGAACCATGTTCAAACAATGCAGCTGAGTACCAAGCCCTGATTGTTGGATTGGAACTCACCCTCGAAACCGGCATCACCATGCTGGAAGCTTTTGGAGACTCTCAACTGGTCGTCAACCAGATGAATCAGAAATATGAAGTCAGGAAGCCTGATTTGCTACCATGCTACAATAAGGCGCAGTCGCTTCGATAAAAATTCAACATCTGCCATATCACCCACATCCTCAGAGGTGAAAACATCCATGCAGATGCCCTGGTCGGACTCGCCGTATCCATGGCAATCCAAGAAGGGGAAAACATGCAAGTCACAGTGTGTCAAAGAAGGATTCTCCCTCCTCTCAACACACACCAAGCAGTTGCTAAATGCCACCAAGTGGTTGGAAGTCGGATATCCATCCTCAAACCTCCGATGGGCGACTGGAGAGATCCGTTCATTCATTACATCATGTTCGGAATCCAACCTGAAGATCCAAAAGAACGAGTAAGCATCCAAAGACGAGCCCCAAACTTTCATTTGGATATACCTTCAAAAGCACTTTACAGAAAATCCTTCAACGGAATACTCCTACGCTGCTTATCACAACAAGAGGCTGAGGAAACTCTCAAAGAAGTACATGCTGGTCTTTGTGGAGCCCATCAGGCTGGCCCTAAGCTCTACAACCAGATAAAAAGGCTAGGTTATTATTGGCCTACCATGGTAGCTGATGCAATACAATTTGCCAAGCGCTGCCAAAAATGCCAGATTCACGGAGATTATGTCCACATGCCTCCAGAATGGCTACATCCAACAGCAATCTCATGGCCTTTCGAAGCCTAGGGTATGGACATCATAGGTCCTATTTCTCCCCCATCAAGCAAAGGTCATCGCTTCATCTTTGCCGCTACGGATTATTTCTCCAAGTGGTCAGAAGCATTTGCGCTCAGCGACATGAAGACTTCATCAGTCCTTCAGTTCTTGCGCACTAACATTATTTGTCGCTTCGGCATACCTAAAAGATTCGTCCATGATAACGGACCACAATTCCGGGATCACAGATTCTATAGGTTCTGCGACAAGTACAAAATCCAAAGTTGTCATTCGACTCCATATAATCCAGCAGCGAACAGACTAGCAGAAGCCTTCAACAAGACACTCTGCAAAATTCTCAAGAAAATGGTCTCCAGTCACAAAAGAGACTGGGGCGACAAACTACTAGAAGTTTTGTGGGCCTATCGAACCACCATTCGAGGACCAACCCATAGCACACCATTCTCTTTGGTCTATGGATGCGAAGCTGTTGTCCCTTTGGAAGTACAAATTCCTTCCTTAAGGGTATCTTTGCAAAATGACATGACGCAAGAAAGCAATGTCAAATTGAGACTCCAAGAGCTGAATAATCTCGATGAAAGACGACTCAAAGCTCTACAAAGCATTGAGTTGTACCAAGCACGCATGGCAGGATCTTTCGACAAAAAGGTCAGGCAACGCGCCTACAAAAAAGGTGACTTGGTTCTTGCAGTAAAAAGACCCATAGTCTTTGCCCACAAATCCAAAGGCAAATTCGAACCAAAATGGGAGGGACCCTTCGTCATCGACAAAGTCTTCTCCAACGGTGCATACGCTCTTCTAAACATGGAAGGAGACAGATGTATGCTACCCATCAACGGCAAGTTCTTGAAGCGGTACTACCCTTGAAGACTTCCTCAAACGGGTCAGAGCAATATCTACAAGGCTAAAGCGTATTTCCAAGGTACTTGCTCATCAAACCCACCCCTTTTGAAATTTTCATCTTTATGCTGAAATTTCCAAAAAAAAAATAATCTCTCAAAACAATGCTTACTTTCATCGTTTCATTGTTCACAAAAAAAAAATCATCAAATCCAAAAACCCAAGTTTAGGAGCCTCTTCCCAGACTCGACCAAAATTTCGATCCTTGAACCCAAAATTCATGGTTTGAAAGAAAAATCGGGACTTAGGAATTTTCACCCTAGACCGCCTCGGCTTTTACAACCAAAATGGTTTTAAGTCAAAATTTATGACCTTCGCGTCTTTAAACAAAATTTTGGTTCTAAAAAAAAAAAACCGGAAGGATGCGAACCCCATTCGATACTTCCAAAAACCCAAAATCGCAAGGAAGCGAACCCCATTCGATACTTGCAAATTTCAAAAATCGTGGAGAAGCAACAGACCAGTTGATATCCACAACCCAAATTTCAAAAATCGTGGAGAAGCGACACACCAGTTGATATCCACAACCCAGATATCCACAACCCAAATTTTAAAAATCGTGGAGATGCAACATACCACTTGCCATCCACAACCCAAATTTTAAATGGTTCGAGAAAACCTCAAATTTCAAAATCGCGGAGAAACGACATCAAGTTAGTACCCCCAAAACCAAAAGTTTTGGGAAAAGCAGGGAAGCGACGCTTAGTCGATATTTGCACCCCAATTCGCGAGGAAGCGACATTCCATCGATACTCGCAAAACCTAACCCGCGAGGAAGTGACATTCCATCAATACTCGCAAAACAGAATGAGCAAGGAAGCGACATTCCATCGATACTTGCAAGACCATTCAGCGGGGAGGCGACATTTAGTCGATACCTGCATTTTGAAAACCAAAGCTCGGCTATAAACGCCAAAATCCGGCTATAAATGCCAAAACAAAAAATTTTCGGCTATAAACACCAAAATCGGCTTTCATGCCAATAAAACAAAACTTGGTTTTCAAAAAACTTGGCTATAAATGCCAAAATCCGGCTATAAATGCCAAAATTCAGCTATAAATGCCAAAACAAAAATTTTTCGGCTATAAATGCCAAAATCGGCTTTCATGCCATCTCAAAATCGGCTCTCATGCCACAAACAAAATTTTTGGCTCTCATTCCATCCCAAAATTCGGCTATAAATGCCAAAACAAAAAAAAAAATCGGCCATAAACGCCAAAATCTGGCTATAAATGCCAAAATTCGGCTATAATGCCAAGACAAACAAAACAAATTCGGCTTCTATGCCATTCTAAAATTCGGCTTTCACGCCATCCAAAAATTTTGGCTCCCATGCCGCAAAACAAATTTTGGCTCTTATGCCACAAAATTAGGCTTTCTCGCCATCCAAATTTTGGTTTTCAAACCATCAAAAACAAGGCTTTCCGCCACAAAAATTGGCTTTCATGCCCAAAACAACCCTTTGACAAAAGAGTTTCACAAAATGACAACCTTTTGATCAAATCCTTAAACAAACATTCCCATCAAACTTTTGCTCAAAATTGTTTTCATCAAAAAATGATTTAAGTGAAAAGAATGGGATACAAAAAATATAGTACCGAAACTGTTTAAACATAGAGGTACCAAAAGAAAAAAGAAGAAGAAGGAAAAAGAGTTTGTTACAACCCAGGAGCTCAATCCGACATGGTTTTCAACCAAAGATTCAACTCCTCAAGCAGACCCTCGGCCTTGACCTCCAAAGTCTTTAGGCCACACTCCTTCAAAATGTCCCCATAAAACGCGGCCGAATGCCGTGACCCATCTGCAGCACGAGGAAGCTCTTCCCAGAGGACCTGCCACTGGTCATGCTCCTGAGTCTTCCTCTAGACATTACCTTCAACTTCCTCAACCTGGCGAATGAGAGTTCCCTCCTTGTCACGAGCCTCCACAATGGCGGTCCATTTGGCAGCAGCCTCTTCCTCTAAAAGATCAAGACGTTGCCTAGCCTCAACGACCTCCTTATCAAGGCGGTCCATGTCTTGTTTCAGCCCCATGATGGATAACTCGGTAACGTTCTTCTCCCGAACGATCTGCCTCCGAGTCTTCGTGACCTCAGTCAGCTCAGCTTTGACTTTGCTGGAAGGTTTTATGAACATCTCATCAAAGAAGTCACCATCTGGGAAACTCTTGGTCTCAGTCCATTTGTTCCCCAAGGTGATGATCTCCTCAACAAAATCCTTGGCACTTGCAATGTCCAGACCGACTTCTTTGCTATCAGCGAGGATGTCCTGCACATGCTTGATCATGCCAAAACCAGCTTCCAAATGACCTAAAGAAAGAGTCTCAACCCATGAGCTCAAGACAGTCTTCAACACCTTCCTAGCATATTGAAGGTGCGGTGCAGATGAGGATTCGCCGTGCTCTGGTGCCCGACTGCCCACGTCATGCTCCATTGGAAGAGTAATCAATAAACTCTTTCCAACGGAAGAAGCTGACTCATTGAAATTGGAAGAAGCCCCTACTTCTGCATCAGCCAAAGGTATCCCCTGTTCTGGCTCTGAGGAAGAGGGAGGAATCTCTCCTGCTGCTTCACAATCTGTCAAAGAAAAAAAGAAAAAGACAAAAAGGTATGAATATAATCTTGTCAAAAATATATCAAGATTATTATTGCAAGTATACCTGCTTCGACGACCGGCGGAGTACTCTCTGCCTCTTTGAGCTCATCCGAAGCATCGTCAAAAGTTGCGTCCATGGATGGCTCGAAATCGTCGGAATCCTCTGGCAAGTCAGCTACATGTTAGCAAATGACAGCAAAAGAAGAAGAAAAAAAAAAAGCAAAAGCCAAAGAAAATCATACCAAGTGAAGGTTCTGGAACCACTCCAGAGTCCCTGGGCTCTTCCTCAGATGCCACGACTGGATCCGTCATCGCCTCATCGGCAGGAACCTCAGGCATCACCAGGTCATCATCCTCTGCTGAAAAAAAGGGCAGCGGGTCAAAACAAAATCTTTCACAAAAAAGAGGGAAGGAAAAAACAAAAGGAAAGAAAGGGGATCATACCAGCTATCTCCTTTTCTCTGCTTCTCTTCTCCGGAGGCTCGTTAGCATCCTCAGACACCTCCTCAGCAATGGTGAGAGGAACTTCGAGATCAGAAGGACTATCGTGCCGCCTCATGTTACGGCGGTGTCCTCTCCTCCTCTTGCCTCGGCGGGTTAATCTGCTCGACGATCCTGCCCCACTATCAACATCAGGCCACTCACAAGAGTCCTCACTGGATGGTCTACTTTTCTCAGTAGACTCCATGGAAGCCTTCGTATGCTCTGCCTGTATCATAGCATCGATCTCGGCCTCCTCCTCCTCCAGCTGTCTCAGGACCTCACCAGGAATCCCCTGTGCAGCTCCTGATCTGATGATGTCCTGCCCGTTGAGAAAGCCTATCTTGTGCTTCTCTCCAAAAAGGAAGGCCAAAACTTCCTCCCGACGGACACCATCTGATTTGCCAAGACTCTTCCCAGGAGATTGCTTAATATCGAGCTCTTTCTTGGAAAGCCCCCGGTACACGGAAAAGCTCTCCACGAACCACTTCGTGAAGCCAGCAGTCCGGAAGGTGGGCAGCTCAGGATAAGGAATCATGGCGGTAGTTTCCTCTGCACTGTAAAAAGCCCATGCATTTCTCCCATCCTGCAGACCTCCAAAACGCTTCACCATACTCGAAGGCGCTCCAACAACGCCTTGAGAGAAGCCAAGCTGCAACGCAAAACGCGAGGGGACATACGGTTGGACGTCGATGAAAAGATGTCTGCGGTACACCGTCGTACCAACCCTTATGTTTAAGAGCCACCTCTTCTCCGCGTCTGTCAAAGCATAGTGTCTTCCCGACCCTGCCCTGGTCGAATCACGAGAGACACCAAAGTCAAAAGCCTTCTTCCACAAACCCGGAGAAAGCTTCACTGAAGACTGCCCAATCTCGACGTCCCTAAATCGTCGGATCCTTAAACGGGCAGATAAAAGTGATTCGTGAACGGCTGTCCCTCTAGCCAAACGAATCATAAAAGGATCTTCATCCTGTGCAACTCCCAAACGATGGACGCTAGGACAGTGGTATACATACCACGAATAGAAGATGTGGGCAGAAAACACCCTGTTCATGGGAAGCCCAAGCCGAACCAGGAAAGCAGCAGCCTGCAGTTCGGTACATAAATAGGAGTAAAGAGCAGGTACCAAAGCCAGCCGCTCTCCAAACGCCATCTGACAAGCCAGAAAAATACAGTGCGGTCTGATGTGCGTTCCATCTCCTCCAGGAAAAATAGCCTCACCCAGCCAGTAAGTGAGGTAAACAGCGAGATCTCTCCGCAACGCAATGTCAGGACAAATGGCATCCGTGCTTGCGAAGAACTTCTTCAAATCTTCTCGCATAGCAGTGATCTTCTTCAAACTTGATGCTTTAGCCCTGACATCCTGGGCCATGACATCAGAAGAATCCCCGCTGTCAAAAAAGTTGGAGCTGCAACTTCTCCAACTACTGGATCTAACTTTCGAGCCCTCCTTCTCCTTCAAAAAATCATAGAAGGCGACGAGCTGAAAGTACACAAGCCTAAACTCCTCAGACTGCTCCTCAAGGACGCTGTCAATAGGCATAAACTCCTCATAGAGTTTGCCAAGGATAGGCAATCCGGTGATGGCGCTCAGCTCCTTCAAAGAAAAACCAATCTCACCATTCGTCACAATGAAGGTGTTGGTTTGTGGAAGGAATGACTCCAGCATGGCCATGAAAGCCTCATCGGAGAAAACGGCGGTTTGCCGAAAAGCGCGAACCGCGTCAAAAATCTCGGCCTCCCGAAGAATGGCCTCACCAATCCTCAAGGTGTGATTAGTCCATGACTCCCAGCTCGAGTCAGCACTGAAACGGCGACGAAGTCGAAAAGGCTTCACCCAATTACTGCCGTCACCCCGTAAAACGCCAAGGCCCACCGGTCTCAAATCGATCGATGGATGATCAGAACCTTGGTAGCCACTGCCGGCATCAACATGTCCATACGGACAGGTGGCTTCTCTACAAAATCGGAAGGTCCACCAACAAAACCCCGGTCTTGATCACACTGGTCCTCTTCACCCAGCTCGGAGGATCTTCCCTCTTAGGGCACGTGGGAGAAAGGCTCAGGATCGAGATGGTCCGATCAAAAGACGACCGGGTAGAAATAGTTCTCTCCTCACCATCTGCCGTGTAAGAGAACTGAAAACATCTCCTTTGGTATGTCAAGTCGTCAGGGACTGCATCACCGAAGAAGAAGGTAGGCTTGAGCACAACGCTCTGATCGTCCGTAACCCAGGGACGGTTGCTTACCATGATCTTATAGAACTCCTCATCCTTGAGAGCGATCAATCGCTGTCTCATCTCATCACGATTGAGGGAATCGCATTCTTCCAAGTTTTTTCCCACAAGCTGGACCTTCTCCCAAGCGTGCTGAACGGTAGCATTGGAAGATCTAGCAGACCGACGAGGCGCGTCAGTGACAGGACCTTTACCCTTGTTTGTTCTAGAAGAACTGCCTGCAAAAGGTGGAAGAGAAAAGATCAATAAACATCGAAATGACAGAATTTTGCTACAAAAATTCTAGCAAAATTTTGACATGGTTCCGGGGCAATTCCAAAGAAAAGGAAAATACTCCGAAAAAGACAGGAAGCCTGAAGATGAGCTCAACATCACTGTGAGCTCATAGTCAGTGGAGAATTCTCAAAGAAGGCTTGAACTCAACATCGCTGCGAGAACAAGCCAATCTCATCAAACTTCCGCAAAATCTGGAAAAGAGCTCAACATTGCTGCAAGCTTCAGAATCCAAAAATTGCAAAACTTCCTCAAAATCTAGCAAGACCGAGAAAGAGCTCAACATCGCTGCGAGCTCAAAATCTCAACACTTGCAAAAGATTTTCAGGTATGCATCATCATACTTCCAAGTCTATTTACCAAAACTCATGCATCAAAAATATATCATCATGCATTAGATGCTAGGAAAACCTTGACCAAAGTTTGACCAATTCCAACCCAATTTGGTCAAAACCAATCAAACTTTGTCAAAGTCTAAAATCATGTTGGCTTGACCTAGAGACTCTAGCCTTCTATCTTGATGCATCAAACAAAAAATGCATACATATTGAAATTGCATAGCCTCATTATCATAGTGAGCAAACAAGGAAAAAGAAAAAGAAAGAGAAAAAAAAAGTCTCTCCAAAAAAAAAAAAAAAAAAAAATTTTGGCCCACAAGCCGTGGCCCACTGCCACATGGCAGTACGGTCAGGTCCGTACGGACCTGTCCGTACAGCCAGAGAGAAAAAAAAAAAAAACAGAAATAGCAAAAAAAAAAAAATGAGAGAAAAGAAAGATGCTAAGAAAAAATGATGAGAAATCAGCGTGGGAAAAAAAAAACAGAAAAAAAAAGAATAGAGTACACGGTTAAAAAAAAAAAGAAGAGAAAACCGTGAAAAAGAAAAAAAAAAAGAGAGAAAAAAAAAGAAAAGAAAAAAAGAGAAGCACAAAAAAAATTGAGGAAAAACGTGCATGAAAAGAAAAGGAAAGAAAAAAAAAGAAAAGAAGAAAGAAGAAGAAAAGAAAAAGAAAAAAATGAAGAAACTACTTCTACAATGGAGATTCTTGACAAGGAAGAAAACTTACTTGAAGCCATTGATGGAGAAGAAGAAGAAAAAAGCTTGGAGATCCTTGAAGAAGAGAAAGCACTTCTTGCCTTGGGGAGCACTCTTGAAGATTTCTTAGTAATGGAGCAAAAGCACCAACCCTCTTTGCTTTTATAGAAGAGAGCAAGCCAAAAGAGGAAACAAAGAGAAAGAAAGGAGGTAAGTGCTAAAATTTAGCTACTTTCCCAAAGAGAAAGATATTTTGAGAGAATCTTTCCACAAAAAGAAAACTTGAGAAATTCTCTCCAAGTAAAGATATTTTTAGATATTCTCTACACAAAAGAGATATTTTTGGATATTCTTTACAAATATGACACTATATGAGATCTAGGCCATCTCCAAAGCCTAAGGTCCCATGGGTTAGCCCATATGAGCCAGGTTTGACCACCTAGGTACTAAAAGTGGCTTTTAGTCAAAATATTCCTCTTACAAGAGCAAAAAAAAAAGAAGAGAGCAAAAAAAAAAAAAAGAGTCCCATACCTCTTTTGAGTTGATGGGACCATTCAAAAAAAAAAAAAAAGAAAAAAAGGAAAGTCTCATGAGTTTCCAAAAACCAAACCATTCAACCTCATGAACCAAATTGAGCCAAAATCTTGAAATTGACATTTCACAAAACCAAATTCCGGTCCCCTAGCTCGCCACATACAGCTTGTTAGGTCACAAGACCAAAACCAAAAATCAAAATCCAAACCAAACCAAACCTGACCCCGCAACCTGCCACATACAGCTTGTTGGGTCACAAGGTCGAAACCAAAATCAAACCCCGACCCCCTAACCTGCCACATACAACTTGTTAGGTCACAAGGTCAAAAACCAAAATCCAAAACCCAAAATCCAAATACCCCATGTCATTTTCAAAACTTTGCCTTGAGATGGTACGTGATCCCTCTCACTACCATAAAATTCCCCCGGAAACTCAGAAGGCTATTCAAAAAAAAAAATGCTCAAGACTCTTGGTCAAGTTGGAATGTCTCCTCCAAGTTTCTCTTCGAGGCACATCGACTCCAAAAAGCTACTCGTCGTTGTACCTCGAGGGGGCATTTGTTGACACCAAAAAAGTCAATATGTCTCCTCAACATCAAGAAGCCTCCTGAAGCTGCATCCTGCTAAAAATAGGCAAGGCTACTTCAAGCATCAGATTTTGTCAGAATCAGACAGAACCTGAGAGATCCTTTAAGACAGCTAAAAGAGGGGTACACATGAGGTTTCGGGCCATTCCGACATCGGTTGGCCTAACTTCACTACTCCGACAGCTAAACAGGCGCTCCCGGCGGCAACATCATCAAAGACACCAAAACTTTGATCAAAGCCTACGGATGACTCCAGAATGTCTCCAAAGGGCTCCATGCCAAATTTCAAGTCAAACCGACAACGTTTGACCCTCAATCAATGCTCGAGCAACAAAATCAAGCCTCCCGGCGGCAGTAACCACCGAAGCCATTACTCATCAAACAAAATACATGAGTGGCTTCAACAAGCTTCCAAAAGACTGCACGTAAAATTTCAGGTCATTCCGACAACGTTTGACCAGGTTTCGATGCTCCGAGAGAAAATCAAGCCTACCGGCAGCGGAGCAACCCGGGACCTTGACATCCAAAACGGAGCCCATGGAATGTCTCAAAATGACTCCAACAGGCTCCCCGTCAAATTTCAGGTCAATCGGACATCATTTGACCACATATCAAAGCTCGGCATTTTCCCCGCAGCAAAATCAAGTGAAGCATCGATGGGACCCGAAACGGCTTCAAAACTCAAATAAAAGCCCATGGTTGGTCCTATCCATTGCTCAAGAAGCTTCACCTCAATTTTCAGGTCATTCCGACATCGTTCGACCTAGTTTCGACGCTTGACGGAAAATCGGCTACAAAGTCTTCGACTTTCCCGAAAAATAGGAAACTTTGTGCTCCGATTTCGCGAGGGTTCTCATCAAGATTTCTTCAAGAAAATCAAGTCAATAATTGAGGAAAAATGTCAAGAAAAATACAGAAGAAAAAAGGGACGAAAAAGACGAAAAAAGGGACGAAAACGACGCTCGGCGACCAAACGGGCCGAAGCCCCATGGTCGCCGGCGACCCTGGGTGCATGGTCGCCCGGCGACCCTGGAAATCTGGGTCGCCGGATTTTGCGCCGAAGTGTCCGTTTTCGATTCTTTTCTTGTTTCGGGTGGTTTGGCCTCTGTGATTTTCTGAAAATCCAATGTTTAGTGCTTCAAAACCACTGATCTTCGTCGACATCTCGGATCCGCCGTCAAAAGCATGAAATCATCACCGATTGCCTCAAGATCGCCAACCGGCTGACCAAGAAAGTGCACTTTCTGTCCGACCGATCGTGAAATCGACAAGACAGATGTCACCGGCCCACCAACATCAACTAATGTCTGAAATTGCATCGCAATCCGACATCAAACAATGCGTGGATCCACCTGTGATGATCGCAAGAAGAATCTCAAAAGGCACAGCGCGGCCCGCGACTCTTCACATGCCTTGGCAACCACTTAATGTCGTTAATTGACCCATTAAAGCAGTCATTAACGCATTATTTTGGACGGCCCAATCAGAACCAAGCATTTGGGAGTTACAAATCCAAGCAATCATGGCATTAAACCCATGAAACTCCCATCATCATGAAGCATAAAGGTGATTAAATGCCCACTACCTTCATCGGCCAATCACAAGCCTTGAAAAAGGAGTTACAAAATCAACTTGTAACTCCTCATCAATTCTTTCATCATAGCCATCAATGCCAATAAACACCACATGGCTACCAAAAGCTTATAAAAAGAGGTCCATTCCAAGAAGAAAGGATGAGGAAAAAGAGATCCTAAGTGCAAGCTCTGAAAAACCAGAAAATCCAAGAGAGAGACAAAGTTCTGCTACTTTGCTCCCGAAAGCACCACAAGGTGATCAACGTCCCTTGGGGGGCCACCCCCCCAAGGTCACCTCCTTCTCCAACATGGCCTAAACGCGGCTTTTCAGCCCGCTTACTTGGTTTTTCATTGGATATAGGACCTTCTCTTGGTCCTTGTCCTTTAAAAAACTGAGGTTAGGAGCCAAGCCAAATAATCAAAGCATCACATGTTCTCATTTGAAGGACGATGGCGAAGCCCATACATGACTTGCGACCGTCGATCTCAACGTGTCCCCACAATCTCCTGAGAAGTTAGATCCATTTTCTTCCTTTTCTATTGTAGTTTGTATTTCTTAAAGAGACAAAAAGAAATCACAATTCTTGTCATTTATATTTGATGAGTTTTGTAAAAACGCCTTTCACGGCAAAATCGCCTTTCACGGCAAACAAACAAAAACGCCTCTTACGGCATTCTAAAAAAACTTGTCTCTTTTCTTAATATTTATGCAATTTGAAAAGTTAGAAAAAAGGATTGATTTCCTTTCCAGTTGCGAAGGTGAATCTCTGTATTATCACCATTCCAAATTCCAAGTAGAAAGTAAATCTGGCATACCCGTACAAAATGTTGATGCCCGAGATCTTCCCTCCTCCGCCGAGACCCAGGTCAGCCCGCGGGGTGCGGAGGGAGAGGACGGAAGATTCCTTTCGGGTCCATCAAGTTGGCATACCCGGTGGGACTCGTTGACTTGAGAACGTGATGCTTTGATCCCTTGGATCCTTTCTAGTTGGTGGCCTATGTTGCATCTTGCATCTAAAAAATAAACATGAGATGGGATTTCAATTGTTCTTTCTCACTTTAAAAAAAATCTGATCTCTTTTTCTTAAAAACCCAATTTTGAGAAACTTTGATCCTTCCCACTTCGAACTTGATAGCTCACAGAAATGTTCGCAGCTATCGTTCATATCAGGGATTGGGCCATCTTTTCTCTTTGATGAGTTCAATTGGGATTTCAAAAAAAAAAACTTCATTTCAAATTCTTTTAAAAAAAAATGGTCTCTCTTTCTCAAGATTCAACTTTGAGAAATTTTGATCCTCTCCTCCTTGAACTCGATAGCTCACAGAAATGTTCGCAGCTATCGTTCATATCGGGGATTGGGCCATATTTTCTCTTTGATGAGTCCAAATTGGGATTTCAAAAAAAAATTATAAATTCAAAAAAAAAAAAAATTGTTTTCTCTCTTTTGCATTCAAAGTTGAGAAACCTTGGTTCCTTCCTTTTCGGATTTAGCGCTCGCAGAAATATTGAGCCTTTGTTCGGATTGGAACACCATTCGCTCTCTTTGATGAGTTTATAAAAACCCTTTAAAAAAAAGATTTCAAAAAAAAAAAAAAAACTGAGGTTCCACCAGTTGCGTTCTTTGACCAAAGTGGATGTAAGAAAAGCCTTGTCCAGAGTGTGGAGACAGCTAGACTATTCGAGGCAAGGGTCCTCCAAACGGGTTCATTAAGTAATCCTACCCTTACCTGGGGGCTGATCTATCTACTAAGGTTTCATAAGATCGAATTGGAAATCTATGTGCACCTTTCAAATTTTTTTAAAAAAAAAATCTTAAAAAAAAAAAAAAAAACAAACTTCTGTCACTTTGAATTCAGAGTTGAGAAATCTTGGTTCTTTCCCTTTCGAATTTAGCGCTCGCAGAAATGTTGAGCCTTGTTCGAAATGGAACACCATTTGCTCTCTTCGATGAATTCAATCTTGACTTTTCAAAAAAAAAACTCCTGTCACTTTGAATTCAGAGTTGAGAAATCTTGGTTCTTTCCCTTTCGGATTTAGCGCTCACAGAAATGTTGAGCCTTGTTCGGAATGGAACACCATTTGCTCTCTTCTATGAATTCAATCTTGACCTTTCAAAAAAAAACTTCCGTCACGTCTGGATTCACATCCGAGAAATTATGGTTCCTTCCCTTCTGAATTTAGCGCTCGCAGAAATGTTGAGCCTTTGTTCGGATTGGAATACCATTTGCTCTCCTTTATGAATCCAAATTTGACCTTTCAAAAAAAATCCCATCTCGTGTCCTTCCCAAGGATGCGATTTGCAACATTTTTGCCTAGCGGTGCTAGTACGCCCTTTCGGGTCTACTGTATTCGCGACCGACACATTTGTATCTCCAACCTTATATCATTTTACCTCGAGTGAGCCTTGCTTCTCGGTAATTTGAATTAAGGTCTACAATTGCTTCTAGCAGTCACTGGAACGCTCACTCTGAGCCTACCATACTTGCATTTTAGAACAATTGTATCCTCTATGGCTTTTTGCCTTCTTCATCGTCCTTGGGTTGGGCCATGTCCCCTCAAGTGATTTGAAAAGACAAAACCATAGTTGTTCTCCATTTACGATCACCATATTCTTGTGATTACTAATGGATTTGGTCTTGTTTCAGAAGTTTTCCAAAACTAACAATGGCAGCTTCATTGACCATCACTTTCGATGAGAACAAGTACCAGCTTATGCTGCAAGATAAGCAAAACAAGCATAAGCGCCCTACCAGTTGCCGAAGCGTCATCTCCCTCGACAACTCTCTAAACACCGGGTCAACTTCAACTCCCCGAACCATCATCTTCGGATCACTGGGACCATTCCCACTTCCCGCAGAAGACATTGTACCTGCCAAGAAGCAGAAAACCGCCCCGCAACGTGTCACTAAAATGGCACCAAGGGCGAACACCAAGAAGCCTAAAGCCCGTGGCATTCCCACGAAGCCTCAGCCCACAAGAAACCAAGTTTACACCAAAACTTGGTCCCCGAGAACTTTGCCAAAGTAACGGAGGTCCCAAACATCTGCAAAGCCAGCATACCTGGCCCCTCTCAAGGAGAATCAGTTCTACCCTCTCTCTTACATGAAAGAGGAGAAACCTATCCTCCACCCAAAAAATAAACAAAATCATCATAAGCCGGCTTGCTCCTACAAGCCCAAAATCAAATCCTGCATCGTTAGGCTTATGCAAAAACATGTCGAAGCCTGCACACCCGCGAGTCGACCCTTCATCTCAACAGGGGCCGAGCTCACAAAATTCAAGTCTTCATTGCTACAGACAAAGGACCGCGTCCAGATTCTGTCCTTGCCAAGCTTCAAAGAAGACAAACTCGGCTACTGCGCACAAGGGACTACATCCTTCATCGCCAGAGCCCAGCCAGAGCTGACTGAAGCTCAAATTGCTCATCGCATGCGTCGCAGCACTGCATATCGACAAAAGAGACTCGAGAAACAAAGAACCCAGCATTCTACTCTCCACGTCTCAAACAAATGGGTCGAAAAAGAAAGACCCGACCAATTCGTTGCTGTTCATATGGTTGGCAAAACTAGAAAACGTTAGAAGTCAGCAACCAAAATTAGTGTTAGACGTCCAGTGACTCGCAGCGTCTCTCGGACATGAACACATCTGGAGGAATCTTTCACTCCTCCAAGCCAAGGACATCGGAGTAACCACTCCTCAGATTCTTCATCCAGAAGAATGAGCCCCAGCTCAGTCACCAGGACGATTTCTTCGTTCGAATCCCGAGGGACGAACGTCTTGGCTACAAGTTCTGAGCAGCCTCCACCGCATGATGACGTAACAGCACGTATCCAGCAGTTGGAGCAAGGACAACAGAGAATTGAGACTCTGATGGAAAATTTGATTCTCACTCTACAACGTCCGCCACTTAACAATGAAACGCCTCCGAATCATGAAGATGACGAGGGCAATGCAGAAAACAATGAGTCTCGCGCCCTTACCAGAAAGGACGTGGACGATATCCTCGCAAAAGCAAAAGAAGAGGATACATTGAAAGAGCATGGGATCAAGCCACCCTACCCTCTATGGATGGACTCGGTTCCGTTCCCTGCAAAATTCAAACAACCTACTCTCCAGACATATACTGGGAAAGGTTCAGCCAGACAACATGTCATCCATTTCAAGATCCCGACAGGAGCTATTGCGGATCAAGATGCCCTTAAGATTTGCCTCTTTGCAAGTACCCTAAAAGGTACAGCCTTTGATTGGTACTCCACTCTGCCGGAGAACTCCATCCAGAACTGGGCTATGCTGGAGACATGCTTCCTGACCCACTTCCAAGGTGAGGATCATCCTGTTACTATGGCTCAACTCTGCAGCCTAAAACAGGGAGAGAAGGAGTCAACATACGACTTCATTCACAAATGGAAGGCAATGGCGTACAAATGCTCAGATGTGCTGCCACAAGCGTCGCTAGTCGATATCTGCCGTAACAATATGAGAGCAAAAATCCGCTCCATGATTATCGGCAATAAATCAAAGAACCTGGGGGAACTCCTCGAAGCCTCCACGGAAGCTGAAATGGTGATCAAAGACCTCAACAGTCAGAAATCATCAAAGAAAGAGTCGCCTGCTGTTACAACCTCAAAACCAAAGAAAAAGGAGGTTCTCAATGTGCAGACTAAGTCAGCTCCTCAACAGCCAAAGAAACCTGAAAACAAAACTGCAGGTAAAAGGCCTGAACTCTCTGATGCCTTCAAAGAACGTGTAGAAAAGAAATATCCGTTCGATGAAGACGTTGAAGAAATCTTTGAGGCTCTCCTAGCAAATGGCAAACTGATTTTGCCAGAGCCCAAAAGACCGTGAGATGTTGGCAAAACCAATGATCCCCGATACTGTCCATACCATCAGATGATCTCACATCCTCTCAATCAATGCTTCGTTGTGAGAGAGAAGATCAATGAGATGTGGAAAAACGGAGTCATAATCTTTGATAAAAACTATGGCCCCGCCTCCGTCAACATGGTGTCATGTCGGCAAACTTCAAAGTCACCGAAGGAGAAGATCACTACTTCATTCAAGGTAATAAAAATGGCTCAAGCATCCCAACACGATGGACAACCTATATGGGTGCATCCCGATCTCCTAGATGATGAAAATTGGGAGATCGTCAAAACAAAGCCGACTGCTCAGCAGCGAAAGCAAGCCAAGAGACAGCTCCGCAAGCTCAAACAGCAGCAGAAGTCTCAACCAAAACAAGAAGTCCTTGAAAGAGCAGAAACTTCTTCCACTGCTTCACTAGGGACGACAAAAGAATCTCTTCCCAAAACCTCCAAGGCGGTAAGAAAATTCACTCTTAATGATTTCATGCCACCTTTATACAAAAATGAAAATGTGCAGGGGGCATCATACTCTTGCAACTCGGTAGTTGGATTCTCCATGAATGGATACGAGTCCAATGATACTGCCAGTGATATAGATGAGTGGGAAGAATCCTTTGAAACAGGAGAATACCTCTCCGACGAGGAATGGATTCCCGAGTCTCATCTTATGCCAGTAATCTGGTATAACCCATTGCAGCCACAAAGATCTTGGTCTGATGACGAAGAAGACCAGGACCCTGTTCAAGAAAACGCTGTCGATCCAACACCAAACAATGCTCCGGTGGAACCCAACATTGGCGAACCACAAGGAGCAAATGACGAAGAAGATTTGGCTCCCATGCCTGATCTCGAAGAATATGCAAGAATCTTGCAACATCTTGCCATAGAGCAGGAGCAGGATCGCATCAATCTTCGTCATGATCCAGAGCCGGAAGTCCTTGAAAATCAACGGGAACTTTCTCCCTCAACTCCTGAAAATGGAGAAAACAGTTGGATCGATGATTCTCTTACATCCGAGGATGAGTCTGATTCCCAACACTCTACACTGGGGGCATCTCCTGTCAGGATAACCTGCAATGCAATAGCTCAGGACGACAGTGCCTCTGAAGCTTCCGAAGACACGTACTCCCCAACCGGTAACGTATCTTCCGGAGCTACATCCTCTCAGGTGACTTCCACTGAGATAACATCCTCTCAACCTTCGTCTCCTGAAACTGTGACATCGGAACTCAAGCCACTCCCGATTGATCATCTTGAAGAAACTTCTGCCAATGAAATCTTCTTCAATGAAAACTCAGCCAATTGGTCCCAGATACCCGATCTCACGGGCAATGTCTGGGCTAATAAAGAAAAGTTGCCGGCTGCTGTTCAGGACTTGTTCCCAGAAATTGCTCCGTGCAACACAATCACTGAAGACGCCAATGCTGTTACAGAGACGTCCTCAGCAAAGGATCAACCCCTTGATCCTGAGAACGATCTTCCAAAAGAAGACCCTTCTCTAGAGGCTCTTGAAATTGGTAGAGGTACCCGTTCTAGCTGGGATTACCACAAAAGTTACAACCAACCCTCTTCTTCTTATTTAAATCCTTCGGGAAAACAAGATGTAAACGCCCCAATTGACAATAATAATGAAAATGCAGGCCCGAAGGAGGCTTTCAAGTACGACTTGATTGAGCACTTCAAACACATACCTGCACGTCTGAACATCCTTGACTTATTACGAATGTCTCCACAAACTCGTGATAGTCTCATTTCAGAATTACAAAGGCTGACTGCGGATGTCGACAAACATGCCCCACAAGTCCTACAAATTGAAATGGACTATAGGGTCAAAAAATCAAATACTCCCTCAAAGGGAGAAAAGAAGAAAACTGAGGGATCAAGCAATGAATGCCTCTCGGTACAAAAAGCAGCAAGTGCAACAATTGCCTTCGACAAGGATGACCTCCTCCTAGGCGAAACAAAGCACAACCGTCCCTTGTACTTTATGGGGTACGTCAAAGAAATGCCAGTACACAGAGTTCAGATCGATCCAGGTTCTGTACTCAACCTCATCTCTACTTCGGCACTCGAAGAGCTGGGCATCCCACCTAGCAAACTGAGTCACACGTCCGTATCCATCTTCGGATATGACGGGAGCGCTCAAAGGCCTATCGGCAAAATCAGGTTCAAATTGCAAATCGGTGATCTTATTTATGAAATCACTGTATATGCAATAAGGACCCCTTCATGCTACAATATACTCCTTGGACGCCCCTAGATACATGAGAATGGTGTCGTCCCTTCAACTCTACATCAGTGCATCAAGTTCGTTGGCGACGATGGCCAGATACATCGAGTATTTGCAGACAAAAAGCCCTTCAAAGGCAGAGTTGTCCATTTTGCAGATGCTCAAATGTATAAAGATGGAAAAGAAGAACAGGAGGAAAAAACAATTCGCTTTGCCGACAGTCTCCAGAAACATAAAGGCAAGGCTCCTCAGCAATCATCGGAGGAAAACAAACCCTCCACCAAACTTGAAGTAAGCGGCCAAGCTCCCTTCGTCGTCTTCTTCAAATCTCCAAAGCCTTTGGTAATCATTACCAAAGCAAAGAAGACAAAACAAAAGACTGGGGGCAAGTTCACTGTCTCCTTTGTGTCTATTATGCATGACACAGACTCAGAGTCAGAGTCAGAAGATGACAAAGCATCGAGCCAAGCTGATACTCAGCGAGATCGGCCCGCTCTCACTCCATTGGAGACACCTGCAGACATAGAAGACCCTACATCTGTTTCCTTTATTATTCCGGCAACTTCGCCAGAAGAAAAAGTGATCTTCTTCCACAGGTCGGGAGCATCTCCACAGAACTCTCTACTTGAACCTTTCCAAAACGAAGGTATGCCTCAGCTATCCCTGTATAGTCCAATGGCACAAGCTATCATGAAGAAAATGGGCTACGATGCTCAAAACCCGACTGGTTTGGGAGGTGGCCGTGGTATTCTTACACCATTGGAACCCACCCTGACCAAAAGTCAACCAGAAGATTGGAAAATCCACCTTAAAAAAGGCAAGTCTTCATATGGGTTGGGGTATGATCCTACCGCTCCTATGAGACAGCTAACACCATGGCTGCAAAGTCGCTTTACCGACCAAGCCTCAACATCTCATGAAGACATCGATATCCCTGGATATCTCTTTGAGGAGTTACTCCTCAAAAATCCTGAAAGCTCCTCCAATCAATATAATTTCTCTGATAATAGAGAGGAATTGCCTGATGACGTAGACGAGCGGTTCTCTGTCCCAGAAGAATCATCGTCTCCAAAAGAAGTACCTTACTTCAACCCAATTCCGACAAATGATTCGGACCATCTCATTGCAAGCCTTGAGAAGGATAGCATTGAGAAGGATGCTGATCAAGAAGATTCATGGACAGAAACAGAGCCTCAGTCTGAAAATTTCTCTGGTACTCCAGAAGGCCTTGTTGAGTTGGAAGCCTCCGAAAATACTGTGGAGGAACCACCTTCAAACCTTCCGACAGAAGACCCTGTTCAAAAGATAGACTTGGGAACACCTGATAACCCACGTCCTGTATTCATAAGCAAGAATATAAAGGATGATGAGTTACCCGAGTATATCTCTTTTCTTCGTGAGTTCATTGACTGCTTTGCATGGTCTTATGCCGAAATGCCTGGCTTGGATCCCAAAGTAGCAGTCCACAAGCTTAACTTGCAAAAAGAAATCAAGCCTATCAAACAAGGCCAAAGAAGATTCCGTCCCGACGTGATGGACAAAATTCAACAAGAAGTTCAGAAACTCAAAAACGTTGGCTTCATCCGCGAGGAACAGCATCCTGAATTGTTGGCCAACATTGTTCCCGTGACAAAGAAAAATGGGCAGATAAGGGTCTGTATCGACTATAGAGACCTGAATAATGCATGTCCTAAAGATGAGTTCCCGCTCCCCATACCAGAGGTGATGATTGACAACACCTATGGATTCGAGCGAATGACATTCATGGATGGATTCTCTGGCTACAATCAGATAAAAATGCATCCTGAAGATGAAAGGCATACATCATTTCGGACACCATTCGGCGTGTATTGCTACACTGTTATGCCGTTTGGCCTAAAAAATGCAGGTGTGACATATCAGAGGGCTATGATGAAAATATTCCAAGATATGCAGCACAAGACGGTCGAATGCTATGTTGACGACCTCGCCATAAAAAGCAGAAGAAAAGAAGACCATCTCAATGATCTTCGAGAAGTCTTCCTCCGACTTCGCAAACACAAATTGCGGATGAATCCACTAAAGTGCTTCTTCGGTGTCTCATCGGGTAAGTTTCTCGGATTCATAGTACGGAAAGTTGGAATAGAACTTGACCCCACCAAAGTCAAGGCTCTCCTGGAAATGCCATCTCCCAGAACCCTAAGAGAATTAAAAGGGCTTCAAGGAAGGCTGGCCTACATCCGACGGTTCATCTCCAATCTATCAGGGAAATGCCGTCCATTCTCTCGCCTAATGAAGAAAGGCGTGGACTTTGTCTGGGATGTTGAATGTGAAAGTGCATTTCAAGACATCAAAGCATACCTCATCAAACCTCCAGTGCTGGCTGCCCCCACAACTGGAAAACCATTTATCTTGTACACAAGAGCTCTCGATCACTCTTTGGGTGCTCTGCTCGTACAAGAAAACGACGACGGAAAAGAAGCTGCTCTATATTACCTTAGCCGCATGATGGTAGGTGCAGAGCATCGCTACTCCCCAGTCGAAAAAGAATGCCTTGCAGTAATGTTCGTTGTACAAAAGCTGCGTCACTATCTGCTATCGAACACAGTCTACCTGATTTCGAGGATCAACCTCCTAAAGGTCCTCGTCACAAAAGCAGGTTCTCTCAATGCCCAACTGGCAAAATGGTCCATCCTTCTATCACAGTTTGATATTAGGTATGTACCACAAAAAGCAATCAAAGGACAAGCTCTGGCAGATTTCCTCGCAGAGCATCCATCGCCTAAAGATTCTCCACTCAGGGATGATCTCCCAGACGAATTTGTCTACAATGTGGAAACTTACTTATCAAATGCTTCCTGGGACATGTACTTTGACGGTGCAACCAGGACAAATGAAAAATGAAAGCAAATATCGGGAGTCGGCATCCTCTTTGTCAGCCCCGACAAATACATGATCCCACACGCCTTCTCGCTACTGGAACCATGTTCAAACAATGCAACTGAGTACCAAGCCCTGATTGTTGGATTGGAACTCGCCCTCGAAACCGGCATCACCATGCTGGAAGCTTTTGGAGACTCTCAACTGGTCTTCAACCAGATGAATCAGAAATATGAAGTCACGAAGCCTGATTTGCTACCTTACTACAATAAGGCGCAGTCGCTTCGGCAAAAATTCAACATCTGCCATATCACCCACATCCTCAGAGGTGAAAACATCCGTGCAGATGCCCTGGCCGGACTCGCCGCATCCATGGCAATCCAAGAAGAGGAAAACATGCAAGTCACAGTGTGTCAAAGAAGGATTCTCCCTCCTCTCAACACACACCAAGCAGTTGCTGAATGCCACTAAGTGGTTGGAAGTCGGATATCCATCCTCAAACCTCCGATGGACGACTGGAGAGATCCGTTCATTGATTACATCATGTCCGGAATCCTACCTAAAGATCCAAAAGAGCGGGTAATCATCCAAAGACGAGCCCCAAGCTTTCATTTGGATATACCTTCAAAAGCACTTTACAGAAAATCCTTCAACGGAGTACTCCTACGCTGCTTATCACAACAAGAGGCTGAGGAAACTCTCGAAGAAGTACATGCTGATCTTTGTGGAGCCCATCAGGCTGGCCCTAAGCTCTACAACCAGATAAAAAGGCTAGGTTACTATTGGCCTACCATGGTAGCTGATGCAATGCAATTTGCCAAACGCTGCCAAAAATGCCAGATTCACGGAGATTATGTCCACATGCCTCTAGAATGGCTACATCCAACAGCAATCTTATGGCCTTTCGAAGCCTGGGGAATGGAACTCATAGGTCCTATTTCTCCCCCATCAACCAAAGGTCATCGCTTCATCTTCGTCGCTACGGATTATTTCTCCAAGTGGTCAGAAGCATTTGCGCTCAGCGAAATGAAGACTTCATCAGTCCTTCAGTTCTTGCGCACCAACATTATTTGTCGCTTCGGCATATCTAAAAGATTCGTCCATGATAACGGACCGCAATTCCGGGATCACAGATTCTATAGGTTCTGCGACAAGTATAAAATCCAAAGTTGTCCTTCGACTCCATATAATCCAGCAGCGAACGAACTAGCAGAAGCCTTCAACAAGACACTCTGCAAAATTCTCAAGAAAATGGTCTCTAGTCACAAAAGAGACTAGGGCGACAAACTACTAGAAGCTTTGTGGGCCTATCGAACCACCGTTCGAGGACCAACCCATAGCACACCATTCTCTTTGGTCTATGGATGCGAAGCTGTTGTCCCTTTGGAAGTACAAATTCCTTCCTTAAGGGTATCTTTGCAAAATGACATGACGCAAGAAAGCAATGTCAAATTGAGACTCCAAGTGCTGGATAATCTCGATGAAAGACGACTCGAAGCTCTATAAAGCATTGAGTTGTACCAAGCACGCATGGCAGGGTCTTTCGACAAAAAGGTCAGGCAACGCGCCTATAAAAAGGGTGACTTGGTTCTTGCTGTAAAAAGACCCATAGTCTTTGCCCATAAATCCAAAGGCAAATTTGAACCAAAATGGGAGGGACCCTTCGTCATTGACAAAGTCTTCTCCAACGGTGCATACGCTCTTCTAATAATGGAAGGAGACAGATGTATGCTACCCATCAACGGCAAGTTCTTGAAGCGGTACTACCCTTGAAGACTTCCTCAAACGGGTCAGAGCAATATCTACACGGCTAAAGCGTATGTCCAAGGTACTTGCTCGTCAAACCCACCCCTTTTGAAATTTTCATCTTTATGCTGAAATTTCCAAAAAAAAAAAACAATCTCTCAAAATAATGCTTACTTTCATCGTTTCATTGTTCACAAAAAAAAAAAATCATCAAATCCAAAAATCCAAGTTTAGGAGCCTCTTCCCATATCTGACTAAAATTTTCGATCCTTGAACCCAAAATTCATGGTTTAAACAAAAATCGGGACTTAGGAATTTTCACCCTAGACCGCCTCGGCTTTTACAACCAAAATGGTTTTAAGTCAAAATTTATGACCTTCGCGTTTTTAAACAAAATTTTGGTTTTAAAATAAAAAAAAAAAAAAAAAACCGCGGGGAAGCGACATTCAGTCGATACTCGCAAAACCCAAAAACTGGAAGGATGCGAACCCCATTCGATACTTCCAAAAACCCAAAATCGCAAGGAAGCGAACCCCATTCGATACTTGCAAATTTCAAAAATCGTGGAGAAGCAACAAACCAGTTGATATCCACAACCCAAATTTCAAAAATCATGGAGAAGCAACACACCAGTTGATATCCACAACCCAAATTTAAAAAATCTTGGAGATGCAACATACCAGTTGCTATCCACAACCCAAATTTCAAATGGTTCGAGAAAACCTCAAATTTCAAAAATCGCGGAGAAACGACATCAAGTCAGTACCCGCAAAACCAAAAGTTTTGGGAAAAGCAAGGAAGCGACGCTTAGTCGATATTTGCACCCCAATTCACGAGGAAGCGACATTCCATCGATACTCGCAAAAGCAAACCCGCGAGGAAGTGACATTCCATCAATACTCGCAAAACCGAATGAGCAAGGAAGCGACATTCCATCGATACTTGCAAGACCATTCAGCGGGGAGGCGACATTTAGTCGATACCTGCATTTTGAAAACCAAAACTCGGCTATAAACGTCAAAATCCGACTATAAATGCCAAAACAAAAATTTTTCGGCTATAAACGCCAAAATCGGCTTTCATGCCAATAAAATAAAACTTGGTTTTCAAAAAATTCGGCTATAAACGCCAAAATCTGGTTATAAACGCCAAAACTCGGCTATAAACGCCAAATCCGGCTATAAATGGCAAAATCTGGCTATAAACGCCAAAAATCCGGCTATAAATGCCAAAATCCGGCTATAAATGCCAAAACAAAAAATTTTTCGGCTATAAACTCCAAAATCGGCTTTCATGCCATCTCAAAATCGGCTCTCATGCCACAAACAAAATTTTTGGCTCTCATCCTATCCCAAAATTCGGCTATAAATGCTAAAACAAAAAAAAATCGGCTATAAACGCCAAAATCTGGCTATAAATGCCAAAATTCGGCTATAAATGCCAAGACAAACAAAACAAAATTCGGCTTCTATGCCATTCTAAAATTCGGCTTTCACGCCATCCAAAAATTTTTGCTCCCATGCCGCAAAATAAATTTTGGCTCTTACGCCACAAAATTAGGCTTTCTCGCCATCCAAATTTTGGTTTTCAAACCATCAAAAACAAGGCTTTCCGCCACAAAATTGGCTTTCATGCCCAAAACAACCCTTTGACAAAAGATTTTCACAAAATGACAACCTTTTGATCAAATCCTTAAACAAACATTCCCATCAAACTTTTGCTCAAAATTGTTTTCGTCAAAAAATGATTTAAGTGAAAGGAAGGGGATACAATTGTTTATACATGGAGGTACCAACAAAAAAAAAAGAAAAAGGAAAAAGAGTTTGTTACAACTCAGGAGCTCAATCCTACATGGCCTTTAACCAAAGGTTCAACTCCTCAAGCAGACCCTCGGCCTTGACCTCCAAAGTCTTTAGGCCACGCTCCTTTAAAATGTCCCCATAAAACGCGGCCGAATGCCGTGACCCATCTGCAGCATGAGGAAGCTCTTCCCAGAGGACATGCCACTGGTCATGCACCTGAGTCTTCCTCCGGACATTACCTTCGGCTTCCTCAACCTGGCGAATGAGAGTCCCCTCCTTGTCACGAGCCTCCACAATGGCGGTCCATTTGGCAGCAGCCTCTTCCTCTAAAAGATCAAGACGTTGCCTAGCCTCAATGACCTCCTTATCAAGGCGGTCCAAGTCTTGCTTCAGCCCCATGAGGGATAACTCGGTAACGTTCTTCTCCCGAACGATCTGCCTCCGAGTCTTCATGACCTCAGTCAGCTCAGCTTTGACTTTGCTGGAAGGTTTTATGAACATCTCATCAAAGAAGTCACCATTTGGGAAACTCTTGGTCTCAGTCCATTTGTTCCCTAAGGAGATGATCTCCTCAACAAAATCATCGGCAGTTGCGATGTCCAGACCGACTTCTTTGCTATCAGCGAGGATGTCCTGCACATGCTTGATCATGCCAAAACCAGCTTCCAAATGACCTGAAGAAAGAGTCTCAACCCATGAGCTCAAGACAGTCTTCAACACCTTCCTAGCATACTGAAGGTGCGGTGCAGATGAGGATTCGCCATGCTCTGGTGCCCGACTGCCCACGTCATGCTCCATTGGAAGAGTAATCAATAAACTCTTTCCAACGGAAGAAGCTGACTCATTGAAAGTGGAAGAAGCCCCTACTTCTGCATCAGCCAAAGGTATCCCCTGTTCTGGCTCTGACGAAGACGGAGGAATCTCTCCTGCTGCTTCACAATCTGTCAAAGAAAAAAAGAAAAAGACAAAAAGGTATGAATATAATCTTGTCAAAAATATATCAAGATTATTATTGCAAGTATACCTGCTTCGACGACCGGCGGAGTACTCTCTGCCTCTTTGAGCTCATCCGAAGCATCGTCAAAAGTTGCGTCCATGGATGGCTCGAAATCGTCGGAATCCTCTGGCAAGTCAGCTACATGTTAGCAAATGACAGCAAAAGAAGAAAAAAAAAAAAAGCAAAAGCCAAAGAAAAATCATACCAAGTGAAGGTTCTGGAACCACTCCAGAGTCCCTGGGCTCTTCCTCAGATGCCACGACTGGATCCGTCATCGCCTCATCGGCAGGAACCTCAGGCGTCACCAGGTTATCATCCTCTGCTAAAACAAAGAAGCAGCGGATTAAAACAAAAATCTTTCACAACAAAAAAAAAGGAAGGAAGAAACGAAAGGAAAGAAAGGGGATCATACCAGCTATCTCCTCTTCTCTGCTTCTCTTCTCCGGAGGCTCGTCAGTATCCTCAGACACCTCCTCAGCAATGGTGAGAGGAACTTCAAGATCAGAAGGACTATCGTGCCGCCTCATGTTACGGCGTTGTCCTCTCCTCCTCTTGCCTCGGCGGGTCAATCTGCTCGACGATCCTGCCCCACTATCAACATCAGGCCACTCACAAGAGTCCTCACTGGATGGTCTACTTTTCTCAGTAGACTCCATGGAAGCCTTCGTATGCTCTGCCTGTATCATAGCATCGATCTCGGCCTCCTCCTCTTCCAGCTATCTCAAGACCTCACCAGGAATCCCCTGCGCAGCTCCTGATCTGATGATGTCCTGCCCGTTGAGAAAGCCTATCTTAAGCTTCTCTCCAGAAAGGAAGGCCAAAACTTCCTCCCGACGGACACCATCCGATTTGCTAAGACTCTTCCCAGGAGATTGCTTAATATCGAGCTCTTTCTTGGAAAGCCCCCGGTACACTGAAAAGCTCTCCACGAACCACTTCGTGAAGCCAGCAGTCCGGAAGGTGGGCAGCTCAGGATAAGGAATCATGGCGGTAGTGTCCTCTGCACGGTAAAAAGCCCATGCATTTCTGCAGACCTCCAAAACGCTTCACCATACTCGAAGGCGCTCCAACAACGCCTTGAGAGAAGCCAAGCTGCAACCCAAAACGCGAGGGGACATACGGTTGGACGTCGACGAAAAGATGTCTGCGGTACACCATCGTACCAACCCGTATGTTGAAGGGCCACCTCTTCTCCGCGTCTGTCAAAGCATAGTGTCTTCCCGACCCTGCCCTGGTCGAATCACGGGAGACACCAAAGTCAAAAGCCTTCTTCTGCAAGCCCGGAGAAAGCTTCACTGAAGACTGCCCAATCTCAACGTCCCTAAATCGTCGGATCCTTAAACGGGCAGATAAAAGTGATTCGTGAACGGCTGTCCCTCTAGCCAAACGAATCATAAAGGGATCTTCGTCCTGTGCAACTCCCAAACGATGGAAGCTGGGACAGTGGTATACATACCACGAATAGAAGATGTGGGCAGAAAACACCCTGTTCATGGGAAGCCCAAACCGAACCAGGAAAGCAGTAACCTGCAGTTCGGTACACAAATAGGAGTAAAGAGCAGGTACCAAAGCCAGCCGCTCTCCAAACGCCATCTGACAAGCCGGAAAAATACAGTGCGGCCTGCTGTGCATTCCATCTCCTCCAGCAAAAACAGCCTCACCCAGCCAGTAAGTGAGGTAAACAGCGAGATCTCTCCGCAACGCAATGTCAGGACAAATGGCATCTGTGCTTGCGAAGAACTTCTTCAAGTCTTCTCGCATAGCAGCGATCTTCTTCAAACTTGATGCTTTAGCCCTGACATCCTGGGCCATGTCATCAGAAGAATCCCCGCTGTCAAAAAAGTTGGAGCTGCAACTTCTCCAACTACTGGATCTAACTTTCGAGCCCTCCTTCTCCTTCAAAAAATCATAGAAGGCAACAAGCTGAAAGTACACAAGCCTAAACTCCTCAGATTGCTCCTCAAGGACACTGTCAATAGGCATAAACTCCTCATAGAGTTTGCCGAGGATAGGCAATCCGGTGATGGCGCTCAGCTGCTTCAAAGAAAAACCAATCTCACCATTCGTCACAATGAAGGTGTTGGTTTGTGGAAGGAATGACTCCAGCATGGCCATGAAAGCCTCATCGGAGAAAACGACAGTTTGCCGGAAAGCGCGAACTGCGTCAAAAATCTCGGCCTCCCTAAGAATGGCCTCACCAATCCTCAAGGTGTGATCAGTCCATGACTCCCAGCTCGAGTCAGCACTGAAACAGCCACGAAGTCGAAAAGGCTTCACCCAATTACTGCCGTCACCCCGAAAAACGCCAAGGCCCATCGGTCTCAAATCGATCGATGGATGATCAGAACCTTGGTAGCCACTGGCTGGCATCAACATGTCCAATCGGACAGGTGGCTTCTCTGCAAAACCGGAAGGTCCACCAACAAAAACCCTGGTCTTGATCACACTGGTCCTCTTCACCCAGCTCGGGGGATCTTCCCTCTTAGGGCACGTGGGAGAAAGGCTCAGGATCGAGATGGTCCGATCAAAAGACGACCGGGTAGAAATAGTTCTCTCCTCACCATCTGCCGTGTAAGAGAACTGAAAACATCTCCTTTGGTATGTCAAGTCGTCAGGGACTGCATCACCGAAGAAGAAGGTAGGCTTGAGCACAACGCTCTAATCGTCCGTAACCCAGGGACGGCTGCTTACCATGATCTTATAGAACTCCTCATCCTTGAGAGCGATCAATCGCTGTCTCATCTCATCACGATTGAGGGAATCGCATTCTTCCAAGTTTTTTTCCACAAACTGGACCTTCTCTCAAGCCTGCTGAATGGCGGCATTGGAAGATCTAGCAGACCGACGAGGCGCGTCAGTGACAGGACCTTTACCCTTGTTTGTTCTAGAAGAACTGCCTGCAAAAGGTGGAAGAGAAAAGATCAATAAACATCGAAATGACAGAATTTTGCTACAAAAATTCTAGCAAAATTTTGACATGGTTCCGGGGCAATTCCAAAGAAAAGGAAAATACTCCGGAAAAGACAGGAAGCCTGAAGATGAGCTCAACATCGCTGCGAGCTCATAGTTAGTGGAGAATTCTCAAAGAAGGCTTGAACTCAACATCGCTGCGAGAACAAGCCAATCTCATCAAACTTCCGCAAAATCTGGAAAAGAGCTCAACATTGCTGCGAGCTTCAGAATCCAAAAATTGCAAAACTTCCTCAAAATCCAGCAAGACCGAGAAAGAGCTCAACATCGCTGCGAGCTCAAAATCCCAACACTTGCAAAAGATTTTCAGGTATGCATCATCCTACTTCCAAATCCATTTACAAAAATCATGCATCAAATAATATCATCATGCATTAAATGTTAGGAAAACCTTGACCAAAGTTTGACCAATTCCAACCCAATTTGGTCAAAACCAATCAAACTTTGTCCAAGTTAAAAATCATGTTGGCTTGACCTAGAGACTCTAGCCTTCTATCTTGATGCATCAAACAAAAAATGCATACATATTGAAATTGCATAGCCTCATTATCATAGTGAGCAAACAAGGAAAAAGAAAAAGAAAGAGAAAAAAAAAAGTCTCTCCAAAAAAAAAAAAAAATTTTGGCCCACAGGCCGTGGCCCACTGCCACATGGCAGTACGGTCAGGTCCGTACGGACCAGAGAGGAAAAAAAAAACAGAAACAAAAAAAATGAGAGAAAAGAAAGACGCTAAAAAAAATATGATGAGAAATCAGCGTGGGAAAAAAAAAACAGAAAAAAAAAGAGAGTACAGGGTTTAAAAAAAAAAAGAAGAGAAAACCGTGAAGAAGAAAAAAAAAGAGAAAAAAAAAGAAAAGAAAGAAGAAAAAGAGAAGCACGAAGAAAAAAAAAGGAAAAACGTGCATGAAAAGAAAAGGAAAGAAAAAAATAGGAAGAAAAGAAGAAAGAAGAAGAAAAGAAAAAGGAAAAAAATTAAGAAACTACTTCTACAATGGAGATTCTTGACAAGGAAGAAAACTTACTTGAAGCCATTGATGGAGAAGAAGAAGAAAAAAGCTTGGAGATCCTTGAAGAAGAGAAAGCACTTCTTGCCTTGGGGAGCACTCTTGAAGATTTCTTAGTAATGGAGCAAAAGCACCAACCCTCTTTGCTTTTATAGAAGAGAGCAAGCCAAAAGAGGAAACAAAGAGAAAGAAAGGAGGTAAGTGGTAAAATTTAGCTACTTTCCCAAAGAGAAAGATATTTTGAGAGACTCTTTCCACAAAAAGAAAACTTGAGAAATTCTCTCCAAGTAAAGATATTTTTAGATATTCTCTACACAAAAGAGATATTTTTGGATATTCTTTACAAATATGACACTATATGAGATCTAGGCCATCTCCAAAGCCTAAGATCCCATGGGTTAGCCCATATGAGCCAGGTTTGACCACCTAGGCACTAAAAGTGGCTTTTAGTCAAAATATTCCTCTTACCAAGAGTAAAAAAAAAGAAGAGAGCAAAAAAAAAAAAAAAGAGTCCCATGCCTCTTTTGAGTTGATGGGACCATTCAAAAAAAAAAAAAAAAGAAAAAGAAAAAAAGGAAAGTCTCATGAGTTTCCAAAAACCAAACCATTCAACCTCATGAACCAAATTGAGCCAAAATCTTGAAATTTACATTTCACAAAACCAAATCCCGGTCCCCTAGCTCGCCACATACAGCTTGTTAGGTCACAAGACCAAAACCAAAAATCAAAATCCAAACCAAACCAAACCTGACCCCCCAACCTGCCACATACAGCTTGTTGGGTCACAAGGTCGAAACCAAAATCAAACCCCGACCCCCTAACCTACCACATACAGCTTGTTAGGTCACAAGGTCAAAAACCAAAATCCAAAACCCAAAATCCAAATAACCCATGTCATTTTCAAAACTTTGCCTTGAGATGGTACGTGATCCCTCTCACTACCATAAAATTCCCCCGGAAACTCAGAAGGCTATTAAAAAAAAAAATGGTCAAGACTCTTGGTCAAGTTGGAATGTCTCCTCCAAGTTTCTCTTCGAGGCACATCGACTCCAAAAAGCTACTCGTCGCTGTACCTCGAGGGGGCATTTGTTGACACCAAAAAAGTCAATATGTCACCTCAACATCAAGAAGCCTCCTGAAGCTGCATCCTGCTAAAAATAGGCAAGGCTACTTCAAGCATCAGATTTTATCAGAATCAGACAGAACCTGAGAGATCCTTCAAGACAGCTAAAAGAGGGGTACACCTGAGGTTTCGGGCCATTCCGACATCGTTTGGCCTAACTTCACTACTCCGACAGCTAAACAGGCGCTCCCGGCGGCAACATCATCAAAGACACCAAAACTTTGATTAAAGCCTATGGATGACTCCAGAATGTCTCCAAAGGGCTCCATGCCAAATTTCAAGTCAAACCGACAACGTTTGACCCTCCATCAATGCTCGAGCAGTAAAATCAAGCCTCCTGGCGGCGGCAACCACTGAAGCCATTACTCATCAAACAAAATACATGAGTGGCTTGAACATGCTTCCAAAAGACTGCACGTCAAATTTCAGGTCATTCCGACAACGTTTGACCAGGTTTCGATGCTCCGAGAGAAAATCAAGCCTACCGGCGGCGGAGCAACCCGGGACCATGACATCCAAAACAGAGCCATGGAACGTCTCAAAATGACTCCAACAAGCTCCCTGTCAAATTTCAGGTCAATCGGACATCATTTGACCACATATCAAAGCTCGGCATTTTCCCCTCAGCAAAAATCAAGTGAAGCATCGATGGGACCCGAAACGGCTTCAAAACTCAAATAAAAGCCCATGGTTGGTCCTATCCACTACTCAAGAAGCTTCACCTCAATTTTCAGGTCATTCCGACATCGTTCGACCTAGTTTCGACGCTTGACAGAAAATCGGCTACAAAGTCTTCGACTTTCCCGAAAAATAGGAAACTTTGTGCTCCGATTTCGCGAGGGTTCTCATCAAGATTTCTTCAAGAAAATCAAGTCAATAATTGAGGAAAAATGTCAAGAAAAATACAGAAGAAAAAAGGGACGAAAAAGATGAAAAAACGGCCGAAAACGACGCTTGGCGACCAAACGGGCCGAAGCCCCATGGTTACCGGTGACCTTAGCCCAAGGTCACTAGCGACCCTGGCCCAAGGTCGCCAGCGACCCTGGCCCAAGGTCGCCAGCGACCCTGGCCCAAGGTCGCCAGGCGACCCTGGAAATCCGGGTCGCCGAATTTTGCGCCGAAGTGTCCGTTTTCGATTCTTTTCGCGTTTCGGGTGTTCTGGCCTCTATGATTTTCTGAAAATTCAATGCTTAGTGCTTCAAAACCACTGATCTTCGTCGACATCTCGGATCCGCCGTCAAAAGCATGAAATCATCACCGATCGCCTCAAGCTCGCCAACCGGCTGACCGAGAAAGTGCACTTTCTGTCCGACCGATCGTGAAATCGACAAGACAGATGTCACCGGCCCACCAACATCAACTAATGTCTGAAATTGCATTGCAATCCGACATCAAACAATGCGTGGATCCACTTGTGATGATCGCAAGAAGAATCTCAAAAGGCACAGCGCGGCCCGCGACTCTTCACATGCCTTGGCAACCACTTAATGTCGTTAATTGACCCATTAAAGCAGTCATTAACGCATTATTTTGGACGGCCCAATCAGAACCAAGCATTTGGGAGTTACAAATCCAAGCAATCATGGCATTAAACCCATGAAACTCCCATCATCATGAAGCATAAAGGTGATTAAATGCCCACTACCTTCATCGGTCAATCACAAGCCTTGAAAAAGGAGTTACAAAATCAACTTGTAACTCCTCATCAATTCTTTCATCATGGCCATCAATGCCAATAAACACCTCATGGCTACCAAAAGCCTATAAAAGGAGGTCCATTCCAAGAAGAAAGGATGAGGAAAAAGAGATCCTAAGTGCAAGCTCTGAAAAACCAGAAAATGTAAGAGAGAGACGAAGTTCGGCTACTTTGCTCCCGAAAGCACCACAAGGTGATCAACGTCCCTTGGGGGGGGCACCCCCCCAAGGTCACCTCCTTCTCCAACATGGCCTAAACGCGGCTTTTCAGCCCGTTTACTTGGTTTTTCATTGGATATAGGACCTTCTCTTGGTCCTTGTCCTTTAAAAAACTGAGGTTAGGAGCCAAGCCAAAGAATCAAAGCATCACATGTTCTCATTTGAAAGACGATGGCGAAGCCCATACATGACTTGCGACCGTCAATCTCAACGTGTCCCCACAATCTCCTGAGAAGTTAGATCCCTTTTCTTCCTTTCCTATTGCAGTTTGTATTTCTTAAAGAGACAAAAAGAAATCACAATTCTTGTCTTTCATATTTGATGAGTTTTGTAAAAACGCCTTTCACGGCAAAATCGCCTTTCACGTCAAACAAACAAAAACGCCTCTTACGGCATTCTAAAAAGACTTGTCTCTTTTCTGAATATTTATGCAATTTGAAAAGTTAGAAAAAAGGATTGATTTCCTTTCCACTTGCGAAGGTGAATCTCTGGATTATCACCATTCCAAATTCCAAGTAGAAAGTAAATCTGGCATACCCGTACAAAAATGTTGATGCCCGAGATCTTCCCTCCTCCGTCGAGACCCAGGTCAGCCCCCGGGGGTGCGGAGGGAGAGGACGGAAGATTCCTTTCGGGTCCATCAGTGAACGGCTGTCCCTCTAGCCAAACGAATCATAAAGGGATCTTCGTCCTGTGCAACTCCCAAACGATGGAAGCTAGGACAGTGGTATAGAAACCACTAATAGAAGATGTGGGCAGAAAACACCCTGTTCATGGGAAGCCCAAGCCGAACCAGGAAAGCAGCAGCCTGCAGTTCGGTACACAAATAGGAGTAAAGAGCAGGTACCAAAGCCAGCCGCCCTCCAAACGCCATCTGACAAGCCGGAAAAATACAATGCGGCCTGATGTGCGTCCCATCTCCTCCAGCAAAAATAGCCTCACCCAGCCAGTAAGTGAGGTAAACAGCGAGATCTCTCCACAACGCAATGTCAGGACAAATGGCATCCGTGCTTGCGAAGAACTTCTTCAAAATAGCAGTGATCTTCTTTAAACTTGATGCTTTAGCCCTGACATCCTGGGCCATGCCATCAGAAGAATCCCCGCTATCAAAAAAGTTGGAGCTGCAACTTCTCCAACTACTGGATCTAACTTTCGAGCCCTCCTTCTCCTTCAAAAAATCATAGAAGGCAACGAGCTGAAAGTACACAAGCCTAAACTCCTCAGACTGCTCCCCAAGGACGCTGTCAATCGGCATAAACTCCTCATAGAGTTTGCCGAGGATAGGTAACCTGATGATGGCGCTCAGCTCCTTCAAAGAAAAACCAATCTCACCATTCGTCACAATGAAGGTGTTGGTTTGTGGAAGGAATGACTCCAGCATGGCCATGAAAGCCTCATCGGAGAAAACGACAGTTTGCCGAAAAGCGCGAACCGCGTCAAAAATCTCGGCCTCCCGAAGAACGGCCTCACCAATCCTCAAGGTGTGATCAGTCCATGACTCCCAGCTCGAGTCAGCACTGAAACGGCCACGAAGTCGAAAAGGCTTCACCCAATTGCTGCCATCACCCCGAAAAACGCTAAGGCCCACCGGTCGCAAATTGATCGATGGATGATCAGCACCTTGGTAGCCACTGGCGGGCATCAACACGTCCATACGGACAGGTGGCTTCTCAGCAAAATCGGAAGGTCCACCAACAAAAACCCCGGTCTTGATCACACTGGTCCTCTTCACCCAACTCGGAGGATCTTCCCTCTTAGGGCACGTGGGAGAAAGGCTCAGGATCGAGATGGTCCGATCAAAAGACGACCGGGTAGAAATAGTTCTCTCCTCACCATCTGCTGTGTAAGAGAACTGAAAACATCTCATTTGGTATGTCAAGTCGTCGGGGACTGCATCACTGAAGAAGAAGGTAGGCTTGAGCACAACGCTCTGATCGTCCGTAACCCAGGGACAGCTGCTTACCATGATCTTATAGAACTCCTCATCCTTGAGAGTGATCAATCGCTGTCTCATCTCATCACGATTGAGGGAATCGCATTCTTCCAAGTTTTTCTCCATAAACTGGACCTTCTCCCAAGCCTGCTGAACGGCAGCATTGGAAGATCTAGCAGACCGACGAGGCGCGTCAGTGACAGGACCTTTACCCTTGTTTGTTCTAGAAGAACTACCTACAAAAGAAGGAAGAGAAAAGATCAATCAACATCAAAATGACAGAATTCTGCTACAAAAAATTCTAGCAAAATTTTGACATGGTTCCGGGGCAATTCCAACGAAAAGGAAAATACTTCGAAAAAGACAGGAAGCCTGAAGATGAGCTTAACATCGCTGCGAGCTCATAGTCAGTGGAGAATTCTCAAAGAAGGCTTGAACTCAACATCGCTGCGAGAACAAGCCAATCTCATCAAACTTCCGCAAAATCTGGAAAAGAGAACAACATTGCTGCGAGCTTCAGAATCCAAAAATTGCAAAACTTCCTCAAAATCCAGCAAGACCGAGAAAGAGCTCAACATCGCTGCGAGCTCAAAATCCCAACACTTGCAAAAGATTTTCAGGTATGCATCATCATACTTCCAAGTCTATTTACGAAAACTCATGCATCAAAAATATATCATCATGCATTAGATGCTAGGAAAACCTTGACCAAAGTTTGACCAATTCCAACCCAATTTGGTCAAAACCAATCAAACTTTGTCCAAGTCAAAAATCATGTTGGCTTGACCTAGAGACTCTAGCCTTCTATCTTGATGCATCAAACAAAAAAATGCATACATATTGAAATTGCATAGCCTCATTATCATAGTGAGCAAACAAGGAAAAAGAAAAAGAAAAAGAGAAAAAAAAATCTCAGCAAAAAAAAAAAAAAGAAAAAAAAATTTGGCCCACTGGCCGTGGCCCACTGCCACGTGGCAGTACGGTCAGGTCTGTCCAGACCTGTCCATACAGCCAGAGAAAAAAAAAAACACAGCAGAGAAAAAAAAAGAAAAGAAGAGAAAAACGCTGAAAAAAAAAAAAGATCAGCGTGAAAAAAAAACAGAAAGAAAGAAAAAAAAGAGTTCACGAAAAAAAAAGAAGAGAAAATCGTGAAAAGAAGAAAAAAAAGAAAAAAAAAGGGAAAGAAAAAAAGAGAAGCACGAAAAAAAAAGGGAAGAAAAAACGTGCATGACAAGAAAAGAAAAGAAAAAAAAAAGAGAAGAAAGAAAAGAAAAGAAAACGAAGAAAAAAATGATGAAGAAGATACTTCTACAATGGAGATTATTGACGAGGAAGAAAACTTACTTGAAGCCATTGATAGAGAAGAAGAAGAAAAGCTTGGAGATCCTTGAAGAAGAGAAAGCACTTCTTGTCTTGGGGAGCACTCTTGAAGATTTCTTGCAAAAAGAAAGTAATGGAGCAAAAGCACCAACCCTCTTTGCTTTTATAAAAGAGAGCAAGCCAAAAGAGGAAACAAAGAGAAAGAAAGGAGGTAAGTGCTAAAATTTAGCTACTTTCCCAAAGAGAAAGATATTTTGAGAAAACTTGAGAAATTCTCTCCAAGTAAAGATATTTTTAGATATTCTCTACACAAAAGAGATATTTTTAGATATTTTTTACAAATATGACACTATATGAGATCTAGGCCATCTCCAAAGCCTAAGGTCCCATGGGTTAGCCCATATGAGCCAGGTTTGACCACCTAGGCACTAAAATTGGCTCTTAGTCAAAGTATTCCTCTTACCAAGAGCAAAAAAAATAAAAGAGCAAAAAAAGTCCCATGCCTCTTTTGAGTTGATGGGACCATTCAAAAAAAAAAAAGAAAAAAGAAAGTCTCATGAGTTTCCAAAAACAAAACCATCCAACCTCATGAACCAAATTGAGCCAAAATCTTGAAATTGACATTTCACAAAACCAAATTCCGGTCCCCTATCTCGCCACATACAGCTTGTTAGGTCACAAGACCAAAACCAAAAATCAAAATCCAAACCAAACCAAACCTGACCCCCCAACCTGCCACATACAGCTTGTTGGGTCACAAGGTCGAAACCAAAATCAAACCCCGACCCCCTAACCTGCCACATACAGCTTGTTAGGTCACAAGGTCAAAAACCAAAATCCAAAACCCAAAATCCAAATACCCCATGTCATTTTCAAAACTTTGCCTTGAGATGGTACGTGATCCCTCTCACTACCATAAAATTCCCCCGGAAACTCAAAAGGCTATTAAAAAAAAATGCTAAAGACTCTTGGTCAAGTTGGAATCTCTCCTCCAAGTTTCTCTTCGAGGCACATCGACTCCAAAAAGCTACTCAACGCTGTACCTCGAGGGGGCATTTCTTGACACCAAAAAAGTCAATATGTCTCCTCAACATCAAGACGCCTCCTGAAGCTGCATCCTGCTAAAAATAGGCAAGGCTACTTCAAGCATCAGATTTTGTCAGAATCAGACAGAAACTGAGAGATCATTCAAGACAGCTAAAAGAGGGGTACACCTGAGGTTTCGGGTCATTCCGACATCGTTTGGCCTAACTTCACCGCTCCGACAGCTAAACAAGCGCTCCCGGTGGCGACATCATCAAAGACACCAAAACTTTGATCAAAGCCTACGGATGACTCCAGAATGTCTCCAAAGGGCTCCATGCCAAATTTTAAGTCAAACCGACAACGTTTGACCCTCCATCAATGCTCGAGCAGCAAAATCAAGCCTCCCGGCGGCGGCAACCACCGAAGCCATCACTCTTCAAACAAAATACATGAGTGGCTTCAACATACTTCCAAAAGGTTGCACGTCAAATTTCAGGTCATTCCGACAACGTTTGACCAGGTTTCGATGCTTCGAGAGAAAATCAAGCCTACCGGCGGCGGAGCAACCCGGGACCATGACATCCAAAACAGAGCCCATGGAACGTCTCAAAATGACTCCAATAGGCCCCCCGTCAAATTTCAGGTCAATCGGACATCGTTTGACCACATATCAAAGCTCGGCATTTTCCCCGCAGCAAAATCAAGTGAAGCATCGATGGGACCCCAAACGGCTTCAAAACTTAAATAAAAGCCCATGGTTGGTCCTATCCACTGCTCAAGAAGCATCGCCTTAATTTTCAGGTCATTCCGACATCGTTTGACCTAGTTTCGACCCTTGACGGAAAATCGGCTACAAAGTCGGCTATCCCGAAAAATAGGAAACTTTGTGCTCCGATTTCGCGAGGGTTCTCGTCAAGATTTCTCCAAGAAAATCAAGTCAAATAATTGAGGAAAAATGTCAAGAAAAATACAGAAGAAAAAAGGAACGAAAAAGATGAAAAAACGGCCGAAAACGACGCTCGGCGACCAAACGGGCCGAAGCCCTATGGTCGCCGGCGACCCTGGGTGCATGGTCGCCGGATTTTTCGCCGAATCGTCCGTTTTCCTATTCTTTTCGCGTTTCGGGTGTTCTGGCCTCTGTGATTTTCAGAAAATCCAATGTTTGATGCTTGAAAATGACTGATCTTCGTCGACGTCTCGGATCCGCAGTCAAAAGCATGAAATCATCACCGATCACCTAAGATCGCCAACCGGCTGACCCAGAAAGTGCACTTTCTGTCCGACCGATCGTGAAATCGACAAGACAGATGTCACCGGCCCACCAACATCAACTAATGTCTGAAATTGCATCGCAATCCGACATCAAATAATGCGTGGATCCACCCGTGATGATCGCAAGAAGAATCTCAAAAGGCGCAGCACGGCCCGCGACTCTTCACATGCCTTGGCAACCACTTAATGTCGTTAATTGACCCATTAAAGCAGTCATTAACGCATTCTTTTGGACGGCCCAATCAGAGCCAAGCATTTGGGAGTTACAAATCCAAGCAATCATGGCATTAAACCCATAAAACTCCCATCATCATGAAGCATAAAGGTGATTAAATGCTCACTACCTTCATCGGCCAATCACAAGCCTTGAAAAAGGAGTTACAAAATCAACTTGTAACTCCTCATCAATTCTTTCATCATGGCCATCAATGCTAATAAACACCTCATGGCTACCAAAAGCCTATAAAAGGAGGTTCATTCCAAGAAGAAAGCATGAGGAAAAGAGATCCTAAGTGCAAGCTCTGAAAAACCAGAAAATCCAAGAGAGAGATGAAGTCCCGCTACTTTGCTCCCGAAAGCACCACAAGGTGATCAACGTCCCTTGGGGGGCCACCCCCCCAAGGTCACCTCCTTTTCCAACATGGCCTAAACGCGGCTTTTCAGCCCGTTTACTTGGTTTTTCATTGGATATAGGACCTTCTCTTGGTCCTTGTCCTTTAAAAAACTGAGGTTAGGAGCCAAGCCAAAGAATCAAAGCATCACATGTTCTCATTTGAAGGACGATGGCGAAGCCCATACATGACTTGCGACCGTCGATCTCAACGTGTCCCCACAATCTCCTGAGAAGTTAGATCCCTTTTCTTCCTTTTCTATTGTAGTTTGTATTTCTTAAAGTGACAAAAAGAAATCACAATTCTTGTCTTTCATATTTGATGTGTTTTGTAAAAACGCCTTTCACGGCAAAATCGCCTTTCACGGCAAACAAACAAAAACGCCTCTTACGGTATTCTAAAAACTTGTCTCTTTTCTTAATATTTATGCAATTTGAAAAGTTAGAAAAAATGATTGATTTCCTTTCCACTTGCAAAGGTGAATCTCCGGATTATCACCATTCCAAATTCCAAGTAGAAAGTAAATCTGGCATACCCGTACAAAAATGTTGATGCCCGAGATTTTCCCTCCTCCACCGAGACCCAGGTCAGCCCCCCGGGTGTGGAAGGAGAGGACGGAAGATTCCTTTCGGGTCCATCAGGGGCTTCTTCCATTTTCAACGAGACAGCTTCTTTGAACAGAAAGAGTTTATTGATTACTCCTCCAATGGGGCATGAGATGGGCAATCGGGTGCCGGAGCATGGCGAATCCTCATCTGGGCCGCACCTTCAGTATGCAAAGAAGGTGTTAAAGAGTGTTTTGAGTTCATGGGTCGAGACTCTCTCTTCGGGTCACTTGGAAGCTGGCTTTGGCATGATCAAGCATGTACAGGACATTCTTGCTGATAGCGAAGAAGTTGGTCTGGACATTACAAGAGCCAAGGATTTCGTTGATGAAGTCATCACTTTGGGGAACAAGTGGACTGAGACCAAGAGTTTTCCAGATGGTGACTTCTTTAATGAGATGTTTATGAAGCCTTCCAGCAAAGTCAAAGCTGAGCTGACTGAGATCTCGCAGACTCGGAAGCAGTTCATTCGGGAGAGGAACGTTACCGAGTTTGGCCATCATGGGGCTCAAGCAAGACCTAGACTGCCTTGATAAGGAGGTTGTCGAGGCTAGGCAGCGTCTTGAGCTTTTTGAGGAAGAAGCTGCTGCCAAATGGACCGCCATTGTGAAGACTCGTGGCAAGGTGGGGACTCTCATTTGCCAGGTTGAGGAGGCTGAGAGTAAGTTCCGGAGGAAGACTTAGGAATATGAGCAGTGGCAGGTTCTCTGGGAAGAACATCCTCATACTGCAGATGGGTCGCGGCGTTCGGCCGCATTTTATGGGAATGTTTTGAAGAAGCGTGGCCTGAAAACTTTGGAGGCTAAGGCCAAGGGTCTGCTTGAGGAGTTAAATATTTGGTTGAAAACCATGTTGGATAAAGCTCTTGAGTTGTAACAAACTCCTTTTCTTCTTTTTGGTACCTCCATGTATAGACATTTTTCGTACTATATATTTTTTGTATCCCTTCCTTTCACTTAAATCATTTTTGATGAAAACAAATTTAAGCAAGAGCTATACGGGAATGTTTGTTTGAGAATTTGATCAAAAGGTTGTCATTTTGTGAAAATCTTTTGTCAAAGGTTTGTTTTGGGCATGAAAGCCAATTTTTGTGGCAAAAAGCTAAGTTTTTTATGGTTTGAGAGCCAAGATTTTGGGATGGAATGGAAGTCGAATTTTGTGGTGTAAGAGCCAAAATTGTTTGCGGCATGGGAACCAAAATTTGTTTGTTTGTGGCATGGGAGGCAAAGTTTTTTTGTTTGTGGCATGGAAGCCAGAGTTTTTTTTTTTTTTTTTTTTTTTGTGTGTGTGGCATGGAAGCCAAAGTTTTTGAAATGGCATGAGACCCAAAATTTTGAGACGGCATGAAAGCCGATTTTTTTTTTTTGAAATATTTTTTTTAATTGGCATGAGAGCCGAAATTTTGAGATGGCATGAAAGCCTGATTTTGTTTGTTGTTTTTGGCATGAGAGCCAGATTTTTTGAAAACCAAGTTTTGTTTTGTTGGCATGAAAGCCGATTTTTGGCATTTATAGCCGATTTTTGGCGTTGATAACCTAATTTTGGCATTTATAGCCCATTTTTTATGGCATTTATAGCCGGGTTTTGGCGTTTATAGCCGGTTTTGGCGTTTATAGCCGGTTTTGGTTTTCAAAATGCAGGTATTGACTAAATGTCGCCTCCCCGCTGAATGGACTTGCAAGTATCGATGGAATGTCGCTTCCATGCTCATTCGGTTTTGCGAGTATCGATGGAATATCGCTTCCTTGCTCATTCGGTTTTGCGAGTATCGATGGAATGTCACTTCCTCACGGACTGGGTTTGCGAGTATCGATGGAATGTCGCTTTCTCGCGGGATTGGGGTGCAAGTATTGACTAAGCGTCGCTTCCTTTCTTTTTTCAAAAATTCTGGTTTTATGAGTATCGATTGAATGTCGCTTCCCCATGATTTTTGAAATTTGAAGTTTTTTCGAACCATTTGAAGTTTGGGTTGTGGATATCAACTGGAATGTTGCGTCTCCACGATTTTTGAAATTTGAGGTTTTCTCGAACCATTTGAAATTTGGGTTGTGGATATCAACTGGAATGTAGCGTCTCCGCAATTTTTGAAATTTGAGGTTTTGTAAGTATCGAATGGGTTTCGCTTCCTTGCGATTTTTGGATTTTGGAAGTATCGAATGGGGTTCGCATCCTTCCGATTTTTTGGGTTTTGCGGGTATCGACTGAATGTGGCTTCCCCGTGGTTTCTAAAAACCATTTTTTTTAAAGACGCAAGGGTCGTAAGTTTTGACTTAAAACCATTTTTTGTTGTAAAAGCCGAGGCGGACTAAGGTGGAAATTCCTGAGTCCTGATTCTTGTTTCAAACCATGAATTTTAGGTTCAAGGATCGAAAATTTTGGTCAACTCTGGGAAGAGGCTCCTAAACTTGATTTTTGTTTTGATTTTTTTTTGAACAATGAAACGATGAAAGTAAGCATTGTTTTGAAAGTTTTTTTTTTAGAAATTTCAACATAAAGATGAAAATTTCAAAAGGGGTGGGTTTGATGAGCAAGTACCTCGAAATAGGCTTTGGTCGTGTAGGTGTCGGTTTGAGCCATTTGAGGAAGTCTTCAAGGGATGTACCGCTTCAAGAACTTGCCATTGATGGGCAGCATACATCTATCTCCTGTACCGTTGGAGAAGACTTTGTCGATGACGAAGGGTCCCTCCCATTTGGGTTCGAATTTACTTTTGGAATTGTGGGCAAAGTCGACTATGGGTCTTTTTACTACAAGAACCAAGTCGCCCTTTTTGTAGGCACGTTGCCTGACCTTCTTGTCGAAAGATCCAACCATGCGTGCTTGGTACAACTCAATGCTTTGTAGAGCTTCAAGCCGTCTCTCGTCGAGATTATCCAGCTCTTGGAGTCTCAATTTGACATTACTTTTTTGCGTCATGTCATTTTGTAGAAATACCCTTAAGGAAGGAATTTGTTTTTCCAAAGGGACAACAGCTTCGCATCCATAGACCAAGGAGAATGGTGTGCTATGGGTTGGTCCTCGAACAGTGGTTCGATAGGCCCTTCAAAGCTTCCGGTAGTTGTCGTCCCAGTCTTTTTTGTGACTAGAGACCATTTTCTTGAGAATTTTGCAGATTGTATTGTTGGAGACTGCTGCTAGTCCATTCGCTGCTGGATTATATGGAGTCGAAGGACAACTTTGGATTTTGTACTTGTCACAGAACCTGTAGAATCTGTGATCCCGGAATTGTGGTCTGTTATCATGAACGAATCTTTTAGGTATGCCGAAGCGACAAATAATGTTGGTGCGCAAGAACTGAAGGATTGATGAGGTCTTCATTTCACTGAGCGCAAATGCTTCTGACCACATGGAGAAATAATCCGTAACGGCGAAGATGAAGCGATGACCTTTGCTTGATGGGGGAGAGATAGGACCTATGATGTCCATACCCCAGGCTTCAAAAGGCCATGAGATTGTTGTAGGATGTAGCCATTCTGGAGGCATTTGGACATAATCTCCATGAATTTGGCATTGTTGGCAGCGCTTAGCAAATCGCATTGCGTCAGCTACCATGGTAGGCCAATAATAACCTAGCCTTTTTATCTGATCGTAGAGCTTAGGACTAGCCTAATGGGCTCCACAAAGACCAGCATGCACTTCTTTGAGAGTTTCCTCAGCCTCTTGTTGTGACAAGTAGCGTAGAAGTACTCCGTTGAAGGATTTTCTGTAAAGTTCTTTTGAAGGAATATCCAAATGAAAGTTTGGGGCACAACTTTGAATGCTTACCCGCTCTTTTGGATGTTCAGGTAGGATTCCGAACATGATGTAATCAATGAACGGATCCCTCCAGTCACCGATCGGAGGTTTGAGGATAAACATCCGACTTCCAACCACTTGGTGGCATTCAACAACTGCTTGGTGTGTGTTAAGAGGAGGGAGAATCCTTCTTTGACACACTGTGATTTGCATATTTTCCCCTCTTGGATTGCCATAGATGCGGCGAGTCCGGCCAGGGCATCTGCGCGGATGTTTTCACTTCTGAGGATGTGGGTGATGAGACAGACGTTGAGTTTTTGTCGAAGCGATTGCGCCTTGTTATAGTAAGGCAGCAAATCGGACTTCCTGACTTCAAATTTCTGATTCATCTGGTTGATGATCATTTGAGAATCCCCAAAAGCTTCCAGCATGGTGATGCCGGATTCGAGGGCGAGTTCCAATCCTATAATCAGGGCTTGGTACTCAGCTGCATTGTTTGAACATGGTTCCAGTAGCGAGAAAGCATGTGAAATCATGTATTTGTCGGGGCTGACAAAGAGGATGCCAATTCCCGATATTTTCTTTCCTTTTTCATTTGTTCTGATTGCGCCGTCAAAGTACATGTCCCAGGAGGCATTTGATAAGGAAGTTTCCACGTTGTAGTCAAATTCGTCTAGGAGATCATCCCTGAGTGGAGAATCTTTAGGCAATGGGTGCTCTGCGAGAAAGTCTGCAAGAGCTTGGCCTTTGATTGCTTTTTGTGGTACATACCTAATATCAAACTGTGAAAGAAGGATGGACCATTTTGCCAGTCGGGCATTAAGAGAACCTGTTTTTGTGACAATGACCTTTAAGAGGTTGATCATCTAAACTAGGTAGACTGTGTTGGACAGCAAGTAGTGACGCAGCTTTTGTACAGCAAACATCACTGCAAGGCATTCTTTTTCGACTAGGGAGTAGCGATGCTCTGCACCTACCAACATGCAGCTAAGGTAATATAGAGCAGCTTCTAAAGAAGGGTCTTCTTTTGGAAGATCACTCTCGGGATCAAGGGGCTGATCCTTGTCATTTGCTGAAGACGTTTCTGTAGCAATGTTGCCGTCTTCGGTGATTGTGTTGCACGGAGCATTTTCCGGGGACAAGTCCTGAACAACATCCAGCAACTTTTCTTCTTTGTTGAGCAATTTATCGGTCCAGACATCATCTATGAGATCAGGTATCTAGGACCAATCGACTGGGTTTTCATTGAAGAAGATTTCATTGGCAGGAGCTTCTCCAGGGTGATCAATCAGAAGAGGCTTGAGTTCCGATGTCAGAGTTTCAGGAGACGAAGGCTGAGAAGATGTTATCTCAGTGGAAGTCACCTGAGAAGATGTAGCTCCAGAAGATATACTACCAGTTGGGGAGTACGTGGTGTCTTCGGAAGCTTCAGAGGCACTATCATCCTGAGCTATCGCATTGCAGGATGCCCCCATTGTAGACTGTTGGGGATCGGACTCATCCTCGGATGTAAGAGGATCATGGATCCAGCAGTTTTCCCCATTTTCAGGAGTTGAGGGAGAAAATTCCCGTTGATTTTCAGGGATTTCTGGTTCTGGATCATGACGAAGATTGTTGACGCGATCCTGCTCCTGCTCTATGGCAAGATGTTACAGGATTCTTGCATATTCTTCAAGATCAGGCATATGAGCCAAGTTTTCTTCGTCATCTGCTCCTTGGGTTCACCAATGTTGGGTTCCACTAGAGCATTGGCTGGTACTAGATCGACAACATTTTCTTGAGCAACGTCTTGGTCTTCTTCATCATCAGACCAGGATCCTTGTGGCTGTAATGGGTTATACCAGATTACTGGCATAAGATGAGACTCGAGAATCCATTCCTCGTCGGAGAGGTATTCTCCCGTTTCAAGGGATTCTTCCCACTCATCGATATCATTGGCAGTATCACTGGACTCGTATCCATCCATGGAGAATCCAACTACCGAGTTACATGAGTATGATGCCCCCTACGCAGTTTCATTTTTGTATTGAGGTGGCATGAAATCATTAAGGGTGAATTTTCTTACCACCTTTGAATTTTTGGGAAGGGATTCTTCCGTTGCCCCTAGTGAAGCAGTGGAAGAGGTTTCTGCCTTTTCAGGGACTTCTTGTTTTGGTTGAGACTTCTGCTGTTGTTTGAGCTTGTGGAGTTGTCTCTTGGCTTGCCTTCGCTGTTGAGCGGTCAGCTTTGTTTTGACGGTCTCCCAATTTTCATCTTTTAGGAGATCGGGATGCACCCATATGGGTTGTCTGTCTGGTGTTGGATAGGGAACCAACTCTTGGGACGCTTGAGCCATTTTTATCACCTTGAAGAAGTAGTGATCTCCTCCTTCGATGAATTTGAAGTTTGCCCACATGACACCATGTTGACAGAGGCGGGGCCGTAGTTTTTGTCAAAGGTGATGACTCCGTTTTTCCACATCTCGTTAATCTTCTCTCTCACAACGAAGCATTGATTGAGAGGATGTGAGATCATCTGGTGGTATGGACAATATCGGGGATCATTGGTTTTGCCAACATCTCCCGGTTTTTTAGGCTCGAGCAAGGTGAGTTTGCCGTTTGTTAAGAGAGCCTCAAAGATTTCTTCGACATCTTCATCGAATGGGTATTTCTTTTCTACATGTTCCTTGAAGGCATCAGAGAGTTCGGGTCTTTTACCCGTAGCTTTGTTTTCAGCTTTCTTTGGCTGCTGAGGAGCTGACGTAGTCTGCACATTAAGAACCTCATTTTTCTTTTGTTTTGAGGTTGTAATGGTTGTTAGCTCTTTCTTTGATGATTTCTGACTGTTGAGGTCTTTGATCACCATTTCAGCCTCCATGGAAGCTTCTAGGAGTTCTCCCAGGTTCTTTGATTTGTTGCCGATGATCATGGAGTGGATTCTTGCTCTCATGTTGTTATGACAGATGTCGACTAGCGACGCTTGTGGCAATACATCTGAGCATTTGTATGCCATTGCCTTCCATTTGTGAATGAAGTCGTATGTTGACTCATTCTCTCCTTGTTTTAGGCTGCAGAGCTGAGCCATAGTAACAGGGTGGTCCTCACCTTGGAAGTGAGTCGGGAAGTGTGTCTCCAGCAGAGCCCAGTTTTGGATGGAGTTCTCTGGCAAAGTAGAGTACCAATCAAAGGCCGTACCTTTTAGGGTATTTGCAAAGAGGCGAATCTTGAGGGCATCTTGATCCGTGATAGCTCCTGTCAGGATCTTGAAGCGGATGACATGTTGTCTGGCTGAACCTTTCCCCGTATATGTTTGGATAGTAGGTTGTTTAAATTTTGCAGGGAACGGAACCGAGTCCATCCATAGGGGATAGGGTGGCATGATCCCATGTTCCTTCAATGTATCCTCTTCTTTTGCTTTTGCGAGGATATCGTCAATGTCCTTTTTGGTAAGGGCGCGTGACTCATTATTTTCTGTATTGCCCTCGTCATCTTGATGATTTGGAGGAGTTGCATTGTTAGATGGATGTTGTAAAGTGAGGAGAAGGTTTTCGATCAGAGCCTCAATTCTCTGTTGTCCTTGCTCCAACTGCTAGATGTGTACTGTTACGCCATCATGCGGTGGAGGCTGCTCAAAACTTGTAGCCAGGACGTTCATCCTTCGGGATTCGAACGAATAAATCGTCTTGGTGACTGAGCTGGGGCTTATTTTTTTAGATGAAGAGTCCGAGGAGTGATTACTCCGGTGTCCTTGACTTGAAGGAGTGGAGGATTCTTCCAGATGTGTTAGTGTCCGGGAGACGCTGCGAGTCACCGGACGTCTGACACGAATTTTGGTTGCTGACTTCTGGCGTCTTCTGGTTTTGCCAACCATATGGACAACAACGACTTGGTCAGGTCTTTCTTTTTCGACCCATTTGTTAGAGACATGGAGGGTAGAATGCTGGGTTCTTTGCTTCTCAAGTCTCTTTTTTGTCGATATACAACGTGACGATGCATACGACGAGCAATTTGAGCTTCAGTCAGCTCTGGCTGGACTCTGGCTATGAAGGATGTAGTCCCAAGTGCGTAGCAGCCGAGCTTGTGCTCTTTGAAGCTGCGCATGGACAGGATCCGAACGCGGTCCTTAGCCTGTCGCAGTGAGGCTTTGAATTTTGTGAGTTTGGCCCCTGTTGAGATGAAGGGTCGACTTGCAGGAGTGCAGGCTTCAGCTGGTTTTTGTGGAGGCCTAATGATGCAGGATTTGATTTTGGGCTTGTAGGAACAAGCTAGCTCATGTTGGATTTGTTTGTTCTTTGGGCGGAGGGTAGGTTTCTCCTCTTTCGTGTAAGAGAGAGGGTAGAACCGGTTCTTCTTGATAAGGGTCAGGTATGCTGGCTTTATAGATGTTAGGGACCTTCGTTGCTTTAATGAAGGTCTCGGGGACCAGGTTTTGGGGCAAACCTGGTTTCTTGTGGGTTGAGGCTTCATGGGACCGCCACGGGCTTCAGGCTTCTTTGTGTTCGCCCTTGGTGCCATGTTAGTGACACATTGCGGGGCGATTTTCTACTTCTTAATAGGTACAGTTTTTTCTGCGGGGAGTGGGAATGGTCCCAGTGACCCGAAGACGATGGTCCGGGGAGTTAAGGTTGACCCAGTATTTTGAGAGTTGTTGAGGGAGATGACGCTTCGGCAACTGGCGGGGCGCTTATGAGTGCGCGTCTTGAAGCATAAGTTGGTACTTGTTCTCATAAAAAATGATGGTCAATGAATCTGCCATTGTTAGTTTTTGGAAAACTTCTGAAACAAGACCACATCCATTAGTAATCACAAGAATATGGTTATCATAAATGGAGAACAACTATGATTTTGTCTTTTCAAATCGCTCAAGGGGACATGGTCCAGCCCAAGCAAGATGAAGAAGGCAAAAAACCATAGAGGGTACAATTGTTCTAAAATGCAAGTATGGTAGGCTCTGAGTGAGCGTACCAGTGACTGCTAGAAGCAATTGTAAACCTTAATTCAAATTACCGAGAAACAAAGCTCACTTGAGGTAAAATGATATAAGGTTGGAGATACAAATGTGTCGGTCGCGAATACAGTAGAGCCGAAAGGGCGTACTAGCACCGCTAGGCACAAATGTTGCAAATCGCATCCTTGGAAAGGACACGAGATGAGATTTCTTTTTGAAAAGTCAAAATTCAGTTCATAAAGGAGAGCAAATGGTGTTCCAATCCGAACAAAGGCTCAACATTTCTTTGAGCGCTAAATCCAGAAGGGAAGGAACCAGAATTTCTCGGATGTGAATCCAGTAATGACAGAAGTTTTTTTTTTTTTTTTTGAAAGGTCAAGATTGAATTAATCAAAGAGAGCAAATGGTGTTCCGATCCGAACAAACATTTCTGCAAGCGCTAAATCCGAAAGGGAAAGAACCAAGATTTCTCAATTCTGAACTCAAAAGTGACGGAATTTTTTTTTTTTTTTGAGAGGTCAAGATTGAATTCAACAAAGAGAGCAAATAGTGTTTTGATTCGAACAAAGGCTCAACATTTCTGCGAGCGCTAAATCCGAAAGGGAAAGAACCAAAATTTCTCAATTTTGAACTCAAAAGTGACAGAAGTTTTTTCTTTTTTGAAGTTTTTTTTTTTTGAAAGATTTTTTTGAAAGTTTTTTTTGAAAGGCGCACATAGATTTCCAATTCGATCTTATGAAACTTTAGTAGATAGATCAGCTCCCAGGTAAGGGTAGGATTACTTAATGAACCTGTTTGGAGGACCCTTGCCTCGAACAGTCTAGCTGTCTCCACACTCTGGACAAAGCCTTTCTTAAATCCACTTTGGTCAAAGAACGCAATTGGTGCAACCTTAGTGTTTTTTTTTTTTTTGAACTCTTTTTGAAAGATTTCTAATGAACTCATCAAAGAGAGCGAATGGTGTTCCAATCCGAACAAAGGCTCAACATTTCTACGAGCGCTAAATCGAAAAGGGAAAAACCAAAGTTTCTCAAATTTGAATCCAAAAGAGATAAAGCTAATAATTTTTTTTTGAAATAAGATTTTTTTTTCTTTTTTTTTTTTTTTTTTGAAAACCTCTATTGGACTCATCGAAGAGAAAAGATGGCCAATCCCCGATACGAACAATAGCTACAAACATTTCTGTGAGCTATCAAGTTCAAAGAGGAGAGGATCAAAGTTTCTCAAAATTGAATCCGAGAAAAAGAAATCAGATTTTTTTTTTTTGAAAGAGTTTGAAATTAAGTTTTTTTTTTTTTTTTTGAAAACCCTTATCAGACTCATCAAAGAGAAAATATGGCCCAATCTCCGATACGAACAATAGCTGCAAACATTTCTGTGAGCTATCAAATTCGAAGAAGAGAGGATCAAAGTTTCACAAAATTGAATCCAAGAAAAGAAATCAGATCTTTTTTTGAAATGAGAAAGAATGACTGAAATCCCATCTCATGTTTTTTTTTTTAGATGCAAGATGCAACATAGGCCACCAACTAGAAAGGAGCCAAGGGATCGAAGCATCACGTTCTCAAGTGAACGAGTCCCAAAGGGTGTGCCAACTTGATGGACCCGCGATTTCCGTCCTCTCTTTCCGCCCCGAGGGCTGCCGGGTTTCAGCGGAGGAGGAAATGCGGGTATCAATATTTTTGTACGGGTATGCCAGATTTTCTATTCTACTTGGAATTTGGAATGGTGATGATCCGGAGATTCACCTTCACAAGTAGAAAGGAAATCAATCCTTCTTTCTAACTTTTCAAATTACATAAATATTTAAGAAAAGAGACAATTTTTGTTTGTTTACCGTGAAAGGCGGTTTGGTGCCGTGAAAGGCGATTTACAAATCTCATCAAAATGAAAGATAAGAATTGTGACTTTTTTTGTCTCTTTAAAAAATACAAATTACATTAGAAAAGAAAGAAAAGAGATCTAACTTCTCAAGAGATTGTGGGGACAAGTTCAGATCGACGGTCGCAAGTCATGTATGGACTTCGCCATCTTCCTTCAAATGAGAACGCTTGATGCTTCGATTCTTCGTCTTGGCTCCAACCTTAGTTTTTTAGAGGATAAAGACCAAGGGGAGGTCCTATATCCAATGAAAAACCGAGTAAACGGGCTAAAAAGCCGCATTTAGGCCATGTTGTAAAAGAAAAGGACCTTGGGGGGGTGCCCCCCCAAGGGACTTTGATCACCTTGTAGTGTCACTTGCAACAAAGTAGCAGGACTTCGTCGGATTTTCTCTGGGATTTTTCCAGACTCCAGATGGGTGTTGGTGTGGATGTACAAAACGCAAGGATTCAAAGTTCCAAGTCAATGCCTCTCTCTTGGAATGGACCACCTTTTATAGGCTTTTGATAGCCATGAGGTGGTTTATGGGCATTGATGGCCATGATGAGAGAATTGATGGCATTGATGCTTCATGATGGGAGGAGTTACAAGTTTTTATTTCTTGATTTTGTAACTCCTTTTTCTTGGTTTGTGATTGGCCAATGGAGAGTGATGGGCATTTAATCGCCTTTAATCTCCATGATGAGGGGAGTTTCATGGTTTTAATGCCATTATTGCTTGGACTTGTAACTCCCATGTGCTTGAATCTGATTGGGCCGTCCAAAATAATGAGTTAATGACCGTATTAAGTTGTCATAAAACAAGTCAATTAACGACATTAAGTGGTCGCCGGAGCATGTGAAGAGTCGCGAGCCACGCCGCGTCTTCTGGAATTCTTCTTGTGATGATCGTAGGTGGATCCACACATTGTTTGATGTCGGATTGCGATGCAATTTCAGACATTGATTGATGTTGGTGGGCCGATGACATCTGTCTTGTCGATTTCTTGATCGGTCGGACATAAAGTGTACTTTCTTGGTCAACTGGTTGGCGATCTTGGAGCGATCAGTGATGACTTCATGCTCTTGACAGCGGATCCGAGATGTCGGCGGAGATCAGTCGTTTTCAAGCATCAAAAATTGGATTTTCAGAAAATCACAGAGGCAGGAACTCTCGAAACACAGAAAAGATCGAAAAACGGGCCATCCGGCGAAGATTTCAGCTACCCGGATTTCCAGGGTCGCCGGCGACCATGGGGCTTTGGCCCCTTTGGTCGCCGAGTAGTTTTTTCGGCCGTTTTTTTTTCTTTTTCGTTCCTTTTTTCTTTTGTATTTTTCTTGAAATTTTTTCTCAATTATTGAATTGATTTTCTTAGAGAAAACTTGACGAGAAGTCTCACAAAATCGGAGCACAAAGTTTCCTATTTTTCGGAAAAGCCGAAGACTTTGTAGCTGATTTTCCGTCAAGAGTCGAAACTAGGTCAAACAATGTCGGAATGACCTGAACATTGAGGTGAAGCTTCCTGAGCAGTGGATAGGACCAACCATAAGCCTTTATTTGAGTTTTGAATCCGTTTGGGGTCCCGTCGATGCTTGACTTGATTTTGCTATGGGGAAGATGCCGAGCTTTGATATATGGTCAACCGATGTCCGATTGACCTGAAATTTGACAGGGAGCCTATTGGAGTCATGTAGAGGTGATCCATGAGCTCCAATTTAGATGTCATGGTCCCGGGGTGCTCCACCCCCAGTAGGCTTGATTTTCTTTCGGAGCGTCAAAGTCTGGTCAAGCGTTATCGGAATGACTTGAAATTCGACGTGCAGCCTTTTGGAAGCATGTTGGCCACTCATATGCTTTGTTTGATGAGTGATGGCCTCAGTGGTTCTCGCCGCCGAGAGGTTTGATTTTGTTGCTCGAGCGTTGATGGAGGGTCAAACGTTGTCGGTTTGACTTAAAATTTGACACGGAGCCCTTTGGAGGTATTTTGGGACCACCCTTAGGCTCTAATCGAAGTTTTAATGTCTTCGACACTATCACCGCCAGGAGCGCGTGTTTAGCTATCGAAGGAGTGAAGTTAGGCCAGATAATGTCGAAATGGCCCGAAACTTCATGTGTACCCCTCTTTTCGCTGTCTTGAAGGATCTTGTAGTTTTTGTCTGATTCTGACAAGATCTGATGCTTGAAGTAGTTTTGCCTATTTGTAGCAGGATTCAGCTTCATGTGGCTTCTTGATGTTGAGGAGACATAGTGACTTTTTTGCTGTCAACAACAATAAACCCAAAAAAGGGTCTTGTTCAATACACATGAAGTGTACTAGCATAATGAGTCGAAACTATACTATTTCCCGCAGCCAAGACGAGCTTGCTGAAACATCATGCTACAATCGTACCGATGGTGTGTCCAAATCCATCTAGATTGTGAACAACAACTTATATTCTATAAGAACCGACAAATAAGTCTTCCGTATATAAGCAGAACTCTACACACCAACTTGTCTACTTTATAGAATACAAGACACTCACATGTATAATAATTAACAATGCAACCATTTGCCCATACAAAATCTCAGTTAGATGTGAAGACAAAATATACTAAAAAAGAATCAGTCAAAGACAAATACACAAAAGTATGCTTTTAGTATAAATTCCCAACAATCTCCCACTTAGACTCAAAACCATGCTAACATGTATTTTAACCCCATGCCTTCCAAATAACCATCAAAACTCAAATGGTTACATTGTTAATTATTATGCATGTAGGTGTCATTTATTCTATAAACTAGACAAGTTGGTGCGTAGAGTTTTACTTATACACGGAAGACTTATTTGTTGGTTCTTATATAATATAAGTTATTATTCACAATCTAGATGGATTTGGACACACCATCGGTATGATTGTAGCATGATGTTTCAGTAGGCTTGTCTTGGCTACAGGAAACGGTATAGTTTCGACTCATTATCCTAGTACACTTTGTGTGTATTGAACATGACCGTGTTTTTGGGTTTACTGTCTTTATACTGACTATATAAGATGATGAACATCCAAATGATTATTATGAGTGCTTGTACTCTTAATCCCGACTTAAATAAATAGACACATACATTTAGTATTTGGCATTTTGATTTACAAAGGAGTGAGATCTTTTATGGGTCAACAATCTCAGTAAATTGGATGACTACATTGCGTGTATGGTGGATATTAGTTTATTGACGGAATCCACGTCCCGTAATAGGGATTAATGATATCCCCTTGATGAAGCTTTTATGTTTCAATTATGTCAAACCCTGCAGGTGGACTTTGTGTCCAACATATCAAATAAGTTAAGTGTAAGGTCTTAAGGAATTATTAAGATATCGATTAAATATAGATGTCAGTAATTATTTAATCGATGGATATCTGAAATCTTAACGTGGGGAGATTAATAAGCATTTAATACCAAGAAGCTCGAAATATTATTTTGAGAATAAGGACGGGAATGTAATTACAATTCTTTAGTGGACTGAATTATAATTTATGGAACTAGGATTCTAATTTGGGTCGAATTAGGGTATCCTGTTTCCATAAGAAGCCTATCCTTATTTCCTTCTTAAGATCCCTATTGTAGCCTATAAATATGCGCTATTACTCTTTAGGTTAACACACAACTAATAAGAAGAGAGAAATCTTGATTTTAGAGAGCATAATAGAATTCGCAGAAGAGGCCCACTCTGTAGTGCGAGTTCGAGGATATAGGAATAGAGTAGAAGATCTTGAGATTTTCGAGTTGCTGTGAACTGAGATCAAATCAGAGAGATCTTGCAGGTATGTTTTTCTAAATTTATTTCCGCAGTGATCTGTATGCAATATCTAGAGATCCTGGTTTCTACTCATTTCTAACATGTAAACCCAATGGATATCAAATTCTCGGCCTGGTAAATCAGCATATAATTTCTAGTCCTCTTAAGGTACTTAAGTATATGCTTTACCGTAGTCCAGTGTTCTCTTCCCAGATTAGACTTGTATCTGATAACCATGCCAACGGCAAAACAAATATCAGGTCTAGTACATAGCATTGCATACATGAGGCTTCCTACCAGCGAAGCATAAGGTACTTCTTTCATTTTTTTCTATCTCATCAGGTGGCTTTTGAAATTGATCCTTGGATAAAGTAATTCCATGCCTGAAAGGAAGAAATCCTTTCTTGGAATCTAGCATGCTAAAACGGGCAAGAATCGTATCAATATAGACCACTTGAGATAAGCCCGACATTCTTTGTTTCCGATCTCACAAGAGCTTAATCCCTAGAATGTGATTATCTTCTCCTAAGCCTTTCATATCGAATTAACTGCTCAACCATACTTTGACTGAAGACAACACCCCGACATCGATTCCAATGAGTAGGATCTCATCTACATAAAGTATTAAGAAAATCACCACATTCTGTTGCACCTATTATACACACAGGGTTCATCAGGGTTTTGCTCGAAACCATAAAATTTAATGGCTTCATCAAAACAAATGTACCAATATCTAGATGCTTGCTTAAGTCCATAAATGGACTTCTTAAGCTTTCACAACATGTGCTCACGGCCTTCAGCTACGAATCCATCTGGTTGTACCATATAAATACATTCATCAAGATTTCCATTAAGGAAAGCTATCTTAACATCCATTTGCCAAATTTCGTAATCAAAATAAGCCGCAATGGATAAAAGAATCTGGATGGATTTTAGCATGGCTACTGGCGAGAAAGTCTCCTCATAATCGATACCTTCTTTCTGAGTAAACCATTTCACAACAAGCCAAGCTTTGAAGGTTTCAACCTTTCCATCCACCCCTCTTTTCTTCTTGTAGACCCACTTACAACCGATAGGTTTTATCTCCTCTACTGGTTCTACAAGATCCCAGACTTGATTATGGTACATCGACTCCATTTCTGATTTCATAGCTTGATGCCATAGGTCTGCATATTTGTCTTGGAGTGTTTCATTATGGTTAAAGGGTTCGGTATCTAGCTCATCAGGGACTTTGTCATATGACTCTCCCAAGAACATATACCATTCAGGTTGACGAATAACCCTCCCACTATGACGAGGCACACCCTATGTCTGTGTATGAGTAGTGTCACACTGTTCTAAAACTAATCTTGGTGCGCCACCATCGACATGCTAATCCGGCTTGTCACCCCATGTTGGTGGTTTCACCTAGAATATCATCAGCTTGTGGTATTTCCTCCTGTGCTATCGACAATGGAAAAGTTTAGGTAGGTCTTTCTTCCCTCAATTCCTTTAGAATAATTCTGCTTTTGGGTTGTGGTTTATTACATAGTCCTCTTCTAAGAATCGAGCATTGGTGCTAACAATGACCTTTCGATCTTTAAGATTATAGAACAAACCACCTTTCGTTCCTCTGGGATATCCAACGAAAATGCAAACTTCCATTCTTGGTTCTAACTTATCTGCATTCCGTTTCAGCACATGTGCTGGAGTACCCTAAATTCGAACATGCTTTAAACTGGGTTTGCGCCCAGTCCATAGTTCTGTGGGTGTAGTAGGTACTGACTTAGATGGACCTAAGTTTAGAATATATGTAGCCATTTCTAAAGCATGCCCCCAGGACGAATTAGGTAAATTAGAATAACTCATCATTGACCTTACCATATCCATAAGAGTCATATTCCTTCTTTCTACCACACCATTTGTTGAGGTGTATCTAGTGCAGACAGCTATGATGTAATCCCCTCCTATGCTAAGTAATCCCTAAATTCTCCAAAGAGGTACTCGCTTCCACGATCATATCGTATTGTTATGATATTCTTACTTAAACGTTTCTTCGTTTATGCGCTATACTCCTTGAATTTTTCAAAGCATTCAGACTTACGGTGCATTAAGTAAATGTACCCATAGCTTGAATAGTCATCAATAAAAGTTATGAAATACTCAAAACCACCTCTAGCCTGGACATTAATGGGCCCGCACAGGTCAGAGTGAACCAATTCCAATAGTTCTTTGGCCTTATAGCCTTTTACCGAAAAGGACACTTGGTCATTTTCCCCTCTAGACAAGATTCGCAGACTGGAAGGGCCTCCACTTCCAATGAATGTAATGGTCCATTTGCAACCAATCTTGAAATCCGGTGTAGATTAATATGTCAAAGGTGTAAATGCCAAAGATACGTTTGGTTCAATTTCGATGGTTCCTTTCTCTTACATGGTAGTGTAGTTGTGTTATTCGATTCGGTCAATTACAGTCTAGGAGAGACTGAATTAACAATATAAATATCATCCACCAATGAACCAGAACAGAGAAAACGCTTATTATACTTAATAACCACAAATTTATTAAAATAAACGGAATATCTGTCTTTAACCAACTTGGAAATAGAAATTAAATTCCTCCTTATGGAGGGAACATAAAGACAATCTTTTAAAATTGAAGTTCTATCTCTACTAAAACTTAGATAAACACCTCCTATTGCAATTGCTGCCACTCTCATAGCATCACCCATAAGCAAATAAATCTCCCTATCACTTGCTGACTGGTTTCCTGGAACCTCTACAATGAACTACAAACATGATTAGTGGCTCTCGTATCTACACACCAGGTACTGGTAGATATAACCGCCAAACATGATTCAACAACTAGTGTATGAAATTTACCTTTTTTGTTCACTTTGTTGAGAAAAGTTGGACATTGCCTTTTCCATTGCCCTGCTTGCTTGCAATGAAAACACTTGCCCTTAGGCTTTTTCACTCCACCCTGTGGTCCGTTGCCCCCTTGAGGAACTTCCTTACGATTCTGACCCTTTTTTCTGTTTCTTCTTGCCTTTCGGCTTAGAAACAGAACCTTTTTCAGCAATGTGAACACCAGGTGGCTTTTTCAGAAGGCCCTCAGCAACCTGAAGTTCCTTGAGTAATTCCACCAGAGAAAAATTGAGCTTGTTTATGCTGTAATTTAAGCAAAAATTCTCAAAGGAATCTGTCAAAGACTGGAGAATGATATCGATTTAGGTCTCCCCATCAATTTCAGCTCCAAGGACCTGTAGTTCATTGAGGTGTCCATCATTTTCAGAACATGATCCTTCGCAGAGGTACCTTCAGCCATCTTAGTGTTAAACAGTTCTTTCATAGCAACCTGTCTAGCTGCCCGATCCTAATCACTAAACTTCTCTTTGAGACTGTACATGATGTATTAGGCAATAGGACAAGACTGATGTTGATGTTGCAAAACATTTGACATGGATGCCAACATGTAACATCGCGCTATCTTATCAGCCTTGATCCATTTTTTGTATGCCTCAATGGCTACCTCATCGGTACATCCATCTTCAGGTTTCTCTTCAACAGTTAGCATAATATCCAGATTTCTTTTCCAGTCAATGTAATTAGGTCCAGTGAGTTTGTGTTCTTTGAGAATTACATCAAGTGGATTGAAGGCACCCATCTTAAAACCTGAGATTTACATAATTAGCAAATTATGATGGGCAAAAATAAATCTTTGGATTCAAATAAAAGGAAAATGGCTCCCTCTGCCAATTAATAAAAGAATCCCACAGCAATCTAAACACGAATGTATAGTATGCCTCGATGTGAGGACAAGTACCATACTTATTTTGATCAGATAAGACATAACCTTTTAGTTCTACTGTCAAGGCAACAAACCATGCCAAGTAAAACCAAATAGCTGACATAACTTTGGTCCAATAAATAATAGAAGTGGCTCAGATGGAGAGCATACTGTTATTTATAGCTAAGTGCATACCATCATTTAATTCAAGGTCCATTATTCTGTATTCAGTCCCATCAGATGGAGAAGAGACCCATACTAATAATTACCCTAAATCATCCATATGGGAGTTTGTACTGGAGATTCCATAATTAACTCATTCGATTAAGAAGAAGACTCCAAGGTCAACACATAAATCAATTACATCTCCTACAAAACAATGATGGAGACCGTGGGAACGTAAGAAGTTCCCTCTCCCACTTAGTTATTTAGCAATGAGGGTTCTTGTAAAACAGTTTAATTAAGACCGGTTTAAAATCTAGTAGTAATAGGCAACCATGTCTTTACTACTACACCATTCCAAACATAATTAGACATTATTAATATCATATTTAGTAAGTAATGATAATAATAAGACATCCAAGCACAAAAAGGAATCACAACAAGCATAAGAAACCTAGCTATCATGGTAAAGTAGGATCCTTTTGCCTTCATGATTGTCACTTCTTTAAACATGCGCTTCGCAGAGGGGGTCTGGGGGTGTCCCGCGGCGAGGTTCGATCTGCCCGGTCAGCTTGCTGGGGTCCAAGGGGCAGCGCCCCCGGACTAGAAATTTTTTATGAAGTTCTTCCCTCAAAATCGAATTTCTACCTTCAGAACCTGTGCCCCTTCTTAAGAAATTACATTGAGTCCTAAGCCTCCTTACAAATGGAGTTCATATGCTATCTTAATATAATTACATCTCCATGAAAAAATTACATTGAGTCCTAAGCCTCCTGACAAACGGAGTTCACATGCTATCTCAATATAATTACAACACCATAAAAATTGTAAAATACATAAAACAGCAACCACGAATTTGTATCATGGTATCCATTCACATAACATACACACATGGTGACCATGATAGCCAGATCAGTTACTCAGTTGCTGCAAAACAAAGGTTAGATATTTCGCTGCAAAACGAGGGTTACTTACAGCAAAAGAATACTATGTTTTCTTACAGCAACCTATAATCTTACTATATTTTCTTCAACCCATACGCAGTATCAAGATTGACTCAGATACCAATTGTTAGAAACGAGTAGAAACCAAGAACTCTTGATATTACGTACAGATCTCTGCGGAAATATGTATAGATAATATGATTAAAAACCATACCCACGAGATCTCTCTGATTTGATCTCTATCTTACAGCAACCCAAAAATCTCAAGATCTTCTACTGTATTCCTAAATGCTCGAACTTGCACCAGGGAGTGGGCCTCAACTGCGAATTCTACTTTGCTCACCAAAACAAGATTTCTCTTATTTTTCTTGTATGTTAACCTAGAGAGCAGTAGCGCATATTTATATGCTACAATAGGGACTTTAAGAAGGAAATAAGGATAGGCTTCTTATGGAAACAGGAAACCCTAACTCGACCCAAATTAGAATCCTAGTTCCATAAATTACAATTCAGTCCACTAAAGAATTATAATTTCACTCTTGTCCTTATTCTCAAAATAATATTTCAAGTTTCTTTCATTAAATGCTTATTAATCTCCACATGTTAAGAATTCAGATATCCATCGATTAAATAATTACTGACATCTATATTTAATCGATATCTTTATAATTCCTTGAGACCTTACACTTACCTTATTTGATATGTCGGACACAAAGTCCACCTGCAAGGTTTGACATAATCAAAACTTAAAAGCTTCATCAAGGGGATATTATTAATTCCTATTACGGGATGTGGATTCCATCAATAAAATAATATCCACCATACACGTAGTGTAGTCATCCAATTTACTATGATTGTTGACCCATAAATCAAAATAACCATTTGGATGTGTCTATTATTTATGTCGAGATTAAGAGTACAAGCACTCATAATAACCATTTGGATGTTCATCATCTTATATAGTCAATACAAAGACAATGTGAGAACTTGGTCCGGGCGGCACCCTTAACCACGGGGCGGAGCGTGTCAACCACGGGCTTCAAACGGTGAGTCTCCGTTAGCCCGCATCAGAAATATCCAAGTCCTGACCCTGGGCTTATAAGTCAAACCCCGTATTAACTTAGCATGAGGCCTTTTAAAAACCGTGCGGCCCCGGAAACCGTAAGAACTCCGTAGTTAAGCGTGCTCGGGCGGGAGCAGTACTAGGATGGGTGACCTCCTGGGAAGTCCCCGCGCGTGCACGTGGGCCAAAGCGGACAATTTCATGCTGAGTTGGGCGGGGCTGTGACAATTGGTATCAGAGCCGAGGACGGCTCTATTTCCGGTGGGGGAGAATGTGAGAACTTGGTCCGGGCGGCACCCTTAACCACGGGGCGGAGCGTGTCAACCACGGGCTTCAAACGGTGAGTCTCCGTTAGCCCGCATCAGAAATATCCAAGTCCTGACCCTGGGCTTATAAGTCAAACCCCGTATTAACTTAGCATGAGGCCTTTTAAAAACCGTGCGGCCCCGGAAACCGTAAGAACTCCGTAGTTAAGCGTGCTCGGGTGGGAGCAGTACTAGGATGGGTGACCTCCTGGGAAGTCCCCGCGCGTGCACGTGGGCCAAAGCGGACAATTTCATGCTGAGTTGGGCGGGGCTGTGACAATAGTCTGTCGCGCCCCCAAAACCGGGATCCGATCTCGGGGACGCGAGCATGGGGAGAATTTGTAGTATTTCCCCTCCCAGGATCCGCGTGTGTGAGGATAACAAATTCACAACACATCAAAATATTTCGCGGAAGCTATACAAGACGTTACGACCCGGAATCCGTAAGAACTCCGTAGTTAAGCGTGCTCGGGCGGGAGCAGTACTAGGATGGGTGACCTCCTGGGAAGTCTCCGCGCGTGCACGTGGGCCAAAGCGGACAATTTCATGCTGAGTTGGGCGGGGCTGTGACGATTGGTATCAGAGCCGAGGACGGCTCTATTTCCGGTGGGGGAGAATGTGAGAACTTGGTCCGGGCGTTACCCTTAACCACGGGGCGGAGCGTGTCAACCACGGGCTTCAAACGGTGAGTCTCCGTTAGCCCGCATTAGAATTATCCAAGTCCTAACCCTGGGCTTATAAGTCAAACCCCGTATTAACTTAGCATGAGGCCTTTTAAAACCGTGCGGCCCCGGAAACCGTAAGAACTCCGTAGTTAAGCGTGCTCGGGCGGGAGCAGTACTAGGATGGGTGACCTCCTGGGAAGTCCCCGCGCGTGCACGTGGGCCAAAACGGACAATTTCATGCTGAGTTGGGCGGGGCTGTGACAATTGGTATCAGAGCCGAGGACGGCTCTATTTCCGGTTGAAATACCCCTACCGGTAGAACTTCGGAATTTCAATTTTTTTCCACACTTCATTCACTTCTTCACTTCCACATTTTCACCACCTGCACTCCCCAAGCCTACATGCTTCCAAGGGATGATTTTCACACCAAATCCATTCACATTTCATTCAAAACATCAAAATCATTAACCCTTATACATTCAAGTCATGAATCACTAACTTGTAAGGCTTTCCATAGAAAATGTACTTCCATTCAAGACAAACTTCTAAATAAAATGGAGAAATTAGTACTCTTGCTTATCAAGCTTAAAACAAACTAAAAGAGATTAATAATATGCAAGAAAGATAAGCTTGATGATAAACAACATTTTCAAAAGTAACAATGCCCAAAAACTTGAAATGCACTAAGGAGAACTAAAAGGTTTACTTGCCTTTAACCAAAGCCAAGCCAAAGCTTCTCAAAATCAACAAGAAAGGGGTGCTCCACGAGATCTACACAAAACCCCCAAAATGGAGCATACAAAATCAACATTTTTGGCCATTACAAAACCCCATTTCGAAAATGGGTTTGAAATCATGAGAAACAAGCTCTTGGTGAGCCTAAGAACGTCAAATGGAAAGATGAAGAAAGACACCAACCTTGAGCTAGCCAAACAAGAAGAATAGGGCTTGAAGATGATGAATAGTGGAAAGGTTTGGCTCCCAAAAACGTCCAGCTGTAGCTTGAGAAGAGAGGAAGAGAATGGTGGTCTTGGATCTTGATTTGGAACACTATAGCTAGATCATTTCCAAGGGAGAAGACCAAAGAGGAAAGCTCTCCACTCACTTGCTCTAGGGCAAAACCGTTGCAGAGATTGGAAAAAGGGAAAATGAAGAAGGAAAGGGCTTATATAGTGTCTGGAGGTGGGTCCCTTTAGCAGTGAAACTTGGAACGCTTGGAACATGGTCTTGTGGACCCCGGATGGAATCGACGAAGAAGAACAAAACGATCGCCGAAAAATCTAGTTTCGGAAAAGTATTATTTTGACATAGTTTCACGACTTCGAAAACCCATTCTCGGTCCGGGGTCGCGACAGGACTGGTATCAGAGCGGGACATGTTTCAGGCACTTAAAAGAAACTAGAAAGTCTTAGGAACGTGGCGAGGATTCGTGAGTTCGATAGAGGCAACTTCTAGAAGTCCTCCAAAATAGACCTCAACATCAAGCCCCACCAAATGTGGTGTACCAGAATAGGGCTGATGATGTCAATGTTCTCTTTGAGAGATTTCGGAAGAGGGGACCCAAGGAGTTCTCGGGTCAAGAGGACCCTTTGACGGCTGATGATTGGCTCGCGAACACGGCTAAGATTTTTGACGTTTTCGTTTGCACTGGCAGGGAGAGGGTGAACCTCACAGCTTCTCTATTTTATGGGCTTGCAGACGATTGGTGGCAAACAGTCAAAGAGCCATACCAAGTCATGGCGGATGAGGTTGCTTGGACAACCTTCAAGACACATTTCACAGACAAGTACATCCCCTCCCATGTTAAGAGACAGAAGGCAATTGAATTCCAACAGTTGAAGCAAGGGAGTATGTCCGTTTTGGAGTATGTCACGAAATTTGAGAGGCTTGCCAGATATGCTACCGAGCTTATTGACACTGAACAGAAAAAGATAACTAAGTTTTTGGAAGGACTGAATCCCATTCTCAAGAGGGATGTTTCGGGAATAATCCCACCAGTCACCTTTGATGAAGCAGTTAGTCGGGCATACAAATTTGAAGAGTTTAACAACGAGATTATCCAGGATAGAAAGCAGCACTACCAGCAGCAAAACCAAAGACAGCAAAGTGGCAAGAAGCCAAGGCAAGAACAGACTCAAGTTAGACAGTCTGGTTGTAATCATTGTGGAAAGAATCACCCTACCCACGAATGCCGCAAGGCAACGGGTGCTTGCTTCAGGTGTGGAGGAATGGACCATGCAATCAAGGATTGCCCACACCTCCAGAGTCAAGCCAACCGATATTAGCAGCCAAGGCAGATAGCACCACAGAATCAAGCCATACCAGTTCAGATGAGACCACCACAGCAACAACAGCAACAAGGCAGGCAAGTACAAAACCAGAATGCTCGTCCACCGCAGAATAGGAACAATCAGGGCAGACAGATTCAGCAGCAGAACAGGCCACACCAGCAGGGACGTGTATACAATATCAACCGTGCTGACGCTGAAGCAGCAGGTGACGTAATAGAAGGTAAACTTCTTGTTTGTGGAGTAGAAGCACAGAACTTATTTGATCCAGGATCCACACACTCCTTTCTATCACCTTTGTTTGCAAAGAAGATTGATGCACAGCATGCAGAATTGGACTATAATTTGACTGTCACTACACCCGTAGGTAGACATGTTGTTTGTACCACCTTTTACCCTAGCTGTCAGATTTTGTTAGGAGATATCAATTTACCGGCCAACCTCATAATTTTAGACATGCATGATTTTGACATTATCTTAGGCATGGATTGGTTAGAGACCTACCATGCTACCATGGATTGTTTTGGTAAGACCATTACCTTCAGATTGCAAGGGCCACAGACAGAGTTGATGTTTCAGGGAAATAGGAAAAAGTGTTCCAGTGGGTTCATTTCGGCTTTAAAAGCCAACAGATTGGTGAGCAGTGGTTGTGAGGCATTTATAGCGTTTATCACGGAGGATAAACAGTCCCAAGGGGTGGAGGATATCCCCGTAGTGTGTGAATTTCCGGATGTTTTTCCAGAAGAAATCCCGGGTTTACCACCAGTTAGAGAAGTTGAGTTTACTATTGAACTCCTTCCAGGGACTGCACCGATCTCAATTGCACCTTACAGGATGGCTCCTGCAGAGTTGGGTGAATTGAAACTTCAGTTGCAAGAATTGTTGAGCAAAGGTTTCATTAGGCCAAGTGTTTCACCGTGGGGAGCGCCAGTTCTTTTTGTGAAGAAGAAGGATGGAAGTCTTAGAATGTGCATCGACTATAGAAGATTGAACCATGTGACCGTCAAGAACAAATACCCCTTGCCAAGGATAGATGAATTGTTTGACCAATTACAAGGAGCATCACACTTTTCCAAGATAGACTTGAGGTCAGGGTATCATCAGTTGCGGGTTAGAGAGTCTGATGTGGCGAAGACAGCTTTCCGAACGAGATATGGGCATTACGAGTTCTTAGTGATGCCCTTTGGCTTGACAAATGCACCCGCAGTTTTCATGGCTCTCATGAACAAGGTCTTTGCAGAGTACCTAGATCACTCTACCGTGGTATTCATTGATGATGTCCTCGTGTATTCTAAGAGTAAGGAGGAGCATGAAGAGCACTTGAGGACGTCATTGCAGCTTTTGAGAGACCACCAGCTCTATGCTAAGTTGAACAAGTGTGAATTCTGGCTAGAGCAAGTTTCCTTTTTGGGTCACATCATTTCGAGAGAAGGATTAGCAGTAGATCCAGCCAAGATAGAAGCAGTCATTGAATGGAAGAGGCCTAGCAGTGTGACAGAAATTAGAAGCTTTTTGGGGTTAGCAGGATATTATCGGAGATTTGTCCAAGGATTTTCGTCCATTGCAGCTCCATTGACCAAGTTGACCCGGAAAAATGTCCCTTTTGTTTGGACTGATCAGTGTGAAGGCAGCTTTCAAGAGTTGAAGAAGAGGTTAACCACAGCCCCAGTCCTCATTTTACCATCGGGCAGCAGTGGATTTGTTGTGTTTACGGATGCTTCCAACGTGGGATTAGGATGTGTTTTGATGCAAGATGGCAAGGTGATTGCCTATGGTTCGAGACAGTTGAAGAATCATGAGGTAAACTATGCAACTCATTGTTAGACCCTAAGTTGTGTTTGCAATTTGATGTCCAACATTTGCATCATGATCATCTCATTTCATTTCTCATTGGTTTATCTTGAAAATCACAGGATTTAAATCAACTTGCTAAAACTATGTTTCAAACCTTTTGGTTGATTTTAATCTTATTTTGAAAAGCTTTTTTCTTGATAAAACCTTGTCTCAAACACCTTTATATTCTGAGTTTTCAAAAATGATTTCAAAGTTAGATTTTTCAAAACTGAAGGAACTCAGAAATACAACTGACCTGTTGTCGGTCAGCTTGTCGGTTCATGTCGGCTAACCGAGAAAGCGAGCCGAGGTCGACCGATGGTTGTCGGTCCGAATTCCAGAGAGCTACAAATTTCAGATTATCTCTGTCGGTCATCGCGTCGGTTCATGTCGGTCAACCGACAGTTTATAAAAATCCAGACCGAGAGCTTGTCGGTTCAAAATCCAGAGAGCATCATTTTATTCATCTTTGTGCTGTCGGTTCGGTTGTCGGTCCGATGTCGGTCGACCGATAATGGCGGTCAACCGACAATGACAATTTGGTCAGAAAAATTTGAAAAATATGACCGTTGCCATTAGACCGTTGAACCATCGGTCAACCGACCCCTAGTTGTCGGTTGACCGACAGGTATCCGTTGGGCCAAAAATTCTATAAAACTTAGTTCATTCCAAGGTCAAAGGAGATGATTCTTGAAGCCATTTCTGAGGTATACTAAGGCAAATCAAAGGAAAGGAACTAAGAAGGCCAAAGGATCATTAAGTAAAGCTAAACTTGGATTAAAGAAGTTCAATCACCAAGTAAGCTTTGACTTTTCCTAATCATATGTTTTTATGCATTGTCTAAATTATTGGTAAATGATTTTTAGCATATTAACTATGATATGTTGAATCCATTCTTCTCTTAATCTTTGATTTAAGTTAATGGATTCTTCACCTTGATTCTAATCAAGTTTGTGGTAGAAAAACTTCTTAAACATGGTTATCAAAATCTTCAATTTATGTTATAACATGTTTCACTAACTTGTATGAATCTTCCTTGTTGTTTTCAATCTTTAAAACTTTAGTCAAAATACTTTGATTTTGAAAACAACATATCACTTGCATCACATGTTTAGATATAATTAATTTCATACAACCTACAAGCCTTGGATTTTCATATCATCATTAAGCTTGTACTTTGTTCATGTGATTTGCATATCACTTCAATCAAATCATGTTATGTGCATTAAACTTTTAATTGCTTCAAGCATAAACTGATTGAGCTTTCATTTTCAACTTGATTGAAGTTTTCACACACACACATCATGAGCATTCATCTTTGCATTTTATAGTGTGTTGTGAGAGTTGATTTTCACTTTCTCATTCGCCTATTTTAGAGGCAAATTATATCGTGCTTAATGTATTTCTCTCATAGTGTTTAGACACTTTCTTGAGAAAGAAAATCTATTTGTATGAAAGGTTATTGCTAAGCCAAAGAAAAGCAAATTGTAAAGGTTATTGCTTATCCTAGAAAAGCACATAGATAGGTTGTTGTTTAGCCTTAAAAACATCATTGTAAGGGTTATTGCTTAGCCTTTTGTAAAAGCATAAATAGTGGAAATCCGGTGGGGTGTGTGATCACAAGCCGGTAGTGGATGTAGGCATTGAGGCCGAACCACTATAAATCTTTGAGCAATGGTGAATGACTTGTGGTGATTGATTTGTTTATCTTCCGCACCTTTTCTTGTAATCATCACTAGTTGGAGTTTAATTTGAAGAAAATTAAAATTGGAAATCAATTTGTAGCTCACCCTATTCACCCCCCCCCCTCTAGGGTAAGGATCCGGAACTTTCAATTGGTATCAGAGCCTCGTGCTCTATATTTAGGATCAAGTGTTTTGGAACTCTTGATTAGGTGTAAAAACCTAGAGCTTAGACCCTAGTTGGATTTATCTTGAAAATCATTGCTATGGATTCCACTAAGATAGAGAGTGTAGATTCCCTTGAAGATTCTCCTAGTCATCCTCTTCCATCCATTGGAGATTCAAATCATGAACATAATGAATATCAACTTGAATCAAGTGATGAAGAAAATGAAAATCAAGATGATCTTCAACAAGCATATGATGATTTGTATACTTTATACTTAAAGCTTGTTAAAAGTCATAACAAGTTAAAAGGAGAATTTAAAAGACTAAACAAAGAATTAGTCACTTCAAAAGATGAACTTAGAGAGAAAGATGAAGCTATAAATTGCCTAAACTCTAAGTTCACGATCACTTTACACAACTTGTCTAATGCTCAAAATGAACAAAATGAAATTGAAACAAATAATGATGAGCTAAAGAAAGAAAATTTGAGTTTAATAGATACAATAAAAAGACAAGATGAAAACATCATCTATCTAAAATCAAAGTTAAAAACCTCTATAGATAACTTGTCAAAAGTTCAAGAAGAATTAAATGTATCTAAGATAAGTTGTGAAGGACTTACCAAAGAAAATTCAAATCTAAGTGATCACATAAGAAATCAAGTTGAAGACATTTCTAATTTAGAATCCAAGTTAATTATCACCAAGGAAAATTTATCCAAAACTCAAAGTGATTTAAAAACTTTACAACTTGGATCTAATGTGAATGAACTAAAACTTGAATTGAAACTTGCTCATGAGAAGATAAACAAGTTTAATGGAATTGAAATTCAACTCATAAAAGCAAATAATGAAAATTCAATTCTTAAAAGAAAAGTCACTCAACTTGAGACTCATAAGCAAAAGTTTGAGTGCAAATTTACCCAAAGTGAAGAGAAACTTGAAAATTTATTTAAATTGGGTAAATCACATGGAGATAGGACGGGTCTTGGATTTAATAAACATACTTATCATGACCCTAAGTTCATCAACAAGTTTGTAAAAGGTGAGCCCTCTCTCTCTAGCACTCACACCAATTTGCCCAAAACAAAATGTCATTATTGTGGAAAAGAAGGGCATTTCAAATTTGAGTGCAAACTAAGAAGAAGTCATTTGTCTAAACCCATCTATGAATCAAAAAGGGAAAATTCAAATTTTATGAAGGGTAAGACATTTAAATCAAAGGAAGACTCTTTAAAGTTCAAACAAGTTAAATCTATTCAACAAGAGTCTCCTAAGATAGATTTTAAAAGGACCAATCAAGTCCAAAGCTATCAAGTTAAATCTATCAACAAGAAACATCTCACTTTACCTCCTTTAACCATGGAAATGAAAGAAATTTTGAAAAAGGTTGAACAATTAAAATTAAAATTCAAAATGCAAAAAGGAGGAGGAAAAGTTAAAAGAAATAAGAACATAGTGATAAATCATCACCAACCATCAAAGACTAATCATCATTATAAAATTGTCAAACCAAAAATTGATGACAAGTCTACTAAAATTGGAAAATTATCTCCCTTGGTTGGTGGAATCTCAAACATAGGCTTAAAGGCTCAAGACCTTAGATGGATAGCTAAGGTTAGATTCTTAGACAAACATTAAAACCCTTTTGGATTAGAATAGACCAATCACTTCTCAAAATGTACATCTTTGTATTGGTCCTAAGTCTAGATGATTCTAAGTTCCTTGAGCATTCTCTACATGTTTAAATTTTGCTTGTTTGAGTACTAATGCATTTTTGAAATTCTAAAGGTAGTTTATGTTAAAATGCATGTGTTTAATCAATCTATTAAAAAAAAAAAGGAAAATTTATTAGATTGTCTCTTATGATCATTTTAATTGTTCTCCATAGTCAAATTATCTGAAATATCCTCAAACGAGTGATCATAGGTCAAAAATGTAGATTAGTGAAATATCTCACTTCTCTACAGGTGTCGGCTGACCGACACTTAAGTTGTCGGTTGACCGACGGCTCACAGGGACGATAAAACCCAGTTCACAGAACTGATATCAGATCTTCTTCTCCCTGTTTCGTTTTCAAAGAACCCTAGGTTTCTATTCTCCTCTCCAATCAGCTGGTTCTCCCTTTCTAAGACTAAAATCTTCAACATTTTCGAGAAAAGAGTCCAGTCATCTTCATCAACTGATCATCATCGTCTGTTGACCCATCTCGTGGTCACTATTCATCTCCCTGTCACTGTGCATTGCTGGATTCTTCTTCAAAAAGGGTGAGTACCTCATTTCAGCATGTGCATTGCTTCTAGCTACTAAAAAATCACTTAATCATCATCCATTAAAAGGCTTGTGCTGATCTCTCTTCTTATTGTCTCTTGTGCAAAATTTGGTATTATCCCATCTAGACATCAAGTTTCTATTTCAGCTACATTTGATATTTTTCCTCTCCATGAATGATGTTACAGTTATTTGAGGAATGACTGTAGACCATTTGAGTCAGCTTTCATCAATCAGATTTGGTTTTTCCCTAGGTTTTCAACTTCTGCCTACCACCTGTTTGACAAAATTCCTGAACCATTTTTATTATTTACTTGTCAACTTTGTGTAGTCTTTCAAAGCTAGGACATTGAGCATTTGCTTTCATTCATCTTCTTGCACAATTTCTCTCTCATTGTCAAATCCTACTGTTCAAAAATCACTGTGCACTCCAAGCATTTGTGAAAATGCCTCCAAAGAAGATGACCACTTCTCGTCCTTCCAAGAAAGGAAAAGCTACAGCTTCCTCTAGCAGACCCATTCGAGCAAGTTCTGAGGATAGTTCATCCCCATCTCCTCCACCTCCCTCTATTGAATTAAGGTCGAGCTCAACCATTTTAAACAGTCTTAAGGATCGATCTGTTATTGTGGAAAGGAGAGCTCTTGTCAACACCATAAACCAAAATCTGACTGAGGTTGTGGCAAGATCTGGATGGGAAAGGATTTTACATTGGGGTGAAAATGCATATCCTTCTTTAGTCAAACTCATGTATTCTTCCATCACTAGCACTGACGATACTGTTGGTGCTTGCTCATTCACCATCTCTTTTGAGGATAGAGATGAAGTATTCACACCAAGAAGAATAGGAGCCATCATGAACACCCCTTGTACTCCAAATGGTATTACATTTGTGCCTGACCCTCCCTCTGAAGATGAGAGAATCAAAGCTACCACTGACATATGTGGTTTTAATGCTCCTTGGAATACGAGGAAACACCATCTAACCATCAATTCCCTCATTCCCATCTATAGGATCATTCACAACCTCTTCACATATAATGTGTATCCTAGAAGTGGAAACAGGACTGAGCTTACTGCCTTCATGGTATGTATTATGTCAAAAGTGGTCACAGGCACACCCATTTGTCTACCCTCTCTCATTTGCCACAATATCATAAAGTTTCGTAATTCCTTGGCTCAAAAGAATGCTATTCCCTATGGGTATCTGATGACGCAGATTGCCATCTCCCTTGGAATTCCATTACCCACTGGTGAAAGACCCATTTTTAAAGCTCCTTTGTCCATGACCAGTGTAAACCAAATGAATCTTATTCCAAACCCAAATATTCCCATAGAAGAAGAAGCCCCTTTGGCTCAAGAACCACCTGCTCATCCTTCACCTCCTCCTCGTGCCTCATCTTCTAGGCACACTTCTGGTCCCTCCTCCTCTGGCACATCACATGACCGCTTGGCAGGTCTTGAGAGAGATATGGCTTACATGAAGAAGGAACAAAAGAAGAACAAGAAAACACTGAACAAACTATTTCAGTATCTCTCAAGAATTTCAAAGAGTTGCAGCCGAGATGATGTTGGAGCTCCACCTTCTCCGTCACCACCACCTCCTGATTCGGAGTAGAAAATACTTAATGACACCACAATTTTTTTTTCTAATTGGTAGTATGATTGGTGGTGTAATTTGGTTAAATTGGTTTTGATGGATGTGTTGAATGTTGATGGTGGTTATGAGAATGTTTATGTTTATGGTCTATGTGTTTCACTAATGATGTAAACATTTTCATTTTAGACATGAATGAAAACTTATGAATCCATTTTGCCTTTACATGGTAGTTTCTCCTTTACGTTTATATTCAAAATTTATCAAATGATATCAATGCTATGCTATGAGAAAGGTATATGTTTGCATGAGCTGTTTTTGCAGACTTTTTAGCAATTTGATGTCAATGGGGGAGAAGAATTGAAATGGCTAAGTATGATTCATAAGACTATGGGGGAGAAAAAGGTTGTGGGAGAGAATTTGTGTGGAAGCACACACAATGGGGGAGTAAAGAAGAGCATAGCAGAAAACGACAATGGGGGAGCAAAGAGAGGAAGGAAGATCATGAAGAATGGGGGAGCAAAGAAAAAGAAAGGAAGAAAGATCATGAAGATCATGAAGAAACCAAAAATCTTCAACTCAAGTGGAGTTGAGATAAATGGAGACCAAGAGATATAGAAATGTATGATATGGCTTATGTTTCTCATTTGTGTTAGTGTGTTGCCATCAAATTGCAAAGGGGGAGATTGTTAGACCCTAAGTTGTGTTTGCAATTTGATGTCCAACATTTGCATCATGATCATCTCATTTCATTTCTCATTGGTTTATCTTGAAAATCACAGGATTTAAATCAACTTGCTAAAACTATGTTTCAAACCTTTTGGTTGATTTTAATCTTATTTTGAAAAGCTTTTTTCTTGATAAAACCTTGTCTCAAACACCTTTATATTCTGAGTTTTCAAAAATGATTTCAAAGTTAGATTTTTCAAAACTGAAGGAACTCAGAAATACAACTGACCTGTTGTCGGTCAGCTTGTCGGTTCATGTCGGCTAACCGAGAAAGCGAGCCGAGGTCGACCGATGGTTGTCGGTCCGAATTCCAGAGAGCTACAAATTTCAGATTATCTCTGTCGGTCATCGCGTCGGTTCATGTCGGTCAACCGACAGTTTATAAAAATCCAGACCGAGAGCTTGTCGGTTCAAAATCCAGAGAGCATCATTTTATTCATCTTTGTGTTGTCGGTTCGGTTGTCGGTCCGATGTCGGTCGACCGATAATGGCGGTCAACCGACAATGACAATTTGGTCAGAAAAATTTGAAAAATATGACCGTTGCCATTAGACCGTTGAACCATCGGTCAACCGACCCCTAGTTGTCGGTTGACCGACAGGTATCCGTTGGGCCAAAAATTCTATAAAACTTAGTTCATTCCAAGGTCAAAGGAGATGATTCTTGAAGCCATTTCTGAGGTATACTAAGGCAAATCAAAGGAAAGGAACTAAGAAGGCCAAAGGATCATTAAGTAAAGCTAAACTTGGATTAAAGAAGTTCAATCACCAAGTAAGCTTTGACTTTTCCTAATCATATGTTTTTATGCATTGTCTAAATTATTGGTAAATGATTTTTAGCATATTAACTATGATATGTTGAATCCATTCTTCTCTTAATCTTTGATTTAAGTTAATGGATTCTTCACCTTGATTCTAATCAAGTTTGTGGTAGAAAAACTTCTTAAACATGGTTATCAAAATCTTCAATTTATGTTATAACATGTTTCACTAACTTGTATGAATCTTCCTTGTTGTTTTCAATCTTTAAAACTTTAGTCAAAATACTTTGATTTTGAAAACAACATATCACTTGCATCACATGTTTAGATATAATTAATTTCATACAACCTACAAGCCTTGGATTTTCATATCATCATTAAGCTTGTACTTTGTTCATGTGATTTGCATATCACTTCAATCAAATTATGTTATGTGCATTAAACTTTTAATTGCTTCAAGCATAAACTGATTGAGCTTTCATTTTCAACTTGATTGAAGTTTTCACACACACACATCATGAGCATTCATCTTTGCATTTTATAGTGTGTTGTGAGAGTTGATTTTCACTTTCTCATTCGCCTATTTTAGAGGCAAATTATATCGTGCTTAATGTATTTCTCTCATAGTGTTTAGACACTTTCTTGAGAAAGAAAATCTATTTGTATGAAAGGTTATTGCTAAGCCAAAGAAAAGCAAATTGTAAAGGTTATTGCTTATCCTAGAAAAGCACATAGATAGGTTGTTGTTTAGCCTTAAAAACATCATTGTAAGGGTTATTGCTTAGCCTTTTGTAAAAGCATAAATAGTGGAAATCCGGTGGGGTGTGTGATCACAAGCCGGTAGTGGATGTAGGCATTGAGGCCGAACCACTATAAATCTTTGAGCAATGGTGAATGACTTGTGGTGATTGATTTGTTTATCTTCCGCACCTTTTCTTGTAATCATCACTAGTTGGAGTTTAATTTGAAGAAAATTAAAATTGGAAATCAATTTGTAGCTCACCCTATTCACCCCCCCCTCTAGGGTAAGGATCCGGAACTTTCACTCATGACTTGGAGTTAGCGGCAGTAGTTTTTGCTTTGAAAATGTGGCGACAATACCTCTATAGAGCGAAATTTGAAGTCCATTCAGACCACCGAAGTTTGCAATATTTGTTTTCACAGAAGGAATTGAATATGAGGCAGAGACGGTGGATGGAGTATATTAAGGATTATGACTTCCCAATCAAGTATCATCCAGGCAAAGTGAATGTGGTAGCAGATGCATTGAGTAGAAAGTCAGCAGTGATGGCGAGTTTGAGAGGAGTTAGTGTTCTCCAACAACTTGAAGAATTTGGAGTGGAGGTACAACACTTGAGGAGAGGTGTTTTGTTGGCAAATATGACCGTGACTGAACCTACCTTCATCCAAAGAATCAAAGATAGTCAGTTGCAAGACCCGGAATTGGCCAAGATTGTAGATCAGATTACAGAACGTCCAGATTTCAGAATTTCTGATGGAGTGTTGTATTTTCGTGACCGGTTGTGCGTGCCGAATGTTGACGATTTGAAGAATGAAATTATGATTGAAGCTCACCATACTAGATACTCTATACATCCGGGTAGCATGAAGATGTACCATAACTTGAAGAATAGATTTTGGTGGAATAATATGAAGAGAGAGATAGCAGCATTTGTGTCTCGTTGCTTAACTTGTCAGATGATCAAGGCAGAACATCAGAAGCCTCCTGGTTTGTTACAGCCTTTGGAAATTCCGGAGTGGAAATGGGAGCACATCACTATGGATTTTGTCTCCGGTTTGCCTAATACCAAGAGAGGGAACAATGCAATTTGGGTTATAGTTGATCGTCTTACGAAGTCTGCGCACTTCCTTCCGATGAAGACTGGGAATATGATGCATATGGCACCACTCGCTAGACTATTCATCAATGAGATCGTTAGTAAGCATGGCCAGCCCGTCTCCATCACTTCCGACAGAGATAGCAGATTTGTTTCGAGGTTTTGGAAATCTCTTCTTGAATCCATGGGTTCCAAACTTCAGTTCAGCACAGCGTATCATCCTCAGACCGATGGTCAGTTAGAGCGGACGATACATACTCTTGAAGATATGCTGCGTGCTTGTGTATTGGATTTCAAGGTTCAGTGGGATGAAAACCTACCTCTTTGTGAGTTCGCGTACAACAATAGCTACCATTCTAGCATTGGAATGGCACCTTTCGAGGCACTCTATGGTAGGAGATGCAGAACTCCAGTTTGTTGGGAAGAAGTCGGTGTGCGTAGTTTTCATGGACCGACGATAGTTGGAGAGACAAGCGACAAGGTTAAACAGATTCAGGACAGATTGAAGATCGCTCGAAGCAGACAGAAAAGTTATGCTGATACTCGTCGGAGAGAATTACAGTTTGAAGTGGGTGACAAGGTTTTCTTGAAAGTCTCACCGGTCAGAGGCACTTTAAGATTTGGGAAGAAAGGAAAATTGTCTAGCCGATACATTGGCCCATATGAGATTTTGAGCAAGATTGGAAATGTCGCGTACAGGCTTGCGCTACCGCCGGAACTCTCCGGGGTACATAATGTTTTTCATGTCTCCATGCTCAAGAAATATGTTCACAGTCCTTCTCACATTATTTCACACGAGCCTTTAGAGATTCGAGAAGATGCCTCATATGTGGAGAAACCGGTTAGAATCATCGATACCCGAGAGCATGAATTGAGAAATCGGACTGTCCATTGGGTCAAGGTACTTTGGGAGAACCACGAGCCAGAAGAAGCCACGTGGGAATTGAGAGATCAAGTCCAGAAGAAGTATCCACACCTGTTACCAGAGGTAAGATTATTTATATTTGGTGGACCATATATCCTAAGGGGTGGAGGATGTTAGACCCCGACCCAGACCAACTCGATTAGTACTAATTAAGTGACGTTTAGTCTTAAGTGAGTCTTAAGTACTAGTTGGGTTAGAATGTGATTAGACTTAGTCTGGATAATAGCTTGGGGGATTTCAAGGACGTTTAGTATGAGTCAGACACGCTCAGGGACGCCCTGAGTACACGAGTAAGAATGGGGTTTTGTGCTAGATCTTTGATGTGGATGTGATCTTTATTTCTCTTGAGTGATTTTATTATTTGTGACAACTTTTGTTTTCAAGCTGCATGCATGTGAGGCCCAGAAACCCAAGTTTTGGCCCAATAAGGGTAAATCTGTCTTTGCATGTAAATCTGGGCACACTTTTCGAAGTCGCGAAACTATGTCAAAATAATACTTTTCCGAAACTAGATTTTTCGACGATCGTTTTGTTCTTCTTCGTCGATTCCATCCGGGGTCCACAAGACCATGTTCCAAGCGTTCCAAGTTTCACTGCTAAAGGGACCCACCTCCAGACACTATATAAGCCCTTTTTCTCCTTCCTTTGCCTTTTTCCCAAATCTCTGCAACGTCTTGCCCTAGAGTGAAGAAGAGAAGAGTTTTCTCCTTGGTATTCTCCTTTGGAAATCATCTAGCTAGAAGGCTCCATTTTTCGATCCAAGACCACCATCCTCTTCCTCTCGTCGCAAGCTACAGCTGGAGTGTTTTTGGAGTCAAGCCACTGCACTATTCATCATCTTCTACTTTTCTTCTTCTTGTTTGACTAGCTCAAGGTTGGTGTCTTCCTTCATTCTTTCCATTTGATGTTCTTTAGCTCACCAAGAGCTTGTTTCTCATGATTTCAAACCCATTTTCGAAATGGGGTTTTGTAATGGCCAAAAATGTTGATTTTGTATGCTCCATTTTGGGGGTTTTTGCGTAGATTCCGTGGAGCACCCCTTTCTTGTTGAGTTGTGTAGCTTTGGCTTGGCTTGGGTTAGAGGCAAGTAAACCTTTTAGTTTTCCCTAGTGCATGTTGAGTTTTTGGGCATTTTTACTTTTGGAAATGTTGTTTATTATCAAGCTATCTTTCTTGCATGTCATTAATCTCTTTTAGCTTGTTTTAATCTTGTTAAGCAAGAGCCCTAATTTCTCTATCTAATGTAGAGGTTTCATCTTCAATGGAAGTATGTTTTCAATGGAATGGTTTGCAAGTTATTAGATTTATGTTTTGAATGTAAATGGGTTTATGATTTTGATGTTTTGAATGAAATGTGAATGGATTTGGTGTGAAAATCATCCCTTGGAAGCATGTAGGCTTGGGGAGTGCAGGTGGTGAAAATGTGGAAGTGAAGAAGTGAATGAAGTGTGGAAAAAAATTGAAATTCCGAAGTTCTACCGGTAGGGGTATTTCAACCGGAAGTTCTACCGGTAGAAAGGGCCCAAATTTTGACAGAGAGTTGAGGAAATTAAAAACCCCAAGTTCTACCGGAAGTTCTACCGGTAGAAATGGCCCAGATTTCGGCAGAGAGTGAGAAAAAAACTGTGAACCGCAGTTCTACCGGAAGTTCTACCGGTAGAAACGGCCCAAATTGTGGCAGAGAGTTGAGAAAAACTGTGAACCGCAGTTCTACCGGAATTTCTACCGGTAGAAGTGCTTCAACCGGAAGTTCTACCGGTAGAAGCACTTCAACCGGAAGTTCTACCGGTAGAACATCTTCTACCGGAATTTCTACCGGTAGAGAGGCATGAACCACACCAAAAAGTACTGTTTTGAAGGATTTTGCAAGAATGAAAACTAGACTTGGTCTTAGACCCTTTTTATTGACCTTGTGCACTTGAAATTTCCAAAATGTAATATACCTTCGGGGACACCAAGTTTTATTGAATTTCGACATTTGGTTTTCAATTCCACAAGGGTCAAAGATGTGGTCTTAGCCTATGCTTGACAGAGTTATGTTTGAATCTTTGTTTATGATGCTTCGTGCATCCTCGTGTTCTCGCTTGATTTCCATGTGCAAGTTGTTTTCAAGATGGGTTTCAAGAATCGAAAAGGGAATCATTTCTTAAGTTTGTAAGCATTAACACCATGCTATTTTGCTAGTCTTGCCACGTCGTGCTCGTTAAATGATTTCCCTCTTGTTTTGTCGTGTTTTCGGTCGCGTATTGCCGTGTTTTGTGCATTCATGATATAAGTGAATTTCACTGAGCTTGGACCGCCCTTTTAGCTTGATCCACTACCTGGGGGTCCTTAAACTCGTGGACTGTCTGCAGACTAGTCGTGTCTTGAATGGCACATCGTGCGTGTTCGTGGTCCGGTTCCGCGGCCGGATACCCCGTCTACCTTGTGTGGCGTGGGATCGTGTTTCTTGTCGTGCTTGTCGTGCGTGCTTGCTCTTGTCATCATGTATGACGGAGAAAGGATGAGCTCATGTGGATTTACCTTTTCATGATATTATATGTATTCGTGCTAGTTTCGTAAGCATTGAAACGTGTATTTAAACTTTGAACTGTTTTAGCATTATTTCAACTATTCACGTCTAAATTGTTTATTTGCCAAACCGTCGTGTTTGATGCTTGTATTTTGGTGTCCAGGTGCCGGTGGTTTCGCGCGTGTCGAGGAGTGCCCGGAGGAGGCTGTTGAGCCACCCCCAGTACTCGAGTGGCAGCCCAACGACGTCATCTAGACGCCGGTCGGGATCGTGATTCTCGTTTCACCTAGCTCGGGTTTTGTCGGGTTGTTCTTTTTGGGATTCCATATGTTGTATTGGCCTTTGTTGGCCTCTTGGGGGTTGTGTAACTTGCAAGTAAAACACTTTGTCTAAATGTTAAACTTTATTCATGCTAGGAATGCTTGGATGACATTCTCTTTTGATACCTTGTCTCGATGTTAAATATTTGTCTTGTATCTTATCATTTAAGATTTGTATGAATTGTTTTGCTATACGCTTCCGCATATCTATTCGTGTGAGCTCGACCCGTGTCATGGGATCCTCACCGCGGAAACCTGTGGGAAAAAGATCACAAATATTGGATTATAATTTGACTGTCACTACACCCGTAGGTAGAAATGTTGTTTGTACCACCTTTTACCCTAGTTGTCAGGTTTTGTTAGGAGATATCAAATTACCGGCCAACCTCATAATTTTAGACATGCATGATTTTGACATTATCTTAGGCATGGATTGGTTAGAGACCTACCATGCTACCATGGATTGCTTTGGTAAAACCATTACCTTCAGATTGCAAGGGCCACAGACGGAGTTGATGTTTTAGGGAAATAGGAAAAAGTGTTCCAGTGGGTTCATTTCGGCTTTAAAAGCCAACAGATTGGTGAGCAGTGGTTGTGAGGCATTTATAGCGTTTATCACGGAGGATAAACAGTCCCAAGGGGTGGAGGATATCCCCGTAGTGTGTGAATTTCCGGATGTTTTTCCAGAAGAAATCCCGGGTTTACCACCAGTTAGAGAAGTTGAGTTTACTATTGAACTCCTTCCAGGGACTGCATCGATCTCAATTGCACCTTACAGGATGGCTCCTGCAGAGTTGGGTGAATTGAAACTTCAGTTGCAAGAATTGTTGAGCAAAGGCTTCATTAGGCCAAGTGTTTCACCGTGGGGAGCGCCAGTTCTTTTTGTGAAGAAGAAGGATGGAAGTCTTAGAATGTGCATCGACTATAGAAGATTGAACCATGTGACCGTCAAGAACAAATACCCCTTGCCAAGGATAGATGAATTGTTTGACCAATTACAAGGAGCATCGCACTTTTCCAAGATAGAATTGAGGTCAGGGTATCATCAGTTGCGGGTTAGAGAGTCCGATGTGGCGAAGACAGCTTTCCGAACGAGATATGGGCATTACGAGTTCTTAGTGATGCCCTTTGGCTTGACAAATGCGCCCGCAGTTTTCATGGCTCTCATGAACAAGGTCTTTGCAGAGTACTTAGATCACTCTACCGTGGTGTTCATTGATGATGTCCTCGTGTATTCTAAGAGTAAGGAGGAGCATGAAGAGCACTTGAGGACGTCATTGCAGCTTTTGAGAGACCACCAGCTCTATGCTAAGTTGAACAAGTGTGAATACTGGCTAGAGCAAGTTTCCTTTTTGGGTCACATCATTTCGAGAGAAGGATTAGCAGTAGATCCAGCCAAGATAGAAGCAGTCATTGAATGGAAGAGGCCTAGCAGTGTGACAGAAATTAGAAGCTTTTTGGGGTTAGCAGGATATTATCGGAGATTTGTTCAAGGATTTTCGTCCATTGCCGCTCCATTGACGAAGTTGACCCGGAAAAATGTCCCTTTTGTTTGGACTGATCAGTGTGAAGGCAGCTTTCAAGAGTTGAAGAAGAGGTTAACCACAGCCCCAATCCTCACTTTACCATCGGGCAGCAGTGGATTTGTTGTGTTTACGGATGCTTCCAACGTGGGATTAGGATGTGTTTTGATGCAAGAGGGCAAGGTGATTGCCTATGGTTCGAGACAGTTGAAGAATCATGAGGTAAACTATGCAACTCATGACTTGGAGTTAGCGGCAGTAGTTTTTGCTTTGAAAATGTGGCGACACTACCTCTATGGAGCGAAATTTGAAGTCCATTCAGACCACCGAAGTTTGCAATATTTGTTTTCACAGAAGGAATTGAATATGAGGCAGAGACGGTGGATGGAGTATATTAAGGATTATGACTTCCCAATCAAGTATCATCCAGGCAAAGTGAATGTGGTAGCAGATGCATTGAGTAGAAAGTCAGCAGTGATGGCGAGTTTGAGAGGAGTTAGTGTTCTCCAACAGCTTGAAGAATTTGGAGTGGAGGTACAACACTTGAGGAGAGGTGTTTTGTTGGCAAATATGACCGTGACTGAACCTACCTTCATCCAGAGAATCAAAGATAGTCAGTTGCAAGACCCGGAATTGGCCAAGATTGTAGATCAGATTGCAGAACGTCCAGATTTCAGGATTTCGGATGGAGTGTTGTATTTTCGTGACCGGTTGTGTGTACCGAATGTTGATGATTTGAAGGATGAAATTATGATTGAAGCTCACCATACTAGATACTCTATACATCCGGGTAGCACGAAGATGTACCATAACCTGAAGAATAGATTTTGGTGGAATAATATGAAGAGAGAGATAGCAGCTTTTGTGTCTCGCTGCTTAACTTGTCAGATGATCAAGGCAGAACACCAGAAGCCTCCCGGTTTGTTACAGCCTTTGGAGATTCCGGAGTGGAAATGGGAGCATATCACTATGGATTTTGTCTCCGATTTGCCTAATACCAAGAGAGGGAACAATGCAATTTGGGTTATAGTTGATCGTCTTACGAAGTCTGCGCACTTCCTTCCGATGAAGACTGGGAATATGATGCATATGGCACCACTCGCTAGACTATTCATCGATGAGATCGTTAGTAAGCATGGCCAGCCCGTCTCCATCACTTCCGACAGAGATAGCAGATTTGTTTCGAGGTTTTGGAAATCTCTTCTTGAATCCATGGGTTCCAAACTTCAGTTCAGCACAGCGTATCATCCTCAGACCGATGGTCAGTCAGAGCGGACGATACAGACTCTTGAAGATATGCTACGTGCTTGTGTGTTGGATCTCAAGGTTCAGTGGGATGAAAACCTACCTCTTTGTGAGTTCGCGTACAACAATAGCTACCATTCTAGCATTAGAATGGCACCTTTCGAGGCACTCTATGGTAGGAGATGCAGAACTCCAGTTTGTTGGGAAGAAGTCGGTGTGCGTAGTTTTCATGGACCGACGATAGTTGGAGAGACAAGCGACAAGGTTAAGCAGATTCAGGACCGATTGAAGATCGCTCGAAGCAGACAGAAAAGTTATGCTGATACTCGTCGGAGAGAATTACAGTTTGAAGTAGGTGACAAGGTTTTCTTGAAAGTCTCACCGGTCAGAGGCACTTTAAGATTTGGGAAGAAAGGAAAATTGTCTAGCAGATACATTGGCCCATATGAGGTTCTGGGCAAGATTGGAAGTGTTGCCTATAGACTTGCGTTACCGCCGGAACTCTCCGGGGTACATAATGTTTTTCATGTCTCCATGCTCAAGAAATATGTTCACAGTCCTTCTCACATTATTTCACACGAGCCTTTAGAGATTCGAGAAGATGCCTCATATGTGGAGAAACCGGTTAGAATCATCGACACCCGAGAGCATGAATTGAGAAATCGGACTATCCATTGGGTCAAAGTGCTTTGGGAGAACCACGAGCCAGACGAAGCCACATGGGAATTGAGAGATCAAGTCCAGAAGAAGTACCACACCTGTTACCAGAGGTAAGATTATTTATATTTGGTGGACCAAATATCCTAAGGGGTGGAGGATGTTAGACCCCGACCCAGACCAACTCGATTAGTACTAATTAAGTAACGTTTAGTCTTAAGTGAGTCTTAGTACTAGTTGGGTTAGAATGTGATTAGACTTAGTCTGGATAATAGCTTTGGGGATTTCGAGGACGTTTAGTATGAGTCAGACACGCTCAGGGACGCCCTGAGTACACGAGTAAGAATGGGGTTTTGTGCTAGATCTTTGATGTGGATGTGATCTTTATTTCTCTTGAGTGATTTTATTATTTGTGACAACTTTTGTTTTCAAGCTGCATGCATGTGAGGCCCAGAAGCCCAAGTTTTGGCCCAATAGGGTAAATCTGTCTTTGCATGTAAATCTGGGTACACTTTTCGAAGTCGCGAAACTATGTCAAAATAATACTTTTCCGAAACTAGATTTTTCGACGATCGTTTTGTTCTTCTTCGTCGATTCCATCCGGGGTCCACAAGACCATGTTCCAAGCGTTCCAAGTTTCACTGCTTAGGGGACCCACCTCCAGACACTATATATACTCTCTTTCTCCTTCATTTGCCCTTTTCCCAAATCCTGCAACGTTTTGCCCTAGAGTGGAGAGGTGAAGCAAGCTTCTTCTTGATCTTCTTCCTTTGAAATCATCTAGCTAGAAGGCTCCATTTTTCGATCCAAGACCACCATTCTCTTCCTCTCTTCTCAAGCTTCGATTGGATCCGTTTTTGAGCCAAATCCCCGACACTATTCATCATCTTCAACCTCCTTTCTTCTTGTTCAGCTAGCTAAAGGTTAGGGCTCTTGTTCCTCTTTTCATTTGATGTTCTTTTAGTTCATTTAGAACTTGTTTTCTATGTTTTCAAACCCATTTTCGAAATGGGGGTTTGTAGTGGCCAAAATGTGATTTTTGTGTGTTCTATTTTGGGGCTTTTGTGTAGATTTCGTGGATCAACTCTTTGATTTGGATTTTTGAAAGATTTGCTTGGCATTTGGACAAAGGCAAGTGATCTTCATAGGACTTCTTATGTTTATTGTCTTATGCTTTCATTTTGGGTTTTAACATTTCATTAAGACATGTCTTCCATGTTTAATTAATGCAAGTCATGTTCATGCTCTTTCAAGTCATGAGTTTTGGGCTTCTTCATTTGTCTTGTTAGCATTGATTTTTCAAGCTCTTGAATCATGTTTAGTCTTGTAAGTTTTATGATTTTGTACATGAAAATGCTTTGATGTCTTTGTTATAGAATGAATGGGTTTAATTGTGGATGGAATGATGCCAAATGTTGTAAATGTATCCCTTGGAAAGCATGAAGGCTTGGGGAGTGCATGTGGTTCAAATGTGGAAGTGAAGAAGGGAGAGAAGTGTGAAAGAAATGAGCTTCAGAACCCTACCGGAAGTTCTACCGGTAGAAATGGTTCAAAATTTGACAAAGAGTTGAGAAAACCGTGAACCCTGAGTTCTACCGGAATTTCTACCGGTAGAGGTATTTCAACCGGAAGTTCTACCGGTAGAAAGGGCCCAAAATCTGACAGAGAGTGAGGAAATTGAAAAACCCCAAGTTCTACCGGAAGTTCTACCGGTAGAAATAGCCCAGATTTCGGCAGAGAGTGAGAAAAGTTAAGGAGCATGAGTTCTACCGGAAGTTCTACCGGTAGAAGTGCTCCAACCGGAAGTTCTACCGGTAGAGACGCTTCAACCGGTATTTCTACCGGTAGAGAGGCGTGAACCACAACCAGAAGTACTGTTTTTGAAGATTTTTGCGGGAATGAAAACTAGACTAGGTTTTAGACCTTTTTATTGACTTTGTGCACTTGAAATTCCAAAATGTACTATAACTTCTGGGGCACCAAATCTTGTTAAAAACTCCGACATTTGGGTTTCAACTCCACAAGGGTCAATGATTGGTCTTAGCCTAAACTTGATAGATTTCGTGTTTGAATTCTTGTTTTGATGCTTCATGCATCATCGTGTCCTCGTTTGATTTCCAAGTATAAGTTTGTTTGAAGATTTGTTTCAAGAACCAAGACCATTGTTTTGATGCTTTGTGCATCATCGTGTATTCGTTTGAATTTCAAGTATAAGCTTGTTTTAAGACGTGTTTCAAGAATCGTGTTTCAAGAAAGAAAAAGGGGATCATTTCTTCAGTTGTTAAGCATTTATATTATGCTATCGTGCTAGCCTTGTCGTGACGTGTTTGACAAATGATTTCCCTCTTGTTTTGTTGTGCTCTCGAACGTGTATCGCCATGTTTTATGCATTCATGATATAAGTGATTTCACTGAGCTTGGACCGCCCTTTTAGCTTGATCCACTACCTGGGGGTCCTTAAACTCGTGGACTGTCTGCAGACTAGTCGTGTCTTGAATTGACACATCGTGCGTGTTCGTGGTCCGGTTCCGCGGCCGGACACCCCGTCTACCTTGTGTGATGTGGGATCGTGTTTCTTGTCGTGCTTGTCGTGCGTGCTTACTCTTATCATCATGTATGATGGAGAAAGGATGGGCTCTTTGTGGATTTACTAATCATGATATTATATGTATTCATACCTTGTTTCGTATATCGTGCATGCACTAGTGATTTCTCGATAAGTATCTTGTACATGCATTGTTTTTAAATCTTGTAAACTTGTTTCAAGTTCAATGAAGTGTTTTTAGTTCTTGTTTCCTTTAAACTTCGGTTTTGTTTATGCTCTTGCCTATATTGATTACCTGCCAGACCGTCGTGTCTGATATACTTCTGCTTTGGTGCTCTAGATAGCAGGTCCTTGTTTTGAGCTAGTTCGCGTGCGGAGGGCTGTTGAGCCACGAGTTTTGCAGTCTTGTAGTGTCGGCGATGTCATGTTGACGTCATGCTTGACTCCGGAGTTACGTTACACCATTGGGTAGTATTTGTTCTAGCTTGTTTTTGTGTACGGCTTTTGTTAGCCTGTTTCTTGGGAATTGTAATCAATGCACTTGTTAATTTGAAACTTGAATATGTTGGGTAATGATAAGCCTGTTACTGTCAGCTTTGTATATCTTGATATTATGAATTGTTCCAGTCTGAATTTAAATATGTCTATGACAATTTTGTGCTGACAGATTGAGTACGACACGGAACCCGATGGATACGGATTCCGGGTCGTAACGTCTTGTATAGCTTCCGCGAAATATTTTGATGTGTTGTGAATTTGTTATCCTCACACACGCGGATCCTGGGAGGGGAAATACTACAAATTCTCCCCATGCTCGCGTCCCCGAGATCGGATCCCGGTTTTGGGGAGAATTTGTAGTATTTCCCCTCCCAGGATCCGCGTGTGTGAGGATAACAAATTCACAACACATCAAAATATTTCGCGGAAGCTATACAAGACGTTACGACCCGGAATCCGTAAGAACTCCGTAGTTAAGCGTGCTCGGGCGGGAGCAGTACTAGGATGGGTGACCTCCTGGGAAGTCCCCGCGTGTGCACGTGGGCCAAAGCGGACAATTTCATGCTGAGTTGGGCGGGGCTGTGACAATTGGTATCAGAGCCGAGGACGGCTCTATTTCCGGTGGGGGAGAATGTGAGAACTTGGTCCGGGCGGCACCCTTAACCACGGGGCGGAGCGTGTCAACCACGGGCTTCAAACGGTGAGTCTCCGTTAGCCCGCATTAGAAATATCCAAGTCCTAACCCTGGGCTTATGAGTCAAACCCCGTATTAACTTAGCATGAGGCCTTTTAAAACCGTGCGGCCCCGGAAACCGTAAGAACTCCGTAGTTAAGCGTGCTCGGGCGGGAGCAGTACTAGGATGGGTGACCTCCTGGGAAGTCCCCGCGCGTGCACGTGGGCCAAAGCGGACAATTTCATGCTGAGTTGGGCGGGGCTGTGACAGACAATAAACCCAAAAAATGGTCTGCTTCAATACACATGAAGCGTACTAGCATAATGAGTCAAAACTATACCGTTTCCCGCAACCAAGACAAGCCTGCTAAAACTGTTAGATTGTATGGACTCAATCCATCAGTTGATGTAATAAATTGATTAATTTCTTTATTTATCAATAAAATCATTATTTACTTTCATGAAATGACTATTATTTTATTACTTCATGCACATGACCAATACATATGACATAATAGTTCACGAGTTGAACCGGGTCCCATTAGTATATTAGATGTAATATATGTGTATGGATGATATCCACACACGGGAGACATACGTCACAAATCTTATACTTAAATATCTTCACAACCAGTGATGAGACTGGGCATCTCATCTAATAAGGTTGCAGTACTTTGATCACTATGAGAGAGTGTGATTTGTCTCGATCATCAGAATTTAAGATTCTGGATCATGGTGCTGGTACATTGGATGTATTGAAGGACCATGAGAAGCACCTTATGGAATTCCGTCTTAATAATAAGGTTTGCTCTCATAATTCCCTAGCAATTGGCTCTCAATCCTGAGACATTGATGAACTCAAATTTCTATCTATTCATTTGCTTTGAGTCACCAATGAGTGAGACCAACTGTAGGTCAACACCTCGGTGTCTTGGGTATATGGTAGTAGGACTGTGGGAACATTGAATGATCAAGATGGAATCTATCTCTATTATTCCCTTGTGCCAATTAATGGATTTGTCATTAGTAAATGCGCACCCATCTCGATTAAAAGTTAATTGGATGGTACTGATGATCACAGTGATTAATTGGGTCTCAAGGATAATAAGATGTGGAACTAAGATTGGAAGAGGCAGATTTATTCCAATTGATCCATGGATATTGATAGAGGAGCCCACTTGTGGTAATCGGGAAGTTTAGGGTCTTCATTGTAATTTATTCCTAAGACTGGAGTGCAATTGCATTTATATAGTGGTGTTATTTTCAATTAATTGTGGGCCCGGATTGCACATGAGATGTGGGGTCGCATGTACCAGTTGGAGCCAGCTTTTTATGGAATCCCTAGTGGTCCCCACGCTAGCCCAAGTTATTAGAAAGATACTAATCCTACTTGAACTCTAAAAGGAAGGAATTAGAAAGTTACTATTTCTATTTGGAGTAGGACTTCTAATAGTGGTAATAGTATACTTTGCATCTTTGCCAACTCCCTAGCATGATCTTAATCTTTCTTCAGCATTTGTTCTAGCAATTTTGTTTGGTTCTCATTGGCTAGACGTAGCTGGTCAAGCATAGCCTGCAACATCTATTGGAACTGATTGGGCATTGCATTTTCAGCTCTATCTTCTCCCACTGGCCCTGTACCCTCAACTAGCCCGGTATAATCACTGTTGCTCGCGGTGGGCTTACCATTTACTGGGCGCTTACGAGGTGGCATGATGCTGCAAAACAAATTGTTAGCACATAAAAATCCAAAATAGGGTCACACATTGCTCACGCGATCCTAGCTAACGAAAGATCTAACGAATCCTCGCCACGTCCTTAAGATTTCTAGTTTCTTTTAATTGCCTGAAACACGTCTCGCTCTGATACCAATCTGTCACGACCCCGGACCGGGTTTAGGGACCAAATCCGGGATCGGGACTAATGTGATGGACATGCGATCATATGGAGTGATGACAATAATTAAAGATATGTTTATGATCAAGCGTACACGGGTTAATAAAAGGACACACATTACCCGTGCACGTGATTTCCCACAGGTGTCCGCGGTGAGGATTTTCCAACACACATAAACATTTAGTATGATTGCGGAAGCGTGTAGCAAATCAAGCATGTAATTTCATTTCCATAATAACAAGACTGGTTGCATCTAAATAACAAGTATCAGAATGAGCAATGTTCAATAGCGTAATCCAAAAATACTGTTAAAGTTAGAACATATATCATTTAATTACAATTCCCAAAAATAGAGGCCAACAAAGGCCAATATAGACAAAACAATAACCACCAAAAAATATAAATCCAACCACCCCCAAAATGTTTCGCATCTCGACAACCGGATGTTTACATAACATCGTCAGCACGCCACTCAACTAGTGATTGCGGTTCTCCGACCGCCTCCTCTGGCTCCTCCTCGGGGAAGCCAACAACGGGACCAGAGTACCAAAGTAAAGGATCAGACACGACGGTCTGGCAGGTGGATAAAAAGGTATACACATTTCATAATAAAACATTTACCTTAGAAAACATTTAAACCTATCTAAACAATACTTTCATGAGTAAATGCATCATTTAATTAAAAAACATATATGCAAGGTAAAACAGGTAAAGGTAACCAAGGAATTCAGGAAACGAGCAAGGTGGCAACCACACAAAGCTAAATCCTCTATCACCGAAGTGATAGAGCAAGCATATCAAGGCGTTGACCTCAGTCACCGAAGTAAGGAGGTACAACGAAATACATATACATATATACTATATACAAGACATGACCACGGTAGCGAGCCGGGCATCAGGAACCAGAGTAGCAATCTGCGGTATCGGGACAAGACCACGGTTAATAAACCGGGTAGCGGGATCCAAACTGCAGCTGGCGAGACAAGAGGGGGATCTCCAAGTTAGTGGATCAGACTGACAAGGTCATCCAAGCTCAGTGGTGCCGACTCATAGGTCAAAATCATATAAATCCAGACATGTACAAAATAAATCAAGTACAAGACTATAATCAGGCAAGACAGGGGTGCTCGAAAGCACAACTATCATATCAAGTCGGGCATGTATGTCAAGACTAGTAAAACAGTACAAGTATACTTTCAATGGTTTCAAGATTGATAGATAACAAATCATAAATTTCGGGAATAAAGAGGTGAAGTAACCTTTCGAAATGTCGGGATAGTGTCAGGGTCAAAACTAATTCAAGTGAATAGGGATCCCGTATGTCTACTTTGAATTTACTTGATACTCTTTGAATATGAAGACATTCCGAGCTCCTTAGGCACTTGGAAGTTTCCGAAACTTCAATGAATTCTTGTGATTGTAGTCTCTTTCTCAACCAAGCTTCAAACAACGGTTATAAGTCTTCTCATCACGATAGGGATGTTAACAAACCTCCCTCTATAGCTAGGATATTTCATTTTTGCTTCCAAAGTGGCCCCAGATGAACAGCACACGTCGCTCGAGCGGACATGGAGTTCGCTTGAGCGAAGTGCTCTCTGGAATGTCCTTCTGGGAGGGTTCGCTCGAGCGGACCTGCCCAGTTCAGGATGGCACGAGCGAACGATTCGTGCGCTAGAGCCAACCATTCTCTGGATGGCTGCTGGAAGAGTTCGCTCGAGCGGACACTGGGTTCGCACGAGCGAACAGTTCTTTGGAATGACACGAACCCTTTCCTGGGCAGTTCGCTCGAGCGAAGTGTCAGGTTCGCTCGAGCGAACTGTCCAGAACTGGTTTCGTGAATAGCTCTTCTCTCCATTCTCCTTCTCTTACAAACCCATTTTTCTTGAGGTTCCATTCCATACCAATAGAGGGCATATAAGCACCTCAACTTATCTTCAAAAACCCCATCAAAACTCCTCACAACATCCACAAATCATCCATCCATTCATCCATTTTCACATTCAATCACAAGGAGAAAGATATAACCACAATTACATGGATTCATTCAAGTCTTAGGAAAAAAGTAAAACAAAACTATCAATCACATTACAAGACAATAAATGGCTCAACAACCCCTTTTCAAAAGCATTAAAATCACATTGGATGCAAGTAAGTAAGTCATTAATGGAAAAGCCAACCAAATCATGTTTGTCATGAAAACCAATATAAACTCAAAACATTCCTTAAATCCACTTGCCTTAAGGTCTCTAGACAAGAAAATCAAGCTTCTAATCAACTCTTCCAAGCCAAACTCCAAGCTACACAAAAACCCCCAGAACAAACCCTAAAATGGGTCAAACCAAGAAACAAGAAGGGAGAACTCTCAATATCAAAGATGGAGCTTCACTAATGCTAGGAGAACACATATTAAAGGGATTGGGAGGGAGAACTTACTAGGAAACTCCTCAAATGAGCAAGACTAGTTCAAAGAAGATCTTAGAATGGAGGTCTTCCTTCAAATGTTGTATCAATGGAGAGCTCTAGAAGAGAGGAAGAGGATGATGACTTCTATCTCTTGATTTGAGTAAGGTGGGTGGTGCTTGATGGTGGAGAAGCAAGAAGAAGAAGAGAAAGAAGCAAGGAAACCCTAGGTTGCTCTTGTACTGGAAAAAGGGAAATGAAGAGGATGAGTTCTCTATTTAGAGTCAAGGGAGTGGGCTCCACCACTAGGAAAACTCTTTGGGCTGAAATCACTATTATCGGAACCTCGGACGAAGTCGACGAAGAAGGGAAAAGTGATCGTCGAAATATCTAGTTTCTAAAAAGTATATGTTTCGCGGGTTTCGGGAATATCAACTTTGGGTACATATTTAGTGTAAAAAGACTGTTTTGCCCTCAATGCAAGAAAATCGGGTTTCGGGGTTCCGGACGGGTACGGGCTCAACATGAAAGTTGTAAGGATCGACAAAATAAGTAAAACAGGATCAAAACAAGAATTAGGGGAAAATCAAGTAACCTCTAATTGCAAGCAAGACTATAAAAAAGGAACCCCCAAACGGTCCCACTAAACACAAGTCACTAAAAGTTCCCTAAAGCTATAGAAGAACTATACTAATCCTAACTTAGTCAAAACCACTAATCAAGCTTAGCACTAACACACAACTTAATTAGTACTAATCGAGTCACTCGGGTCGGGGTCTTACACAAGCTATATGTGGTAGGTTAGGGGGTCGAGGTTTGATTTTTTATTTTGACCTTATGACCCAACAAACTATATGTGCAGTTGGGGGATCAGATTTGGTTTTGAGCTTGCGACCTAACAAGCTGTATGTGGCGAGCTAGGGGTCACGATTTGGTTTTTGGCTTTGGCCTTATGACCTAACAAGCTGTATGTGGCGAGCTAGGGGACTAGGGTTTGGTTTTTTGTGGAATGTCAATTTCAAGATTTGGCTTAATTTGGTTCCTAAGGTTGGATGGTTTGCTTTTTTGGAAGCTCATGAGGCTTTCTTCTTTTTTTTTTCTTGAATGGTCCAATCAACTCAAAAGAGGCATGGAACCATTTTTTGTATGCTCTTGGTAAGAGAGATTTTTTGACTAAAAGCCACTTTTACTGCCTAGGTGGTCAAATCTAGCTCATGTGGGCTAACCTATGGGATCTAAGGCTTTAGAGATGGCCTAGACCTCATGTGTTGTCATTTTTGTAAAGAATATCTAAAAATATCTCTTGTGGGTAGAGAATATCTAAAAATATCCTTACTTGGAGAGAATCTCTCAAGTTTCCTTGTTTTTGGGAGAGATTTTCTCAAAGTATCTTTCTTTTGGGAAAGTTGCTAATTTTTAGCACTTACCTCCTTTCTTTTCTCCTCCTTTCCTCTTTTGGTTAGTTCTCTTCCATAAAAGCAAAGGGAGGTTGATTCTTTTGCTCCATTGGTTTCTTTTTGGAAGAATCTTCAAGAGTACTCCAAGATCAAGAAGTCCTCTTCTTCTTCAAGGATTTTCAAGCTTTTTCTTCTTCTTTCCATCAATGGCTTCAAGTAAGTTTCTTTTTTTCAAGAAAGGTCCATTGTAGATGGTAAAAAGTTCTTCTTTCTTTTCTTTTTTTTATCAGCACGTTTTTTCTTTTTCTTTTTCGTGCTTCTTCTCCTTTTTTTTCATTTTTTTCTTTCTTTCTCTTTTTTTCCTTTTCTTTTTCTTTTTTTTTTTTTTTTTTGCTCACGATTTTTCTTCTTTCTCTCTTCTTTTTTTTTTTTCATGGTGTCCCCCCCCCCCCCCCCCCCCCTTTTTTTTCACCCTCTTTTTTTGGCTTTACGGACCTGGCCGTACTGCCACATGGAAGTGGACCACGGCCTGTGGGCCGCCCAGAAATTTTTTTAAGAAGCTTTTCTCTTTTTGTTTTTTTTGCTCATCATGCTAATGAGGCTATGCAATTTTAAGATGTTCATGCATTTTTTGTTTGATGCATCAAGATAGCAAGCTAGAGTCTCTAGGTCAAGCCAACATGATTTTTAACTTGGGCAAAGTTTGATTGGTTTTGACCAAGTTGGGTTGGAACTGGTCAAACTTTGGTTAAGGTTTTCCTAGTGTCTAATGCATGATGGTTTTCCTTTTTTTTTTTTTTTTTTTTTTGATGCATGATTTTTAGTAAATTGATTTGGAAGCATGATGATGCATACTTGGAAATTTTTTGCAAGTATTGGGATTTGGAGCTCGCAGGAATGTTGAGCCCTTTCCTAGTCTTGCGGGATTTTGAGGAGCTTTGCAACTTTTGGAGTTTGGAGCTCCCAGCAATGTTGAGCCCTTTTCCAATTTTGCAGAAATTTGATAAGACTGGCTTGATCTCGTAGCAATGTTTGAGTTCAAACCTTCTTTGAGGATCTTCCACTAACTATGAGCTTGCAGCGGTGTTAAGCTCATCTTCAAGCTTCCTATCTTTTTCGGGGTGTTTTCCTTTTCTTCGGAATTGCCCCAAAACGATGTCAAAATTTCGCTAGAATTTTTTTTAGCAAAATTTTGTTATTTTGGTGATGATTGCTCTTTTCTTTTCCATCCTTTGCAGGTAGTTCTTCCAGAACGAACAAGGGTAAGGGGTCTGTTATTGACGCATCTCGTCGGTCTGCCAGATCTTCTAATGCGGCCGTTCAGCAGGCCTGAGAGAAGGTCCAATTTGTTGAGAAGAATTTGGAAGAGTGTGAGTCCCTCAACAGTGAGGAGATGAGACAGCGATTGATCGCTCTCAAGGATGAGGAATTCTATAAGATTGCGGTAAGCAGCCGTCCTTAGGTTATGGACGATTAGAGCATTGTGCCCATGCCTACCTTTTTATTTGGTGATGCAGTCCCTGACTACTTGGTCGAATCACTGGAGACACCAAAGTCGAAAGCCTTCTTCAGCAAACTCGGAGAAAGCTTCACCGAAGACTGCCCAATCTCGACGTCCCTAAATCGTCAGATCCTCAAACGGGTAGACAAAAGCGATTCGGAAATGGCTGTCCCTCTAGCCAAACGAATCATAAAAAGATCTTCGTCCTGTGCAACTCCTAAACGATGGAAGCTAGGACAGTGGTATACATACCACGAATAAAAGATGTGCACAGAAAATACCCTGTTCATGGGGAACCCAAGCCAAACCAAGAAAGCAGTAGCCTGTAGTTCGATACACAAATAGGAGTAAAGCGCAGGTACTATAAGACCCCGACCCCTAATTTCCTTGATTTTTGTGTTTTTAATCGTGAGTTAGCTCTTTAAATGAGTTTTTGATCCTAATCGAGTTGGTTTGTGGTTTAGTTCAGCTTTCTATAGCTTTGGGAATTTTTTAGAGCCATTGGACTTAGTCAGACACGCTCAGGGAGGCCCTGAGTGCACGTGTTAGCATGGGAGGATAATTATGTTTTCCGATTTTAATCGTGATTTCGACCTCATTTGTATGGTTTTATTATTTGTTACAACTTTTGTTTTTAAACTGTCCGTGTTTGAGGCCCAAAAACCCAAGTTTTGGCCCAAAGGGGTAAATCTGACTTTTCATGCTAAATCTGGACACATTTTTCGAAGTCTTGAAATTATGTCAAAATTATACTTTTTGAAAACTAGATTTCTCGACGATCGTTTTGTTCTTCTTCGTCGATTTCATCTGGGGTCCACAGGACCATGTTTTAATCGTTTCAAAGCTCAGCTGCTAGGGACCCACTTCTCAGACACTATATAAGCCCTCCTATTCTCTCTCCTCCATTACCCATTCCAAAGATCCTACAACCGGTCTTGACCTAGAGCAAAGGAGAGGAGAAACCTTTCTTCTTGATCTTTTTCTCCTTAAATCATCTAGCAAGAGAGCTCCAATCCCCGATCCGACTCCGTCAATCTCTTCCCCTCTTCTCAAGCTACAGCTGGATCCGTTTTTTAGCCAAATCCCCGACACTGTTCATCATCTTCTAGCTCTCTTATTCTTGTTTGACTAGCTAAAGGTTAGGGCTCTTGTTCCTCTTTTCATTTGATGTTCTTTTAGCTCATTCAGAACTTGTTTTCCATGTGTTCAAACCCATTTTCGAAATGGGGGTTTGTGATGACCAAAAATGTGATTTTTATATGTTCTATTTTGGGGCTTTTGTGTAGATTTCGTGGATCTTCCCTTTGGTTGAGTTTTTGTGAAGTTTCCCTTGGCATTGAATTGAGGCAAGTGAACTTTATAGGATTTCTCATGTATATTGCTTTATGGTTTCAATATTTTCATTAAGACATGTTTTCTGCGTTTAATTTTATAATGCAAGTCATCTCAAGTCATGGGTTTTAGCTTCTTCACTTGTCTTGTTATCAATGAATTTTCAAGCTCTTAGAAGCATGTTTAGCCTCGTAAGTTTTATGATTTTGTACATGGAATGCTTTAAAAATGTGTGAAATGTATCCCTTGGAAAGCATGAAGGCTTGGGGATTGCAGGTGGTTCGAATATGTGAATGAAGAAGGAAAGAAGAGTGAAAAATCTAACTTGAAATGCACTGCCCTATGCAGTTTCGGTCAGTTGGCGGCTAACCGAAATCCCCAATTCGGTTAACCGCTAGCCAACCGAGTTTGACGGTTCCATTTCCAAACGCCTGCACCTCGTCAGTGTGTTGTCGGTCAGCTGGCGGCCAGCCGAACTGCACCACCTCGGCTAGCCGCGAGCCAACCGAACTCTGTCGGTTCCTATTCCAGAATGCTGTAATTCTTGATCTGGATCCCAGCGGTCAGCTGGTGGTCAGTTGGCGGCTAACCGACCTGCAATTCTACGGCTAGCCGACAGGTGACCGTGAGCTAACCGAAATTCGGTTTTAGCATTTTTCTGTTGGATTTTCTTGGGAATGAAAACCAGAATACGTTGAGGGGCTTTGAGCTTGATATTGTGCATTTGAAAATCTGAAATGTTGTTTAACTTCAGAGCACCAATTCGCTTTTAAATTCCAACATTTAGGTTTCAAGTACACAAGGATCAAATGATGGGCCTTAGCATATGTATGAGAATTCTGTTTTGAAAACCTTAGGGTTGATATTTCAAGCATTGGTTTGCACTAGTTTTGATTTATAAGTACCAAATGTTGTTTCGAGTATCAGTTTGCACTCGTTTTTTACCATAAGTATCATCAGCTTTACAAAAAGGGGACTACTTTTGTGCCTTTACATGTTAATAGCTTACGCTATCTGGTCACGCCTTGCTTGCCCCATCCACCTCATGTGGTCGATGAGGTAAATGTAAGAACTCGGTCCGGGCGGCACCCTTAACCATAGGGCGAAGCGTGTCAACCACGGGCTTCAAACGGCGAGTCTCCTCTAGCCTTGCTTGCTCCGTCCACCTCGTGTGGCGGAGGATATATTGTTTTGTCTTGTTTTGGAAATAGTTCCCCTATTCTCGATCTGTTTTGTATATGTTCGTCATGTTTTGTGCATTCATGATTTACGATGAACACCACGAGCTTGGACTGCCCTTTCAGTCTGATCCACTGTCTGGGGGTCCTTAAACACTTGGACTTTCTGCAGATTAGTCGTATATATATAAACATCATGTTCTGACCAGTAACGCGGCCGGTACCCGCCTACCTTTTATGGTACGGGATCCTGTTTTGCTTTGTTCTGTTTCTGTTCTGCTTTCTCTTTTCATTTCTATATGATGGAGAAAGGATGGGCTCAATGTGGGATTATCTATTCATGATATTATAAGTATTCATGCTAGTTTTGTTTCGTATATTGTTTATGGGCTTTTGTTTTCTTGATAAGCATATTGTTTAAGCATTGTTTAAAATTCTGTAATTCGTTTAAATTCAGTAAATTGTTTTAAACATTCTCTTCTTTCAGATTTTGAATATCTTTTTATACTCTTGCCTAAATTGATTACCTGCCAGACCGTCGTGTCTGATATACTATATTTGGTGCTCTAGGTAGCAGGTTCTCGTCTTGTGCTAGTACGTGTGGTGGTGGCTGCAGAGCCACGAGTTTTGCAGGTTTGTTGTGTCGGTGATGTCATATAGACGTCAGGCTCGACTCCGGAGTTACGTTACACACCTGGGTAGCTTTGTTCTTAGCTTGTTATTTTGGAAGGCTTTTGTTAGCCCTTTTCCTTGGGATTGTAATTAATGCATTTGTTAAATTGTAACTTGAACATGCTTGGGTAATGATTAAGCCTGTCACTGTCAGCTCTGTATATGTATTATCTTGGTTTATTTCCAGTCTGAGTTTGAACATTACTATGATAGCTTTACGCTGATAAGTGAGTGTGACGGGGAATCCGATGGCCACGGACTCCGGGTCGAAACGCCACGTAAGCTTCCACGAAATGTTTTGGTTTGTTGGAAATTATGTATTCCTCACACACGCGGATCCTGGGGAGAAATCTTATTCACCACTTCCCCATTCGCATCCCCGAGATCGGATCACAGTTTTGGGGGCGTGACAGGTACCAAAGCCAGCTGCTCTCCAAACGCCATCTGATAAGCCGGAAAAATTCAGTGCGGCCTGATGTGCGTTCCATCTCCTCCAACAAAAACAGCCTCACCTAGCCAGTAAGTGAGGTAAATAGCGAGATCTCTCCGCAATGCAATGTCAGAACAAATGACATCTGTGCTTACGAAGAACTTCTTTAAATCTTCTCGCATAGCGGCGATCTTTTTCAAACTTGATGCTTTAGCTCTAGCATCCTGGGCTATGCCATCAGAAGACTCCCCGCTGTCAAAAAAGTTGGAGCTGCAACTCCTCCAACTGCTGCATCTGACTTTCGAGCCCTCTTTCTCCTTCAGAAAATCATAGAAGGCGACGAGCTGAAAGTATACAAGCCTGAACTCCTCAGTCTGCTCCTCAAGGATGCTGTCAATAGGCATAAACTCCTCATAGAGTTTGCCGAGGATAGGCAACCCGGTGATGGCGCTCAGTTCCTTCAAAGAAAAATCAATCTCACCATTCGTCACAATAAAGGTGTTGGTTTGTGGAAGGAATGACTCCAGAATGGCCATGAAAGCCTCATCGGAGAAAACGACGGTCTGCCGAAAAGCGCGAACCGCAACAAAAATCTCGGCCTCCCCCAGAATGGCCTCGCCAATCTTCAGGATGTGATCAGTCCATGATTCCCAGCTTGAGTCAGCACTGAAACGACCACGAAGTCGAAAAGGCTTCACCCAATTGCTGCCGTCACCTCGAAAAATGCCAAGGCCCACCGGTCTCAAATCGATCGATGGATGATCAGAACCTTGGTAGCCACTGGCTGGCATCAACATGTCCATATGGACAGGCGACTTCTCTGCAAAACCGGAAGGGCCGCCAACAAAAACGCCTGTCTTGATCACACTGGTCCTCTTCACCCAACTTGGAGGATCTTCCCTCTTAGGGCACATGGGAGAAAGGCTCAGGATCGAGATGGTCCGATCAAAAGTCGACCGGGTAGAAATAGTTCTCTCCTCACTATCTGCTGTGTAAGAGAGCTGAAAGCATCTCCTTTGGTATGTCGAGTCGTCGGGGACTGCATCACCGAAGAAGAAGGTAGCCTTGGGCACAATGCTCTGATCGTCCGTAACCCAAGGACGGCTGCTTACCACGATCTTGTAGAATTCCTCATCTTTGAGAGTGATCGATCGCTGTGTCATCTCATCACGATTGAGGGAATCACACTCTTCCAAGTTCTTATCGACAAACTGGACCTTCTCCTAAGCCTGCTGAACGGCCGCATTAGAAGATCTGGCAGACCGACGAGGTGCGTCAGTAACAGGATCTTTACCCTTGTTTATTCTGGAAGAACTACCTGTAAAGGAAGGAAAAGCAAAGATCAATCATCATCTAAATGACAGAATTTTGCTAAAAAATTCTAGCAAAATTTTGACATGGTTCCGGGGAAATTCCGAAGAAAAGGGAAATACCCCGAAAAAGACAAGGAAGCCTGAAGATGAGCTCAAGATCGCTGCAAGCTCATAGTCAGTGGAAAATTCTCAAAGAAGGTTCAAACTCAACATTGCTGCGAGAACGAGCCAATCTCATCAAATTTCCACAAAATTTGGAAAAGAGCTCAACATCGCTGTGAGCTCAAAATCCCAATACTTGCAAAAGATTTTCAGGTATGCATCATCATGCTTCCAAGTCCATTTACCAAAAATCATGCATCAAAGAATATCATCATGCATTATACGCTAGGAAAACTTTGACCAAAGTTTGACCAATCCCAACCCAATTTAGTCAAAACCAATCAAACTTTGGCCAAGTCAAAAATCATGTTGGCTTGACCTAGAGACTCTAGCCTTCTATCTTGATGCATCAAACAAAAAAAAAATGCATGAACATATTGAAATTGCATAACCTCATTATCATGGTGAGAAAAAGAAGGAAAGAAAAAGAAAGAAATCTCAGCCAAAAAAAAAAAAAAAAAGTTTTGGGCCCACAGGCCGTGGCCCACTGCCACGTGGCAGTACGGCCATGTCCGTAGGGACTTGACCGTACAGCCAAGAAAAAAAGAGAAAAAGAGAAAAAAAACGCTGAAAAAAAAGAAGGAAAAAAAAACGGTGAAAAAAAATCATCACCGTGTGAAAAAAAGGAAGAAACAAAAACAGTGAAAAAAAAAAGAAAAACATGGTGAAAAAAAAAACCGTGAAAAAAAAAAGAGAGAAACACGGTTAAAAAAAAAACAGAGAGAAACACGGTATAAAAAAAAAAGGATGAAAACCGTGAACAAAAAAAAAAGAAAGAAAGAAAAAAAAAGAACGAAAAGAAAAGAAGAAAGGAAAAAACGTGCTTGGAAAAAAAAAAAGAAAGGAAGAAGAAAAAGAGAGCAAAGAAAGAAAGAAGTTACTTCTACAATGGAATTTCTTGTGGAGGAAGAAAACTTACTTGAAGCCATTGATGGAGAAGAAGAAGAAAAAGCTTGGAGATCATTGGAGAAGAAAGAGCACTTCTTGATCTTGGAGCACCCTTGGAGACTCTTGCAAACAAAGAAAGCAATAGGAGCAAAAGATCCAACCCCCCTTGCTTTTATAGAAGAGAGCATACCAAAAGAGGAAACAAGGAGAAAAGAAAAGAGGTAAGTGCTAAAATTTAGCTACTCTCCCAAAACAAGGATGCTTTGAGAAAATCTCTCCAAAATGAAGGAAACTTGAGAGATTCTCTCCAAGTAAGGATATTATTAGATATTCTCTACACAAAAGAGATATTTTTAGATATTCTCTACAAAAATGACACCATATGAGATCTAGGCCATCTCCAAAGCCTAAGGTCCCATGGGTTAGCCCATATGAGCCAGGTTTGACTACCTAGGCACTAAAAGTGGCTTTTGAGTGATGGGACCATTCAAAAAAAAAAAAAAAAAACAAAAAGAAGAAAAAGGAAAGAAAGCCTCATGAGTTTCCAAAAAACCAAACCATTCAACCTCATGAACCAAATTAAGCCAAACTCTTGAAATTGACATTCCACAAAAAACCAAATCTTGGTCCCCTAGCTCGCCACATACAGCTTGTTAGGTCACAAGACCAAAACCAAAATCAAAATCCAAACCAAACCAAACCAAAACCAAAAAACCAAATCTGACCCCCCAACCTGCCACATACAGCTTGTTGGGTCACAAGGTCAAAATCAAAAATCAAACCCCGACCCCCTAACCTGCCACATACAGCTTGTTAGGTCACAAGGTCAAAAACCAAAATCCAAAACCCAAAATCCAAATACCCCATGTCATTTTCAAAACTTTGCCTTGAGATGGTACGTTATCCCTCTCACTACCATAAAATTCCCCCGAAAACTCAAAAGGCTATTGTAAAAAAAAAAATAAAAATGCTTAAGACTCTTAGGCAAGTTGGAAGCTCTCCTTCAAGTTTCTCTTAGAGGCACATCGACTTCAAAAAGCTACTCGTCGCTGTTCCTCGAGGGGGCATTTATTGACACCAAAAAAGTCACTATGTCTCCTCAACATCAAGAGGCCACAAAAGCCGAATCCTGCTACAAAACAGGCAAAGCTACTCCAAGCATCAGATCTTGTCAGAATCAGACACAAATTGCAAGATCCTTCAAGACAGCCAAAAGAGGGGTACACCTGAAGTTTCGGGCCATTCCGACATTGTTTGGACTAACTTCAGTTCTCCGATAGCTAAACAAGCGCTCCAGGCGGCGACATCATCAAAGACACCAAAACTTCGATTAGAGCCTACGCATGGTTCCAAAATACCTCCAAAGGGCTCCATGCCAAATTTCAAGTCAAACCGACAACGTTTGACCCTCCATCAACGCTCGAGCAGCAAAACCAAGCCTCCCGGAGGCGGCAACCACCGAAGCCATCACTCATCAAACAAAATACATAAGTGGCTTCAACATGCTTCCAAAAGGCGGCACGTCGAATTTCAGGTCATTCCGACATCATTTGACCAGGTTTCAACGCTCTGAAAGAAAATCAAGCCTACCGGCGGCGGATTACCCCGGGACCATGACATCCAAGTCAGAGCTAATGGATCATCTCTACATGACTCCAATAGGCTCCCTGTTAAATTTCAGGTCAATTGGACATCGTTTGACCACATATCAAAGCTCGGCATTTTCCCCACAGCAAAATCAAGTCAAGCATCGACGGGACTCCAAACGGCTTCGAAACTCAAATAAAAGCTCATGGTTGGTCCTGTCCACTGTTCAAGAAGCTTCACCTCAATTTTCAGGTCATTCCGACATCGTTTGACCTAGTTTCGACTCTTGACGGAAAATCGGCTACAAAGTCTCCTGTTTTCCCGAAAAATGGAAAACTTTGCGCTCCGGTTGTGCGTGGGTTCTCGTCAAGTTTTCTCCAAGAAAATCAAGTCAATAATTGAGGAAAAATGTCAAGAAAAATACAGAAGAAAGAAGGAACAAAAAGGACGGAAAAACGGCCGAAAACGAAGTTCGGTGACCAAAAGGGCCAAAGCCCTATGGTCGCCGGCGACCCTGGCCCACGGTCACCAGGCGACCCTGGCCCAAGGTCGCCGGTGACCGTAGGTACATGGTCGCCGACAACCATGCAAATCCGGGTCACCGGATTTCGCACCAAACGGCTCGTTTTCCGATCCTTTTCGCGTTTCGAATGTTCCTGCCTCTGTGATTTTCTGAATATCCAATCTTTGATGCTTGAACCATTGATCTTCACCGACATCTCGGATCCGCCGTCAAAAGCATGAAATCATCACGATCGCTCCAAGATCGCTAACCGGCTGACCAAGAAGGTACACTTTCTGTCCGACCGATCGTGAAATCGACAAGACAGATGTCACCGGCCCACCAACATCAATCATTGTTTGAAATTGCACCGCAATCCGACATCAAACAATGTGTGGATCCATTTGTGATGATCACAAGAAGAATTTCAAAAGACGCTGCGCGGCCCGCGACCCTTCACATGCCCTGGCGACCACTTAATGTCGTTAATTGACCCATTTATAACAACTTAATGCAGTCATTAACCCATTACTTTGGACGGCCCAATCAGATTCAAGCATTTGGGAGTTACAAATCCAAGCAATCATGGCATTAAACCCATGAAACTCCCATCATCATGAAGATTAAAGGCGATTAAATGCCCACTACCCTTCATCGTCCAATCACAAGCCATGAAAAAGGAGTTACAAAATCAAAGAATAAAAACTTGTAACTCCTCATCAATTCTCTCATCATGGCCATCAATGCCCATAATCACCTCATGGCTACCAAAATCCTATAAAAGGAGGTCCAAAAGAAAGAAATGGATAGACGAATCGATACCCACATCAACTTGAAATTCTGCACTTGCACACTTGCATTCTTCCGAAGAAATACAGACGAAGTCCTGCTGCTCTGCTGCAAGAAACACCACAAGGTGATCAAAGTCCCTTGGAGGGCCACCCCCCCAAGGTCCCCTCCTTCTACAACATGGCCTAAACGCTGTTTTTCAGCCCTTTACTCAGCTTTTCATTGGATATAGGACCTCATCTTGGTCTTTGTCCTTTGAAAAAATGAGGTTAGGAGCCAAGCCGAAGAATCGAAGCATCAACCGTTCTCATTTGAAGGACGATGGCGAAGTCCATAAATGACTTGCGACCATCGATCTCAACGTGTCCCCACAATCTCCTAAGAAGTTAGATCCCTTTTCTTCCTTTTCTATTGTAGTTTGTATTTTTTAAAGAGACAAAAAGAAATCACAATTCTTGTCTTTCATATTTGATGAGTTTTGTAAAATCGCCTTTCACAGCAAAATCGCCTTTTACGGCAAACAAACAAAAAACGCCTCCTACGGCATTCTCAAAAAACAAACTTGTCTCTTTTCTTAATATTTATGCAATTTGAAAAGTTAGAAAAATGATCGATTTCCTTTCTACTTGTGAAGGTGAATCTCCGGATCATCACCATCTAAATTCCAAGTAGAAAGTAAATCTGGCACACCCGTACAAAAATGTTGATACCCGCGTTTTCCCTCCTCCGCCGAGACCCAGGTCAGCCCCCGCGGTGCGGAAGGAGAGGACGGAAACCCGAGGGTCCATCAGAGCCATCAGTTCCGGTAGGTCAGGAAAGACTATGGGCTCATGCCCGTCCAGTTTTACGGGTAACGGAGCCTGTTTGCCCGGTTTGGGCGCTCAAAGGCCAATTTTATAAGTTTTATATTAACGTTTTAACTTAAACCTACGTTTCCACTCTACGGGCAATCCGGGAGCCGAAATCCTAAGCCGTCAGTTTCGGCAGGTCTGGAATGACTATGGGCTTGGGCCCATCCAATTTCACGGGCACCGGAGCCCGTTTGCCCAGTTTTGGCTCTTCGAGGCCAAATTTCTAAGTTTTTTGTTAACGTTTTAAATTAAACCTACGTTTCCACTCTATGGGCAATCAGGGAGTCGGAATCCCGAGCCGTTAGTTCCGGCAGGTCAGGAATGGCTATGGGCTCATGCCTATCAGATTTCATGTGTAACGGACCCCGTTTACTCGGTTTGTGTGCTCAGAGGCTAATTTCCTTACTTTTAAGTTAACGTTTAAACTTAAACCTATGTTTATGCTCTACTTGCAATCTAGGAGTCGGAATCCCGAGCCGTCAGTTTCGGCTGGTCAGAAATGACTATGGACTCGTGCCCGTCCGGTTTCACGGGCACCGATGCCCGTTTGCCAGGTTTGGGGGCCCGGAGGCTAATTTCCTATTTTTTATATTAACGTTTTAACTTAAACATACGTTTCGACTCAAAGGGCAATCCGGAGTCGGAATCCTGAGCCGTCAGTTTTGGCAGGTCAAGAATGACTATCAGCTTGTGTCCGTCCAGTTTTATGGGCAACAGAGCCCATTTGCCCAGTTTGGCCGCTCGGAGGCTAATTTTCTAAGTTTTATATTAACGTTTTAACTTAAACCTACGTTTCCACTCTACGGGCAATCCGGGAGTCGGAATCCCGAGCTGTCAGTTTCGGCAGGTCAGGAATGACTATGGGGGCTCATGCCCGTCCAATTTCACAGGCACGGGAGCCCGTTTGCCTAGTTTGGGCGCTCGAAGGCCAATTTTCTAAGTTTATATTAACGTTTTAACTTAAACCTACGTTAAAAAAAAAACGGGCAATCCGGGAGTCAGAATCCCGAACCGTCAGTTCCGGCAGGTCAGGATTGACTATGGGCTCTTCCTGTCCAGTTTCACGGGCACCGGAGCCTGTTTTCCCAGTTTGGGCGCTCGGAGGGCAATTTCCTAAGTTTTATATTAGCGTTTCAGCTTAGACGTATGTTTCAACTTTACGGGCAATTCGGGAGTTGGATTCTCGAAACGTCAGTTCCGGTAGGTCAGGAGTGACTATGGGCTCTTGCCCGTCCAATTTCATGGGCACCAGAGCCCGTCTGCCCGGTTTGGGCGCTCGGAGGCCAATTTTCTATGTTTGATATTAACGTTATAACTTAAACATACGTTTCAATTCAACGGGAAATTCGGGAGTCGGAATCCCGAGCTGTCAGTTCTGGCAGGTCAGGAATGAGTATGGGTTCGTGCCCGACCAATTTCACTGGCACTGGAGCCCGTTTGCCCGGTTTGGGCGCTCGGAGGCCAATTTTCTAAGTTTTATATTAACGTTTTAACTTAAACCTACGTTTCCACTCTACGGGCAATCCGGGAGTCGAAATCCGGAGCCGTCAGTTCCAGCAGGTAAGGAATGACTATGGGCTAGTGCCTGTCCAGTTTCACGGGCAACGGAGCCCATTTGCCTGGTTTGGGCTCTCAAAGGCCAATTTTCTAAGTTTTATATTAACCTTTTAACATAAACCTACGTTTTCACTCTACGGGCAATTCGGGAGTCGGAATCCCGAGCCGTCAGTTCCGATAAGTCAGGAATGACTATAGGCTCATGCCCGTCCAATTTCACGGGCACCGGAGCCCGTTTGCCTTGTTTAGGTGCTCCGAGGCTAATTTTCTAAGTTTTTTTATTAACGTTTTAACATAAACCTTCGTTTCCACTCTACAGGCAATCCGGGAGTCAGAATCCCGATCCGTCAGTTCCGGCGATCAGGTGTCGCGACCCCGGACCGAGACGCAGGACCGCGACGTGGCGATATGATTAATAGAACATAAGACATACCGCCTGTTTTCCCACAGGTTTCCGCAGTGAGGATCCCAAGACACGGGTCGAGCTCACACAAATAGGTATGCGGAAGCGTGTAGCAAAACGAATCACACAATTCTTAAACAACAAGATGCAAGAGACATTATAATATCGAGACTTGGTATATAAAAGAGAATGTCAACAAAGCATTCCTATTATGATTAAGTTTCAACATTTAAACAAAGTCTGTTAATTCAAGTTACAAAACAATGAGAGGCCAATAGAGGCCAATACAACAATTAAAATCCCAAAGGACAACCCAAAACTAGATTAACGAGAAGTCAAGATCCCGCCCGGCGTCTAGATGACGTCGTTGGGATGCCACTCATGTGCTGGGGGTGGCTCAAAAGCCTCCTCCGGGCACTTCTCGTGTAGCGCGACATCTCCTGCACCTGGACACCAAAATAACAAGCATCAAACACGACGGTTTGGCAAATAAACAATTTAGGCATGAATATAAAAAATAATGCTAAAATAATTCAAGATTTAAATACATGTTTCAAGTTTACGAAACTAGCATGAATACTTATAATATCATGAAAAAATAAATCCACATTGAGCTCATCCTTTCTCCGTTATACGTGATGACAAGAGCAAGCACGCACGACACGTAAAACATTATCCAACTCCACACAAGGTAGGCGGGGAATCCGGCCGCGGAACCGGATCACGAACACGCACGATGTGCAATATAATACACGACTAGTCTGCAGACAATCCACATGTTTAAGGATCCCCAGGTAGTGGATCAAGCTAAAAGGGCAGTCCAAGCTCAATGGTATTCACTTATATCATGAATGCACAAAACAAGGCGATACACGTTCGAGAATACGACAAAACAAGAGGGAAATCATTTATCAAGCACAACGCGACAAGACTAGCAAAATAACATAATATTAATGCTTAACAAACTTAAGAAATGATTCCCTTTTTCTTATTCTTGAAACACGTCTTAAAACGAGCTTATACTTGAAATTCAAACAAAACATGATGATGCATGAAGCACCAAAACAAGAGTGCAAACAAAGTCCATCAAGCATAGGCTAAGACTGTTCATTGACCTTTGTGAAGTTGAAACCCAAATGTAAGAATTTATATAGTTTGATGTCCCCGAAGGTAAGGTACATTTTGGGAATTCCAATTTACACCATGTCAATTAAAAGTCTAAAGCATAGTCTAATTATCAATTTCCAAGAAATTTAGAAAAAGATTGAAAATCGAAAGCTGTGAATATCAGGTTCGCTCGAGCGGTCAAACCATCGCTCGAGTGGACCCCAGACAGAAACTTGTTCGCACGAGCCAACCCAAAAGTTCGCTCGAGCGGACAGGTTTCTGCTCGAAATCCTTCAAACAAAGGCATGTTCGCTCGAGCGGACCCTATGGTCGCTCGAACGAACAGGCTTTTGCCTGAACACGAGTGAGTGCAGAAACTGCACTTTTCTTCTTCCATTCTCTTGCATTTCTATTCCCTCTTCTTCTCACTTCTGAACCAAATAAACCCCTGAGCCACCATACTCACCAAGGGTCAAAAACAACAGTCAATCCATAAATAAACCATTCAATCCATGGAGAAACATCAAGACATTTCTATGAGCAAAAATCATAAAACTACAAGATCAACATGGTTCTAAGAACTTGAAAAATCATTGATGACAATACTAATGGAGAAACTGAAATACATGGCTTGAAAGAATATAAACATAACTTGCATTAAGAAACTAACACAAAAGTCATGTCTTAATGAAGAAAATAAAACCATAATGCAATGTACAAGAAGAAATCCCAAAGAGTCCACTTGCCTTAGTCCAATGTCAAGCAAAAACTCCACAAAATCAACAAGAAAGGGTGTTCCATGAAATCTACACAAAACCCCCAAAAATAGGGCACACATAATCACCATTTTGTTCATTACAAACCCCCATTTCGAAAATGGGCTTGAAACCATGAAAAACAAGCTCTAGGTGAGCTAAATGAACATGAAAAGAAAGAATGAAGGAAAACACCAACCTTGAGCTAGCTAAACAAGAAGAAGAGAGGTTGAAGATGATGAATAGTGGTGAAGGTTTGGCCATAAAAACGTCCCAACTGAAGCTTGAGAAGAGAGGAAGAGATTGATGAAGTCGGATCGGGGATTGGAGCTCTCTTACTAGATGATTCAAGAGGAAAAGGACCAAGAAGAAAACTTCTCCACTCACTTGCTCTAGGTCAAGAAGGTTGCAGAGATTTGGAAATGGGAAAAGAATGGAGGAGAGAGAATATGAGAGTATTTATATGGGTTGAGAGGTGGGTCCCTTTCCAGCTGAACTTGAAACACTTAAAACATGGTCTTGTGGACCCCGGATGAAAACGACGAAGAAGAACAAAACGATCATCGAAAAATTTAATTTCGGAAAAGTATAATTTTGACATAGTTTCACGACTTCGAAAAGTGTGCCCAGATTTAGCATGAATAGTCAGATTTACCCTTATTGGGCCAAAACTCGGGTTTCTGGGCCTCAAACACATGCAGGTTAAAAATGAAAGTTGTCACAAATAATAAAACCATTCAAGATCAATAAAAATCACAACCACACCAAATATCTAGAACAAAAACCTATTCTTACTCGTGTACTCAGGGCGTCACTGAGAGTGTCTGACTCATACTAAACATCCTCAAAATCCCCAAAGCTATAATCCAGACTAAGTCTAATCACATTCTAACCCAACTAGTACTAAGAATCACTTAAGACTAATCACTCACTTAATTAGTACTAATCGAGTTGGTCTGGGTAGGGGTCTAACATCCTCCACCCCTTAGGGTATTTGGTCCACCAAATATTAATAATTTTACCTCTGGTAATAGGTGTGGATACTTCTTCTGGACTTGATCTCTCAATTTCCATGTGGCTTCTTCTGGCTCGTGATTCTCCCAAAGTACTTTGACCCAACGGATAGTCCGATTTCTCAATTCATGTTCTTTAGTGTCAATGATTCTAACCGGTTTCTCCACATACGACGCGTCTTCTCGAATCTCTAAAGGCTCGTGTGGAATAATGTGAGAAGGACTGTGAACATACTTCTTGAGCATGGAGACGTGAAAAATATTATGTACCCCGGAGAGTTCTGGCGGTAACGCAAGCCTGTATGCAACATTTCCAATCTTGCTAAAAATCTCATATGGGCCAATGTATCTGCTAGACAATTTTCCTTTCTTTCCAAATCTTAGAGTGCCTCTGACCGGGGAGACTTTCAAGAATACCTTGTCACCCACATCAAACTGTAATTCTCTCCGGTGAGTGTCAGCATAACTCCTCTGTCTGCTTCGACCGATCTTCAATCCTCCTGAATCTGTTCACCATAGAGTGCCTCGAAAGATGCCATTCCAATGCCAGAATGGTAGCTATTGTTGTACGTGTGAGAACCCGACTCCTAATTTCTCAGTTTAGTGTGGTTTTAATCGTGATTTGGTTTTCTCGTGGGGTTTAGTGGTTGTTTGGTTGAGTTTTGAGTTAGAATGACTTTTCATTAGCTTTGAGAAGTTTTGAGAGCCAGTGAACCTAGACAATGACCATAGGGTCCCATTTGTTTTGCTTGGTCAGCATGGAGAAATTCTTAGTGATTCCCAAAAATTCCCATTTTAGCTTCGTTTGACTAATCTCGCCATTCCCTACAACTTTCGTGTTAACTCCGTGCCCATTCGAAACTCCTAAAATCAGTTTTCCGAAAATCCCAAATTTTCCATTCTTTAACCCCTTTGACCAAACGTTGACTTTTTATGTGGATCCTGGAAGTATGTCAATATTAACCTTGTTGGAAAGATAATTTTATTCCGGACACTTTTCATGTTTTAAGTTTCTTGATCCGAGGTCTAGAAAGCCCTCTAATCTCCATTACTAGTTCTACTTAAGTGTGGACCCCACACCCACCCATTATAAAAAGTACAACTTCATCTCTTTCTCCCTCATTTTCCACTCCAATCGGCTGCAACTCCATGCTACAGTACCAGCAGCCCCCCTTCTTCTTTTTCTTCAATTTCTCTTGCTCAAATGAAGCCTCCAAGCCACCAATCCGACGAGGGAACTCCGGCAACTTCTTCCCCTTCATCTCCTCTCTCTTTTGACACCATTTTCGTGGGAAACCAAGGTGGGCAGCCCCTATTTCAAGCTCATTCTTGTTGATTAATGGCCCTAGAGGTAAGGATCTCTTTCCATCTTCTATTGTTGAGCAATGGCTTTCCCCTAGGTCCTATTTCCTAGCTTGTTTGAACCCATTCCTTCTCCTTGATGAGTTACCATTTTTAGGGTTCTTATGGGTTGCTTTTTGGGGGTTTTTGTGTAGCTTGGAGCCTTGGCTTGGAAGAGTGTTTAGAGCTTGATTTGCTTGATTAGAGACCCAAGGCAAGTGGATGATTTGATATTTACATGTTTTATGAGAAATGCGGTTTTTCTATTTCATACATGATGTTTCACATTATCACTATTCATGTTTTCTTTATGATTCACATTGATTTGGAAGTACATTTAATGTTTTGGAAACATGGTGGATTTTACTCTTTGTCTATCTCTTGTTTTTGGCTTAAATGAATCTTAGTGATTGTGGAGTTTCTTTTCTCTTATGGTTGAGGGTGAAAACGGAAGAAGTGATTAGATAATGATATGTAGAAGTTTTGATGTTGGAGAAGAGTTGAAGGTGGAATAGGAGGAGCTTTCAGCTCATTTTATTGCAGATAAGTGATTGGAGAGGGAAAGGGATGGATTGGAGAAAGAGGACTTGAATCTGAACTGCATTGTGGAGTTCCCGCAACTGGTGGTCAGCCGACGGTCACCTAGCGGCTAGCCGTCTGGTGACTGGCGGCTAACCGAACCGGTTCCGGTTACTTTTCCAGAGAGCTGTAACCTTACGGTCAGCCTCGCGGTCAGCTAGCGGCTAACCGTCGAGTCCATCGGCGGCTAACCGCCAGCCAACCGAACTGAAGCGGTTACATTTCCAGAATGCCACATTTGGTCAGGTCAATCGCGGTCAGCCCCGCGGTCAGCCAGCGGCTAACCGCCTAATCCATTGACGGCTAACCGCCAGGTGACCACCAGGTAACCAAAATTCCCGGAATTATGGGAATAAAGAGAGATGAAGGGAGTTCCCATCCCATTTGCTTGTGAACCTTTCTGAAAGCAATGTGCACTTTCCACCTGGAATATGTTCGAAACGAAGATGAAATGTTTGATTGAAGCCTGTCCGAGTGAGAAACCACATCACCGAGATTTGTTGAATTGTTGAGGTTACTCAGGTGTGTAAGGAGCCCGAAATGTCTCTAAACTCAAGGAGTACCAAGTGCTTACTGAAAAATAGACATACGGGATCCCTATCCACCTTGAGTTATCTTGAACCCCGACACTTGTCCCGATATTTCGAAAGTTTATTGCACCCCTTTTTATTCCCGAAATTTATGAGTTGTGATTTATCCATCCCAAAAGCACCGGACTGTATTTGTAGCATTTGTACTAGCCCCGATATGCATGACCCGATATTGAAATGATATTTGTGGCTTGAGCACCCCGTTTCGCCCGTTTATACAATTTCATCAAGTGTTTTATTCATGCCCGATTTCTTGCATTTGACCTATCAATACTTGGGGACTTGAAACATTATTTTTGAGCTTGGGGATGTATGGTTTGGAGCCCCAATGCAAAGTAAGAACTTGGAAGGCATTTTATGGAGTCCGTATGAAGAGAAACCCCATGATGAAGATTCGTCAAGGATCCTTAGACTTGTCAATGTGCATAGGGATCCGAGATGTCCTTAATTCTCATGGAGTACCAAGTATATGTCAAATTAGACATACGAGACCCTATTCACATTTGATTTAAATCTAGGACCCTCAACGTTTGACCCGGGAAAGTATAGAAATCCATTATGTCTTATTTTAACTCGAATTTCACTTGTACACTCTAAATCTCGTATTGTATGACTAGACTTGCCCCGAAGGTATCGAAATTTATGTTTTGTTTTTAGCATTGTTGCACGCCCGTACACGCCCGACCGATACAGATATGTTTTTGTGCTAATGAGCGCCCCGTCCCGTCATATGTATTTAGTTGATCTGATTTATTGTATATGACCCATGAGAATAAAACCTTGAGGCAATATGGGGCCAGAGCTTTGTAGTGCAAGCCCATGAGCCAAAAGAGAACATGCATACATGTATTTGTTTTGTTTACTCGCATATAACCTATGAGTCGGCACCACTAAGCTTGGATGACCTTGTCGGTCTGATCTACCGACTTGGAGATCCCGTCTCGTCCCGCCAGCTGCAGCTTGGATCCCGATACCTGGTTTATTAACCGTGGTCCCGTCCCGATACCCGGCTCGCTCCCGTGGCTCCCGATATCCGGTTCGCTACCGTGATTCCTGATACCCGGATTGCTACCGTGGTCCCGTCCTGTATATGGTATATGTATATGTAAATTTCGTTGTTCCTCCTCACTTTGGTGACTGAGGTCAACGCCTTGATATGCTTGCTCTATCACTTCGGTGATAGAGGATTTAGCTTTGTGTGGTTGCCATATTGATAGTTCCTGATCCTTGATACCCTTACTGCTTTATATTGATCATGTCTTTTCTTAGTAAATGATGCATTATTTATACATGTTTTAAATGAGTTCCCGATTCATGAAATGCTCATGTTTTATACATGCCTTAAAGGAATATATGTTTTGTCAAATGTTTATGTTTCATACCCGTTTTATATGATTACAGGACTTTGTCAGATATTCATAATTTCCTATACATTTGTAATTATGTACAACTTTGATCAGACAACATGATTTATTGTATGTTTTATCGTTCAGTTTATTGTTATATCTTTTCACCCACCTGCCAGACTGTCGTGTCTGACTCACTACTTTGGTACTTAGGTCCAGACTTCTTCACCCGAGATGAGTACACGTGTTGGCTGTGGAGCCACGAGCTTTCAGGTTGTTCGTCGGCTATGTCATGTAGACATTGAGCTTGACATCGGTATTACGTCACATATGGGGTAGTGATCATTAGCTTGTTTTCTTGTATGGCTTCTATTAGCCTCTTCTTGGGATTTGTAATTAATACAAATGGTTATTTGTAACATGAACAAATATGGGAATGTAATACCCTGTTACTGTCAGCTCTGTACTTTATTGTGATGGTTTATTCCAGTCTGAGATGGATCATTGATAAGATGAGTATATGCTTGGGTTAAGTGCGGTGCGGAATCCAATGGCCACGGACTCCGAGTCGCAACACCACGAAAGCTTCCACTAAATATTCAGAACGTGTTGGAATTTGATATCCTCACACACGCGGATCTTGGGAGAAACATAATTATCCCTTCACGGACCCCGGGTTTGGGTCGTGACAGTACGAGAACTCACAAAGAGGTAGGTTCTCATCCCACTGAACCTTGAAATCCAATACACAAGCACGTAGTATATCTTCAGGAGTTTGTATCGTCCACTCTGACTGACCATCTGTCCGAGGTTGATACGCTGTGCTGAATTGAAGTTTGGTACCCATGGATTCAAGAAGAGATTTCCAAAATCTCGAAACAAATCTACTATCTCTGTCGGAAGTGATGGAGACGGGCTGGCCATGCGTACTAACGATCTCATCGATGAATAGTCTTGCAAGTGGTGCCATATGCATCATATTCCCAGTCTTCATCGGAAGGACGTGAGCAGACTTCGTAAGACGGTCTACTATAACCCAAATCGCATTGTTTCCCCTCTCGGTATTAGGCAAACCAGAGACAAAATCCATAGTGATGTGCTCCATTTCCATTCTGGAATCTCTAAGGGCTGTAACAAACCAGGAGACTTCTGATGTTCTGCCTTGATCATCTGACAAGTCAAGCAACGAGACACAAAAGCTGCAATCTCTCGCTTTATGTTATTCCACCAAAATCTATTCTTCAAGTTATGGTATATCTTCGTGCTACCCGGATGTATAGAGTATCTAGTATGGTGGGCTTGAGTCATAATTTCATTCTTCAAATCATCAACATTTGGTACACACAACCGGTCACGAAAATACAACACTCCATCATAAATCCTGAAATCTGGACGTTCTGCAATCTGATCTACAATCTTGGCCAATTCTGGGTTTTGCAACTGACTATCTTTGATCCTCTGGATGAAGGTAGGCTCAGACACTGTCATGTTTGCCAATAAAACACCTCTCCTCAAGTGTTGTACTTCCACTCCAAGTTTTTCAAACTGTTGGAAAACACTAACTCCTCTCAAACTAGCCATAACTGCTGACTTTCAGCTCAAAGCATCTGCTACAACATTCACTTTGCCTGGATGATACTTGATTGGAAAGTCATAATCTTTTATATACTCCATCCACCGTCTCTGCCTCATATTCAATTCCTTCTGTGAAAACAAATATTGCAAACTTCGGTGGTCTGAATGGACTTCAAACTTCTCTCCATAGAGGTAGTGCCTCCACATCTTTAAAGCAAAAACTACTGCTGCCAACTCCAAGTCATGAGTTGCATAATTTACCTCATGATTCTTCAACTGTCTTGAGCCATAGGCAATCACTTTGCCATCTTGCATCAATACACAGCTTAATCCCACGTTGGACGCATCTGTAAAAACAACAAATCTACCGCTGCCCGATGGTAATGTGAGGATTGGGGCTATGGTTAGCCTTTTCTTCAACTCTTGAAAACTGCCTTCACACTGATCGGTCCAAACAAAAGGTACATTCTTCCGGGTCAACTTCGTCAATGGTGCTGCAATAGACGAAAAACCTTGGACAAATCTCCGATAATATCCTACTAACTCCAAAAAGCTTCTGATTTCTGTCACACTGCTAGGCCTCTTCCACTCAATAACTGCTTCTATCTTGGCTAGATCAATTGCTAACCCTTCTCTTGAAATAATGTGACCTAAAAAGGCAACTTGTTCTAGCCAGAATTCACATTTGTTCAATTTAGCATAGAGCTAATGGTCTCTCAAAAGCTGTAACGACGTCCTCAAGTGCTCTTCATACTCCTCCTTACTCTTAGAATACACGAGGACATCATCAATGAACACCACTGTAGAGTGATCTAGGAACTCCGCAAAGACCTTGTTCATGAGAGCCATGAAGACTGCGGGTGCATTTGTCAAGCCAAAAGGCATCACTAAGAACTCATAATGCCCATATCTCGTTCGGAAAGCTGTCTTCGCCACATCCGACTCTCTAACCCACAACTGATGATACCCTGACCTCAAGTCTATCTTGGAAAAGTGTGCTGCTCCTTGTAATTGGTCAAATAATTCGTCTATCCTTGGCAAGGGGTATTTGTTCTTGACGGTCACATGATTCAACCTTCTATAGTCGATGCACATTCTAAGACTTCCATCCTTCTTCTTCACAAAAAGAACCGGCGCTCCCCAAGGTGGAACACTTGGCCTAATGAAGCCTTTGCTCAACAATTCTTGCAACTGAAGTTTCAATTCACCTAACTCTGTAGGAGCCATCCTATAAGGTGCAATTGAGATCGGTGCAGTCCCTGGAAGGAGTTCAATAGTAAACTCAACTTCTCTAACCGGTGGTAAACCCGGGATTTCTTCTGGAAAAACATCCGGAAATTCACACACTACCGGGATATCCTCCACCCCTTGGGACTGTTTATCCTCCGTGATAAATGCTATAAATGCCTCACAACCACTGCCCACCAATCTATTAGCTTTCAAAGCTAAAATAAAACTGCTGGAATACTTCTTCCTGTCACCCTGAAACATCAATTCTGTCTGTGGCCCTTGCAATCTGAATGTGATGGTCTTACCAAAGCAATCCATGGTAGCATGGTAGGTCTCTAACCAATCCATGCCTAAGATAATATCAAAATCATGCATGTCTAAAATTATGAGGTTGGCTGGTAAACTGATATCTCCTAACAAAATCGGACAACTAGGGTAATAGGTGTACAAACAACCTGTCTACCTACTGGTGTAGTGACAGTCAAAATGAAATCCAATTCTGCATGATGTGTATCAATCTTCTTTGCAAACAAAGGGGATAGAAAAGAGTGTGTGGATCCTGGATCAAATAAGATTTGTGCTTCTACTCCACAAACAAGAAGTTGACCTTCTATGACGTCACCTGCTGCTTCAGCGTCAGTACGGTTGATATTGTATGCGCGTCGCTGCTGGTTTGGCCTATTCTACTGCTAAATTTGCCTGCCCTGATTGTTCCTGTTCTGAAGTGGACTAGCATTTTGATTATGCACTTGTCTGCCTTGCTGCTGCTGTTGCGGTGGTGGCCTCGCTTGATTCTGAACTGGTATTGCCTGATTCTGGGGTGCTGCCTGCCTTTGCTGCTGATATCTGTTGGCCTGACCCTGAAGGTGTGGGCAATCCTTGATTGCATGGTCCATTCTTGGGTAGGGTGATTCTTGCGGCATTCGTGGGTAGGGTGATTCTTGCCACAATGATTGCAACCACTCTGTCTAACTTGGTTCGGTTCCTGTCTTGGCTTCTTGCCACCTTGTTGCCTTTGGTTATGCTGCTGGTAGTGCTGCTTCCTATCATGGATGATCTCATTGTTGAACTCTTCAAATTTATATGCCCGACTAACCGCTTCATCAAATGTGGCTGGTGGAATCACTCCTGTGACATCCCTCTTGAGAATGGGATTCAACCCTTCCAAAAACTTGGTGATCTTCTTATGCTCCGTATCTACCAACTCGGTAGCATAATGAGCAACCCTCTCAAACTTCGTAACATACTCCAGACCTGACATGTTTCCTTATTTCAACTGTTGAAATTCGACTGCCTTCTGTCTCTTAACATGAGAAGGGACATACTTGTCGGTGAAGTGTGTCTTGAAGGTCGTCCAAGCTACCTCATCTGCCATGACCTGGTATGGCTCTTTAACTGTCTGCCACCAAGAGTCAGCAAGCCCATAGAACAAAGAAGCTGTGAGGTTCACCCTCTCCCTGCCCGTGCAAGTGAAAACATCAAAGATCTTCGCGGTGTTAGTGAGCCAATCATCTGCAGTCAAAGGGTCCTCTTGACCTAAGAACTCCTTAGGTCCCCTCTTCCGGAATCTCTCGAAGAGAACATTGATGTCATCAACCCTATTGTGGTACACCACATTTTGTGCAACTTGATGTTGAGGTCTGTTTTGGAGGACTTCTAGAAGTTGTCTCTGAACTTGTGCCATCAACTCATCTTTCTTGGCCATCTGTTCTTGAAATCTTGCTTGAGTTTCATTAGCTTGTTTCTGTTGATGTATCATAGCTTGCATTAGTGCCTGGAATTGAGTAGCGGTAGGATTCTCAGACAAATCTGTCTCATTGTGATTACTACCCGAAGCATGATGGTTTGGAGCTTTTCTTGGAGGCATAATGCTGCAAGACAATTTGTTAGCACATATATAAGCATAATTAGGTTGGTCAACTTGTCTAAACAAACGTTCTAACGAACTCACGAATCCTCGCCAAGTTCCTAAGATTTTCTAGTTTCTTTTAAGTGCCTGAAACAAGTCCCGCTCTGATACCAGTCCTGTCGTGACCTCGGACCTAGACCCGGGACCGCGACGCGGCGATATGATTAATAGAACATAAGACATACCGCCTGTTTTCCCACAGGTTTCCGCAGTGAGGATCCCAAGACACGGGTCGAGCTCACACGAATAGGTATGCGGAAGCGTGTAGCAAAACGAATCACACAATTTTTAACCAACAAGATGCAAGAGACATTATAATATCGAGACTTGGTATCCAAAAGAGAATGTCAACAAAGCATTCCTATTGTCGCGACCCCGGACCGGGTTCGGGAACCAAATCCGGGATCGGGACTAATTGAGTGAAGCCAATGATGTGATCATATAGAGTGATGACAATAATTAAAAATATGTTTATGATCAAGCGTACACGGGTTAATAAAAGAACACACATTCCCCGTGCACGTGATTTCCCACAGGTGTCCGCGGTGAGGATTTTCCAACACACATAACCATTTAGTATAATTGCGGAAACGTATGGCAAATCAAGCATATAAATCATTTCCATAGTAACAAGACTGTTTGCATTGAATAACAAGTATAAGAATGAGCAATGCTCTAAAGCGTAACCCAAAATGCTGTTAAGGTTGTAACATATAACATTTAATTACAATTCCCAAAAAGAATGAAGGCCAACAAAGGCCAATATAGACAAAACAATAACCACCAGAAACTATCCAAACAACCCCCAAAATGTTCCGCATCTCGGTAGCCCGATGTTTACATAACATCGTCGGCACGCCACTCAACTAGCGGTTGCGGTTCTCCGACCGCCTCCTCTGACTCCTCCTAGGGATAACCGACAACGGGACCTGAGTACCAAAGCAAAGGGTCAGACACGACGGTCTGGCAGGTAGATGAAAAGATATAAACATTTAATAATAAAACCTTTACCTTGGAAAACATGTAAACCTGTTTAAACAATGACTTTCAAAAGTAAATGAATCATTTCATTGAAACACATATGCAGTAATAAAACATGTAAGGTAACCAAGGAAATCGGGAAACAATCAAGATGGCATCCACAAAAAGCTAAATCCTCTATCACCGAAGTGACGTGAGTAATGGGTGTTGACCTCAGTCACCGAAGTGAGGAGGTGCAACCAAGTTACATATACATATACAATAATACGGGACAGGACTGCGGTAGCAAACCGGGTATTGGGAATCACGGTAGCGAACCGGATATCGGGAACCACGGGAGCGAGCAGGGTATCGGGACGGGACCACGGTTAATAAACCGGGTATCGGGATCCAAGCTGCAGCTGGCGGGACGGGAAGGGATCTCCAAGTCGGTAGATAAGACCGACAAGGTCATCCAAGCTTAGTGGTGCCGACTCATACGACAAATCACATAAATCGAGACGAATATAAAACAAATCCAGTGCAAGGCTATAAGCCGGCAAGGCGGGGTGCTCAAGGCACAATCATCATTTCAGTATAGGGTCATGCGCATCGGGGATAGCACAAGGCTACAAATACAATTCCGTGCCTTCGGGGTTCATAAATCCTAACTCGTAGATTTCGGAAATAAAAGAGTGAAATAAGCTTTCGAAATATCGGGATGAGTATCAAGGTTCGAAGTTGATTCAAGTGCATAGGGATCCCGAATGTCTATTTAATAAAACTTGGTACTCCTTGGGTTTGAGGGCATTCCGGCTCCTTATACATTTGAAAGTCTCCAAAACTCCAATGAATGCTTGTGATAATGGTCTCGTTCTCATCCGGGTTCCATACATCACCCTATCGTTCTCTTGACACAACAAGGCTCCTAATGAACCTTTCGCAATCATGAAAATGTTCCACTTCAGCTCCAAACACATCCCTTGTGCAACAGCAACCATCACTCGAGCGGACATTACAGTTCGCTCGAGCGGATGAGCCTCTGGAATGGTTTCTGGGAGGGTTCGCTCGAACGGACATATGTTCGCTCGAGCGGACCTGCCCAGTTCAGGATGGCACGAGCGAACGATTTGTGCGCTCGACCCAACCACTCACTGGATGGCTGCTAGAAGAGTTCGCTCGAGCGGACACTGGGTTCGCACGAGCGAACAGCTCTCTGGAATGTCACGAACCCTTTCCTGGGCAGTTCGCTCGAGCGAAGTGTCAAGTTCGCTTGAGCGAACTGTCCAGAACTGAGTTCGGGATGGTTCTGCTCTTCCATTCTTCCCTTCTCTCAAAACCCCTTTTTAGCCTGTTTTCTACAACATAATGGGAGACTCTCCACTCCCTTCAATCACTACTCAACCATCAACCAATTTCTCCATCTTTACATTCATACAATCCTCAAGAGAAGGAAGACACCCCTCATCACAAGGATTCACTTAGGCATTGTACAAAAGATGAACTCAAAACTACAATCCATGATTTAAAGACAATAGATGAAACCAAAAGCTAGAAATCATGTTTCAAGACAGTAAAGAGGCTTACCAACCCCATTCAAAGCATTTAACATCATTGAATGCAATAAAACAAGGCATTAATGAGGTAGTAATTCAAACACATTTATCATAAAATCATTGAAAGCTAAACTATCCATTCAATCCACTTGCCTCAAGGTTCTCTATGCAAGAAATCAAGCTATTAATCTCTTCCTCCAAGCCAAGAATGATATCTACACAAAACCCCCAAATCCAAACCCTAAAATGGGTTAAACCAAGAAACAAGAAGAGAGAGCTCACAATAAAGGAAATGGAGCTTCTCTAAGGATAGGAAAAAACACAAAACAAAGAGATTGGAAGGAGGACTTACTAGGAAGCTTTCCAAAATCACCAAACTAGTTCAATGAGGGTCTTGAGGTGGATGGATTCCTCCAAAAATGGCATCAATGTATAGCTCTCGTAATGAGGAAGAAGAAGGTGAAGTTCATTTCTTGATTGGTGCAAGGTTTGATAGGGATTTGGTGGTGAAGAAGCAAGGAGAAAGGCGAGGGAAGGAAACCCTAGACTCTTGTTGCTCTAAGGCTGGAAAAGGGGGAAATGAAAGAGAAGGATCTCCTTATATACAAGTGGAGTGTGGGTCCCCATCTCTAGGAAATCTTTGGAGGCCGAAAGTACCAATCTCGGGACCTCGGACGAAATCGACGTAGAAGAGAAAAGTGATCGTCGAAATATCTAGTTTCCAAAAAGTATATGTTTCGCGGGTTTTGGGAATATCAAGTTTTGGGTACAGATTTCATGTACAAGGACTGTTTTGCCCTCAAAGCAAGAAGATCGGGTTTCGGGGTTCCGGACGGTTACGGGCTCAACATGAAAGTTGTATGGATCGACAAAATAAGTAAAATGGGATCAAGACAAGAATTAGGGGAATATCAAGTAACCTCCAAAAGCGAGCAAGACTATTAAAAATAAAACCCCTGAAGGGTCCCACCAAATACAAGACACTAAAAATTCCCCAAAGCTATCAAGAACTATACTAATCCAAGCTTAGCACTAACACATTACTTAATTAGCACTAATCGAGTCACTCGGGTCGGGGTCTTACACCTATCATGATTAAGTTTCAACATTTAAACAAAGTATGTTAATTCAAGTTACAAAACCATGAGAGGCCAACAGAGGCCAATACAACAATTAAAATCCCAAAGGACAACCCAAAACTAGATAAACGAGAAGTCAAGATCCCACCCGGCGTCTAGATGACGTCGTTGGGATGCCACACCTGTGCTGGGGGTGGCTCAAAAGCCTCATCCGAGCACTCCTCGTCAAGTGCGACATCTCCAGCACCTGGACACCAAAATAACAAGCATCAAACACGACGGTTTGACAAATAAACAATTTAGGCATGAATATGAGAAATAATGCTAAAACAGTTCAAGATTTAAATACACGTTTCAAGTTTACGAAGCTAGCATGAATACTTATAATATCATGAAAAGATAAATCCACATTGAGTTAATCCTTTCTATGTCATACATGATGACAAGAGCAAGCACGCATGACAAGCATGACACGAAAAACACGATCCCACGCCACACAAGGTAGGCGGGGAATTCGGCCGCGGAACCGGATCACGAACACGCACGATATGTAATATAATACACGACTAGTCTGTAGACAGACCACATGTTTAAGGATCCCCAGGTAGTGGATCAAGCTAAAAGGGCAGTCCAAGCTCAGTGGTATTCACTTATATCATGAAAGCACAAAACACAACGATACACGTTCGAGAACACGACAAAACAAGAGGGAAATCATTTATCAAGCACAACGCGACAAGACTAGCAAAATAGCATAATATTAATGCTTAACAAACTTAAGAAATGATTCCCTTTTTCTTATTCTTGAAAGACGTCTTAAAACGAGCTTATACTTGAAATTCAAACAAAACATGATGATGCATGAAGCACCAAAACAAGAGTGCAAAAAAAGTCCATCAAGCATAGGCTAAGACTGTTCATTGACCTTTGTGAAGTTGAAACCCAAATGTAAGAATTTATATAGTTTGATGTCCCCGAAGGTAAGGTACATTTTGGGAATTTCAATTTACACCACGTCAATTAAAAGTCTAAAGCATAGTCTAGTTTTCAATTTCCAAGAAATTTAGAAAAAGATTGAAAATCCAAAGCTGTGAGTATCAGGTTTGCTCTGTTAGTGCCACATTCCAATGAGCACTTGTGTTGTATTGTCAATTCCGTGTCAATAAGTCCAAGTCCCTGCCTCTCGGAGTTTCTCAAGGAAGATCAAGTTTGAAGGCAGAAGATCAAGTCTTGGAAGGCATGGATTCATCAAGGAAGAACTTCATGTGTGTGTACACCATCCTTTTCAGGTAGTTCAAACCAGGACCAACCTATTGATCCCTTGGAAAAACCCTGTCCTTCATCAGCTAAATCCTATCCTGGATATCAGGGTTTCGGTGACCTTACGGTCACCTTGCGGCTAGCCCCCTTGCACATTACGGCTAACCGCCAGGTAATCGTAAATCTGCAGTTCTTTTTCCAGAAGGTTGTTTCTCTTCGGTCAGCCCCGCGGTCGCCTTGCGGTTAACCGTAGAGTCCCTTTGCGGCTAACCGCCAGGTAACCGTAAGTCCTACGGTTACCCTTCCAGAAAGCAAACTTTTCATCTATCAGGACTTTCGGTTACCCCTACGGTTACCTTTCGGCTAACCGCCAACAGTCTTACGGCTAACCGCAAGCAACTGTAGGTATTACGGTTTGCTTTCTAGAGAGCAACTTTTTGCAAACCTGCTTTCGGTCACCTCTGCGGTCAGGTCACGGCTAACCGCCAGGGTCTCTTACGGCTAACCATGAGCTGACCGTATTAAAAAATATATCCGTTGCTTCAATGCATTTCAAAAGGGGCTAGCCGCCAGTTTAAGAGGCTAACCGTAAAATGTATCCGTTGGGATTTTTCTATAAATCTGTAGCCTCATTTTCTGTGCACTCCAAGGACCTTAGGGAAAAGCCTTGCTTGCTACCTTCTTCCCATCCATTGTAGGCTCCCAAATCCCTTCCAAAACACCCATGTGCTTGATTTAGGTAAACGCTAGAGCTCCATTAGCTCTTTGATGAGTGTCCTGTTAGGGAGTGCATCCTCTAGGGTAGTTTACAAGATGAGAGACTCATTAGTGAAACCCTAGAAATCAAATCCTCTAAACCCTTGTTGTGCAACACACTGGAAGCATACTTCTCAACACCAAGAGGTCATCAAGAGGTGCAAGCTTCGACTAAGGTCAGAGCTCCAGAGAACACTTAAATCATCATCAAGGCAAGTGTTCACCCTTCTTCAACTTTCTTCAATATATGTATAATGTAGTAGGAGTTTAGATCTGTGTGACTGAACTACTCTACTATCTGTAAGGAGGAGTAGATCTGTGTGATTGAACCTCTATATCAGAAAATGAGGTAGAATCAGAACTTGTGTAGTTTGATTCATGATAGTGGAACCGAGGGTCTGTGTGACCCTTGAGAGTGGATGTAGGTCTGTGTGACCGAACCACTATAAATCTCTGTGTCCATTTCTCTATGGCTCGATCTACAATTTCTATTTTAGTTATATTCATGCTTTGCTTGTCTTGTTCTTTATTCTGTTTTGATTAAAATCAAGGTTAGAAAATTAAAAATGGAAATTGTATACCCTTAGTCCTATTCACCCCCCTCTAGGACTTAGTCATTGGCCCTAGCCTGCGCTTTTAGTTGGTATCAGAGAAAGGTTACTTCCCAAAGGCTTAACAACCTGGAGTAGATCTTTTTATTTACTAGTGCTAATGTCTAACCCAGAAGGTAGTGCAGTGAACAGACCTCCTTTGTTTGATAGTACAAACTATGCCTTTTGGAAAGCCCGGATGACCATATTCATCAGATCCCTTGGTTCATCTGTTTGGGATGCTGTTGAGGACGGATGGACTCATCCTACAACCATAGCTGATGATGGCACTGTTCAGCCTCTTGTAAAGGCTAGATGGTCAACTGATAAAAAAGCATTGAAAGATAGTGATGCGAAGGCTTTAAATGCCATATCGTGTGCCATGACAGCTGAAGAATACAAAAAGATTATGACTTGTGTCACAGCTAAACAATCTTGGGATCTTTTAGAAACAAACTATGAAGGAACAACAATTTTTAAAAGAGCCAAGCTTCAAATGTTGACTTCCCAATTCAAATCTCTAAGAATGAGGGAAGATGAAGTGTTCGATGAGTTTCGAACAAAGGTAATGGTCATTGTTAATGAAATGTGGTCACTTGGTGAAAAAAATTCCTGAAGGCAAAGTGTGTAGCAAAATCCTGCGGTCTCTACCCGAAAGATTTCACCCTAAAGTGACTTCTATAGAAGAATATAATGACCCTGAAACTATGAAAGTAGAGGAATTATCTGGCAATATTAGAACCTTTGAAATAAAATTGAATAATTCTTCTAATAAATCCAAAGACAAGAAATCTATTGCATTAAAGACTTCTCAATCATCCCCCTCTAAAGAAGAATCTGATAATGAGAAAGAAAGTGATAATGAAGATGTTGCTTTAATTGCTAAGAGGTTTCTAAAACATTTTAAGAAGAAGAATTCCAATTTCAAATCTTTTGATAAAGGTAAAAACAAAGTCAGCTCTTCCTCTAAGAGTCAACATAGAAAGGTAAAATGTTATAATTGTCAAAAGTATGGTCATATCTCATCTGAGTGTCAAATGGAAAGAAAGAAAAAGACACTTGGGGCAACATGGGATGATGACTCATCTGAATCTGAATCGGAATCAGATGAATCACACCAAGATGTAACAGGAAACTACAATGTCTTGATGGCCAGAAGTGTTTGTGATCCGTCAGTTGAGATGAATGAAAATTCTGAAAGATCTGATATTGATAAATCTGAGAATGAAACTGAATCTGAAGAAAACAGCCCAGATAATCACATTGATGAGGAAGATCTTCAAGAAACCTATGATCAACTCTATGAGGAGAGCTGTAAACTAATTAGAACTATGAGCAAACAAGGAATCAAGATCAAAATGTTAAAAGACAAAATTGAAACTTTGAATAATGAAAATAATATTTTGACCAATGATCTTCATGAAATTAATTCCAAATTTCAAATTGCTAGTGACTACATAAGAAAGCTTAACAGAGAGAGAGACGAGACTGAAAATCTAAAAGAATTGATTTCTCGTTTGAAGAATGAAGTCACCAAATTGAATTGGTACAAAGAAAAGTATGAGTATTCCTTCACTCATGGAGAAGAAAAGTTCGAAAGATTATTTGGGATGGGCAAATATCAAAGAGACAAAACTGGGCTTGGATACAACAAAGAAGCAAAATATAATCCCAATGTCTCTACTAAGTTTGTAAAAGGAGAAGCCTCCTCAAGTAATCTAAACATCTCCGAAGTTATATGTCATTCTTGTGGAAGAAAAGGACATGTCAAATATGAGTGTAAAATGAAACAAGTCAAAAGACAGTCCTATAAGAATGAACTAAGCAAAACTGGGTATCATAAGAATCTCACTGTTCCACAAAAACTGAATGAACTTATGAAACAGATTGATCAACTTAGAATTCAATTCAATAATCATGCTAAAAGAAAGTCTAAGAAATCCTTTCATCAACATGATCCGGATAAGTCAAAATCTACAAGTGGGTAGCCAAAAGCTTATTAGTCTACATAGCCCTTAAAGCTGGAGACCAATCTTTGTGGTATTTGGATAGTGGATGTTCTAGACACATGACTGGAGATAAAACACTCTTCTCGAAATTAAATGAATATGATGGTGGAATTGTTACATTTGGTGATGGCAATGTAGCTAAAGTTATTGGAAAAGGTACTCTAAATGTTCCAAACTTGTCTCACTTAGAAGATGTCTTATGTGTTGATGACTTGAAGCATAACTTACTTAGCATTTCTCAAATTTGTGATAAAAATCATGCTATCATCTTTACTAGTCATGGTTGTGAGATTTCTAAAAATGGAAAGGTTATTCTAAGAGGCTTTAGAAATCAAGAAAACTGTTATGTAGTTGGTGATCAAAAGGAATCTTTCAACTCATCCTGTTACATTGCTCATCTTGATGAAGCTCAACTGTGGCATCAAAGACTTGGACATGTAAACCATAGAGACTTGTCCAAACTGAACAAATATGTAAAGGGTCTTCCTAAAATCAGCAGAAAGTCAAAAACTGTTTGTGGAGAGTGCCAAAAAGGAAAGCAAATTAGAGCATCTCACAAAAGGACCAAGTCTCTGAAGACTTCTAGACCCTTAGAGCTTCTTCACATGGACCTAGTTGGCCCAACTAAGAAAGAGAGTAGGGGTGGTAGAAAATATTTTCTTGTTATTGTAGATGATTATTCCAGATTCACTTGGGTTGCCTTTTTGAGAGAGAAATCAGATGCATATGCTGAATTCAAAAAGATTGTAAAAAGAATCCAAGTTGAAAAAGGAAGAGCAATTGCTAGAATAAGAAGTGATTATGGTGGAAAATTTGAAAATTCCAGATTTGAAAAATATTGTGATAAGTATGGAATTCACCATGAATTTTCTGCCCCTAAAACTCCTCAACAAAATGGAGTTGCTGAAAGAAAGAATAGAGTCTTACAAGAGATGGCCACAGTTATGCTTCATGGAAAGAATGTTCCTAGAGATATATGGGCTGAAGCAGTGAATACAGCTTGTTACATTATAAACAGGGTTCATTTGAGAACTGGATTGGATAAAACTCCCTATGAATTATGACATGAAAAGAAGCCAAACATTAGCTACTTTAAAATTTTTGGTAGCAAATGTTATATTCTCAAGGATAGAGAACATTTGAGCAAGTTTGATTCCAAAAGTGATGAAGTCATCTTTATTGGCTATTCACAAAACAGTCATGCTTATAGAGTTTTAAACACCAATATTGGAACCATACAAGAATCTGTAAATGTTGTCATTGATGACAAACTAAAGGATTCAAGTCATCAAGATGACCCTGATAATGATGAGATAAATGTTTCTACTGTAAACCTGGATAAGTCACAAATCTCTAAGGATTTGGTTAATGTGAAGAATCATCCTATGAAGCAAATTCTGGGAGATCCTTTGCTTGGTGTCAAGACTAGAAGACAACTTGAAAACATTGTTAGCTTTCTTTGCTTTACCTCTACCATTGAACCAAAATCTGTTGATGAAGCTTTCTCTGATGATTGTTGGATAAATGCTATGCAAGAAGAGCTAGATCAGTTTGTTAGGAATGAAGTTCGGGAATTAGTACCTAGGCCTGATGACAAAAACATCATAGGTACCAAATGGATTTTCAAAAATAAACATGTTGAAAATGGTATTATAGTTAGAAACAAGGCCAGGTTAGTTGCCCAAGGTTACTCTCAAAGTGAAGGAACAGACTTTGAAGAAACATTTGCTCATGTTGCTAGGCTTGAATCCATTAGAATCTTGTTTGCAATTGCTTGTTCCTTGAAATTTAAATTATATCAAATGGATGTCAAAAGTGCCTTTTTGAATGGACTTTTAGAAGAAGAAGTTTATGTTGAGCAACCAAAAGGGTTTGAAGACCCCAAGCAGCCTAATCATGTGTATTATCTTAAAAAGGCTCTCTATGGTCTCAAACAAACCCCTAGAGCTTGGTATGAAAGGCTCACTCAATTTCTGATTAACCATAATTTTGGAAGGGGTAGTGTTGATAAAACTCTGTTTATTCAAAAAACAAATGACACCATTTTGATTGCTCAAATCTATGTAGATGATATTGTTTTTGGTTCTACACATGATGTGTTAACCGAAAAGTTTGCAGATCTTATGAAATCTGAATTTGAAATGAGCATGGTTGGTGAACTTAACTTCTTTCTAGGATTACAAGTTAGACAATTGTCTGATGGAATGTTTATATCCCAAACCAAGTATGCAAAAGAATTGGTCAAAAGGTTTGGTTTGGAGTCTGCCAAACACATGAACACTCCCATGAGTACAACACTCGAATTATCTAAAGAATCAAGTGGAAAGAGTGTTGATCCTAGTATGTATAGAAGCATGATAGGAAGCCTATTATATCTTACAGCTAGCAGACCAGACATTGCTTTTAGTGTAGGAGCTTGTGCTAGATATCAATCTGATCCCAAAGAAGCTCATTTGAAAGCTGTTAAGAGAATCATTAGGTATGTGTTAGGGACTTCAGGACATGGGCTATGGTATCCATATGATTCTCCTATTTGCATTGCTGGATACTCAGATGCCGATTGGGCTGGAAATGTGGATGATAGAAAATCAACTAGTGGAGAGTGTTTCTACCTAGGAAATTGTCTAGTTGCTTGGCACAACAAAAAACAATCTTCTATTTCCTTATCTACAGCTGAGGCAGAATATATAGCAGCTGGCAGTGGTTGTACTCAAATGCTATGGATGAAACAAATGCTTAAAGACTATGGTATTGATCAAAGCAGCATGAATTTGTATTTTGATAACACTAGTGCTATCAATATCTCAAAAAATCATGTTCAACACTCTAGGACTAAGCATATAGACATCAGGCATCATTTCATTAGAGAATTAGTTGAAGAGAAAATCATAACTTTGGAACATATCCATATAGAAAATCAACTTGCAGACATTTTGACAAAACCTTTGGATGTTTCTAAATTTGAGAATATGAGAAAATCTCTTGGTGTGTGTACCATTAGATAATCACTCCATCTTGTCTTGTTATGTGTGCTCTTGTTTTTAAATTTATTTAAAAAAAAAGGGGCTAGCCATAAGCCCTTCAGCGGCTAACCGACTTCTATCGGGCTACAACTAAAACCCTCACAGGCCCCTTCTTTCGTTTTATTTCCTTTGATCTTCTTTTCATCTCCTCGTCCCTGCGTCTTCCCCTCTCTGTTTGGACCTCTCATCTCCTCTCATTTACAAGGTATTTTCCATCTCCCTTCATCTCTATTTGGTTCTTTTCTCATTATTTCTTTTATTGATTAACGTTGTGTTTTTTCTTCCTCCTTCTTCGTCTAGTTTTCTTTTTGTGTGTTTCAGTTAGGGCTTTGTTCTTCACCCTCTGTTTCTCATCATTTCATGTCCTCTATTCCCTTTTTCCATCCCTTCGTTTTCCTACAAATCCTGTGTTTTGGTCTTGTGTTCCTCTTCATCTCCTTCCATTGTGCATTCTTCTTGTTTGTCTCTATGCCTCCACGCATGAAATCCGCCGTGAACCGTCCATCAAAACGAGGACGCTCAATCCCTGGGACCTCCTCTTCTCGACTAGGTCTCCTTCACCTCCACCGTCACCCTCACTATCTACCTCTCCAGACCTTTCCTGGTCTCCATCACTTTCTCCTCCTCCACAGCAGCCCCCTGACCAGTTAAAACCAAATGCCAAACTATTGGCATCTCTAAAATCAAGAGCGATAATGGTAGAAAGGCACACCCTACGCACCGTAGTTGGGCCTCACCAAATTGTTGCCATTCTTGGTCCCATTGGTTGGGAAAATCTCTTAGACTGGGGTGATAAGGCCTATCCCACACTTGTCTATGGCATGTATGCATCCATTGTTTCTGCAGAGTCCACCACTACCTCTTGCAAATTCTCTATGGCCTTGAAGCACAGCGATGCTGTTTCCATCGATCCTGAATATATCTCGTCTATCCTCAATATACCCTTGAATGAGAATGGTCTCACTTCTGTTGCTGACACTCTTACAGAAGCAGAGAAAGTTGATGCCACCACCACTCTTTGTGGCTATCCCGCGGTTTGGGATCGGAAAAATTTTCTCCCTTTAGGCTTATTAATTCCCAAATATAGGCTCTTACACCACCTTTTCACATTTAATGTCTACCCCTGCAAAGGCAATTGAACTGAATTGACTACATTCATGGTAAATCTTTTGTCCAAGGTGGTCTCCGGTGAGCAGATCTGTCTCCCCTCCCTCATCTGTCGAGCCATTGTACGTTTTCACTTATCCACTGCGACAAAGATTGCTATCCCCTTTGGCTTTCTCATGTCTGAGCTCGCTCGCTCTCTCGGTATCATTCGACCTTCTGAGACACCACTCTCCCATACTCCTTTTGGTCATGCCAATCTTATTCAGATGAACTTATCTCCAAACGTCGAAGCTGGGCAAGCTCCAACACCTGCAGGGGTCGAAGCTCCTCAGCAGCATAGTCATCCAGCTCATCGGCATCTTGGTTCCGAGCCCACCCCCCCACCTCACCCGGCTCCTCCCTCTCCTGTTCCACGGAGTATTGCAGAGCGGATGGTCAAATATCTCAATGGAATATCTAAAGCGTGTCACTCAAATGACCTGGCTGCTATGCCTCCATCTCCGTCTACTCCATCCGATTAGCTATTTTGCACATCTTCATTTTGGGGCCACCTGCGTGTTTGATTGGTTAATGTTCTTTTGGTGGTGTTTTTGCTCTTGTGGCTCACTTTTGGATGGGTTATTTGTGTTGGATATGTGTCTATACTTTTGCATGCCTTTTATTGTGTATTTGACTTGAATGGTTTACTGGTACAATGGATGGCTTAATATTTGGTATTTTACTCATCATTTCTATCTTGCTCTGTATTTCAGTTTTAGTGTTTACTTCTCTATATATGATGATTGTTGATTATCTCTCTTGCTATTTACTTGGTCTTTGGTGCTTGATGGTGCCCTTCTTGATGCTTGCTTCCCTTTGTCAAATTCCTGACAACGAGGGGGAGAGATAAATGGATTGAATGAATCTCCTGTAAAATGGAGAGATCATATTTAGGGAGATCAAATTAAGGGGGAGAGTGTAGATCAAAATCTACTTTTTGGGACTAACAATTTAGGGGGAGCTGAATCCCACCAAAGGATGTATTTCTCATTGTTCTTTGCAGGTGCATTTTTAATAAGAGATTCTAGAGTCATGAGTCTTTGAGTTGTATTTGGTGTATTTTGTGTAAAGATCATGTATTTGAGTCCATTGGTTGTATTTCAATCTAGAATATGAGTTTTGTCACGAAATTGACAAAGGGGGAGATTGTTAGTGCCACATTCCAATGAGCACTTGTGTTGTATTGTCAATTCTGTGTCAATAAGTCCAAGTCCCTGCCTCTCGGAGTTTCTCAAGGAAGATCAAGTTTGAAGGCAGAAGATCAAGTCTTGGAATGCATGGATTCATCAAGGAAGAACTCCATGTGTGTGTACACCATCCCTTTCAGGTAGTTCAAACCAGGACCAACCTATAGATCCCTTGGAAAAACTCTGTCCTTCATCAGTTAAATCCTATCCTGGATATCAGGGTTTCGGTGACCGTGCGGCTAGCCCCCTTGCACATTACGGCTAACCGCCAGGTAACCGTAAATCTGCGGTTCCTTTTCCAGAAGGCTGTTTCTCTTCGGTCAGCCCCGCGGTCGCCTTGCGGTTAAAAGCAGAGTCGCTTTGCGGCTAACCGCCAGGTAACCGTAAGTCCTACGGTCACCTTTCCAGAAAGCAAACTTTTCATCTATCAGGACTTTCGGTTACCCCTATGGTTACCTTTCGGCTAACCGTCAATAGTCTTACGGCTAACCGCAAGCAACCATAGGTATTACGGTTTGCTTTCATGAGAGTAACTTTTTGCAGACCTACTTTCGGTCACCTCTGCGGTCAGGTCACGGCTAACCGCCAGGGTCTCTTACGGCTAACTGTGAGCTGACCGTATTAAAAAATATATCCATTGCTTCAATGCATTTCAAAAGGGGCTAGCAGCCAGTTTAAGAGGCTAACCGTTAAATGTATCCATTGGGATTTTTCTATAAATCTGTAGCCTCGTTTTCTGTGCACTCTAAGGACCTTAGGGAAAAGCCTTGCTTGCTACCTTCTTCCCATCCATTGTAGGCTCCCAAATCCCTTCCAAAACACTCATGTGCTTGATTTAGGTGAACGCTAGAGCTCCATTAGCTCTTTGATGAGTGTCCTGTTACGGAGTGCATCCTCTAGGGTAGTTTACAACATGAGAGACTCATTAGTGAAACCATAGAAATCAAATCCTCTAAACCCTTGTTGTGCAACACACTGGAAGCATACTTCTCAACACCAAGAGGTCATCAAGAGGTGCAACCTTCGACTAAGGTCAGAGCTCCAGAGAACACTTAAATCATCCTCAAGGCAAGTGTTCACCTTTCTTTAACTTTCTTCAATATATGTATAATGTAGTAGGAGTTTAGATTTGTGTGACTGAACTACTCTACTATCTGTAAGGAGGAGTAGATCTGTGTGATTGAACCTCTATATCAGAAAATGAGGTAGAATAAGAACTTGTGTAGTTTGATTCATGATAGTGGAACCGAGGGTCTGTGTGACCCTTGAGAGTGGATGTAGGTCTGTGTGACTGAACCACTACAAATCTCTGTGTCCATTTCTCTATGGCTTGATCTACAATTTCTGTTTTAGTTATATTCATGCTATGCTTGTCTTGTTCTTTATTCTGTTTCGATTAAAATCAAGGTTAGAAAATTAAAAATGGAAATTGTATACCCTTAGTCCTATTTACCCCCCCTCTAGAACTTAGTCATTGGCCCTAGCCTGCACTTTCACGCTCGAGCGGTCAAACTATCGCTCGAGCGGACCCCAGACAGAAACTTGTTCGCACGAGCTAACCCAAAAGTTCGTTCGAGCGGACAGGTTTCTGCTCGAAATCCTTCAAATAGAGGCATGTTCGCTCGAGCGGACCCTATGGTCGCTCGAGCGGACAGGCTTCTGCTTGAACGCGAATGAGTACAGAAACTGCACTTTTCTTCTTCCATTCTCTTGCATTTCTCTTCCTTCTTCTTCTCACTTCTGAACCAAATAAACCCCTGAGCCACCATGCTCACCAAGGGTCAAAAACAACATTCAATCCATAAATAAACCATTTAAGCCATGGAGAAACATCAAGACATTTCTATGAGCAAAAATCATAAAACTACAAGATCAACATGGTTCTAAGAACTTGAAAAATCATTGATGACAATACTAATGGAGAAACTGAAATACATGGCTTGAAAGAATATAAACATAACTTGCATTAAGAAACTAACACAAAAGTCATGTCTTAATGAAGAAAATAAAACCATAATGCAATGTACAAGAAGAAATCCCAAAGAGTTCACTTACCTTAGTCCAATGTCAAGCAAAAACTCCACAAAATCAACAAGAAAGGGTGCTCCACGAAATCTACACAAAACCCTCAAAAATAGGGCACACAAAATCACCATTTTGGTCATTACAAACCCCCATTTCGAAAATGGGTTTGAAACCATGAAAAACAAGCTCTAGGTGAGCTAAATGAACATGAAAAGAAAGAATGAAGGAAAACACCAACCTTGAGCTAGCTAAACAAGAAGAAGAGAGGTTGAAGATGATGAATAGTGGTGAAGGTTTGGCCAAAAAACGTCCCAGCTGAAGCTTGAGAAGAGAGGAAGAGATTGATGAAGTCGGATCGGGGATTGAAGCTCTCTTGCTAGATGATTCAAGAGGAAAAGGACCAAGAAGAAAACTTCTCCACTCACTTGCTCTAGGTCAAGAAGGTTGCAGAGATTTGGAAATGGGAAAAGAATGGAGGAGAGAGAATAGGAGAGTATTTATATGGGTTGAGAGGTGGGTTCCTTTCCAGCTGAACTTGAAACACTTAAAACATGGTCTTGTGGACCCCGGATGAAAACGACGAAGAAGAACAAAATGATCGTCGAAAAATCTAGTTTTGGAAAAGTATAATTTTGATATAGTTTCACGACTTTGAAAAGTGTGCCCAGATTTAGCATGAATAGTCAAATTTACCCTTATTGGGCCAAAACTCGGGTTTCTGGGCCTCAAACACATACAGTTTAAAAATGAAAGTTGTCACAAATAATAAAACCATTCAAGATCAATAAAAATCACAATCACACCAAAGATCTAGAACAAAAACTCATTCTTAGTCGTGTACTAAGGGCGTCCCTGAGTGTGTCTGACTCATACTAAACGTCCTCAAAATCCCCAAAGCTATAATCCAGACTGAGTCTAATCACATTCTAACCCAACTAGTACTAAGACTCACTTAAGACTAATCACTCACTTAATTAGTACTAATCGAGTTGGTCTGGGTCGGGGTCTAACATCAGGAATGACTATGGGCTCATGCCTGTCCAGTTTCATGCATAAAGGAGACCGTTTGCTCGGTTTGGGTGCTCGGAGGTCAATTTCCTAACTTTTAACTTAACGTTTTAACTTAAACACACGTTTCTACTTTACTTCCAATTCAGGAGTCGGAATCCCGAGTCGTCACTTCCGGCAGGTCAGGAAAGACTATGGGCTCGTGCCTGTTCAGTTTCATGGGCAACGAAGCCCGTTTGCCCGGTTTGGGCGCTAGGAGGCCAATTTTCTAAGTTTTATATTAACGTTTTAACTTAAACCTACGTTTCCACTCTACGGGCAATCTGGGAGTCGGAATCCCGAGCCGTCAGTTCCGGCAGGTCGGGAATGACTATGGGCTCGTGCCCATCCAATTTCATGGGCGCCGGAGCCCGATTGCCCAGTTTGGGCGCTCCGAGGCCAATTTTCTAAGTTTTTTGTTAACGTTTTAAATTAAACCTACGTTTCCACTCTACGGGCAATCCGGGAGTCGGAATCCAGAGCCGTTAGTTTCGGCAGGTCAAGAATGACTATGGGCTTATACCCGTCCAATTTCACGGGTAACGGACCCCGTTTGCTCGGTTTGTGCGCTCGGAGGCCAATTTCCTCACTTTTAAGTTAACGTTTTAACATAAACCTACGTTTCTACTCTACTTGCAATTCAGGAGTCGGAATCCCGAGCAGTCAAATCCGGCCGGTCAGAAATGGCTATAGGCTCATGCCAGTCCAATTTCACAGGCACCAATGCTCGTTTGCCAGGTTTGGGCACCCGGAGGCTAATTTCCTAAGTTTTATATTAACGTTTTAACTTAAACCTACGTTTCAACTTAAAGGCCAATCCGGAGTCGGAATCCTGAGCCGTCAGTTCCGGCAAGTCAGGAATGACTATCGGCTAGTGCCCGTCCAGTTTTACGGGCAACAGAGCCCATTTGCCTGGTTTGGATGCTCGGAGGCTAATTTTCTAAATTTTTTATATTAACGTTTTAACTTAAACCTATGTTTCCACTCTACGGGCAATTCGGGAGTCGGAATCCCGAGCTGTCAATTTCGGCAGGTCAGGAATGACTATGGGCTCGTGCCCGTCCAATTTCACAGGCACCGGAGCCCATTTGCCCGTTTGGGCGCTCGGAGGCCAATTTTCTAAGTTTTATATTAACGTTTTAACTTAAACCTACGTTTCAAAAAAAGGGCAATCCAGGAGTCGAAATCTCGAGCCGTCAGTTCCGACAGGTCAGGAATGACTATGGGCTCGTGCCCGTCCAATTCCACAGGCACCGGAGCCCGTTTGCCCCATTTGGACGCTCGGAGAGAAATTCTCTAAGTTTTATATTAGCGTTTCAACTTAGACCTACATTTCAACTTCACGGGCTCTCCGGGAGTTGGATTCTCGAAACGTCAGTTCCAGCAGGTCAGGAATGACTATGGGCTCGTGCCTGTCCAGTTTCAAGGGCACCGGAGCCCATTTACTCGGTTTGGGCGCTCGGAGCCCAATTTCCTACCTTTTATGTTAACATTTTAACTTAAACCTACGTTTCGACTCTACAGGCAATCCGGGGGTACGATTCGCGAGCCATCAGTTTCGGCTGGTCAGGAATGACTATGGGGTCGTGCCTGTCCAGTTTCATGGGCAATGGAGCCCGTTTGCCCGGTTTGGCCACTCGGAGGCCAATTTTCTAAGTTTTTTGTTAACGTCTTAACTTAAACCTACGTTTTTACTCTACGGGCAATCCGGGAGTCGAAATCCCGAGCTGTCAGTTCCAGCAGGTCAGGAATGACTATGGGCTTGTGTCTGTCCAATTTCACTGGCACCGGAGCTTATTTTCCCAGTTTGGGCGCTCCGAGGCCAATTTTCTAAGTTTTTTGTTAACGTTTAAAATTAAACCTACGGTTCCACTCTACGGGCAATCCGGGAGTCAGAATCCCGAGCCGTCCATTCCGGCAGGTCATTAATGACTATGGACTAATGCCCGTCTAGTTTCACGGATAACGGAGCCCGTTTGCTCTGTTTGGGGCGCTCGGAGGCCAATTTCCTAACTTTTAAGCTAACGTTTTAACTTAAACCTATGTTTCTACTTTATTTGCAATTCAAAAGTCGGATTCCCAAGCCGTAAATTTAGGGAGGTCTGGAAAGACTCTGGGCTCATGCACGTCCAGTTTCACGGGCACCGATGCCCGTTTCCTAGGTTTGGGCGTCCGGAGGTTAATTTCCTAAGTTTTATATTAACGTATTAACTTAAACCTACATTTCAATTCAAAGGGTAATCCGAAGTCGGAATCCTGAGCCGTCAGTTCCGGCAGGTCAGGAATGACTATGGGCTTATGTCAGTCCAGTTTCACGGGCAACGGAGCCCGTTCGCCCGGTTTGGGCGCTCGGAGGCCAATTTTCTAAGTTTTATATTAACATTTTAACTTAAACCTACGTTTCCACTCTATGGGCAATCCGGGAGTCAGAATCCCGAGCCGTCAGTTTTGACAGGTTAGGAATGACTATGGGCTTGTGCCCGTCCAATTTCACGGGCACCAGAGCCCGTTTGCTTGGTTTGGGCGCTCGTAGGCCAATTTTCTAAGTTTTATATTAACGTTTTAACATAAACCTACGTTTCAATTCTACGGGCAATCCGAGAGTCGGAATCTTGAGCCATCAGTTCCGGTAGGTCAGGAATGACTATGGGCTCGTGCCCATCTAGTTTCATGGGCACCGGAGCCCGTTTTCCCGGTTTGGGCGCTCGGAGGGCAATTTTCTAAGTTTTATATTAGCGTTTCAACTTCGACCTACGTTTCAACTTTACGGGCAATCGGGGAGTTGGATTCTCGAGCCGTCAGTTTCGGCAAGTCAGGAATGACTATGGGCTCGTGCCCGTCTAGTTTCATGGGCACCGGAGCCCGTTTTCCCGGTTTGGGCGCTCGGAGACCAATTTCCTAACTTTTAAGTTAACGTTTTAACTTAAACCTACGTTTCGACTCTACGGACAATCCGGGAGTAGGATTCGCGAGCCGTCAGTTCCGGGAGGTCAGGAATGACTATGGGCTCGTGCCCATCCAGTTTCATGGGTACTGTAGCCCGTTTGCCTTGTTTGGGCGCTCGCAGGCCAATTTCCTAACTTTTAAGTTAATGTTTTAACTTAAACATACGTTTCAACTCTACGGGCTATCCGGGAGTCGGATTCTCGAGCCGTCGGTTCCGGCAGGTCAGGAATGACTATGGGCTCCTGCCCGTCCAATTAAACGGGCGCCGGAGCCCGTTTGCCCGGTTTGGGCGCTTGGAGGCCAATTTCCTAACTTTTAAGTTAATGTTTTAACTTAAACCTACGTTTTGAGGGGAGTTTGGTTCTCGAGCCGTAAGTTTCGGCAGGTCAGGAATAACTATGGGCTCGTGCGTGTCAAGTTTCATGGGCACCGGAGCCCGTTTGCTCGGTTTGGGCGCTCGGAGGCCAATTTCCTAACTTTTAATTTAACGTTTTAACTTAAACCTACGTTTCGACTCTATGGGCAATCCGGGAGTCGGATTCTCAAGCTGTCAGTTCCGGCTGGTCAGGAATGACTATGGGCTCTTGCCCGTCTAGTTTCACGCGTACAGGAGCCCGTTTGCCCAGTTTGGGTGTTCGGAGGCCAATTTCCTAACTTTTAAGTTAACGTTTTTAACTTAAACCTACGTTTCGACTTTACGGGCAATCCGGGAGTCAGATTCTCAAGCCGTCAGTTCCGGCAGGTCAGGAATGACTATAGGCTCGTTCCCGTCCAGTTTCACTGGCACCGAAGTCCGTTTGCCTCGTTTGGGCGCTCAGAGGCCAATTTCCTAACTTTTAAGTTAACGTTTTAACTTAAACGTACGTTTCAACTCTACGGGCAATCCGTGAGTACTTCCTAAGTTTCTGCATTTATAAGTTTCCAACTTTTTAAGTTTCAAAATCTATAAGTTTCTAAGAAAACTTATAAAATTTCTATACATGTTGAAATCTTGAATTAAAAAAATAATTATACCTAGTCAGGATCAGTCGAGGATGCTGGATCATGACTGCCCTCTCCAACCGAGTCATGTCTCACCCTATGGCCGCTACCAGCGTCAGGTGCCTGTAATTATTTATTATGCAGTTAAAAATAATTAAAAAAACATTAATATTGACACATCAATGACATAATTGACAATTTAAACGTACAAAATTTTTTCTTACTAACCTGAGTAGTTGGTGGTGGGTCTGAAGCGAGCGGGTCGCGACTCTATGATAGACGAGCCTTCAGCTCTGCCAACTCAGCTCTCAACTCGGCCCTCGTCTCTGCCCTCACCTCAGCCGTCACCTCCTCTCTGATCGCTGCCTTCCTGGACTACAGCAACTCCTCGACCTCCTCATCTGTACGGAGGTGCAAGCCCTGGGAGGTGCTAGCACCGGATGACTCCGCTCGCGCGATGTACGAGCGTGGAATGCCCGTCCCATGCGTGAGCATGTATCCGTGCTCGTCCTGGCCAACGAGGGAGTGGAATTGTTGACACCAAAAATGTCACTTTGCCTCTTCAACATCAAGAAAGCTGCATGAAGTCGCAACCTGCCATAAATAGGCAATGCAACTCCTCCAAAAAATCAAATCTTGTCAGAATCAAACGAAAACTGCAAGATCCTTCAAGACAGCCAAGGGAGGAGTACACAAGAAGTTTCGGCCCATTTCAGAATCATTTGGCCTAACTTCGCTTCTCCGACAGCTAAATTGGCGCTCCCGGCGGCGACATCATCGAAGACGTCAAAACTTCGATCAGAGCCTACGGATGACTCCAGCATGTCTCAAAAGGGCTCCATGCCAAATTTCAAGTCAAACTGACAACGTTTGACCCTCCATCAATGCTCAAGCAGCAAAATCAAGCCTCCCGGTGGCGGGAACCACCGAATCCTTCGCTCATCAAACCAAGTGCATGAGTGGCTTCAACATGCTTCCAAAAGGTTGCACGTCGAATTTCAGGTCATTCCGACAACGTTTGACCAGGTTTCGACGCTCCGAAAGAAAATCAAGCCTACCGGCGGCGGAGCTCCCCGGGACCATGGTTTCCAAGACAGAGCCTGTGGATCATCTCAAAATGACTCCAATAGGTTCCCTGTCAAATTTCAAGTCAATCGGACATCGTTTGACCGCACATCAATGCGCGGCATCTCCCTCGCGGCAAAATCAAGTCTACTGGCGACGGGACCCCAAACGGATTCAAAACTCAAACAAAAGCCTATGGTTGGTCTTATTTATTGCTCAAGAGACTTCACCTCAAATTTCAGGTCATTCCGACATCGTTTGACCAAGTTTCAGCTTCTGGCGGAAAATCAGCAACTCTACGCGACAAAGTCTTCGGCTTTCCCGGAAAATTGGAAACTTTGCACTCTAAAAATGCAAGGATTCTCATCAGGTTTTCTACAGGGAATCAAGCCAATAAATGAGAAGAAATGTCAGGAAAAATACAGAAGAAAACGGCGACGAAAAAGACCGCAAAACGGACCAAAAAGGGGAGAAAAACCCCCAGGGTCGCCGGCGACCATGGAAGTCCGGGTCATCGGATTTTTCGCCGGTGACCCGTTTTTCCGTCCCTTTTCGCGTTTCGCGCACTTTGGCCCCTGTGGTTTCCTGAAAATGTGATTTTTAGTGCTTGAAATTGACTCATATCCGACGACATCTCAGATCCGCCGTCAAAAGCATAAAATCATCATTGATCGCTCCAAGATCGCCGACCGGTTGACCTAAAAAGTGCTCTTTCTGTCCGACCGATCGAGAAATCGACAAGACAGATGTCACAGGCCCGCTGCTAGCTATCAATGTCTGAAATTACACGGTCATCCGATGTCGATCAGCATGTAGATCCATCGGTGATCATCTCCAAAAGAATCCCAAAAGACGAGGCGCGTCCCGCGACTCTTCAACTGCTCGGCGACCATTTAAGGCAGTTAATTGACTAGTTTTACTGCAATCATTAATTCATTTCTTTGGACGGCCCAATCAGACGCAAGCATCCAGGAGTTACAAATCAATTAAGTCATGGCATTCAAGCCATGAAACTCCTCCCATTATGGTAATTAAGGTGATTAAAAGCCCTTAATCTCCATCGGCCAATCAGATTCAAGGAAAAAGGAGTTACAAAATCAAGAAATAAATCTTGTAACTCCTCCCATTAAAGCCATTAAAGCCCATAAACTCTCCTAATGGCTACCAAGAGCCTATAAATAGGAGAGCTTTCCAAGAAGAAAGGGATCGGAAAAGGACGAACGGAAAACCGAAGATCGAAAATCAAAAGGTGCAGAGAATCCGAATTCCAGATAGACAGAGTCTAGAGAAAGAGAGAAAATTCTGCAGAAATTCTACATCAAGCACCACTACAAGGTGACAAAAAGTCCCTTGGGGGGTACTCCCCCCCAAGGTCCTTGCCTTCTCCCGCTGCCTCCAATGGCTTAGACGTGGCTTTTCAGCCCGTCTACTTAGCTTTTTATTGGACATAGGACCTTCTCTTGGTCTTTGTCCTCTAAAAACCTGAGGTTATAGCCAAGCCAAGCGAATCAAGAGCATCCTCTGTTCTCATCTGCATGGATGATGGCGAAGCCCATACATGGCTTGCGACCGTCAATCTGAACGAGTCCCCCACAATCTCCTGAAAAGTTAGATCCTCCTTTTCTTGCTTTTCATTGTAGTTTGTATTTTTCTAAAAGAGACAAAAATCACAACTCTTGTCTTTCATTATTGATGAGAATTGTAAATCGGCTATAAATGCCAAAATCGGCTATAAATGCCAAAAAAAATCGCCTTTCACGGCAAACCAAGAAAATGTCTCTTTTCTTAAATATTTGTGCAATGGAAAACTTGAAAGAAGTTGATTTCCTTTTTACTTGTGAAGGTTGATCTCCGGATTACCACTTGCAATTCCAGGTAAAATAGAAAATCTGGAACACCCACACAAAGAAATGTTGATGCACGCTTCAGCCCCCCGGGCGCGAAAGGGCCTGACCCGATGGACTCCCACGTCCGCCGACCCTGGTAGCACCCTCGGCAGGAGCGCGTTCCATTAGGAATATCTCATCTCTCCGCGATGGCTAACTGCACTCCTCCTCAGGCAACTCCTCCAGGCGTGACTGAAACTGGGTCTGCGTAGTTGATTCATTTAATATACTATCATGCATAACAAGACATAGTAATAGAAAGATAATATAAGCGGTTCAATATAAAAACTTACGAAGATAGTTGCAACCTCCGGGTGGCGAGGATCTTGAGAATGCATCCAGACAGACATCCTGTCAACAGGACTGCCCTCGGTCCGCAACTGTTTGGTAGAGAGTTATATTATTATTATTATATCATACAAAATGACAAAAATATAAATTACATGTACGATCTAACTTTTTACCTTGTGGCGGACCTGGGTGATGTGTCGAGTCCCCAACCTGTGTTCGGGACCCTGCACTGCGCGGTTCTGCGCATTCGTAGCTGCCTCCCTTTGTTTTCAATATTTATCAGTTAATTTTTGTTAGTTATGTTAGTCTCTAGTAAATTGTTAAAATTAAAATAAAAAAATTATAAGTGTCTCACCCGAGCCTCCTCGCTCATCCAGTACTAGACGAGCTGAGTCCACTGATCCAGGAGAACGCCCCTCGGAACTCGCTCAAGCATGTCAGGGGCATCCTGATGTGGCTTCCAATGCTGCATCTTCATTTTATTGTTATAATCTTTCCACATCTTTCAGCACTTCGACATGCACACTGGCCGAAAGAGCTCAGGACATGCCCTCAAATTGTCCTGAAAAGGACAAATAATCTTTCATTAGGTTATGATTTAAATTGACACATCCTGTTGAGAAATGTTAAACTATTACCTTAACCTGCTGCCAGATACGGTCTAATGTCTCCACCAGGAATGCCTCCCAATCAAGTGTAGTCAAAGGGAATGCATATGGATCCCGGACCATATGTCCCAAATGGCTGATGAGCTGCCGAGCATGCGGACCCACCGGATGGTATGTCTCATCAAACTCCACGTCATGGGATTACCGAAATTCCATGTCCGGATCCCTCTAGCAGGGCCTCTCCCCCACCTGGAAGATGGGCCTATGCTCATAGAATCTATTCAAATTAGAAATAATCTAATTAAATTGAAATAAATTAATTTGCTAGAATTAAGATGTTTAACTATATAAACGTGTACCTGTCTGTGAAGCTGAAGCAGTCGACGCTGAAGGCCCAACTGGGGTGGATGGCCTCGGCCCGGGGGTTGACGGACTTGGATCGGAGTCGATGGCCTACTCAGTGGGGCCATCGAACTAGGCTAGGCGACACCTGGTGTAGAAGTAGGGTCCCTAGATGGCTCACTGGCCTGGGCCTGGCGCAACAGCTCCTCGATAGTCCACGGACAATCTCTCCTCTTTCATCCTGACATATCTATTCAAATGTTTGTAAGATAAATTAATTTAACGAGATAATTGAAATTAACATTTAAAAAAAATTACACTGAAATTTAACATTGGTGAATTAGTTCCCAACCGTTTACTGGTCGTGTAAGTCAACTGTATCTCCTTCAATGGTTTCCCGAACCCAATTGACATCTTCATCACGTTGAACAACTGCATTCTGATCAAGAACTTGTTGGGCGAATGCATCAATATCTGGCTCATCACATTCAATCTGATACACTCCCCTCCTTGACATTTTAATTGTAACCTTCCAGTTAGGATCTTTTGGATCTCTGACATAGTAAACTTGCTCCACCATTGAGAACAGTATGCAGGATTCGGCACTTATTCGATCATCACGGTGTAACAAATTGTTAAAATTTACCAATGTAAACTGGTAATTATCTGTTTTCACCCCTTGGATGGGATCCACCCAGTCACACTTAAACAATAAAAATTTTAACCTATGATTGTATACAACTTCAACAATATCCTTCAACTGGCCGTAGTAGTAACCAGCATCAACAGACAGACAACCGAGCCCACTATTTTGCGTCGCTCGTTTCTCATCTACATCCTTGGTGCGAAATCGAAAACCGTTGACATCACAAGTTGTGTAACGTCGGGCTGTTATAAAGGGACCATCAGCTAACTGGTTCATTTCATCGGTCAAATTAGGATCGTTGGTTCTTCGTAAGTTACACACCTACACAATGCATGTAATCACTGAATATCACTACATGAAAGTAATATGACAGGAACAAGTGAAACTACTCCTAATGATTGAATACGTACGTGATTCTTGAACCATTCGTGAAATGACCGATAATGGGACTGATAAATTTCATGGGCTGTAGCACGTGGCATGTCCCGTTTGAGCTCATCGATGTGTGTCCTGCGATGCATAACACGTGTTAATGAAAACTATGATAATTTAGGCAAGAAATTGACAAGTTACACTTATGAATGAGTGATAACTTACTGGGTCAAAGCCACAACAGATGGGGTGTTGAACAACACCCACGGTGAGCTTGAATCCACTCAATATTATTGAGATCAAATGGCATGCCCTCCCCAACTGGGCCATCATTAATCCGCGAGGGCCTAGTTAACTCTGTTTCAATATTATCATTGAGATATGTTGCGCAGAAATTGGTGCACTCATCCATCAAATACCCCTTTAGCTATTGATGCCTCTGGACAAGCTCTATTACGAACATACCTCTTCAATGTGTTCATATACCTCTCGATCGGATACATCCATCGGAATTGGACGGGGCCACCAAGCTGGGCTTCACTGGTTAAGTGTATGGTCAAGTGAACCATGACATCGAAAAATGCAGGTGGAAAGATTTATTCTAGATGGCACAATGTCACGGCAATCCTCTCTTACAGACCATTCAACTCATCAATTCGGTGAACTCTAGAACACAATTGTCTAAAGAAGTTGCTAACTTCAATCAACGGCACTACAACATTCTTAGGCAAACAGTTCCGTATGGAGATAGGCAGTAACTGTTGAATGAGAATATGATTGTTATGACTCTTTAAACCCTTTAATGTTCTTTCTTTCATGTTCACACGCTTAGCGATATTCGAACAGTACCCGTCAAGAACCTTGACACCCTTCAGAACAGAGAAGAAGACATCTTTCTCATCTTTACTCATCGTGTACAGGGCAGGAGGCATGTACGCCTTGTTGGACTCTCTCATCTGCAAGTGCAATGGTTTTCTCAAGCCTATTTCTTCCAAGTCATGGCATGCATTGATACTATCCTTCGACTTCCCCTGAACACCAAGAATGGTCCACAATATATTATCATAGACATTCTTCTAGATGTGCATAACATCTAAGTTGTGCTTGAGTAAGTTATCTTTCCAGTATGGTAGATCGTGGAAAATACTTTTTTTCTTCCAATTATGATTTCGCCTTCTATTTGCACCGGTAATAGAAGGCAGCAGGGTGCCAGTAAATCTTGAGAATCATACACAGTACGTATTTGCTCCTGCTCGAGCTGTGACAACAATTCAACTCCCGTCATTGTTTGAGGTGCTGGACCATATTCTCGAGTGCCGTCAAATGACCCTTTGTCCCTCCTGAACCTATGCAATGGAGGTAGAACACGGCTATGACCCATGTATACCCATTTTCTGCCGTACTTCAATTAAGTTGACTTCTTCTCCTGATTGCAGCAAGGACATGCACACTCTCCCTTTGTGCTCCAACTCAACAAGTTAGCGTACACAAGGAAGTCGTTGATTGTCCACAATAATGCGGCGCGAAGTTTAAACATTTTATTGCCTTCGGCATCAAATGTCATCAGACCATCAACCCATAATTCCTTCAATTCATCAATCAAAGGTTGCATATATACATCAATCTTGTCCTCTGGTCCTCTTGGTCCATCAATAAGTGTGGATATGATCACAAAAGGTTGATTCATACACATCCATGGCGAGAGATTATAAGGTACCAAAACAAATGGCCACGTACTGTGATTTGCCCCAGTCATGGATCAGAATGGACTAAAACCATCTATAGCCAAACCAAGCCGCACATTGCGACAACCCAAGGCAAAGTCTGGATTCCTCCGATCAAAGTCTTTCCACGCTGGGGAATCTGCTGGATGGATTAACTTACCATCGTCCCTGCTATTCTCGGAATGCCCTCTCATTAGTTTAGCAATATTAGATGACATAAAAAGCCTCTTCAGACTGGGCTTAAGTGAGAAATATCTCACTTGCTTTACTGCAACATGTTTGCCACGATTGATAACACTTGTAGAACTATTCTGACGACTGTAACAAACCCCGTCCTCCTTCCATCTCGAAGACTGACACACAATGCACGTATCAAGATGGGCATTCTCATTCCTAAACAACATATAATTATTTGGACATGCATCAAAAGTCTCATATGTGAAGCCTAAATTTTCAGTTAACTTGCGAGCCTGATAGTAGGACTTAGCAAGTTTTGTACAAGATGGGAGCACTTGATGCAACAACTGGAGGAGCATATCAAAGGACGTGTCAAACTGCTGATTCAATGCCTTCAAATGTAACAACTCAACAATAAAGGACAATTTACTGAAGTCCTTGCATCCGGGATACAATTCTATCTGTGCATTGTCTAGAATTTCAAAGTATCTCAAGGCTTCTTCATCGGCACCGGAGCGAGGATTAGTCCCACCCACACCGTCAGTCTCACAGCTTGTGTATTCGGGTGCCAACCCGCACGCGATATCATTTAGCATCGCGATCATCAAATCAGTCTCTGACATATCATCCACCTCAATTTCATCTCTTACCTCTCTACGACAGGAAACATACTCTTCTCCATATCTTATCCAATTCTTGTACTGCTTCAAGAATCTGTTCAGAATCAGATGCTCTCGGACAAACTCTCTTCTGTAATAATACCGATTCGCATATTTTCTACATGGACAACTGATGAACTCATTGTCAAACCCATTGTTAAATTCCATGAACTGGTTAATCCCCTCCATGTTTCCCTAGACATCCTATTCGGTAAATCAATCCAACTTTTGTCCATCTTGGTAACTATTTATGTGGAAATCTAAAATCAGCAAGTACAATTAGCCAAGGTACCATGCATCATGCAAGTCACCTATCCATAAACTGCAAACTCCTTACTACAGGGTGGTTGGTCCTATCCCATTCGAGAATGCACAATCGAACTTGCACGCAACAACTCGAATACTTCGTCCCCTAGTCAGACAAAATTTTCGGCAGCATGTCCGCATGGTTCTCCAAGTACACGACACAGATACAACATTAGTCGTACTTGTGTATGTACCCAGAGAACAATGGGACATCAACCAAAACTCTATCTAACATCAGACTTGCATGAGCTATTGAGTATAAGATGGATAATTGCTTTCCCAAACTGTCCGAACTGGACAATTCAAGAATCGAGTACGACAAAGTTCGAATGTACATCACAAGAACAATGAATCTAGTCAAGGACCAAATCCGTCGCGTCAAGGATTACCGAACAGATATCGTACACAATTCTCGAACGGGTCTAAGTTTCACTAATGCATGCAAATGAATAAACGATTAACTCCTGAAAAGTTAACTTGTTTAATTTATGCTTGTCTTAATTAGCAAAATAATGCCCTTGTTGATGACAATGTGAGATGCAGACATAGGGACTGCAATCCATCCTTGTGTGATAGAACTGCAACAATAACTAATTGATTTGCAATGAAATAAACTTTGAACCGATTGTTAATCTAATAAGAAGTTTAGAATGGGACATCACATGTCACATACATATGCACACAATTTGTTAATCACTATCCCAGAGAAAACTAGCGGCATGTCTTTGACACTGTGGTTTTGTTTTATATGAAATAAAGACCTCGATCTACAATGAATAAGGAAAACATTAAGAGGAGATAGGATCAAAACATCAATAGTCTATAAAGTTCGAATAAAACTGCAAAAGAAACAGGAAAAAATTAGGGCATAGGTTCAATACTTTAACATTTTAGTTGCTTGTTTTTGTTTTGATATAGTAAAAGGTATATGCTTGATTTTTTATTTTTATTTTTTTGTTTGATAACATTATGTGCTTGATTTTACTTAGATTGAAGGAGAGAGAACACTAACAATGGTGTGTTGTGTCGGTTTGACATTTCTCTTTTATACTTACCAAGTTAGAGCTCTACTCCAATAATAACCTTTATATGCTCTTCCCAGCTAGTGTGGCCACCCACAAAATATAGGGACTAAGGGCTAGTTTGGAGTCTGGCACTTGTAAAGGTCACGAAGACTAGGGCCTTTCATTGGTTTTACATTGAGGAACCATTTGCCTACTTCCCATCGAATTTCTAGGAATTCATAAAAAAGGCACATTTTTTTATGTTATGGAAATGGAAAAGCTAAAAAATTTCTACCAACTGCCATTTGAAGCATTCAAGGAACTGGAAAAGCAAAAGAATTTTGTTGACGTGGCATTTAAGTTTACCACTATTGAGTAAAATTCTAATTTCCACGGTAAAGGAGCAAAACGAGGATTCCGCCCTTCACAAAAAATAAAAAATAAAAATAAAAAAGAAGGAGTTGAGGTGGCACCTTTGGTATCCACATTCCATGGATATGCCTAAATGAACCACAAAGGGGTTCTAAAAAAACGTATTAAATGAGGAGTGAAGGTTAAGGTGGAGATCTAGATCGAACTATAACTTTTCTAGGATTGAATTTAATAGGATGATGGGTGGAAAATTTTTCCCTATAAAAAAAGGTGATTATTTGAAGGCTCCTTGTTGATCTTCAACTTTAATCACTCTCTTTTAGTCCTTTTTTTTTTTATAGAAAGACAATACTTCAAAATTCTAGGAGTCTAATATCAATTACATTAAAAGGGCCTCAGGGATAGCTGTTCTGCTTTGGGTTGGAATTTTTTATGGTTTTCAAAGTGAAACTTGATAATTTTCAATGACACATGGGCTTAGAAGAACACAACTATTATCATTATGTTTAATTGAATAGCCAAAGCCAAAGATATTAATTTCATTCTTTGAAATATTTGCATTTTTTTCCTTTCCAGTAGGAACACATTAGCATTTTTTTTCTCCTTCGAAAAGTTAGCATTTGGAAGGCGGTAAAAATAGCAGTTAATGATTTTTTTATGGGACTAAAGTAGGTTTTTAGTGTACCTTTTTGGTGCATTTGTGTGGCAAGGTATATCATGATTCTTATAATGAATTGACACATTTCCACCAAAAACAAGACTTTCTAACGTTCTGTTCGAAATGGAACATAAAAAATCGCATTCTTTTCAATTTAAATTAACTTTTCGCCATGTGTCATCATCTCTGTAAGTGCACAAACATTCACAGACCCGAGGGGGAGGGTGATTTTGGTGGTGTCTTGAGGAGGATGAAGCTCCTTATAGATGAGAAAAACCGCTGCCTGCCTTGAACCTGAGAAAGGGAAAGAGAAAGAAGACGGTGAAGGACCCTGGCTTGGGCAGCGCAGGGCTCTCCGATGCCTAAGTTAGTTGCAGTTACAGGACTAAGCAAATGTAGGAGATGAAGTTTGGGAGGAGATGGCGTACCAACATGTGGATGGCCTCCCCTTTACCTGTTAAAGGCTTCTTAATATTTATAGAGGGAGAGAGTTGACTTTGGGGCAAGCACTTGAGAGGCTGTCCCATCGTAATCCAGCTGTCTCTAATAGCAGTCCCATTATAGCCCACTCTATCCTATCGGGCCATACCCCGACGCCTGGGCGGTGCAGCTGTGTCAGGGATTTGGGCGGTGCCCTTATCTTGTCATATGTTCCGTAAAATATTTGAGTTGCCGTGGCAGGACAGATGTCCATGGTCATCCTAATCAGCAGTCTGACCGAGACCGAGATGGAGCATGGCCGAGATGAGGCTGAAGTTCTGGTCTCATGCTTGTACCGAGACCGAAGTGAGTCGTTTTTCCTGAGGCCGAGCTGGCACTTTGTCCCGAGGAGCCGAGATGGGACTCGTGTTTTAGGAATTAATAAAGAAAGGCAAAGTTTGTCAAGACCGATGTATAAACAATTCATAAAAACCTGCTTTTGACTTTTTTAATAATATTTCCCAAAAAAGCTCTCTCCTAGCAACACTCATGAGTTATATGAGGCCGATGTCATGGCCTTTTATAAGGTGCCTAGACCAAGGGTCATTTTACTGAGACCAAGCATTTGGCCGAAGTGGAGTCTGAGGGAGGAAATATCCCCCCGCACAAAGCCCCCAGCTTTTAACTTTTTAGAGTGCTCTTACCTCTTGGAAGTTGAAAGCTAAATAGCCTGACGATCTTTCAAAGCCGGGGCCAGCACCGAGCTTGATGGTTGTTTTGAGTTCAAGGCTAGTTGTCACGCCCCCAAAACCGAGATCCGATCTCGGGGACGCGAATATGGGGTGTTAATTAAAAAATTGTATTTCTCCCCAGGATCCGCGTGTGTGAGGATGGCAAAATTCCCAACACATCAAAATATTTCGCGGAAGCTCTACAAGATGTTACGACCCGGAATCGGTATCCATCGGGTTTCGTGTCGTACTCAATCTGTCAGCATAAGATTGTCATAGTAATATTCAAACTCAGACTGGAACTAATCATAATATCAAAATATACAGAGCTGACAGTAACATGCTAGTCATTACCCAAACATATTCAATTTACAAATTAACGAGTGCATTAATTACAATTCCCAAGAAAAAGGCTAACAAAAGCCGTACAAAATAGCACGCTAGAACAAATACTACCCAAGGGTGTAACGTAACTCCGGAGTCAAGCATGACGTCTACATGACATCGCTAACACAACAAGCCTGCAAAACTCGTGGCTCAACAGCCCTCTGCACACAAACTAGCTCAAAGCAAGGACCTGCTATCTAGAGCACCAAAGTAGAAGAATATCAGACACAACGGTCTGGCAGGTGATCAATATAGGCAAGAGCATAAACAAAATTGAAGTTTAAAGGAAACAATAACTAAAAAAAGTTTATTGAATTTGAAACAGATTTACAAGGTTTAAAAACAATGCATGAACAAGATACTTATCAAGAAATCATGAATGCATGAACGATATACTAAACAAGGCATGAATACATATAATATCATGATTAGTAAATCCACAACGATCCCATCCTTTCTCCATCATATATGATGACAAGAGCAAGCACGCACGACAAACACGACACGCAAGACACGATCCCACACCACACAAGGTAGACTGGGAGGCCGGCCGCGGAACCGGAACACGAACACGCACAATGTGTAATATAATACACGACTAGTTTGCAGACAGTCCACATGTTTAAGGACTCCCAGATAGTGGATCAAGCTAAAAGGGTAGTCCAAGCTCAGTGGTATTCAGTTATATCATGAATGCATACAACATGACAATACTTATTCGAGAACATGTCAAAACAAGAGGGAAATCATTTAACAAGCACGACATGATGAGGCTAGCAAGATGCTTAACAAACTTAAGAAATGATTCCCTTTTCTTATTCTTGAAACACGTCTTAAAACGAGCTTATACTTGAAATTCAAACGAATGCACGATGATGCACGAAGCATTAAAACCAGAGTTTTGGTTCTTGAAACAATTCTTCAAACGAACTTGTACTTGAAAATCAAACGAGGACACGATGATGCATGAAGCATCAGAACAAGAGTTCAAACACGAAATCTATCAAGTTTAGGCTAAGACCAATCATTGACCTTTGTGGAATTGAAAGCCAAATGTTGGAGTTTTGACAAGATTTGGTGCCTCAGAAGTTATAGTACATTTTGGAATTCCAAGTGCACAATGTCAAATAAAGGTCTAAATCCTAGTCTAGTTTTCATTCTCACAAAAATCTTGCAAAAACAGTACTTTTGGTAAATTTCGGTCAGTCCTCGGTTACCTGTCGGTTAACCGAGGTTGATATGTCGGTTAACCGACAGCCAACCGACGTCTGACCGACAAGTCTCAGTCCAGAAAAAGTAGCTCTCTGGAAAAGGGAATGACAGGTCCTCGGTTGGCTGTCGGTCGACCGAACTTGGGAGTTCGGTCAGCCGACAGCTGACCGACCAATTTTCTGACGCGATGTTGCTCTCTGGAATTTGAATCGACGGGTCTCAGTTGGCTGTCGGTTGACCAAACTGGGTAGTTCGGTCAGCCGACAGCTGGCCAACACCTGACCGACAGAACACGGGCAGTACGTTTCAGTTCAAATTTTTCACAACTTCTTTCCCTTCTTCACTCCCATTTCTGAGTAACCTGCACTCCCTAAGCCACCATGCTTTCCAAGGGATAAATTACCACATTTAACATCATTCAATCCATAAATAAGCCATTCACTCCATTGAGAAACATCGAGACATTTCCATGTGCAAAATCATAAAAACTTACAAGATCAAACATGATTCTAAGGGCTTGAAAAATCATTAATAACAAGACAAGTGAAGAAACTAAAACTCATGACTTGAAAGAGTATAAACATAACTTGCATTATGAAACTAAACATAGGAATCATGTCTTATTGAAAATAATAAAACCATAATGCAATGTACATGAAGAATCCTATAGAGTTTACTTGCCTCAATCCAATGCCAAGGAAAACTTCACAAAAACTCAACCAAAGGGAAGATCCACGAAATCTACAAAAAGGCCCCAAAATAGAACACATAAAAATCACATTTTTGGTCATCACAAACCCCCATTTCGAAAATGGGTTTGAAAACATGGAAAACAAGTTCTAAATGAGCTAAAAGAACATCAGATGAAAAGAGGAACAAGAGCCCTAACCTTTAGCTAGCTGAACAAAAAGAAGAGAGCTAGAAGATGATGAATAGTGTCGGGGATTTGGCTAAAAAACGGGTCCAGCTGAAGCTTGAGAAGAGAGGAAGAGAATGGCAGAGTCGAATCGGGGATTGGAGCCTTCTTGATGGATGATTCAAGGGGAAAAAGATCAAAGAGGAAGCCTTCTCCTTTTCTTCACTCTAGGTCAATGATGTTGCAGGGATTTTGGGGAAGAAGAATGGAGGAGAGAGAGTAAGAGAGTTTATATAGTGTATGGAAGGTGGGTCCCAAAGCCGTTGAACTTGAAATGATTAAAACATGGTCTTGTGTACCCCGGATGAAGTCGACGAAGAAGAACAAAATGATCGTCGAAAAATCTAGTTTTCAAAAAGTATAATTTTGACATGGTTTTGAGATTTCGAAATTCATGTCCAGATTTTGCATGAAAAATCAGATTTACCCCTTTGGGCCAAAACTTGGGTTTTTGAGCCTCAAACACGGACAGTTTAAAAACAAAAGTTGTAACACATAATAAAACCATTCAAATGAGGTCAAAATCACAATTAAAATCGGAAAACATAATTATCCTCCCATGCTAACACGTGCACTCAGGGCCTCCCTGAGCGTGTCTGACTAAGTCCAATGGCTCTAAAAAATTCCCAAAGCTATAGAAAACTGAACTAAACCACAAACCAACTCGATTAGGATCAAAAACTCGTTTAAAGAACTAACTCGCAATTAAAAAACACAAAAATCAAGGAAATTAGGGGTCTGGGTCTTAAGCTGGTGCCATCACTGAGCTTGATATTTTTCTGAAGCTGGTGCCATCACCGAGCTTGATATTGTGACTGGTTGGCACTCTTACCAGAACTAGTATACTTTGTGGCTAGCGATCTGGCACTATTACCGAGATGCGCATATGACCTAAATCGGGACATTACTGGCTGGTACTCTTACCGGAGCCAGTGTATTATGCCGAGATCGGGACGTAATTGGCTGGTACTTTTACCGGACCCACTGTAATCTTTCGGGCAGCGATCTGGCGATGGACCGAGATGCCTTATCCTGAGATCGGGACGTAACTAGTTGGTACTTTTACAGGAGCTAGTGTAATCTTTCGGGCAGCGATCTGGTGCTGGACCGAGATGCCTTATGCCGAGATCGGGATGTAACTGGCTGGTACTTTTACCGGAGCCAGTGTAATCTTTCGGGCAGTGATTTGGTGCTGGACCGAGATGCCTTATGCCGAGATCGGGACGTAACTGGCTGGTACTTTTACCGGAGCCAGTGTAATCTTTCGGGCAGCGATCTGGTGCTGGACCGAGATGCCTTATGCTTAGATCGGGACGTAACTGGCTGGTACTTTTACCGGAGACAGTGTAATCTTTCGGGCAGCGATCTGGTGCTCTTAATGAGATTCGCATGACCAAGATGGCGAATGACACTGCTGCCAAGCTGGAGAAGGGGCTGCTGCCGAGCTGGAGAGGACCGAGTCATGCTCGCCCAGCTGGTACTGTTACCGGAACTGGTGGCCTCGATGCACTACTACCGAGCTGGAGAGGTCCCTGCTGCCAAACTGGAGAGTTGCATTGCTGCTGAAGTTGATGAAGTATCTCAACGGCAAAGGATAATGCTATCAAAGCTGACAGTAGAGGACCGTGCCACCAATGGCGGTAGAGGATCGTGCGATCGAAGCTGACGGCTAAGGACCGTGCCGCTGAAGCCAGGGCCGCGGGGGATCTTTAGCGGCCCCCCTGAGGTGGAAGAGATTGGTTGCCTGCTGAGCTGGAGAAGGTGCCTCCCAAGTTGGGGGGAACGCTGCCGCAAGTGTGGCTGTGATTTGATCCTACCGAGGAGTCTGGAGACTTGGGAGATATGCCGAGATTCCCTAAAATGTAGCCATTCAGTCGACCTCGGGTGAAGCCAACCTCGTCCAGATATCGATGGATTGCTAGCTTGACTTGCTGGTCAAGCCATTCTTTGAGCTTTGCGTTTTCCTTCAGTCTTTCCCTCAATTTCTTTGAGGGACTGGAGGATGGAGCTGAGGTTTCCCCTTCTTCTAGCTGTTGCCGAAGTTGACGGATCAACTCATCCTGCGCTCGGATGGCAAGGCTATGGGCCCTGATCTTTGCGAGGAGCGGGTTGTCGTCATAAGTTTGATGATGGAGTTCGTCTGGCCGACGATCCTTTTACCGGGAAAGCTCGAATCAAAGGCCATCTCGTCGGGAAGGCGTTATTGCCCCCTTGGAGGATGAACCTGATTGAGTTTCCGGTTCTGGGACGCTTGATGGACTAGCCCTTGCCTCGGACCTCCTCTGGCGGGGGACCGGAGGCAGCTGTGTTGGCAGTGTTTGGAAAGATGGCTTTTTTATCTTTTCCCACAGACGACGCCAATTGTAAGTGTACAAAAATTCACAGACACGGGGGGGGGGGGGGGGGGGGGGGGGGGGGTGGGGTGGTGGGGTGATTTTGGTGGTGTCTTGAGGAGGATGAAGCTTCTTATAGATGAGAAAAACCGCTGCCTGCCTTGAACCTGAGAAAGGGAAAGACAAAGAAGGCGGTGAAGGACCCTGGCTTGGGCAGCGCAGGGCTCTCCGATGCCTAAGTTAGTTGCAGTTGCAGGACTAATCAAATGTAGGAGATGAAGTTTGGGAGGAGATGGCGTACCAACATGTGGATGACCCCCCGTTTACCTGTTAAAGGCTTCTTAATATTTATAGAGGGAGAGAGCTGACTTTGGGACAAGCACTTGAGAGGCTGTCCCATCGTAATCCAGTTGTCTCTAATAACAGTCCCATTATAGCCCACTCTGTCCTATCGGGCCATACCCCGACGCCTGGACGGTGCAGCTGTGTCAAGGATTTGGGCGGTGCCCTTATCCTGTCATATGTTCCGTAAAATATTTGAGTTGCCGTGGCAGGACAGCTGTCCATGGTCGTCCTGATCAGCAGTCTGACCGAGACCGAGATGGAGCATGGCCGAGATGAGGCTGAAGTTCTGGTCTCATGCTTTTACCGAGACCGAAGTGAGTCGTTTTTCCTGAGGCCGAGCTGGCACTTTGTCCCGAGGAGCCGAGATGGGACTCGTGTTTTAGGAATTAATAAAGAAAGGCAAAGTTTGTCAGGACCGATGTATAAACAATTCATAAAAACCTTCTTTTGACTTTTTTAATAATATTTCCCAAAAAAGCTCTCTCCTAGCAACACTCATGAGTTATATGAGGCCGATGTCATGGCCTTTTATCAGGTGCCGAGACCAAGGGTCATTTTACAGAGACCAAGCATTTGGCCAAAGTGGAGTGTGAGGGAGGAAATATCCCCCCACACAATCTCCATCATCTCAAGCTCAAGCTCAAGGTAAGTCTCTCCTTTCTTTCTTTCTTTCTCTGTTCTTAGACTGCTAGTATAATCATGATTTTCGTTAGGAATCAACTGTCATTGGATTTTTGGAATCTAACTTTAGGCTGCTTCTCACTTGATCTGTATAATTTGTTTTTGGGTTTTTATACTGACCTAGAAAGGCAGGGTAAAAGATGGTCAAGATGGTTGCTTTTCCTTCCTAGGGCTGTCACTTTTGGTCTTGGAAGTTGGCAGATTTTCAGGAGGCAGCAAAAGGTATACCGAATATCCCTCTCTATTTCTTTTTTGACATCTTATTGAAAAATGAAGTGCTTATTACATTTTAGTTCCATTTTTGCCTAACAGTATTTGATCCTATTTATGAGCTCCCACTTATCATAATTTGTAAGAATACTAAACGGTTTTCAGTTTTGAGTACATTCTTCCTCATTTTTAGAACAAGTAGATTTGCACTATATATATTTTGCTTTTAAACTCATTAATGAAAACTTTTTTTTTTCACTCTAAAGTTCTAGTTCCTCATGTAGGTGTTTTCTTGATTGACTAATTTGCATCACATCATCTGTCAGTTTATACCAACAAACTCTTATCTTATATTTGGCGTCGAGCTGAACATAACCAACAAAGATAGGCAGGGGCTTAACTTTTACCCTTCTTGGAAACCAATCCTGACTTAAACTTGGTCATTCCTCAACATGTAGCTTTTCACTCATTACTGCTCTTCATGCATGTGTTGTGTCTTGTATAATCTATGTAGGTGCACGAAATTTCACGGACCCGGAGGTGGTGATCTCGAGACCCACTAGAAGAGAAGATGTGTTGCCTTGAATAGAACCTGAAAGGGGGAAGAGGAAAAGAGCAGTCAAAGACCCTGGCTGTGGGCAGCGCAAGGCTCTCCGATGCCTAAGTCAGTGTAAGAACATGACAGTAGGGTAGAGATTTAGAGAGATAGAGTAAAGGCTCTATAAGTAATGGGTTGTATGTCTGTGTACCTTTGGAGGAGACTAAGTCCTCTCTTTTATACCGTCGTGAGGATCCAATATTGTAGATAAGTATTATAGTGCGATCGATGCGATTCCCTCAATCAGGGCAACCGTTTCAGTCGATCCTGCTCCTTTAATTTAGGCAACCGCTCAGTCAATGCCTATCCCTCCATTATAGTCGTAACGTCGCCCGTTCCCCTTTCCTTAATGTTCGCTACCTCATAAACCGTTCCGCCACGTCTCTCGGTCGTTACGCCATGTCTCTATCGGGGATGATGGGTGATACCCTTTGTCCGAGATAGGTGGCCAAGACCAAGGTGAGGACGTCCGAGGTTAGATACATCCAAACTTAGGTAGAACCGAGTTGAGGGAGGTGCGTGGGCAATGCAAGCAAGTCTACCGAGCTGCGTGGCAAGGACGAGCTTTTTGCCGAACTGTGAAGGGTCTTTTGGTGCTATAGCCGAGACCGAGACTATTAACAAGTTCGGTTCCGAAGTGGCACGTAATTCTCCTTCATTACTGGTGGAGTGGGCCCAATCTCGGTGTTCGAGGAACGCCCCCACACAATTGCCCCCTAGCTCTCGTCCTCCGGGAGTTAAAGAACTCTCCGAGGTCGGGAGCTATAAATAAAGAGATGTCCATGGCCGAACGATTCGTCTTCTTTGGAGCTCATCTCTCCATGACTCTGTGCTGACATCATCCTGTTTTTTCCCTATACCCTCATGTCTTCACGAAATATCTTGATGACATTAAGTACCGTGGTACGATTGAGGAGGAAAACAAGACGATGATGCCACGTGTCACTTCTCGGATGGTGGCTCGTTAATAGAGAGATCCGTTCCCCGTGTTTTAGCACGCAGAACGATCCTTCGTAAATGGGAGAGCGCAGATTTCCTGTGCTTGGGAAAGGCAGCCCAGATCTATAAATAAGGCCTTTCTTCTTCTGGGAGATTCAATCCTGAATGTAGAAGTTTGAAATTCTTGACTGAAGAAGATTGGGGCTTGGCCTTCATGGAGCTAATATTCATTGTCAGGAAGAAAAACGTCCACCTTTACAAACTAACTGAGCCTGAAGCTTCGTCCGATGTAATAACGATGGCTGGTTCCTCTTCAGCGGGAGGAAATTGCCCCTGGTGGTCCTCCGCTTGTGCTATCTCTCCTGAGGTTTCTGGCCAACTGTGCTATCTCTCCTGAGATAGATCTTGATCTCTTGATGATAGGAGATAAGACATCTATGTCAGGAGATAGCGCATGATTTATTCTGGGCAAGAGACTTGGAACTCCTCCAAATTGAATTCCGCTCGTCTCGCGGTGTCGCTCTTCCGTGAAGAACGCGCCTTTCAAGAGGAGGAAGAAAATATCCTTCAGAGACAAATTTTGTGAGGAAAGAGAGAAATCGAGTGATCCATTGTATTGGACTTTATATAATGAAAATGACTTAATATGAAATCAAATTTTCTCTGTCGTCCAATCTCTTTCTCTGTGTGTTTGCTTTGCTTGATCATTCCTGTAGCAACAATATCTTATCTTTCTGATGTGTAATGTGCGTTTGGAAGTAATCTTGATAAGGATTGGAATCTTATCGAGCTGAACATCTGCCGAACTGAGCCGCCGAGCTAGGGCTCCTGCCGAACTGGAGCTTTCGCCGAGCTTGAGATCTCTTCGGGAAGCGCAGCATGAAAGATCTGCAAGGACCCTGGTTCAGTGGCTGAGAATCCTCAACTCTTCGAGGTCGGAAGCTGTATTGTCAAGGATTGAATCCAAACTGATGGGATTCCTTGGATACTAAGTTTTTGAATCTGACTTTGGATCAGATCGTTGTTACTTCATGTCCATCCGATGTCGCTTCACTATCGGCGATATTAAATGCCTCGCCATGGCTGCGCACGGGAAATAGGCTGACAATGCCACCTGTCGCTTCTCCACGGGATGCGTAGTCTTTTCGAAACGGCGCATATGGCGGCTGATCAATAATAAACGCGGTCTTTTTCGAATTTCAAAATGACGCTGTGTTTTTCGAAACGACGCCATGATGGGTTGCCTTTATTGGATGTACCCTTCTTTTTACTATAAATAGGGGAGCGCCCCTTATCGTTTCTTCTTCTTTACTCCGCATTTTGCTGTGAAAGAGAAGAATTTCTTGCAGAGGGTTTCATAGGGAAGACTGTCGATCGACGAGAAGTGTTGTAGGAATTTTCTCCATCGAGTCTCATCCTTGCTTTCTGTCTTTGTAAGTCTTCTTTTCCCTATTTTTCTCATTTCTGCATCTAGGGTTCCATTCTCCCTTCTGATCTCCGCCTTTTCTTCTTTCTTTAGAAAAATGGGCATCTCTAGTTACTGGTTAGAATCCGAGGGAGCGTTAAGAGACCTTAGGGCTAGGTATCAGATTTCTGAGGATGTCTTCCTTAAGGTTCCCGAGCCCAATGCCTATATTAATAGTAGCCTCTATGATGGCTGGATGCCATTCCCCTTAGTGGCCATAATAGAGGGCGGAGTCCGGTTTCCCCTTAATCCCTTGTTCAGGGAGTGTCTCCGAGCTTGGCACCTCTGTCCGTGTCAGTTGATGCCAAATAGCTTCAAAATCATAATGGGCACAGCTGCGCTCAATAATATTTTAAAGATTGATCTAGGCGTTCATGATATTGAGGACGTCTATGAGCTGTGTAAGTCGAGAGGTAGCTTTTACCTCCGAGTTAAGTCACGCCGAACGGGATTCGTTTGTGCTTTAGAAGATTCGAACAAATACGCTGGGGACGATCGCCTGCTCGTCTCAGGTAACTGGGAGTTCGGTGATGATGAGCCAATGTCGCAGAGGTTCAACCGTATCCCTCGCCGTCTCGGCACACCACCAAGTAAATATAGTTGTTTTTGAATTCGGTTTTGATTTCTGTTGCATCTTATTTTTTGTGCAGCCGAACTGATGTCCTTCTGTTTTGCAGACACTCGTGAAAGGAGAAGGGAAGCCAGGCAAGTGGGCTGGGTGAAGAACGAAGCCTGGTTTCGGTCTTTAGAGACTTACCGAGGCCACGAGGATAGGGCGGCTTTTGCCCTTTTAGATTACATGCCGAAATACCGCTCTTACAAGAAGAGCCTCGCCCATCGCCAAGCTGTCGTAGCCGAGGTTGAGGAGGAAGAACAAGAGCAAGCTGTAAACAATACTAAGGACCGAGCTGCATCAGGGGCTGAAACATCCACATCTGATTCTGATCCCGAGGAGGAAGGTTCTTCAACAAGCAGTTCGGGAGAAGAAGAGCCAATGGATAAAAACAAGAACCGCCCGAAGCCTCCTGTGAAGAATCTTCGGTCTGCGGCTTTCGGGGGTGTGACTCAAAGCGCTGCTGCTTTTTCTTCCAGGCCTCCTTCTGTCACGCCTGGCACTGCTGCTCCTCCATCTTCCTCAGTGAATGCAGCCCGTAATCCCACGGTTGGTACCGACGAGGCTGCGCTGGAAGAGGTCCGCCGGGGTAAGAGGGCCAGAACCGAGGGTCAGTCAACACTGACAACTGTGCAGAGGGGAGCTGACCCAGGAACGGCGGTCCAACAGTCTACAGCGGCGTCCTGGAAGCCGAGTTTTCTGCTTCAGCCAGGAAGGCCTTTAACTGTAGAAGATCGCCTTGGCGGGAATCCATATGTGGTGGCTACGCTGGGTGATGCCTGCGCTTTGCCCTGGGACATGGAGAAGCATGATGAGCTTGACGACGTCATGCTTCTAGTATCGCAGATGGAATCCGCCCTCAGCGTAAGTGTAACCTTTTTCGCCATACTTCTGTGCTGGATTCGGTTGCAGCCATCTGAAATTTTGTTTTCTTTGCAGATTGTGCAAAAATGCCACATCTCAGTGCGAAGGATCCAGCGAGCCAAGAAAAACCTTGTTAACGCTGCGGCCAAAGCTGAGGAGTATAAGAAGTCCTTGGAGGATAATAGAGATAGAATAAAAGAGTATGAAGAAACGTCTCGTGCCATTTTCTCTGAGCTTGATAAAGCGAAACTCGAGATCGAAGTAGGGAAGAAGAGGGAGGCCGAGCTTCAAAAGAAAACAGCCGAGCTTGAGAAGGAGAAGGCCGAGACCAAATCCAGAATCCGGTCTGATATCAACGATGCATATCTTGATGGATTCCAGGAACCTGGAACCGAGTATGCGGCCCAAGTGGCCGGCATCAGGGATGATTCTTGGGAGATAGGCTGGAAGGCCACCCTAGTAAAGGTTGGAATCCCCAATGACCATCCGGCTTTCCTGAATCCAGACAAGTTTTCAAGCTTGGCACCTGTGCTCGATTTGCCCCCTGCTCTCAAGATGCCATCCGTCGCGACCAAAGCTGCAGTTGTCAAGCCCCATCAGTCTGAGACTGAGGTCATCCAGATAGAAGGCGATGAATCTGGTGCCCCTGCTTCCTGACTATCTTCATGTCTTTCGCTGTAATTTCTTTTTTTTTTTTTTTTTTTGGGAATCTCCCTTTTGTTTTCGAGCCATGCTCGCTCAATGTATCTTGAAGAGTAATGAAAACTGGCTTTGGATTCAAACTGTCTTTGTTGCATTCTTGAATTTTAGCAACTTTTTACAGAACTGAATATGTTTACCAAATATGCCCTCGTAGTAGCCTTAGCTCACTAACCAAGAACCCAAGGGAGCAAATTCGGTAAAGATCTTATCCGAACTCCGTGCTGCTTTTGCTAGTCTCAGCACGAGTTTTGACCTAGTTAGAACATGACTAGCCGGTTCTTTACCAGTAGTGTAGTCCGTATCTGTCAGTGATCTGCTATAAGTACCGAGATCGTCTGTGACCGAATTTTTGCTGACATGACTAGCTGGTTCTTCACCAATAGTGTAGTCATTACCTTGCCAGTGATCTGGTATATGTACCGAGATCTTTTGTGGCACGGGTATGGAATCCTGCCAGTGATCTGGTAGGCGTACCGAGATCTTCTGTGGCGGATGTATGATATCCTGCCAGTGATCTGGTAGGCGTACCGAGATCTTCTGTGGAGGATGTATGGAATCCTACCAGTGATCTGGTAGGCGTACCGATTACCCCGCAGCAGAGATCACTTTGAACGGTCCGAGCCAAGTCGGTGCAAGTTTGCCCTGGTTTGGATCTTTGTCTGCCGGCAATGCCTTCTTCAAGACTAGTTCCCCAATGGAGAACTTTCTTTTGCATACTTTTTTATTGTAGCCTCTAGCCAACTGCTGTTGGTAGGCTGCTAAGCGAACGGCAGCAGCTTCTCTGCGCTCTTCGGCCAAATCAAGTTCTCGTCCAAGATTGATTTCATTTTGGCCTTGGTCAAAGAGTTCCGACCTCAATGTCGGGAGTCCGACTTCGAGAGGTATCACTGCTTCTGTCCCATAGGCCAAGGAGAAAGGAGTTGCCGAAGTGGAATGATGGAACGCGCTCCGAGGCGCCGTGGGGCGGCTACCGGGGTCGGCGGAACGTGGGAGTCTGTCGGGTCCGGCCCTTTCGCACCCTGGCGGGCCTGAAGCGTGCATCAACATTTCTTTTATGTGGGTGTGCCAGATTTTCTATTTTACTTGGAATTGCAAGTGGTAATCCGGAGATCAACCTTCGCAAGTAAAAAGGAAATCAACTTCTTTCAAGTTTTCCATTGCACAAATATTTAAGAAAAGAGACATTTTGTTAGTTTGCCGTGAAAGGCGATTTTGTTTGGCATTTATAGCCGATTTTGGCGTTTATAGCCGATTTACAATTCTTATCAATAATGAAAGACAAGAGTTGTGATTTTTGTCTCTTTAGAAAAATACAAATTACAATGAAAAGCAAGAAAAGGAAGATCTAACTTTTCAGGAGATTGTGGGGGACTCGTTCAGATTGACGGTCGCAAGCCATGTATGGGCTTCGCCATCATCCATGCAGATGAGAACAGAAGATGCTCTTGATTCGCTTGGCTTGGCTATAACCTCAGGTTTTTAGAGGACAAAGACCAAGAGAAGGTCCTATGTCCAATAAAAAGCTAAGTAGACGGGCTGAAAAGCCACGTCTAAGCCATTGGAGGCAGCAGGAGAAGGCAAGGACCTTGGGGGGGGGGGTGCCCCCCAAGGGACTTTTGTCACCTTGTAGTGGTGGCCGGTGCAGAACTTCAACAGAGTTTTTCTCTCTTTTTCTTTCTCTCAGATCTCTTTCTGATCTTTTTTTTTTCTGATCCCGATTTTCTCCTTTTTTTTCCGATTTTCATTTCAATGGAATGCTCTCCTATTTATAGGCTTTTGGTAGCCATTTAGGAGGGTTTATGAGCCTTAATGGCTTTAATGGGAGGAGTTACAAGATTTATTTCTTGATTTTGTAACTCCTTTTTCCTTGAATCTGATTGGCCGATGGAGATTAAGGGCTTTTAATCACCTTAATTACCATAATGGGAGGAGTTTCATGGTTTAAATGCCATGAATCAATTGACTTGTAACTCCCAAATGCTTGCTTCTGATTGGGCCGTCCAAAGAAATGAATTAATGACTATAATAAAGCTAGTCAATTAACCACATTAATTGGTCGCCGAGCAGTCGAAGAGTCGCGGGCCGTGCCGTGTCTTCTGGAATTCTTCTGGCGATGATCATCGATGGATCTACATGCTGATCGACATCGGATGAACATGTAACTTCAGACATTGATAGCTAAGAGTGGGCCGGTGACATCTGTCTTGTCGATTTCTCGATCGGTCGGACAGAAAGAGCACTTTTTTTGGTCGACCTGTTGGCGATCTTGGAGCGATGAATGATGATTTTGTGCTTTCGGAGGTTGACCCGTGATTTTGACGGATGTCGGAGGATATGAGTCAATTTCAAGCACTAAAAATCACATTTTCAGGAAACCACAGGGGCCAAAGTGCGCGAAACGCGAAAAAAGACGGAAAAAACGGGTCACCGGCGGAAAATCCGGTGACCCGGACTTCCATGGTCGCCGGCGACCATGGGCCATGGTCGCAGGGGCCTGCGACCCTGGGGGAATTTTCCCCTTCGGAGCCCGTTTTGCGGTCGTTTTGAGGTCTTTTTCGTCGCCGTTTTCTTCTGTATTTTTCCTGACATTTCTTCTCATTTATTGGCTTGATTTCCCTGTAGAAAACCTGATGAGAATCCTTGCATTTTTAGAGTGCAAAGTTTCTAATTTTCCGGGAAAGCCGAAGACTTTGTCGCGTAGAGTTGCTGATTTTCCGCCAGAAGCTGAAACTTGGTCAAACGATGTCGGAATGACCTAAAATTTGAGGTGAAACCTCCTGAGCAATAAATAAGACCAACCATAGGCTTTTGTTTGAGTTTTGAAGCCGTTTGGGGTCCCGTCGATGCTTCACTTGATTTTGCTGCGGGGAAAATGCCGAGCTTTGATATGTGGTCAAACGATGTCCGATTGACCTGAAATTTGACGGGGAGCCTATTGGAGTCATTTTGAGACGTTCCATGGGCTCCGTTTTGGATGTCATGGTCCCGGGTTGCTCCGCTGCCGGTAGGCTTGATTTTCTCTCGGAGCATCGAAACCTGGTCAAACGTTGTCGGAATGACCTGAAATTCGACGTGCAGCCTTTTGGAAGCATGTTGAAGCCACTCATGCACTTGGTTTGATGAGCGAAGGCTTCGGTGGTTCCCGCCGCCGGGAGGCTTGATTTTGCTGCTCGAGCATTGATGGAGGGTCAAACGTTGTCGGTTTGACTTGAAATTTGGCATGGAGCCCTTTTGGGACATGCTGGAGTCATCTGTAGGCTCTGATCGAAGTTTTGACGTCTCCGATGATGTCGCCGCCGGGAGCGCCATTTTAGTTAACGGAGAAGCGAAGTTAGGCCAAATGATTCTGAAATGGCCCGAAACTTCATGTGTACTCTTCTCTTGGCTATCTTGAAGGATCTTGCAGTTTTTGTTTGATTCTGACAAGATTTGATTTTTTGGAGAAGTTGCATTACCTATTTATGGCAGGTTGCGACTTCATGCAGCTTTCTTGATTTGGAGAGGCAAAGTGACATTTTTGGTGTCAACAAATGCCCCCTCGAGGTACAGCGACGAGTTGCTTGACTTTTGTAGTCGATGTGCCTTGAAGAGATTTTTGAAGGAGAGCTTGTGTCTTGACCAAGAGTCTTTGAGCAATCTTTCCTTTGGTAGAGTAGCCTTTGAGCTTCCAGGGGAATTTTATGGTAGTGAAAGGAATCACACACCATCTCGAGGCAAAGTTTTGAAGATGACATCAGGGATGTGGATTTGGGTTTCTGTTTTTGATCTTGTGACCTAACCAGCTATATATGGCAGGTTAGGGGATCGGGTTTTGGTTTTGACCTTGTGACCCAACAAGCTGTATGCGGCAAGTTGGGGGATCATGATTTGGTTTTTGGTTTTGGTCTTGTGACCTAACAAGCTGTATGTGGCAAGTTAGGGGACCAGGATTTGGTTTTTGGTCACTCTTTGGGACTGTGTGGGTCCATTGGAGTGGTTTGGATTTTTGTGGAATGTCAATTTCAAGATTTTGGCTCAATTTGGTTTATGAGGCTGGATGGTTTGATTTTTGGAAGCTCATGGGGCTTGGAAATTTTTTTTGTATGGTTCAATCAACTCAAAAGAGGCATGGAACCATTATTGTATGCTCTTGGTAAGAGGGATTTTTTTCCTGACTAAAAGCCCAAATTAATTTTTTTTTTTTTTTATAGTGCCTAGGTGGTCAAACCTGGCTCATATGGGCTAGCCCATGGGACCTTAAGCTTTTTAGGATGGCTTAGATCTCATGTGGGGCCATTTTTGTAAAGAATATCTAAAGATATCTCATTTGGATAGAGAATATCTAAAAATATCTTTATGGGAGAGAATCTCTCATATTCCCTTAATTTGGGAGAGAATATCTCAAGGTATCTTTCTTTTTGGGAAAGAATCTTCAATATCCTATTTTGTTGGAGAGAATCTCTCATTTGATTGATTTTGGGAGGAAATCTCTCAAAGACATCTTTCTTTTTGGGAAAGAATCTTTCTAATTCCTTCTCTTTTGGTAAGGTTACTAATTAGTAACACTTACCTTTCTTTTTTGTTTCCTTCTTTGATTTGCTCTCTTCTATAAAAGCAAGGAGGGTAGGATCTCTTGCTCTTATTGCTTTCTTTTGCAACAATCTCAAGAGAGCTCCAAGGCCAAGAGTTTTTCTTCTTCAAGGATCTTCAAGCTTTTTCCTTCTTCTTCCCCATCAATGGCTTCAAGTAAGTTTTCTCTCTTTTTTCTTTCAAGAAAACTCTATGTAGGATGGAAAAAAATTTCTCTTCTCTTTTTTTTTCTTTCTTCTTGTTTTTTTTTTTTTTTCTTTCTATTCTTCTTCTTTTTTTTTTTTCCACGTGATTTCTTCTTTTGTTTTTTTTTTCACACGTTTTTTTTTCTTCTTTTCTCTTTTTTTTTTTTTTTTTTTTTTTTTTGTGGGCCGTACGGACAGATCCGTACGGCCACGTGGCCTATTTTTTTTTTTTTTTTTTTTTTTAAGAAAGTTTCTTTTTTTTTCTTTTCTTTCTCCCTCTTTTTTTTTTTTGAGAAAGTTTCTTCTTTTTTTTTTTCTTTTTGCTCATTATGATAATGCGTTTTTATGCAAATCTAGATGTTCATGCATGTACTTTTTGTAGATTGAGCATGATAGCATACCTGAAAATCTTTGCAAATTTGGGAATTTGGAGCTCGCAGTGATGTTGAGCCCTTCTTGATTTTGCGGAGATTTTGAGGTTTCGAAAGTTTGGAGTTTCGGAGCCCGCAGCAATGTTGAGCCCATCTTCAAACTTTCTATTTCCGTCGGGGTATTTCCTTTTTCTTTGGAATTGCCCCGGAGTCATGCCAAAATTTCGCCAGATTTTTGGTGGGACAAAGTGACCCCTTTTTTTTTTAGCGAAATCCTGTCATTTTGATGACGATCCTTTTCTTTTTCAACCTTTGCAGGTGGTTCCTCCAGAGCGAACAAGGGTAAAGAGCCTGCTACAAGCGTACCTCGTCGATCTGCTAGATCTTCCAATGTGGCCGTTCAGCAGGCCTGGGAGAAGGTCCAGTTTGTTGAGAAGAACTTGGAAGAGTGCGATTCCCTCAATCGCGATGAGATGAGACAGCGATTGATCGCTCTCAAGAATGAGGAATTCTATAAGATCATGGTAAGCAACCGTCCTTGGGTTATGGACGATCTGAGGGTTTTACCCAAGCCTACCTTCTTCTCTGGAGATGCAGTCCCTGACGACTTGACATACCAAAGGAGATGTTTTCAGTTCTCTTACACAGCAGATGGTGAAGAGAAGACTGTTTCTACCCGGTCGTCTTTTGATCGTACCATCTCGATCATGAGCCTTGCTCCCACGTGCTCTAAGAGGGAAGATCCTCCGAGCTGGGTGAAGAGGACCAGTGTGATCAAGACCGGGGTTTTTGTTGGTGGACCATTCGGATATGCGGAGAAGCCACTTGTCCGTATGGACATGTTGATGCCAGCCAGCGGCTACCAGGGCTCTGATTATCCGTCGGTCGATTTGAGACCGGTGGGCCTTGGCGTTTTCAGCGGTGACGGCAGTACTTGGGTGAAGCCTTTTCGACTTCGTGGCCGTTTCAATGTTGACTCCGATTGGAAGTCATGGACTGACCACACCTTGCTGATTGGGGGCGCCGTTTTGAAGGAAGCCGGGATTTTTGACGCGGTCCGCGCTTTTAGGGAGACCGTGACTTTTTCCGATGATGCCTTCATGGCTATGTTGGAGTCTTTCCTCCCTCAGACCAATACCTTCGTTGTCACGAACGGTGAGATTGGTTTTTCTCTGAAGGAGTTGAGTGCTATTACTGGATTACCCATCCTTGGCAAACTCTATGAGGAGTTCATGCCGATTGACAGCGTCCTTGAGGAGCAGTCAGAGGAATTCAGGCTCCTATACTTTCAGCTCGTCGCCTTCTATGATTTTTTGAAGGAGGGCTCGAAAGTCAGATCCAGCAGTTGGAAGAGTTATGGCTCTTCATTCTTCAACTTTTTTGACAGCAAAGAGTCTCCTGATAGCATGACCCAGGAAGACAGGAAGAAGACTTTGGCCATGCAGGAAGAGTTGAAGGGTTTCTTCGCGAGCACAGATGCCCTTTATTCTGACATTGCACTGCGGAGAGATCTTGCTGTTTACCTCACTTATTGGCTAGGTGAGGCTGTGTTTGCTGGTGGAGATGGGACGCACATCAGGCCGCATTGTATTTTTCCGGCTTGTCAGATGGCGTTTGGAGAGCGGCTTGCTTTGGTGCCCGCTCTTTACTCCTACCTGTGTACCGAACTGCAGGCAGCAGCTTTCTTGGTTCGGCTTGGGCTCCCTATGAATAGGGTATTTTCAGCCCATATCTTTTATTCGTGGTTTGTATACCACTGTCCTGGCTTCCACCAGCTGGGTGCTGCACAGGATGATGATCCTCTGATGATTCGATTGGCTAAGGGAAAAGCCGTATCTGAATCACTTTTGTTTGCCCGCATGAGGATCCGACGGTTCAGGGACGTCGAGATGCGGCAGTCTTCAGTTAAGCTTTCTCCGGAGTTGCGGAAGAAGGCTTTTGATTTTGGTGCCTCCCGAGACTCTACCAGAGCAGGGTCGGGAAGGCATTACTCTTTGACCAATGCAGAGAAGGAGTGGCTTTTCAGCATACGAGTCGGCATGATGGTGTACCGTAGACATCTTTTCGTCGACATCCAGCCGTATGTACCTTCTCGCTTTGCGCTTCAGTTGGGCTTCTCTCAAGGCGTTGTTGGAGCGCCTTCGAGTATGGTGAAGCGTTTTGGGGGTTTGCAGGATGGCAGAAATGCATGGGCTTTCTATAGTGCTGAAGACACTACTGCCACGATCTCTTATCCTGAGCTGTCGACTTTCCGAACTGCCGGCTTCACGAAGTGGTTCGCGGAGAGCTTTTTGGCATATCGGGGGCTTTCCAAGAAGGAGCTTGATGTAAAGCTGTCTTCTGGAAAAGGCATTGGGAAGTCGGATGGCGTCCGGCGAGAGGAAGTTTGGGCCTTCCTTTCTGGAGAGAAGCACAAGATAGGCTTTCTCGGTGACCAGGGCGTCATTGGTTCTGAAGCTGTTCGGGAAGTACCTGATGAGGCTTTGGAGCAGCTAGAACAGGAGGAAGCTGAGCTCGACGCTTGGATGCAAGCGGCACAGAGACGAGCTTCCGTGGAGTCTACTGGGGAAAGCAGACCATCCAGTGAGGAGTCAAGTGAGAAACCTGACTCTGATAGTGGGGCGGGTTCTTCTAGGAAGCGAACCCGTAGAGGTAAGAAGAGGAGGAGTCATCATCGCAGCGAGGGGCCACATGAGGACTCTCCTGACATGGAAATCCCTCTTACCATCAACGAGGAGGTGCCAGAGGCTGTCGACGAGCCTCCAGAGAAGAGGAGTCGTGGGGAAGAGACCATTGGTGAAGGTATGATTCTTCCTTTTTCTTTTTCTACTTCTTTCATGGGGCTTTCCATGTTCTGATTTGTTTTCTCACCCTGCTGCTGCTCTTTTTTTTTTTTGCAGAGGATGAAGACTTGCCGATGCCTGAGGTTTCGACCGATGAGGCGGTGATGGAGCCGGTTATGGCATCTGAAGAAGAACCGAGGGACTCTGGAATGACTCCGGAATCTCCAATTGGTATAACTTCTTTCGCTTTCTCTTTTTTTTTTTTTTTTTTTTTTTGTTTTTTTTTGCCTGCGACTTGATTTGCTAACATTTTTTTCTTGTCAGCTGACTTGCCACAGGATTCCAATGACTTTGAACCATCAATGGACGCAAATGTCGATGATGCTTCTGATGAGTTCATGGAGGAAGAGAGTGTTCCGCCAGTCGTCGAAGAAGGTACTTTGTAGTGATGACCCTGATGATTTTTTTTTGAACAGGATCATATTCATACCTTTTTGTGTTTCATTTGCAGGTTTTGAAGTGACAGAAGAGAGTCCATCGCTTTCTTCAGAACCAGAGCAAGGGATGCCAGAGGTCGATCCGGAGGTAGAGACCAGTTCAGACATGTTTGAGGAGATGCCTCGTGTTGAGATTCCCTCTCCAGTGGCTCCAAGTGAAAAGAGTTCTTTTGTTACTCTTCCAATGGGACATGACATGAGCAGCCGATCAGCGGAGAAGGGTGAATCTTCATCCAGTTCGTCTCTTCAATTTGCGAAGAAGGTGCTGGCTCGGGTTTTGAGTTCTTGGGTCAAGACTCTCCTTTCTGGACACTTGGAGGCAGGATTTGGCATGATCCCACATGTACAGGAGATTCTGACCGACACCGAAGAGGTTGGTCTGGATGTCACAGGTGCCAGGGCGATCGTTGATAGGATCATTGCACTGGGTGACAAGTGGTTTGAGACCATGGGTTTCCCTGACGACCAATTCTTCAAGGAGATGTTCTTGGACCCTGCTGATAAGGCTAAGTCTGACCTGAATGAGGCTACACAAAGCAAGAAGCAGCTAGTTCGGGAGAAGAACAAGGAAGAGCTAGCCATCATCGGATTGAGGCATGACCTTAACGTCCTTGATAGGGAAGTTGAGGAGGCCAGAAAACGTCTTGAGCATTTGAAGGCACAAGTCGATGCGAAGTGGGCTGCTATAACAGAGGCTCGTGACAGGGAGAGTACTCTGATTCGCAGGGTTGCAGATGCCGGTCAAGTTCTCGAGAGGAGGACTCTAGAAAACGAACGATGGCAAACTGCTGGGGAAGAGCTTCCCGGTGTAAAAGATGGGTTACGGCATTCGCCAGCATCTCATGGCAAGTTCCTGAAGAAGCGTGCCTTGGAAACTCTGACGGCTGAGGCCAAAAGTTTGCTTGAGGAGCTGAAGCTTTGGCTGGAGACCATTTTTGGCTGAGCTCCTGATTTTTTATAGCAGAAACCATTCTTCTTTTTTTTTGGTACCACATGTATTTTTTGGTACTCTTTTTTTTGTAGTGCTTGTGAACACTTTCTTTTTTTTGGTACCACATGTATTTTTTTGGTACTTTTCTTTTCTTTTTTTTTTTGTAGTGCTTGTGAACACTTTCTTTCTTTCTTTTTGGTACCACATGTATTTTTGGTACCTTTTTTTTTTGTTGTTCCCTACGCTCACTCAAATCTTTTTGTGATGAAAGCAATTGCTAAATGGGATTTGATCAAAAGCTTTGTCATTTTGTGAAAATCTTTTGTCAAATGGTTGTTTTGGTAGGGGAAACGAATTTGGCATGAAAGCCGGATTTTTGTGGCATTTACAGCCAGTTTGGTGGCATTGATAGCCAATTGGTGGCATTTATAGCCGGTTTGGTGGCATTGATAGCCAATTTGTGGCATTTATAGCCGGTTTTGACATGAGAGTCAGGTTTTTTTTTTTTTTTTGTGTGTGGCATTTGTAGCCGAGTTTTTTTGAAAACTGAGTTTTGTTTTATTGGCATGAAAGCCGATTTTGGCGTTTATAGCCGGAAGTTTTTGTTTTGGCATTTATAGCCGGATTTTGGCATTTATAGCCGAGTTTTGGTTTTCAAAATGCAGGTATCGACTAAATGTCGCCTCCCCGCTGAATGGTCTTGCAAGTATCGATGGAATGTCGCTTCCTTGCTCATTCGGTTTTGCGAGTATTGATGGAATGTCACTTCCTCGCGGGTCAGGTTTTGCAAGTATCGATGGAATGTCGCTTCCTCGCGAATTGGGATGCAAATATCGACTAAGCGTCGCTTCCCTGCTTTTCCCAAGACTTTTGGTTTTGCGGGTACTGACTTGATGTCGTTTCTCCGCGATTTTTGAAATTTGAGGTTTTCTCGAACCATTTGTAATTTTGGGTTGTGGATAGCAACTGGTATGTTGCATCTCCACGATTTTTGAAATTGGGTTGTGGATATCAACTGGTTTACTGCTTCTCCACGATTTTAGGTTTTCTCGAACCTTTGAAATTTGGGTTGTGGATATCAACTGGTTTGTTGCTTCTCTACGATTTTTTGATTTTGCAAGTATCGACGAAATGTCGCTTCCCTGCGATTTTGGGTGCAAGTATCGATGGAATGTCGCATCCTTGCTTTTTTTCAAAATTTTTGTTTTGCGGGTACTGACTTTGATGTCATTTCCCCACCATTTTTGAAAAACCATTTTTTTTTTGTTTAAAGACACGAGGGTCGTAAATTTTGACCTAGAACCATTTGGCGGTAAAAGGTAAGGTGGACTAGGGTGGAAATCCCTGAATCCGGATTTTTGTTTCAAACCATGAATTTTGGTTCAAGGATCGAAAGCTTTGGTCAAGTCAGGGAGAGGCTCCTAAACTTGGATTTTTTTTTTTTTTTTTTTTTTTTTTTTTTTTTTTTGTTTTTGAACAATGAAACGATGAAAGTAAGCATTGTTTTTGAATCTCTAGAAATTTTGACATTTGATATGAAAATTCTAAAGAGAGTGGGTTTGACGAGCGAGTACCTGAGAACAGGTTTTGGCCATACAGGCATTATTCTTACCCAGTTGGGTAAGTCTTCAAGGGTAGTACCGCTTCAAGAACTTGCCGTTGATAGGCAGCATACATCTGTCGCCTTCCATGTTTAGGAGGGCATATGCGCCGTTGGAGAAGACTTTGTCGATGACGTAGGGTCCCTCCCATTTTGGTTCAAACTTGCCTTTGGATTTGTGTGCGAAGACCATTGGTCTTTTTACCGCAAGAACCAAGTCACCCTTTTTGTAGGCGCGTTGCCGGACCCTTTTGTCAAAAGATCCTGCCATGCGTGCTTGGTAAAGTTCAATGCTTTGTAGAGCTTCGAGCCGTCTCTCGTCGAGATTGTCCAGCTCATGGAGTCGCAATTTGACATTGCTTTCTTGAGTCATGTCATTTTGTAGAGATACCCTCAGAGAAGGAATTTGTACCTCTAGGGGCACGATAGCTTCGCATCCATAGACCAAGGAGAATGGTGTGCTATGGGTTGGTCCTCGAACGGTGGTTCGATAGGCCCACAAAGCTTCAGACAGTTTGTCGCTCCAGTCTCTTTTGTGACTAGAGACCATTTTCTTGAGGATTTTGCAGAGTGTCTTGTTGAAGGCTTCTGCTAATCCGTTTGCTGCCGGATTGTATGGAGTCGAAGGACAGCTTTGAATTTTGTATTTGTCGCAAAACCTGTAGAATCGATGATCCCGGAATTGTGGTCCGTTATCATGGACGAATCTCTTGGGTATGCCGAAACGACAAATGATGTTGGTGCGCAGGAACTGAAGAACTGATGAGGTCTTCATTTCGTTGAACGCAAATGCTTTTGACCACTTGGAGAAATAATCCGTTGCGGCGAAGATGAAGCGATGACCTTTGCTTGAAGGGGGAGAGATAGGACCTATGATGTCCATGCCCCATGCTTCGAAAGGCCATGAGATTGCTGTAGGATGCAGCCATTCCGGAGGCATGTGAATGTAATCTCCATGAACTTGGCATTGCTTGCAACGTTTGGCAAATTGCATTGCATCAGCAACCATGGTAGGCCAATAATAACCTAACCTTTTTATCTGATCATAGAGCTTAGGACCTGCCTGATGGGCTCCACAAAGACCAGCATGAACTTCTTTAAGTGTTTCTTCGGCCTCTTGTTGTGACAAGCAGCGTAGAAGTACTCCGTTGAAGGATTTCCTGTAAAGGATCTTTGAAGGGATATCCAAATGAAAGTTTGGGGTTCGCCTTTGAATGCTTACCCGTTCTTTTGGATCTTCAGGTAGGATTCCGAACATAGTGTAATCAATGAACGGATCCCTCCAGTCGCCGATTGAAGGTTGAAGGATAGAGATCCGACTTCCAACCACTCGGTGGCATTCAGCAACTGCTTGGTGTGTGTTAAGAGGAGGGAGGATCCTTCTCTCGTACACTGTAATTTGCATGTTTTCCCCTTCCTGGATCGCCATTGATGCGGCAAGTCCGGCCAGGGCATCTGCACGGATATTTTCACCTCTACGAATGTGGGTGATGTTGCAGATGTCAAACTTTTGCAGAAGCGATTGTGCCTTGTTGTAATAAGGCAGCAGATCAGGCTTCCTGACTTCATATTTCTGATTCATCTGGTTGACGATCAGTTGAGAGTCTCCAAAGACTTCCAGCATAGTGATACCGGATTCGATGGCGAGTTCCAATCCTAGGATCAGAGCTTGGTATTCAGCTGCATTGTTTGTGCATGGTTCCAGTAGCGAGAAAGCGTGTGGAATCATGCATTTGTCGGGGCTAACAAAGAGGATGCCAACTCCCGAGATCAGCTTTCTGTTTTCATTTGTCCTGGTTGCACCGTCAAAGTACATGTCCCAGGAGGCATTTGGTGAGGAAGTCTCCACGTTGTAGACAGGTTCGTCTGGGAGATCATCTCTGAGTGGTGAATCTTTAGGCAATGGATGCTCTGCGAGGAAATCTACTAGAGCTTGGCCTTTGATTGCTTTTTGTGGCACATACCTAATATCAAATTGTGACAAGAGGATGGACCATTTTGCCAGTCGGGCATTGAGAGAACCTGCCTTGGTGACAAGAACCTTCAAGAGATTGATCCTTGAGATCAGGTAGACTGTGTTGGAAAGCAAGTAGTGACGTAGCTTTTGTACGGCGAACATCACTGGAAGGCATTCTTTTTCGACTGGAGAGTAGCGATGCTCTGCACCTACTAGCATGCGGCTGAGGTAGTATAGAGCAGCTTCTTTTCCCTCACCATTCTCTTGTGCAAGCAGAGCGCCTACAGAATGATCAAGAGCTCTTGTGTACAAGATGAATGGTTTTCCAGTGGCAGGGGCAGCTAACACTGGAGGTTTGGTCAGGTATGACTTGATATCTTGAAATGCGGCTTCGCAGTCGGCATCCCAGACAAAGTCTACACCTTTTTTCATTAATCGAGAGAATGGACGGCATTTCCCCGAAAGATTGGAGATGAACCGTCTGATGTAGGCCAATCTCCCTTGGAGCCCTTTTAGTTCTCTCAAGGTTCTTGGAGAGGGCATTTCTAGAATAGCCTTGACTTTTATGGGGTCAAGTTCTATTCCAGCTTTCCGAACAAGGAATCCGAGAAACTTACCCGACGAGACGCCGAAGAAGCATTTTAGAGGATTCATCCGCAGTTTGTGTTTGCGAAGTCGGAGGAAGACTTCCCGAAGATCTTTGAGATGGTCTTCTTTTCTTCTGCTTTTGACGGCGAGGTCATCAACGTAACATGCGACCGTCTTGTGCTGCATATCTTGGAATATTTTCATCATAGCCCTCTGATATGTGGCACCAGCATTTTTCAGACCAAATGGCATGACAGTGTAGCAATACACGCCAAATGGAGTCCGAAATGAAGTGTGTTTTTCATCCTCGGGATGCATCTTTATCTGATTGTAACCAGAGAAGCCATCCATGAATGTCATTCGCTCGAATCCGCAGGTATTGTCAATCATCACCTCCGGTATGGGGAGCGGGAATTCATCTTTAGGGCAAGCGCCATTCAAGTCTCTATAGTCAATACAGACTCTGATCTGCCCAGTTTTCTTCGTCACGGGGACAATATTGGCCAACCACTCTGGATGTTGTTCCTCACGGATGAAGCCAACGCTTTTGAGCTTTTGAACTTCTTGTTCAATTTTATCCATCACATCTGGACGGAATCTTCTTTGGCTTTGTTTGACAGGCTTGATGTCTTCTTGAAGATTGAGTTTGTGGACTGCTACTTTGGGGTCTAAACCAGGCATTTCAGCGTAGGACCATGCAAAGCAATCAACGAACTCACGAAGAAAAGCGATATACTCGGGTAACTCATCATCCTTTATATTCTTGCTTATGAATACAGGACGTGGGTTATCTGGTGTTCCCAAGTCTATCTTTTCAACAGGATCTTCTGTCGGAAGGTTCGAAGGTGGTTCCTCCACAATATTTTCGGAGGCTTCCAACTCAACGAAACCTTCTGGAGTTTCAACTGCATTACCAGACCAAGGCTCTGTTCCTTTCCATGGATTTTCTTGATTGGTGATCTCTTCAAGGCTTGCTATGAGATAGTCCCAATCGCCTGTTGAGTTTGGTATTTTTTTTGGAGACGAGGGTTCTTCTGGGTCAGAATAGTACAAGTCTGTATTATCGGACGATTCCTCTTTATCATCAGAGAAATCGTACCAATTGGATGAGCTTCCTGGATCTTTGTCAGGTAACTCTTTAAAGAGATATCCAGGGAGATCGATGTCTTCATGGACTTGAGATGTTGAGGCTTGGTCGGTAAAACGACTTTTAAGCTTTTGTGTCAACTGTCTCAGAGGAGTATCAGGATCATATCCTAACCCATATGAAGACTTTTCTACATGACCGTAGAGTCTCCAATCTTCCAGCTGGCTTTTGGTCAAGGCGGGCTCCAATGGCGTGAGAATACCGCGTCTTTCTCCCAAACCGACTGGGTTTTGAGCGTCATAGCCCATTTTCTTCATAATTGCTTGTGCCACAGGACTATATAGAGATAGCTGAGGCATACCTTCATTTTGAAAAGGTTCCAGCATGGAGTTTGATGAAGAAGCGTCCGATCTATGGAAGAAGATCGGCCTTTGCTTTGGTGATGTTGCCGGAACAACAAAGGTAGCAGACGTAGGATCTTCTACATCAACAGGTGTCTCCATCGGAGTGAGAGCAGGCTGAACTTGCTGAGTGTCAGCTTGGCTTGACGATGCATCGTCTTCTGGCTCTGAGTCCGAGTCTGTGTCTTGCATGATAGACACGAGAGAAACAACAAATTTGCCCCCAGACTTTTGTTTCGCCTTCTTCACTTTAGTCGTGATGACCAAAGGTTTTGAAGATTTGAGGGAGATGACGAAGGGAGGTTGACTACTCTCTTCTAATTTGCCGGAGGGTTTGTTTTCTTCCGGTGATTTTTGAGGGGCCTTGCCTTTATCTTTCTGGAGATTTTCAGCAGGGGGTGCTATTTCCTATTCTTCTTCTTTTTCGCCTTCATACATTTGGGAGTCTGCGAAGTGGACTTCTTTACCTTTGAAGGGTTTCCTGTCCGCAAAGACTCGATGTACCATGCCGTCGTCGCCGACGAACTTGATGCATTGATGTAGAGTTGAAGGAACAACACCATTCTCGTGTATCCAAGGACGTCCGAGAAGGATGTTGTAGCATGAGGGGGTTTTTATTGCATACACAGTGACCTCAGAGATAAGATCACCGATTTGCAATTTGAACCTGATTTTGCCGATAGGCCTTTGAGTGCTCCCATCGTATCCAAAGATAGATACAGATGTGTGGCTTAGCTTGCTGGGTGGGATGCCCAACTCTTCAAGAGCCGAAGTGGAGATAAGGTTGAGTGCAGAACCTGGGTCGATCTGAACTCTATGTATCGGCATTTCTTTGATGTACCCTGTGAAGTAGAGGGGTCGGTTGTGCCTTGCTTCGCCAAGTAGGAGGTCTTCCTTAGTGAAGGCGATGGTTGCACTGGCTGCCTTTTGAACCGAGAGGCATTGGATGCATGATCCCTCAGTTTTCTTTTCTCCCTTTGAGGAAGTTTCAGAGTTTTTGACCCAGTAGTCCATTTCAATTTGGAGGACTTGCGGGGCATGTTTGTCGACATCCTCATTCAGTTTTTGTAATTCTGAGATGAGATTATCACGAGTGCGTGGAGACATTCGTAATAAATCCAGGATGTGAAGACGTGCAGGTATGTGTTTGAAGTGCTCAACCAAGTCATACTTGAAAGCCTCCTTAGGGCCTGCATGTTCATCATTGTTGCCACTGGGGGCGCTTACAACATCTTTTCCCGAAGGATTTACATAAGTAAAGGAAGATTGGTTGTAATTTTTGTGGTAGTCCCGGCCCGAACGGGTGCCTCTACCAACTTCGAGAGCTTCTTGAGAAGGATCTTCGTTTGGAAGATTGTCTTCAGGATCAAGAGGCTGTCGTTTTTCATCTACTGGGGATGTATCTGCAGCAGAGTTGCCATCCTCAGTGATTGTGTTGCACGGAGCATTTTCCGGGAGCAAGTCCTGAACAGCATCCAGCAGCTTTTCTTCTTCGTTGACCCATCCATCACCCCAAGTTGGGTTTTCTTCATGATGATGAGTCGGGAAGAATGTGTATCCTGAAGTCACAGTCTCAGGGGAAGAAACCTGAGAGGGTGCCATCTCTGTGAAAGTCACGTGAGACGAGGTAGCTCCAGAGGATACATTGCTAGGCGTCGTCGGAGTGTAGGTAATCTCATCAGACGATGCTTCAGAAGAGCTATAGTCCTGATATATTACATTACAGGAAGCTCTGATAGAAGATGTTGCCTGCTCGGAGTCAGACTCATCCTCGGATGTAAGAGGATCGTCAATCCAGCAATGTTCTCCATTTTCAGGAGTTGAGGGAGGAGGTACCTGATGGGCTTCAGGGACTTCCGGCTCTGGATTGTGAGGAATCTCGTTGACGCGGTCTTGCTCTTGTTCTAGAGCGAGACGCTGCAAGATCCTTGCATATTCTTCAAGATCAGGCATGGGAGCCAGATCCTCTTCTTCGTCTTCTCCGTGTGGCTCAACATAGTTGATTTCCACTGGAGCAATGACAGGTGCTGGGTTAACAGCATCTTCTTGTGCAGCCTCTTGGTCTTCTTCATCATCAGACCAGGATCCTTGTGGTTGCAAGGGGTTATACCAGATTACTGGCATAAGGTGAGTTTCAGGAACCCATTCTTCATCGGAGAGATATTCTCCTGTTTCAAGAGATTCCTCCCACTCATCGGTGTAGTTGGGCTCGAACCCATCGTCGGTGTCGCTGGACTCGTATCCATCAATGGAGAATCCAACTACCGAGTTGCAAGAGTATGATGTCCCCTGCATGGCTTCTTTTTTGAATTGAGGTGGCATGAAATCACTGAGAGTGAAGTTTCTTACCGCCTTTGAAGTCTCTGGAAGGGACGTTTCTGCTGCCCCGAGTGAAGTGGTAGAGGAGGTCTCTGCCTTTTCATGGACTTCTTGTTTTGGCTGGGTCTTCTCTTGCCGTTTGAGCTTGAGGAGATGTTTCTTGGCTTGCCTTCGCTGTTGAGCTGTCGGCTTTGTTTTTACGATCTCCCAGTTTTCATCTTCCAAGAGATCGGGATGTACCCATATGGGTTGTCCGTCTGGTGTCGGGTAAGGAACCAACACTTCGGACGTTTGAATTCTATTTATCACCTTGAAGGAAGTAGTGATCTTCTTCTTCGGTGATTTTGGTGTTTGTCCACGTGACACCATGTTGACAGAGGCGGGGCCATAATTTTTGTCAAAGGTGATGACTCCGTTTTTCCACATCTCGTTTATCTTCTCTCTCACAACAAAGCATTGATTGAGAGGATGCGAGACCATCTGGTGGTATGGACAGTACCGAGGATCATTGGTTTTGCCAACGTCTCCAGGTCTTTTGGGCTCTGGCAAAATGAGTTTGCCATTTGCTAGGAGAGCCTCAAAGATTTCTTCGACGTCTTCATCGAACGGATATTTCTTTTCTACTCGCTCTTTGAAGGCATCAGAGAGTTCAGGTCTCTTACCTGCAGCTCTATTTTCAGCTTTTTTTGGTTGCTGAGGAGCTGACTTGGTTTGCACATTAAGGACCTCTCTCTTCTTTGGTTTAGAGGTTGCAATGGCGGTTGGCTCTTTTCTTGATGACTTCTGACTGTTGAGGTCTTTGATCACCATTTCAGCTTCCATGGAAGCTTCGAGGAGTTCCCCCAGGTTCTTTGATTTATTGCCGATGATCATGGAGCGGATTTTAGCTCTCATGTTGTTTCGGCAGATGTCGACTAGCGACGCTTGTGGCAATACATCTGAGCATTTGTACGCCATTGCTTTCCACTTGTGAATGAAGTCATAAGTTGACTCATTCTCTCCCTGTTTTAGGCTGCAGAGCTGAGCCATAGTAACAGGATGATCCTCACCTTGGAAGTGGGTCAGGAAGCGTGTCTCCAGCATAGCCCAGTTCTGAATGGAGTTCTCCGGAAGAGTGGAGTACCAATCGAAGGCCGTACCTTTTAAGGTACTTGCAAAGAGGCGAATCTTGAGTGCATCTTGATCCGCGATAGCTCCCGTCAAGATCTTGAAGTGGATGACGTGCTGTCTGGCTGACCCTTTCCTCGTATATGTTTGGAGAGTAGGATGCTTGAATTTTGTGGGGAACGGGACCGAGTCCATCCATAAAGGATATGGTGGCTTGATCCCATGCTCTTTGAGTATATCCTCTTCTTTTGCTTTGGCGAGGATACTGTCTACGTCCTTTTTGGTAAGGGCGCGTGACTCATTTTCTTCTCCATTTTCCTCGTTATTGCCATGATTCGGAGGAGGCTCATTGTTCACCTGATTTTGGACGACAAGGAGAAGGTTTTCCATCAGAGTTTCAATCCTCTGCTGGCCTTCTTCCAACTGCTGGATGCGTGTGAGCGCATCATCTCGAGGTGGATTCTGAGGTGGCGGCTCAGAACTTGTAGCCAAGACGTTCATCCCTCGGGATTCGAACGAAGAAATCGTCCTGGTGACCGAACTGGGGCTCATTCTTTTTGATGAAGAGCTTGATGAAGGATTACTCTCCCGTCCTTGGCTGGAAGGGGCAGGAGATTCTTCGGGATGTCTTTGTGTCCTGGTGATGCTACGAGTCATCGGACGTCGGACATGGATTTTTTATGCTGACCTTTGGCGTCTTCTGGTTTTTCCAACCATATGGACGGCAGCAACTTGGTCGGGTCTTTCTTTTTCGACCCATTTGTGGGAGACTTGAAGTGTAGGAGGCTGGGTCCGTTGCTTCTCTAGTCTCTTTTGTCGATATGAAGCACGGCGGCGTGCTCGACGAGCGATTTGAGCTTCAGTCAGCTCTGGCTGGGCTCTGACGATGAAGGATGTGCTCCCTCGGGCGCAGCAGCCGAGCCTGTCTTCTTTGTAGCTGGGCAAGGACAGGATCCGGACCCGGTCCTTTGCCTGTTGCAGCGAAGCTTTGAACCTTTCGAGTTCGGCCCCTGTAGAGATGAAGGGTCGAACTGAAGGAGTGTAGGCCTTAGCAGGTGCTTGGAGAGGCCTGGTGATGCGTGATCTGATTCTGGGCTTGTGGGAGCAAGCCGGTTCATGCTGGGTCGACTTGGGAGTCAGGTTGGAGATGGGTCTCTCCTCTTTCATGTAGGCAAGAGGGTAGAGCTGGTTCTCCTTGAGTGGGGCCAGGTATGCTGGCTTGGTGGAGGTTTGAGACCTCCTTTGTTTTGGGGAAGGTCTTGGAGACCAAGTCTTGGGATAGACCTGGTTGTTTGTGGGTCGAGGTTTCGCGGGGGTGCCGCGGGCTTCGGGCTTTTGGGCGCTCGCCTTTGGTGTCACGGGAGTGACACGTTGAGAGGCGATCTTCTGCTTTTTAGCAGGCGCAGCTTGTTCTTCGGGAAGTGGGAATGGTCCCAGTGTCCCGAAGACGATGGTCCGGGGAGTCGAGGTCGACCCTGAGTTCAGAGAGTTGCCGAGGGAGTTGACGCTTCGGCAGCTGGCGGGGCGCTTGTAAGTGCGCTCGGTTTGCTTCTGTTGAAGCATGAGTTGGTGCTTGTTCTCATCGAAGATAATGGTTAAGGCTGCCATTGTTAGTTTCGAAAAAGTTCTGAAACAAGACCACATCCATTAGTAATCACAAGAATATAATGATCATAAATGGGAATTTCTATGGTTGTCGTTTCAAATCGCTCAAGGGATATGACCCAAGCGACATGAAGAAGGCAAAAAGCCATAGATGGTACAATTGTTCTGACAGCAAGTATGGTGAGCCCAGAATGAGCGTTCCAGTGACTGCTAGAAGCAATTGTAAACCTAAATTCGACTTATCGAGAAGCAGGGCTTGCTCGAGATAAGAAGAATTAGAGGTAGGAGTTACAAATGTGCCGGTCACAGATACAGTAGACCCTGAAAGGGCGTACCAGTATTGCTAGGCACAAATGTTGGAGATCGCATCCATGAGATGGGATTCTTTGTTTTGAAAGGTCAGAAATGGATTCGTCAAAGAGAGCAGGTGGCATTCCGATTCAAATACGGGCTCAACGATTTCCGCGAGCGCCAGTACTCAGAAGGGAAGAGACCACAATTTCTCGAATCTGAATCCAAAAGTGACGAGTTTTTGGAGATTTTTTTTTTTTGAAATGATTTTTTTTTATTTTTTTTTATTTATTTATTTTTATTTTTTATTTTTTTAAAATATTTTTTTATTTATATTTTTTTTTATTTTATTTTTTTTTTGAAAATTTTTGTTTTTTGTTTTTTTTTTTTAAGATTTTTTTTTGAAAATCTTTTTTTTTATTTTTTTTTTATTTTGATTTTAATTTTTTTAAGATTTAAAGACGAGAGAGTACACATAGGCCTCCTAACCCGGTCTTATGAAACCTCAATTGATAGAATTGCCCCCAGGTAAGGGTAGGATTACTTAATGAACCCGTTTGGAAGACCCTTGCCTAGAACAGTCAAGCTGTCTCCACACTCTGGACAAGGCTTTTCTTGAATCAATCGTGATCAAAGAACGCAATTGGTTTAACCTTAGTGGTCTATGTCCTTTTTTTTTTTATAAAAATCCCAAATAGACTCATCGAAGAGAAACGATGGCCCAAAACCTTAGTCGAACGGGCTCAACATTTCTGCAAGCACCAAAGAACGATAGGATAGGATCAAGGTTTCTCAATTTTGAATCCAAACTAAGAAAACTGATTTTTTTTTATTTTTTATTTTTATTTTTTGAAATCTCTAATGAACTCATCGAAGAGAAACGATGGTCCAAAACCTTAGTCGAACGGGCTCAACATTTCTGCAAGCACCAAAGAACGATAGGATAGGATCAAAGTTTCTCAATTTTGAATTCAAACTAAGAAAACTGATTTTTTATTTATTTATTTTTTTTTGAAATCTCTAATGAACTCATCGAAGAGAAACGATGGCCCAAAACCTTAGTCGAACGGGCTCAACATTTCTGCAAGCACCAAAGAACGATAGGATAGGATCAAAGTTTCTCAATTTTGAATTCAAACTAAGAAAACTGATTATTTTTTTTTTTTTTTGCAAAGAGAAAGAGTGGAAACAAACTTAAAGAAGTAGAAATTTCCAAAAAATCCCATCTCATTTTTTTTTTAGGATGCAAAATCCAACATAGGCCACCAGCTAGAAAGTAGCCAAGGAATCTGGAGAAGAAGTATAAGCATAGAGCAAAAATATGGTATGCAAATATTTCATTTCCAAGCACCGTGTTCTCAAATGAACGAGTCCCACCGGGTGTGCCAGCTTGATGGAACGCGCTCCGAGGCGCCGTGGGGCGGCTACCGGGGTCGGCGGAACGTGGGAGTCTGTCGGGTCCAGCCCTTTCGCGCCCTGGCGGGCCTGAAGCGTGCATCAACATTTCTTTTATGTGGGCGTGCCAGATTTTCTATTTTACTTGGATTTGCAAGTGGTAATCCGGAGATCAACCTTCGCAAGTAAAAAGGAAATCAACTTCTTTCAAGTTTTCCATTGCACAAATATTTAAGAAAAGAGACATTTTGTTGGTTTGCCGTGAAAGGCGATTTTGTTTGGCATTTATAGCCGATTTTGGCGTTTATAGCCGATTTACAATTCTTATCAATAATGAAAGACAAGAGTTGTGATTTTTGTCTCTTTAGAAAAATACAAATTACAATGAAAAGCAAGAAAAGGAAGATCTAACTTTTCAGGAGATTGTGGGGGACTCGTTCAGATTGACGGTCGCAAGCCATGTATGGGCTTCGCCATCATCCATGCAGATGAGAACAGAAGATGCTCTTGTTCGCTTGGCTTGGCTATAACCTCAGGTTTTTAGAGGACAAAGACCAAGAGAAGGTCCTATGTCCAATAAAAAGCTAAGTAGACGGGCTGAAAAGCCACGTCTAAGCCATTGGAGGCAGCAGGAGAAGGCAAGGACCTTGGGGGGGGGGTGCCCCCCAAGGGACTTTTGTCACCTTGTAGTGGTGGCCGGTGCAGAACTTCAGCAGAGTTTTTCTCTCTTTTTCTTTCTCTCAGATCTCTTTCTGATCTTTTTTTTTTCTGATCCCGATTTTCTCCTTTTTTTTCCGATTTTCATTTCAATGGAATGCTCTCCTATTTATAGGCTTTTGGTAGCCATTTAGGAGGGTTTATGAGCCTTAATGGCTTTAATGGGAGGAGTTACAAGATTTATTTCTTGATTTTGTAACTCCTTTTTCCTTGAATCTGATTGGCCGATGGAGATTAAGGGCTTTTAATCACCTTAATTACCATAATGGGAGGAGTTTCATGGTTTAAATGCCATGAATCAATTGACTTGTAACTCCCAAAAGCTTGCTTCTAATTGGGCCGTCCAAAGAAATGAATTAATGACTATAATAAAGCTAGTCAATTAACCACATTAATTGGTCGCCGAGCAGTCGAAGAGTCGCGGGCCGTGCCGTGTCTTCTGGAATTCTTCTGGCGATGATCATCGATGGATCTACATGCTGATCGACATCGGATGAACATGTAACTTCAGACATTGATAGCTAAGAGTGGGACGGTGACATCTGTCTTGTCGATTTCTCGATCGGTCGGACAGAAAGAGCACTTTTTTTGGTCGACCGGTTGGCGATCTTGGAGCGATCAATGATGATTTTGTGCTTTCGGAGGTTGACCCGTGATTTTGACGGATGTCGGAGGATATGAGTCAATTTCAAGCACTAAAAATCACATTTTCAGGAAACCACAGGGGCCAAAGTGCGCGAAACGCTAAAAAAGACGGAAAAACGGGTCACCGGCGGAAAATCCGGTGACCCGGACTTCGATGGTCGCCGGCAACCATGGGCCGGCGACCATGGGCCATGGTCGCAGGGGCCTGCGACCCTGGGGGAATTTTCCCCTTCGGAGCCCGTTTTGCGGTCGTTTTGAGGTCTTTTTCGTCGCCGTTTTCTTCTGTATTTTTCCTGACATTTCTTCTCATTTATTGGCTTGATTTCCCTGTAGAAAACCTGATGAGAATCCTTGCATTTTTAGAGTGCAAAGTTTCTAATTTTCCGGGAAAGCCGAAGACTTTGTCGCGTAGAGTTGCTGATTTTCCGCCAGAAGCTGAAACTTGGTCAAACGATGTCGGAATGACCTAAAATTTGAGGTGAAGCCTCCTGAGCAATAAATAAGACCAACCATAGGCTTTTGTTTGAGTTTTGAAGCCGTTTGGGGTCCCGTCGATGCTTCACTTGATTTTGCTGCGGGGAAAATGCCGAGCTTTGATATGTGGTCAAACGATGTCCGATTGACCTGAAATTTGACGGGGAGCCTATTGGAGTCATTTTGAGACGTTCCATGGGCTCCGTTTTGGATGTCATGGTCCCAGGTTGCTCCGCCGCCGGTAGGCTTGATTTTCTCTCGGAGCATCGAAACCTGGTCAAACGTTGTCGGAATGACCTGAAATTCGACGTGCAGCCTTTTGGAAGCATGTTGAAGCCACTCATGCACTTGGTTTGATGAGCGAAGGCTTCGGTGGTTCCCGCCGCCGGGAGGCTTGATTTTGCTGCTCGAGCATTGATGGAGGGTCAAACGTTGTCGGTTTGACTTGAAATTTGGCATGGAGCCCTTTTGGGACATGCTGGAGTCATCTGTAGGCTCTGATCGAAGTTTTGACGTCTCCGATGATGTCGCCGCCGGGAGCGCCATTTTAGCTAACGGAGAAGCGAAGTTAGGCCAAATGATTCTGAAATGGCCCGAAACTTCATGTGTACTCTTCTCTTGGCTATCTTGAAGGATCTTGCAGTTTTTGTTTGATTCTGACAAGATTTGATTTTTTGGAGAAGTTGCATTGCCTATTTATGGCAGGTTGCGACTTCATGCAGCTTTCTTGATTTGGAGAGGCAAAGTGACATTTTTAGTGTCAACATGGAACGCCTTGGAGTAGTCCGATATGCCCATAGGACACTCGGAAGTTCTCCAACCCATCTCCCTTTAGCTCGGTCGAGTCTTTTCTTAAGGCCATCGAGGATCACCTTGTTAGAAATTTCGGCTTGACCATTGCTCTGAGGGTAAGCTGGCGTGGAATAATGATTTCTGATGCCGAGCTCCTCGCAGAAGTTTTTGAAGAGGTTGGAGTCGAACTGGGTCCCGTTGTCCGAGATCAAAATTCGAGGAATGTCGAACCTGGTGATGATGTTCTTCCATACGAAATTTTTGGTATCTCATTCAGTGATGGAAGAGAGTGGCTTTCCTTCTATCCACTTTGTAAAATAATCAATAGCTACAATTAGCCACCTCTTATTTCTCGGAGCCCGGTGGACAGGTCCCACGATGTCCAATCCCCATTGGGCGAAGGACCAAGGGCTGGAGAGCGGGCTCAAATCCTGTGCTGGTTGATGAAGGGAATGTGAAAATTTCTAACACTTCTCGCATTTCCTTGCATATACCTGAGCATCTTTCTGTATGTATGGCCACCAGTAACCCTAGCTTATAGCCCGGTATGCTAGTGACCGACCTCCAATGTGGCTTCCGCAAATCCCTTCATGGATTTCGTAGAGAAAGTCCCCGACTTTGCTCGGATGGACGCATTGAAGGTAGGGGCCTGTAAACAACTTCCGGTAGAGCTTGCCTTCTGGAGATAGCCAAAACCTAGGAGATTTCAGCCTGATCTTGTGAGCTGCAATTCTGTCTTCCGGAAGCTGATCGTCTTTGAGGTACGAGATGATTGGGTCCATCCAACTCGGGCCAAGATCAACACAGAGTACTTGCCGAGGTGGATGAAGCTGAATGCTGGGTTTATCTAAAGATTCCACCTCAATGATTCTTTTTCTTCCGGCTTCGTCGGCGGATGCCAGATTAGCCAAGGCGTCAGCATGAGAATTCAACTCTCTGCCGACCTACTTGACTTCTACTCTTTCAAACTGAGAGAGGTGTTGTTTTCCAAGAGCCAGGTAGGCCGCCATCCTCTCGTCACGGGCTTGATATTCTCTGCTCAACTGGCTCGTCACCAGTTGTGAGTCGCAGAAGACGACCAGATGCCGTGCCCCCAGGGTTTTAGCGCTACCAAGTCCTGCAATCAACACCTCGTACTCTACTTCATTGTTGGTAGCCTTGAAATCAAGTGTCAGGGCCTGCTCGATGACCAGTTGTGAGTCGCAGAAGACGACCAGATGCCGTGCCCCCAGGGTTTTAGCGCTACCAAGTCCTGCAATCAACACCTCGTACTCTACTTCATTGTTGGTAGCCTTGAAATCAAGTGTCAGGGCCTGCTCGATGACCAATCCTTCTGGAGATTGGAGAACCAAGCCAGCACCAGCCCTTTTAGTGGTCGAAGATCCATCGACGAATACCTTCCATGCCAAATCGAGGAACTGCTTCCAAGATTGTTGTTTTTCAAGGTCTGTTTCGGTGATCTCTTCGGTACTCCTGCTGCCCCCCAGTTCGGTTTCGAGTTGGCTCGGCACCGAACTAGGAGAGATGAACTCCACAATGAAATCAGCTAGTACTTGGCTTTGATCACCGTTCTAGGCCGATATTGGATATCATACTGCCCCAGTTCGATAGCCCACTTGGACACCCTTCCAGAGAAGTCTGCCTTGGTGAAAAGTTGCCGGAGAGGATATTCTGTTACGACCATGATCGTATGAGACTGGAAGTAGTGGGAGAGCTTGCGGGAAGCACTGACAAGAGCTAACGCAAGTTTTTCCATTTTCAAATACCTGGTCTCGGCATCAATAAGGATTTTGCTGGTGTAGTAAATAGGCTTTTGTTGCGTGTCCTCTTCTCTAATCAGTACCGAACTGACCTCGTGATCCGAGACCGCAAGGTATATGTAAAGCATTTCTCCCTGTTTCGCAGTTGAGAGCAGGGGTGGTGAGGAGAGGTAGGCTTTGAGCTCCTGCAGAGCTCGGTCGCATTCCTCAGTCCATTGGAATGAGGCGTTCTTCTTGAGGAGCCGAAAGAAAGGCCTGCATTTGTCCGAAGATCGGCTGATGAAGCGGTTAAGGGCGGCTGCCATGCCGGTCAGTCTTTGGACTTGCTTCGCAGTGGTAGGACTCTGCACTGCTTTGATAGCTACGATCTGGTTTGGAGTGCTTCAATGCCTCATCTGGTGATGACACTCCCTAGAAACTTGCCGGAGCCGACCCCAAACGCGCATTTGGCCGCGTTCAACTTGAGCCAATATCGTTTGAGAATAACAAATACCTGACGTAGGTCAGCCAGATGATCCTGCGACTGTTTGAATTTGACAACCATATCATCGATGTAGACCTCCATAGTTTTGCAGAGAAGAGCTTGAAACATCATGGTGACTAGTCTCTGGTAAGTCGCACCCGCGTTTTTTAACCCAAAAGGCATTACTTTATACCAGTAAATTCTTCTTGGTGTTATAAACGCGGTCTTCTCTTCATCGGGGCCGAACATCGGGATCTGGTGGTATCCTCGATAAGCATTGAGAAAACTCATCCTGTCGTGGCCCTCGGTGGCGTCGATCATCTGGTTGATCTTTGGCAGCGGGAAGCAGTCCTTTGGACAGGCCTTATTGAGGTCGGTGAAGTCTACACAGACTCGCCAGCTGCCATTTTTCTTCTTGACCACCACAGTATTGGCAACCCACTTCGAATAGTGGACTGCTCTGATCGCCTTGGCTTTCAGTAATTTGTCGACCTCTTCGGCCACAACTTCTATCTGTGGGATCCCCGTCCTTCTAGCTTTCTGCATGACCGACTTCTGATTGGGGTCCACCTTCAAATTATGGCACATGATCTCGGGGTCAATGCCGGGCATTTCGTTCGAGGTCCAAGCAAAAACTTCTTTGTTCTCTATTAACAAGTTCAAGAGTTCGGATTTCTTGGGCTCAACAAGCTGACTGCTGAGCAAGAAGTATCTCTCAGGATTGCTGGGATCAATGTTGACTGATGTCAGATCCTCAACGCTTTTCACCTCGGGAGCTCGGCCGATCTTTTCCAGCTCTTCTTCAAGTTCGGCCATGTTAACTTGCTGGGGCTCTGCTTCTCCCGGGACCACGGCCATCAAACATTGCTTGGCCATTTGCTGGTCACCTCTGATCGTCACCACCTCAATTTTGCCATCCTTATTTTCTAAAGGAAACTTCATTTTTTATTGGTACGTAGAGGGTACGGCCTCCATCTAATGTAGCCAAGTCCTCCCTACGATGACATTGTAAGGAGACAGTGCATCCACCACGATAAAGTCTGCCATGACGATGGCTCCTTCGATTTGGACTTTCAGGGGAATCTTCCCCTTAGGGTATACTGGTTTTGAGCTGAAACCCACTAGGGGAGTTCGCGCCTCTAGTAGATCTTCTTCTTTAAGACCCATTCTTTTAAAGCAACAGTAGTAGAGGATCTCGGATGAACTGCCCAGGTCGACGAGAATCCTCTGGACTCTGCAGTTCTTCAGCTTCAATGTCACAATGAGAGGGTCATTGTGAGGGAGTTGGACGTCTTCCAAGTCCTTTTCCCCGAACCAAATCTTCGGCCTGTCCCTCCGAGCTCTTTTTGTAGCTGGCTCGAGCTCGGCTGACAGAACCTTCTTGCCATGGGAAGCTTGCCTTGCCACAGCGTGGGCTTGGTCGTTCCCCTTGGAAGCGCTCCCCCTTGGAGTAGACGCCAAATGAATGATGTTGATTATTCTTTCCGACTCATCGCTATCCTGACCATCATTTCGGCGAGGAGCTCGGTCTTCGCACTGAGTTCGGTTAACTCCTTCACCTTCTTTAACGTACTCCTGAAGGTGTCCGTCTTTAACGAGCTTCTCCAGATGTGACTTGAAGCTCAAACAATCTTCCGTCATATGCCCATTCTGCTTATGATAGGAGCAGAATTTGTTTTGATCGTTGGTGGACGGGTCACCCCTCATCGGTTGCAGCCACTGGAAGTATGGTCGCGTCTTTATTTTACCAAGGATCCTATAGATTGGTTCCTTGAAAATTGTGTTGACAGCAGTGAATGCCGAGATGGGCTGCTGTCCTTCTCTGGCTTGCGGAGCCTTCTTGAATTTCTTGCTACTTCCGGAGGGTGTATACGAAGGTGTTGCCGAACTTGATGGTTTTCGGTCGTGACCGACACCCTCCCTCCGAGGCGATTTCTCCCTCCTGGAGAATTTTGCTTCTTGGGCGAAGCCGAAGCTCTCTCGAGCTCGGGCGTCGTCTTCTTCTTGCTCTATGAAGCGATTTACCCTGGCCATGAGAGCTTTCATGGAAGTCACAAGGTTCCAGATCAGGTACTTACGAAGCTCATTGCCCGGAAGCAGAGCTTGCTGGAAAGATTTGACAGCCACCTCTTTAGTGGCGTTCTCGACTTGGCTGTAGATCGTCCATAATCTCTTGGCAAATTGAGTAATAGACTCGTTCTGCCTCATCCGGAGCGCCATGATGTCGGCGTCGGTCTTGGGGATGATTCTGTGTGCTTGGAATTTCTTCAAGAAGGAGCTTTGGAGCTGTCGCCAGCTTGTGATCGACTCTTCTTGGAGTGCACAGAACCATCTTAGGGGGAGGTCCCCAAGACTGGAAGAAAAAACTCTGCAGTTGAGGTGATCGAGGTCACCCCAGATCGACATCTTCTGAATGAAATGTCGAAGATGCGCCCCTGGATCCGAGGTTCCGTCATACAAGACGAACCGTGGGACGCTAAACTTCTCTGGGAAAGTAAACTTCCTTATCTCCTGAGAGAAAGGAGATGCACCAAGGTTCTCTGCGTCGCCGACATCCATCTGGTCGCGGGCGAATCCGACAGCCTCCATGTTGCGCCGGACCGTCCGTTTGACCTCCCGGGTGTCGCGACCCCGGACCGGGTTCGGGGAACCAAATCCGGGATCGGGACTGTTTGTGATGAAGCCGATGATATAATCATATGGAGTAATGACAATAATTTAAGGTATGTTTATAATCAAGCGTACACGGGTTAACAAAAGAACACTCCTTACCCGTGCACGTGATTTCCCACAGGTGTCCGCGGTGAGGATATTCCAACACACATAGTCATATAGTAATAATTGCGGAAGCGTATGGTAAATCATACATGTATTTCATTTCACAAAATATCAAGGCTAATTACATTTGAATATGAGTATCAGAATGAGCAATGTCCTAAAGCATAACCCAAAAGTACATATTCAAGTTTAATCAGAAGATCGGTTAATTACAGTTCCCAAAAATAGAGGCCAACAAAGGCCAATATACAAAACAATAACCACCAGAAATCTATCCAACCACCCCCAAAATGTTTCGCAACTCGGCAGCCCGATGTTTACATAACATCGTCAGCACGCCACTCCACTAGCGGCTGCGGTTCTCCGACCGCCTCCTCTGGCTCCTCCTCGGGGAAACCAACAACGGGACCTGAGTACCAAAGCAAAGGGGTCAGACACGACGGTCTGGCAGGTAGATGAAAAGATAAGTACATTTAATAATAAAGACCTTTACCTTTGAAAACATGTAAACCTGTTTAACAATGGCTTTCAAAGTAAATGAATCGTTTCATTTAAAACACACATGCAGTAATAAAATATGCAAGGTAACCAAGGAAGTCGGGAAACAATCAAGATGGCATCCACAAGAAGCTAAATCCTCTATCACCGAAGTGACGTGAGTATCGGGTGTTGACCTCGGTCACCGAAGTGAGGAGGTGCAACCAAGTTACATACAGATATACAATAATACGGGACGGGACCGCGGTAGCAAACCGGGTATCGGGAATCACGGTAGCGAACCGGATATCGGGAACCACGGGAGCGAGCCGGGTATCGGGACGGGACCACGGTTAATAAACCGGGTATCGGGATCCAAGCTGCAGCTGGCGGGACGGGAAGGGATCTCCAAGTCGGTAGATCAGACCGACAAGGTCATCCAAGCTTAGTGGTGCCGACTCATAGGTCAAATCACATAAATCGAGACATGTATAAAACAAATCCAGTGCAAAGCTATAAACGGGCAAGACGGGGTGCTCAAGGCACAGCTATCATATCAGGCCTGGCATGTATATCAAAGCTAGCAAAATATTACAAGTATACTTTCAAAGTTTTCGGAATGATAGGTTCCAAATCATAAATTTCGAGAAGAACAAGGTAAAGTACTCTTTTGAAAAGCCAAGACAATGTCGGGTTAAAACTAGTCCAAGTGAATAGGGATCCCATATGTCTGTATAATAAAGGAAACTTGGTACTCTTTGAATTTGGGAGACATTCCGGGTTCACCTAGGCTTCGAACACGATCCCAGGTGAGCGGTGCCCATTGCTCTCAGAAAGGTTCACAAGCAATGGGGTGAAAGCTCCCTTCAATCCTTCTTTATTCATAGAATTCAGGGAATTTCGGTTACCTTGCGGTCAGATGGCGGTTAGCCGCCAGTGCATCCGGCGGTTAACCGCTGGCTGACCGTGAGGCTGACCGTGGAATTGCAGCTCTCGGGAAAAGTGACCGTAACTGTGCGGTTAGGTGGCGGTTAGCCGTCGATGGACACGGCGGTTAGCCGCTAGCTGACTGCGGAGCTGACCGCGAGGTTACAGCTTCTGGAATTGTGACCGAACTTGCTTCGGTTAGCCGCTGGTCACCAGGCGGCTAGCCGCTGGGCGACCGCCAGCTGACCGCCGGTCACGGGAATCTCTTCCCTGGGTTCAGATTCAAGCTTTCCTTTCCCCAGACCAATTCCTTTCATTCTCCATTGACATTCATACAATTACTAAGGGAAGGAGGACAACCAACATCACAAGGATTCACTTAGGCATTGTACAAAAGATGAACTCAAAACTACAATCCATGATTTAAAGACAATAGATGAAAACAAAAGTTAGAAATTATATTTCAAGACACTAAAGAGGCTTACCAACCCCATTCAAAGCATTTAATATCATGGAATGTAATTTAGACAAAGCATTAATGAAGTCATGATTTAAACACATTTGTCATAAAATCATTGAAAACTAAACTATCCACTCAATCCACTTGCCTCAAGGTTCTCTATGCAAGAAATCAAAGCTAATAATCTCTTCCTCCAAGCCAAGAATGCTATCTATACAAAACCCCCAAATCCAAACCCCAAAATGGGTCAAACAAGGAATAGAGAGAAGGAAGCTTCAATAATGACAATAGGGCTCCTCTAAAACTAGAAGAACACAAATCTAAGAGATTGGAAGGGAAAACTTACTTGCAAGCTCTTCAAATGGTCAAGGTGAGCTCAAAGAGGGTCTTGAGTTGAGTAGATCCTTCCACAAATGGTATCAATGAATAGCTCTAGTAATGGGGAAGAAGAGGGTGAAGTTCATCTCTTGATTGGTGTGAGATTTGGTAGGGTTTTGGTGGTGAGGAAGCAAGGAGAAAAAGAGAAGAGATGGAAACCCTAGGCTCTCATATGCTTGTGCTGGAAAGGGGAAATGGAAGAAGAGTGTTCTTCTTAAAAAAAGCAATGGGTGTGGGCTCCACCACTAGGAAAGCTCTTTGGGCTGAAATCGTTAATTTCGGGATCTCGAATGAAATCGACGAAGAAGAGAAAAGTGATCACCGAAATATCTAGTTTCGGAAAAGTACATGTTTCGCGGGTTTCGAGGATATCGAGTGTTGGGCACAGATTTCATGTAAAAAGACCGTTTTGCCCTCAAAGCAAGAAGATCGGGTTTCGGGGTTCCGGACAGGTTCGGGATCAACGTGAAAGTTGTAGGGATTAACAATACGAGTAAAACGGGATAGAAATGCAAATTACCGGAATACGAATAATCCCCCAGCACTTAGTAAAACTAATCAAAAAGGGAACCCCCCAAAGGGTCCCACCAACACGAAGCACTAAAATAATTTCCCAAAGGTATCAAGAACTATACTAATCCAAGCTTAGTCAAAAATCACTAATCGAGCTTAGCATTAACACGCAACATAATTAGTACTAATCGAGTCACTCGGGTCGGGGTCTTACATCCTCCACCCCTTATGGCATTTGGTCCTCCAAATGAAATACAAACTCACCTCGGGTAAGAGATGCGGATACTTCTTCTGCACTTGCTCTCGCAATTCCCACGTTGCCTCTTCCGGCCCATGATTCTCCCAAAGTACTTTCACCCACTGAATAGTCCGTGACCTCAACTCTTGCTCCTTCGTGTCTATGAACCGAATGAGCTTCTCAACATAAGTGGCATCTTCCCTGATCTCTAACGGTTCATGCCGGAGTACATGTGAAGGGTCGGGGACGTACTTCTTCAACATCGACACATGGAAGACATTGTGTACACCGGATAGCTCAGGTGGTAAGGCTAATCTATAAGCCATGTCACCAATCTTGCTCATTATATCATACGGTCCAATGTATCTCCGTGATAATTTGCCTTTCTGCCCAAACCTCAATGTTCCTCTGGTCGGTGACACCTTCAAGAAAATCTTATCTCCTTCCTTGAATTGTAGATCCCTGCGGTGAGAGTCTGCATAGCTCTTTTGTCTACTCCGGGCTACTTTCAAACATTCTCGGATCTGTCTTACTTTGTCAGTAGTCTCACTCACTATGGACGGTCCATGGAAACTGCGAGTGCCGACTTCCTCCCAACATACAGGTGTCCTACACCTTCTGCCGTACAAAGCCTCAAAAGGCGCCATCCCAATGCTCGAGTGGTAGCTGTTGTTGTAAGCAAACTCACACAACGGTAGGGTCTCATCCCATTGAGTCTTGAAATCTAATACACAAGCTCGGAGCATATCCTCAAGAGTCTGAATCGTCCTCTCCGACTGGCCATCTGTCTGAGGGTGATAAGCTGTACTGAACTGTAGTCTCGAACCCATAGACTCATGTAGGGTCTTCCAAAATCTCGAGACGAATCTGCTGTCTCTATCGGACGTGATGGAAACTGGCTGTCCATGCCTACTGACGACCTCATTGACAAATAATTCTGCCAGGGGTAACATGTGCATCTTCTTCCCTGTCCTCATGGGGATAAAGTGAGCTGACTTGGTGAGTCTGTCCACAATCACCCATATCGCATCATTGCCTCTGCTAGTCTTCGGTAGTCCCGAAATAAAGTCCATGGTAATGTGCTCCCACTTCCACTCTGGGATCTCTAATGGCTGCAACAAACCTGGGGGCTTCTGATGTTCTGCCTTTATCAACTGACAAGTCATGCAACGAGATACAAACGCTGCAATCTCCCTCTTCATATTGTTCCACCAAAATCTACCCTTCAAATTCTGATACATCTTTGTGCTGCCTGGATGCATGGAGTACTTTGCACTGTGAGCTTCTGCCATGATGTCATTCCTCAAATCTTCTATGTTAGGCACACACAACCGATCACGGTAATAAAGAACTCCGTCAACAAAACGAAAATCAGGACGTTCTGCTATTTGGTCTACAATCTTGGCTAACTCTGGATCTTGCAGCTGACTGTCCTTAATCTTCCGGATGAATGAAGGCTCTGACACTGACATATTGGCAATTATAGCACCTTTCCTTAGTGGCTGGAGGTCTATCTTCAACTCCTCAAACTGATCAAAAATACAAGTACCACTCAAATTTGCTATGCCCACTGACTTCCTACTCAAAGCATCGGCAACAACATTCGCTTTACCCGGGTGATACTTGATTGGAAAATCATAGTCCTTGATATACTCCATCCATCTCCTCTGCCTCATGTTCAACTCCTTCTGAGAAAATAGGTACTGTAGGCTACGGTGATCCGATTGAACCTCAAACTTCTCTCCGTAGAGATAATGTCTCCACATCTTCAATGCAAAGACAACTGCTGCCAACTCAAGATCATGGGTCGCATAATTCTTCTCGTGATCTTTCAACTGCCGGGACCCATATGCTACAACTTTTCCTTCTTGCATCAACACACAACCAAGTCCAATGTTCGAAGCATCGGTAAAGATGGTAAAACCGCCGCTTCCGGATGGCAAAGTGAGGACTGGTGCGGTAGTTAATCTCTTCTTCAGCTCTTGGAAACTAGTTTCACACTGATCTGTCCACACATAGGGTGCATTCTTCCTTGTTAACTTTGTCGCGACCCCGGACCGGGACCCGGGCCCGCGACTGCGCGGCGGCGGCAGCATTAACCAACACAAGACACACCGCCGCTGTTTTGATCTTTTTCCCACAGGTTTCCGCGGTGAGGATCCCATGACACGGGTCGAGCTCACACGAATAGATATGCGGAAGCGTGTAGCAAAACTCATCACACCATTCTTAAACAATCACAATACAATATCAATAATTAACATCGAGACAAGGTATCAAAAGGGAATGTCAAATTAGCATTCCTAGCATGATTAAAGTTTCAATGTTTAGACAAAGTATTTTACTTTCAATTACAAAACCCTGAGAGGCCAACAAAGGCCAATACAACAATCTGAACCCCAAAATAATAACCCAACATAAACAGCTAGGTGAACGAGAATCACGATCCCGACCGGCGTCTAGATGACGTCGTTGGGCTGCCACTCGAGTGCTGGGGGTGGCTCAATAGCCTCCTCCGGGCACTCCTCGTCACGCGCGAAACCACCGGCACCTGGACACCAAAATACAAGCATCAAACACGACGGTTTGGCAAATAAACAATTTAGACATGAATAGTTGAAATAATGCTAAAACAGTTCAAAGTTTAAATACACGTTTCAATGCTTACGAAACTAGCACGAATACATATAATATCATGAAAAGATAAATCCACATGAGCTCATCCTTTCTCCGTCATACATGATGACAAGAGCAAGCACGCAAGACAAGCACGACAAGAAACACGATCCCACGCCACACAAGGTAGACGGGGTATCCGGCCGCGGAACCGGACCACGAACACGCACGATGTGCCATTCAAGACACGACTAGTCTGCAGACAGTCCACGAGTTTAAGGACCCCCAGGTAGTGGATCAAGCTAAAAGGGCGGTCCAAGCTCAGTGAAATTCACTTATATCATGAATGCACAAAACACGGCAATACGCGATCGAAAACACGACAAAACAAGAGGGAAATCATTTAACGAGCACGATGTGGCAAGACTAGCAAAATAGCATGGTGTTAATGCTTACAAACTTAAGAAATGATTCCCTTTTCGATTCTTGAAACCCATCTTGAAAACAACTTGCACTTGGAAATCAAACGAGAACACGAGGATGCACGAAGCATCATAAACAAAGATTCAAACATAACTCTGTCAAGCATAGGCTAAGACCACATCTTTGACCCTTGTGGAATTGAAAACCAAATGTCGAAATTCAATAAAACTTGGTGTCCCCGAAGGTATATTACATTTTAGAAATTTCAAGTGCACAAGGTCAATAAAAAGGGTCTAAGACCAAGTCTAGTTTTCATTCCTGCAAAATCCTTCAAAACAGTACTTTTTGGTGTGGTTCATGCCTCTCTACCGGTAGAAATTCCGGTAGAAGATGTTCTACCGGTAGAACTTCCGGTTGAAGTGCTTCTACCGGTAGAACTTCCGGTTGAAGCACTTCTACCGGTAGAACTTCCGGTAGAACTGCGGTTCACAGTTTTTCTCAACTCTCTGCCACAATTTGGCCCGTTTCTACCGGTAGAACTTCCGGTAGAACTGCGGTTCACAGTTTTTTTCTCACTCTCTGCCGAAATCTGGGCCATTTCTACCGGTAGAACTTGGGGTTTTTAATTTCCTCAACTCTCTGTCAAAATTTGAGCCCTTTCTACCGGTAGAACTTCCGGTTGAAATACCCCTACCGGTAGAACTTCGGAATTTCAATTTTTTTCCACACTTCGTTCACTTCTTCACTTCCACATTTTCACCACCTGCACTCCCCAAGCCTACATGCTTCCCAGGGATGATTTTCACACCAAATCCATTCACATTTCATTCAAAACATCAAAATCATAAACCCATTTACATTCAAAACATAAATCTAATAACTTGCAAACCATTCCATTGAAAACATACTTCCATTGAAGATGAAACCTCTACATTAGATAGAGAAATTAGGGCTCTTGCTTAACAAGATTAAAACAAGCTAAAAGAGATTAATGACATGCAAGAAAGATAGCTTGATAATAAACAACATTTCCAAAAGTAAAAATGCCTAAAAACTCAACATGCACTAGGGAAAACTAAAAGGTTTACTTGCCTCTAACCCAAGCCAAGCCAAAGCTTCACAACTCAACAAGAAAGGGGTGCTCCACGAGATCTACACAAAACCCCCAAAATGGAGCATACAAAAATCAACATTTTTGGCCATCACAAATCCCCATTTCGAAAATGGGTTTGAAAACCATGAAAACAAGCTCTAGGTGAGCTAAAGAACATCAAATGGAAAGAATGAAGAAGGACACCAACCTTGAGCTAGCCAAACAAGAAGAATAAGGCTTGAAGATGATGAATAGTGGGGAGGTTTGGCTCCCAAAAACGTCCAGCTGTAGCTTGAGAAGAGAGGAAGAGAATGGTGGTCTTGGATCGAAAAATGGAGCCTTCTAGCTAGATGATTTCAAAGGAAGAAGATCAAGAAGAAGCTTGCTTCACCTCTCCACTCTAGGGCAAAACGTTGCAGGATTTGGGAAAAGGGCAAATGAAGGAGAAAGAGAGTATATATAGTGTCTGGAGATGGGTCCCTTTAGCAGTGAAACTTGGGACGCCTGGAACATGGTCTTGTGGACCCCGGATGGAATCGACGAAGAAGAACAAAACGATCGTCGAAAAATCTAGTTTCGGAAAAGTATTATTTTGACATAGTTTCGCGACTTCGAAAAGTGTGCCCAGATTTACATGCAAAGACAGATTTACCCTATTGGGCCAAAACTTGGGCTTCTGGGCCTCAAATGCAAGCAGCTTAAAAACGAAAGTTGCCATAAATAATAAAACCATTCAAGAGAACTAAAAATCACATCCACAACAAAGATCTAGCACAAAAACCCATTCTTACACGTGCACTCAGGGCGTCCCTGAGCGTGTCTGACTCATACTAAACGTCCTCAAAATCCCCAAAGCTATAATCCAGACTAAGTCTAATCACATTCTAACCCAACTAGTACTAAGACTCACTTAAGACTAAACGTTTACTTAATTAGTACTAATCGAGTTGGTCTGGGTCGGGGTCTAACATCCTCCACCCCTTAGGATATTTGGTCCGCCAAATATAAATAATTTTACCTCTGGTAACAGGTGTGGATACTTCTTTTGGACTTGATCTCTCAATTCCCATGTGGCTTCTTCTGGCTCGTGGTTCTCCCAAAGTACCTTGACCCAATGGACAGTCCGATTCCTCAATTCATGCTCTTTGGTGTCGATGATTCTAACCGGTTTCTCCACATACGACGCGTCTTCTCGAATCTCTAAAGGCTCGTGTGGAATAATGTGAGAAGGACTGTGAACATATTTCTTGAGCATGGAGACATGAAAAACATTATGTACCCCGGAGAGTTCCGGCGGTAACGCAAGTCTGTAAGCGACATTTCCAATCTTGCTCAAAATCTCATATGGGCCAATGTATCTGCTAGACAATTTTCCTTTCTTCCCAAATCTTAAAGTGCCTCTGACCGGTGAGACTTTCAAGAAAACCTTGTCACCCACTTCAAATTGCAATTCTCTCCGGCGAGTGTCAGCATAACTTTTCTGTCTGCTTCGAGCGATCTTCAATCGGTCCTGAATCTGCTTAACCTTGTCGCTTGTCTCTCCAACTATCGTCGGTCCATGAAAACTACGCACACCGACTTCTTCCCAACAAACTGGAGTTCTGCACCTCCTACCATATAGTGCCTCGAAAGGTGCCATTCCAATGCTAGAATGGTAGCTATTGTTGTACGCGAACTCACAAAGAGGTAGGTTCTCGTCCCACTGGACCTTGAAATCCAATACACAAGCACGTAGCATATCTTCAAGAGTTTGTATCGTCCGCTCTGACTGACCATCTGTCTGAGGATGATACGCTGTGCTGAACTGAAGTTTGGAACCCATGGATTCAAGAAGGGATTTCCAAAACCTCGAAACAAATCTGCTATCTCTGTCGGAAGTGATGGAGACGGGCTGGCCATGCTTACTAACGATCTCATCGATGAATAGTCTAGCGAGTGGTGCCATATGCATCATATTCCCAGTCTTCATCGGAAGGAAGTGCGCAGACTTCGTAAGACGATCAACTATAACCCAAATTGCATTGTTCCCTCTCTTGGTATTAGGCAAATCGGAGACAAAATCCATAGTGATGTGCTCCCATTTCCACTCCGGAATTTCCAAAGGCTGTAACAAACCAGGAGGCTTCTGATGTTCTGCCTTGATCATCTGACAAGTTAAGCAACGAGACACAAATGCTGCTATCTCTCTCTTCATATTATTCCACCAAAATCTATTCTTCAAGTTATGGTACATCTTCGTGCTACCCGGATGTATAGAGTATCTAGTATGGTGAGCTTCAATCATAATTTCATTCTTCAAATCGTCAACATTCGGCACGCACAACCGGTCACGAAAATACAACACTCCATCAGAAATTCTGAAATCTGGACGTTCTGCAATCTGATCTACAATCTTGGCCAATTCCGGGTCTTGCAACTGACTATCTTTGATTCTTTGGATGAAGGTAGGCTCAGACACGATCATATTTGCCAACAAAACACTTCTCCTCAAGTGTTGTACCTCCACTCCAAGTTCTTCAAACTGTTGGAGAACACTAACTCCTCTCAAACTCGCCATCACTGCTGACTTTCTACTCAATGCATCTGCTACCACATTCACTTTGCCTGGATGATACTTGATTGGGAAGTCATAATCCTTAATATACTCCATCCACCGTCTCTGCCTCATATTCAATTCCTTCTGTGAAAACAGATATTGCAAACTTCGGTGGTCTGAATGGACTTCAAACTTCGCTCCATAGAGGTAGTGTCGCCACATTTTCAAAGCAAAAACTACTGCCGCTAACTCCAAGTCATGAGTTGCATAGTTTACCTCATGATTCTTCAACTGTCTCGAACCATAGGCAATCACCTTGCCATCTTGCATCAAAACACATCCTAATCCCACGTTGGAAGCATCCGTAAACACAACAAATCCACTGCTGCCCGATGGTAAAGTGAGGATTGGGGCTGTGGTTAACCTCTTCTTCAACTCTTGAAAGTTGCCTTCACACTGATCAGTCCAAACAAAAGGGACATTTTTCCGGGTCAACTTCGTCAATGGAGCTGCAATGGACGAAAATCCTTGAACAAATCTCCGATAATATCCTGCTAACCCCAAAAAGCTTCTAATTTCTGTCACACTGCTAGGCCTCTTCCATTCAATGACTGCTTCTATCTTGGCTGGATCTACTGCTAATCCTTCTCTCGAAATGATGTGACCCAAAAAGGAAACTTGCTCTAGCCAGAATTCACATTTGTTCAACTTAGCATAGAGCTGGTGGTCTCTCAAAAGCTGCAATGACGTCCTCAAGTGCTCTTCATGCTCCTCCTTACTCTTAGAATACACGAGGACATCATCAATGAACACCACGGTAGAGTGATCTAGGTACTCTGCAAAGACCTTGTTCATGAGAGCCATGAAGACTGCGGGCGCATTTGTCAAGCCAAAGGGCATCACTAAGAACTCGTAATGCCCATATCTCGTTCGGAAAGCTGTCTTCGCCACATCGGACTCTCTAACCCGCAACTGATGATACCCTGACCTCAAGTCTATCTTGGAAAAGTGCGATGCTCCTTGTAATTGGTCAAACAATTCATCTATCCTTGGCAAGGGGTATTTGTTCTTGACAGTCACATGGTTCAATCTTCTATAGTCGATGCACATTCTAAGACTTCCATCCTTCTTCTTCACAAAAAGAACTGGCGCTCCCCACGGTGAAACACTTGGCCTAATGAAGCCCTTGCTCAACAATTCTTGCAACTGAAGTTTCAATTCACCCAACTCTGCAGGAGCCATCCTGTAAGGTGCAATTGAGATCGGTGCAGTCCCTGGAAGGAGTTCAATAGTAAACTCAACTTCTCTAACTGGTGGTAAACCCGGGATTTCTTCTGGAAAAACATCTGGAAATTCACACACTACGGGGATATCCTCCACCCCTTGGGACTGTTTATCCTCCGTGATAAACGCTAAAAATGCCTCACAACCACTGCTCACCAATCTGTTGGCTTTTAAAGCCGAAATGAACCCACTGGAACACTTTTTCCTATTTCCCTGAAACATCAACTCTGTCTGTGGCCCTTGCAATCTGAAGGTAATGGTCTTACCGAAGCAATCCATGGTAGCATGGTAGGTCTCTAACCAATCCATGCCTAAGATAATATCAAAATCATGCATGTCTAAAATTATGAGGTTGGCCGGTAATTTGATATCTCCTAACAAAATCTGACAACTAGGGTAAAAGGTGGTACAAACAACATGTCTACCTACGGGTGTAGTGACAGTCAAATTATAGTCCAATTCTGCATGCTGTGCATCAATCTTCTTTGCAAACAAAGGTGATAGAAAGGAGTGTGTGGATCCTGGATCAAATAAGATCTGTGCTTCTACTCCACAAACAAGAAGTTTACCTTCTATTACGTCACCTGCTGCTTCAGCGTCAGCACGGTTGATATTGTATACACGTCCCTGCTGGTGTGGCCTGTTCTGCTGCTGAATCTGTCTGCCCTGATTGTTCCTATTCTGCGGTGGACGAGCATTCTGGTTTTGTACTTGCCTGCCTTGTTGCTGTTGTTGCTGTGGTGGTCTCATCTGAGCTGGTATGGCTTGATTCTGTGGTGCTATCTGCCTTGGCTGCTGATAGCGGTTGGCTTGACTCTGGAGGTGTGGGCAATCCTTGATTGCATGGTCCATTCCTCCACACCTGAAGCAAGCACCCGTTGCCTTGCGGCATTCGTGGGTAGGGTGATTCTTTCCACAATGATTACAACCAGACTGTCTAACTTGAGTCTGTTCTAGCCTTGGCTTCTTGTCACTTTGCTGTCTTTGGTTTTGCTGCTAGTAGTGCTGCTTTCTATCCTGGATAATCTCGTTGTTAAACTCTTCAAATTTGTATGCCCGACTAACTGCTTCATCAAAGGTGACTGGTGGGATTATTCCCGAGACATCCCTCTTGAGAATGGGATTCAGCCCTTCCAAAAACTTAGTTATCTTTTTCTGTTCAGTGTCAATAAGCTCGGTAGCATATCTGGCAAGCCTCTCAAACTTCGTGACATAGTCCAAAACGGACATACTTCCTTGCTTCAACTGTTGGAATTCAATTGCCTTCTGTCTCTTAACATGGGAGGGGATGTACTTGTCTGTGAAATGTGTCTTGAAGGTTGTCCAAGCAACTTCATCCGCCATGACCTGGTATGGCTCTTTGACCGTCTGCCACCAATCGTCTGCAAGCCCATAAAATAGAGAAGCTGTGAGGTTCACCTTCTCCCTGCCAGTGCAAACGAAAACGTCAAAAATCTTAGCCGTGTTCGCGAGCCAATCATCAGCCGTCAAAGGGTCCTCTTGACCCGAGAACTCCTTGGGTCCCCTCTTCCGAAATCTTTCAAAGAGGACATTGACGTCATCAGCCCTATTCTGGTACACCACATTTGGTGGGGCTTGATGTTGAGGTCTATTTTGGAGGACTTCTAGAAGTTGCCTCTGTACTTGAGCCATCTCTTCATCTTTCTTAGCCATTTGCTCTTGGAATTTGGCTTGAGTTTCGTTTGCTTGCCTCTGTTGCTCTAACATGGCCTGCATGAGTTGTTGGAACTGAGTAGCAGTAGGATTTTCAGTCGGTTCTGTCTCATTCTGATTACTGCCCGAAGCATTATGATTCGGAGCTTTACGTGGAGGCATGATGCTGCAAGACAATTCGTTAGCACATATATCGACATAATCGGGTTGGTCATGTTGTCTAGACAAACATTCTATCGAACTCACGAATCCTCGCCACGTTCCTAAGACTTTCTAGTTTCTTTTAACTGCCTGAAACATGTCCCGCTCTGATACCAGTCCTGTCGCGACCCCGGACCGGGACCCGGGCCCGCGACTGCGCGGCGGCGGCAGCATTAACCAACACAAGACACACCGCCGCTGTTTTGATCTTTTTCCCACAGGTTTCCGCGGTGAGGATCCCATGACACGGGTCGAGCTCACACGAATAGATATGCGGAAGCGTGTAGCAAAACTCATCACACCATTCTTAAACAATCACAATACAAGATCAATAATTAACATCGAGACAAGGTATCAAAAGGGAATGTCAAATTAGCATTCCTAGCATGATTAAAGTTTCAATGTTTAGACAAAGTATTTTACTTTCAATTACAAAACCCTGAGAGGCCAACAAAGGCCAATACAACAATCTGAACCCCAAAATAATAACCCAACATAAACAGCTAGGTGAACGAGAATCACGATCCCGACCGGCGTCTAGATGACGTCGTTGGGCTGCCACTCGAGTGCTAGGGGTGGCTCAATAGCCTCCTCCGGGCACTCCTCGTCACGCGCGAAACCACCGGCACCTGGACACCAAAATACAAGCATCAAACACGACGGTTTGGCAAATAAACAATTTAGACATGAATAGTTGAAATAATGCTAAAACAGTTCAAAGTTTAAATACACGTTTCAATGCTTACGAAACTAGCACGAATACATATAATATCATGAAAAGATAAATCCACATGAGCTCATCCTTTCTCCGTCATACATGATGACAAGAGCAAGCACGCAAGACAAGCACGACAAGAAACACGATCCCACGCCACACAAGGTAGACGGGGTATCCGGCCGCGGAACCGGACCACGAACACGCACGATGTGCCATTCAAGACACGACTAGTCTGCAGACAGTCCACGAGTTTAAGGACCCCCAGGTAGTGGATCTAGCTAAAAGGGCGGTCCAAGCTCAGTGAAATTCACTTATATCATGAATGCACAAAACACGGCAATACGCGATCGAAAACACGACAAAACAAGAGGGAAATCATTTAACGAGCACGACGTGGCAAGACTAGCAAAATAGCATGGTGTTAATGCTTACAAACTTAAGAAATGATTCCCTTTTCGATTCTTGAAACCCATCTTGAAAACAACTTGCACTTGGAAATCAAACGAGAACACGAGGATGCACGAAGCATCATAAACAAAGATTCAAACATAACTCTGTCAAGCATAGGCTAAGACCACATCTTTGACCCTTGTGGAATTGAAAACCAAATGTCGAAATTCAATAAAACTTGGTGTCCCCGAAGGTATATTACATTTTAGAAATTTCAAGTGCACAAGGTCAATAAAAAGGGTCTAAGACCAAGTCTAGTTTTCATTCCTGCAAAATCCTTCAAAACAGTACTTTTTGGTGTGGTTCATGCCTCTCTACCGGTAGAAATTCCGGTAGAAGATGTTCTACCGGTAGAACTTCCGGTTGAAGTGCTTCTACCGGTAGAACTTCCGGTTGAAGCACTTCTACCGGTAGAACTTCCGGTAGAACTGCGGTTCACAGTTTTTCTCAACTCTCTGCCACAATTTGGCCCGTTTCTACCGGTAGAACTTCCGGTAGAACTGCGGTTCACAGTTTTTTTCTCACTCTCTGCCGAAATCTGGGCCATTTCTACCGGTAGAACTTGGGGTTTTTAATTTCCTCAACTCTCTGTCAAAATTTGAGCCCTTTCTACCGGTAGAACTTCCGGTTGAAATACCCCTACCGGTAGAACTTCGGAATTTCAATTTTTTTCCACACTTCGTTCACTTCTTCATTTCCACATTTTCACCACCTGCACTCCCCAAGCCTACATGCTTCCCAGGGATGATTTTCACACCAAATCCATTCACATTTCATTCAAAACATCAAAATCATAAACCCATTTACATTCAAAACATAAATCTAATAACTTGCAAACCATTCCATTGAAAACATACTTCCATTGAAGATGAAACCTCTACATTAGATAGAGAAATTAGGGCTCTTGCTTAACAAGATTAAAACAAGCTAAAAGAGATTAATGACATGCAAGAAAGATAGCTTGATAATAAACAACATTTCCAAAAGTAAAAATGCCTAAAAACTCAACATGCACTAGGGAAAACTAAAAGGTTTACTTGCCTCTAACCCAAGCCAAGCCAAAGCTTCACAACTCAACAAGAAAGGGGTGCTCCACGAGATCTACACAAAACCCCCAAAATGGAGCATACAAAAATCAACATTTTTGGCCATCACAAATCCCCATTTCGAAAATGGGTTTGAAAACCATGAAAACAAGCTCTAGGTGAGCTAAAGAACATCAAATGGAAAGAATGAAGAAGGACACCAACCTTGAGCTAGCCAAACAAGAAGAATAAGGCTTGAAGATGATGAATAGTGGGGAGGTTTGGCTCCCAAAAACGTCCAGCTGTAGCTTGAGAAGAGAGGAAGAGAATGGTGGTCTTGGATCGAAAAATGGAGCCTTCTAGCTAGATGATTTCAAAGGAAGAAGATCAAGAAGAAGCTTGCTTCACCTCTCCACTCTAGGGCAAAACGTTGCAGGATTTGGGAAAAGGGCAAATGAAGGAGAAAGAGAGTATATATAGTGTCTGGAGATGGGTCCCTTTAGCAGTGAAACTTGGGACGCCTGGAACATGGTCTTGTGGACCCCGGATGGAATCGACGAAGAAGAACAAAACGATCTTCGAAAAATCTAGTTTCGGAAAAGTATTATTTTGACATAGTTTCGCGACTTCGAAAAGTGTGCCCAGATTTACATGCAAAGACAGATTTACCCTATTGGGCCAAAACTTGGGCTTCTGGGCCTCAAATGCAAGCAGCTTAAAAACGAAAGTTGCCATAAATAATAAAACCATTCAAGAGAACTAAAAATCACATCCACAACAAAGATCTAGCACAAAAACCCATTCTTACACGTGCACTCAGGGCGTCCCTGAGCGTGTCTGACTCATACTAAACGTCCTCAAAATCCCCAAAGCTATAATCCAGACTAAGTCTAATCACATTCTAACCCAACTAGTACTAAGACTCACTTAAGACTAAACGTTTACTTAATTAGTACTAATCGAGTTGGTCTGGGTCGGGGTCTAACAAACTTCGTCAATGGTGCTGCAATCGACGAAAACCCTTGCACAAACCTCCTGTAATACCCTGCCAAACCAAGAAAACTCCTAATTTCTGACACATTCTTCGGTCTCTCCCACTTCACTACTGCCTCGATCTTAGACGGGTCTACAGACAAACCTTCCTTAGAGATTATATGTCCCAAAAATGCGACTTGCTCAAGCCAAAATTCACACTTGTTGAGCTTCGCATACAACTGACTCTCCCTCAAAATCTGCAATACTATCCTCAGATGCTCTTCATGTTCTTCTCTGGTCTTGGAGTACACCAGAATATCGTCTATGAACACCACTACAAACTGATCTAGGTACTGAGCAAAGATCTTGTTCATCAAAGCCATGAACACTGCCGGTGCATTAGTCAACCCAAATGGCATCACTAGGAACTCATAGTGGCCATATCTTGTCCGGAAAGCTGTCTTCAACACATCTGATTCTCTAACTCTCAGCTGATGATAACCGGATCTCAAATCAATCTTCGAAAAGTACGAGGCACCTTGTAACTGATCAAACAATTCATCTATCCTTGGCAATGGATACTTGTTCTTGATGGTCACTTGGTTCAATCTCCGGTAATCAATACACATTCTCATCGAACCGTCCTTCTTCTTCACGAACAACACCGGAGCTCCCCACGGTGAGATGCTTGGCCTCACAAAACCTTTGTCCAACAACTCTTGTAACTGTATCTTCAACTCTCCTAATTCTGCCGGAGCCATTCTATATGGTGCAATAGATATTGGAGCGGTCCCCGGTAACAACTCAATGGTAAAATCAATCTCTCTCATGGGTGGTAATCCCGGAATCTCCTCCGGAAATACTGATGGAACGCGCTCCGAGGCGCCGTGGGGCGGCTACCGGGGTCGGCGGAACGTGGGAGTCCGTCGGGTCCGACCCTTTCGCGCCCTGGCGGGCCCTGAAGCGTGCATCAACATTTCTTTTGTGTGGGTGTGCCAGATTTTCTATTTTACTTGGAATTCCAAGTGGTCATCCGGAGATCAACCTTCGCAAGTAAAAAAGGAAATCAACTTCTTTCAAGTTTTCCATTGCACAAATATTTAAGAAAATAGACATTTTCTTGGTTTGCCGTGAAAGGCGATTTTGTTTGGCATTTATAGCCGATTTTGGCGTTTATAGCCGATTTACAATTCTCATCAATAATGAAAGACAAGAGTTGTGATTTTTGTCTCTTTTAGAAAAATACAAACTACAATGAAAAGCAAGAAAAGGAAGATCTAACTTTTCAGGAGATTGTGGGGGACTCGTTCAGATTGACGGTCGCAAGCCATGTATGGGCTTCGCCATCATCCATGCAGATGAGAACAGAAGATGCTCTTGATTCGCTTGGCTTGGCTATAACCTCAGGTTTTTAGAGGACAAAGACCAAGAGAAGGTCCTATGTCCAATAAAAAGCTAAGTAGACGGGCTGAAAAGCCACGTCTAAGCCATTGGAGGCAGCAGGAGAAGGCAAGGACCTTGGGGGGGGGGGGGGGGGGGTGCCCCCCAAGGGACTTTTGTCACCTTGTAGTGGTGGCCGGTGCAGAACTTCAGCAGAGTTTTTCTCTCTTTTTCTTTCTCTCAGATCTCTTTCTGATCTTTTTTTCTGATCCTCTAATTTTCTCCTCTTTTTTCTGATTTCAATTTCAATGGAATGCTCTCCTATTTATAGGCTTTTGGTAGCCATTTAGGAGGTTTTATGAGCCTTAATGGCTTTAATGGGAGGAGTTACAAGATTTATTTCTTGATTTTGTAACTCCTTTTTCCTTGAATCTGATTGGCCGATGGAGATTAAGGGCTTTTAATCACCTTAATTACCATAATGGGAGGAGTTTCATGGTTTAAATGCCATGAATCAATTGACTTGTAACTCCCAAATGCTTGCTTCTGATTGGGCCGTCCAAAGAAATGAATTAATGACTGCAATAAAGCTAGTCAATTAACCACATTAATTGGTCGCCGAGCAGTCGAAGAGTCGCGGGCCATGCCGTGTCTTCTGGAATTCTCCTGGCGATGATCATCGATGGATCTACATGCTGATCGACATCGGATGAACATGTAACTTCAGACATTGATAGCTAAGAGTGGGCCGGTGACATCTGTCTTGTCGATTTCACGATCGGTCGGACAGAAAGTGCACTTTCTTGGTCGACCGGTTGGCGATCTTGGAGCGATCAATGATGATTTTATGCTTTTGGAGGTTGACCCGTGATTTTGACGGATGTCGGAGGATATGAGTCAATTTCAAGCACTAAAAATCACATTTTCAGGAAACCACAGGGGCCAAAGTGCGCGAAACGCGAAAAAAAGACGGAAAAAACGGGTCACCGGCGGAAAATCCGGTGACCCGGACCTCCATGGTCGCCGGCGACCATGGACCGGCGACCATGGGCCATGGTCGCAGGGGCCTGCGACCATGGGCCATGGTCGCAGGGGTCTGCGACCCTGGGGGATTTTTCCCCTTCGGAGCCCGTTTTGCGGTCGTTTTGAGGTCTTTTTCGTCGCCGTTTTCTTCTATATTTTTCTTGACATTTCTTCTCATTTATTGGCTTGATTTTCCTGTAGAAAACTTGATGAGAATCCTTGCATTTTTAGAGTGCAAAGTTTCCAATTTTCCGGGAAAGCCGAAGACTTTGTCGCATAGAGCTGCTGATTTTCCGCCAGAAGCTGAAACTTGGTCAAACGATGTCGGAATGACCTGAAATTTGAGGTGAAGCCTCCTGAGCAATAAATAAGACCAACCATAGGCTTTTGTTTGAGTTTTGAAGCCGTTTGGGGTCCCGTCGATGCTTCACTTGATTTTGCTGCGGGGAAAATGCCGAGCTTTGATATGTGGCCAAACGATGTCCGATTGACCTGAAATTTGACGGGGAGCCTATTGGAGTCATTTTGAGACGTTCCATGGGCTCCGTTTTGGATGTCATGGTCCCGGGTTGCTCCGCCGCCGGTAGGCTTGATTTTCTCTCGGAGCATCGAAACCTGGTCAAACGTTGTCGGAATGACCTGAAATTCGACGTGCAGCCTTTTGGAAGCATGTTGAAGCCACTCATGCACTTGGTTTGATGAGCGAAGGCTTCGGTGGTTCCCGCCGCCAGGAGGCTTGATTTTGCTGCTCGAGCATTGATGGAGGGTCAAACGTTGTCGGTTTGACTTGAAATTTGGCATGGAGCCCTTTTGAGACATGCTGGAGCCATCTGTAGGCTTTGATCGAAGTTTTGACGTCTTCGATGATGTCGCCGCCGGGAGCTCCCGTTTAGCTGTCGGAGCAGTGAAGTTAGGCCAAATGTTGTCGAAATGGCCCGAAACTTCATGTGTACTCTTCTCTTGGCTATCTTGAAGGATCTTGCAGTTTTTGTTTGATTCTGACAAGATTTGATTTTTTTGAGAAATTGCATTGCCTATTTATGGCAGGTTGCGACTTCATGCAGCTTTCTTGATGTTGAAGAGGCAAAGTGACATTTTTGGTGTCAACAAATGCCCCCTCGAGGTACAGAGACGAGTTGCTTGACTTTTGTAGTCGATGTGCCTCGAAGAGATTTTTGAAGGAGAGCTTGTGTCTTGACCAAGAGTCTTTGAGCAATCTTTCCTTTGGTAGAGTAGCCTTTGAGCTTCCAGGGGAATTTTATGGTAGTGAAAGGAATCAAATACCATCTCGAGGCAAAGTTTTGAAGATGACATCAGGGATGTGGATTTGGGTTTTTGTTTTTGACCTTGTGACCTAACAAGCTGTATGTGGCAGGTTAGGGGGTCGGGTTTTGGTTTTGACCTTGTGACCCAACAAGCTGTATGTGGCAAGTTAGGGGATCATGATTTGGTTTTTGGTTTTGGTCTTGTGACCTAACAAGCTGTATGTGGCAAGTTAGGGGACCAGGATTTGGTTTTTGGTCACTCTTTGGGACTGTGTGGGTCCATTGGAGTGGTTTGGATTTTTGTGGAATGTCAATTTCAAGATTTTGGCTCAACTTGGTATATGAGGCTGGATGGTTTGATTTTTGGAAGCTCATGGGGCTTGGAATTTTTTTGTATGGTTCAATCAACTCAAAAGAGGCATGGAACCATTATTGTATGCTCTTGGTAAGAGGGATTTTTTTCTGACTAAAAGCCCAAATTTTTTTTTTTTTTTTTTTTTTTAGTGCCTAGGTGGTCAAACCTGGCTCATATGGGCTAGCCCATGGGACCTTAAGCTTTTTAGGATGGCTTAGATCTCATGTGGGGCCATTTTTGTAAAGAATATCTAAAGATATCTCATTTGGATAGAGAATATCTAAAAATATCTTTATGGGAGAGAATCTCTCATATTCCCTTAATTTGGGAGAGAATATCTCAAGGTATCTTTCTTTTTGGGAAAGAATCTTCAATATCCTATTTTGTTGGAGAGAATCTCTCATTTGATTGATTTTGGGAGGAAATCTCTCAAAGACATCTTTCTTTTTGGGAAAGAATCTTTCTAATTCCTTCTCTTTTGGTAAGGTTACTAATTAGTAACACTTACCTTTCTTCTTTGTTTCCTTCTTTGATTTGCTCTCTCCTATAAAAGCAAAGGAAGGTAGGATCTCTTGCTCTTATTGCTTTCTTTTGCAACAATCTCAAGAGAGCTCCAAGGCCAAGAGTTTTTCTTCTTCAAGGATCTTCAAGCTTTCTTCTTCTCCATCAATGGCTTCAAGTAAGTTTTCTTTCTTTTTCTTTCAAGAAAACTCTATGTAGAGAATAGGATGGTAAAAAAAGAAAGTTTCTCTTCTCATTTTTTTTTTTTTTTTTTCTTTCTTCTTTTTTTTCTTTCTATTCTTCTTCTCTTTTTTTTTTCTTCCACGTGATTTCTGTTTTTTTTTTTTTCCACGTGTGTCTCTTTTCTCTTTTCTCTTTTTTTTTTTTTTTTGTGGGCCGTACGGACAGATCCGTACGGATCTGGTCCGTACGGCCACGTGGCCTATTTTTTTTTTTTTTTTTGAAAGTTTCTCTTTTTTTTTTCTTTTCTTTCTCCCTTTTTTTTTGAGAAAATTTCTTTTTTTTTTCTTTTCTTTCTCCCTTTTTTTTTGAGAAAGTTTCTTTTTTTTTTTTTTTTTTTAGCTCATCATGATAATGCGTTTTTATGCAAATCTAGATGTTCATGCATGTACTTTTTGTAGATTGAGCATGATAGCATACCTGAAAATCTTTGCAAATTTGGGAATTTGGAGCTCGCAGCGATGTTGAGCCCTTCTTGATTTTGCGGAGATTTTGAAGTTTCGAAAGTTTGGAGTTTCGGAGCCCGCAGCAATGTTGAGCCCATCTTCAAACTTTCTATTTCTTTCGGGGTATTTCCCTTTTCTTCGGAATTGCCCCGGAGTCATGCCAAAATTTCGCCAGATTTTTGGTGGGACTAAGTGATCCTTTTTTCTTTTTAGCGAAATCCTGTCATTTTGATGACGATCTTTTTCTTTTCCAACCTTTGCAGGTGGTTCCTCCAGAACGAACAAGGGTAAAGAGCCTGCTACAAGCGTACCTCGTCGATCCGCCAGATCTTCTAATGTGGCCGTTCAGCAGGCCTGGGAGAAGGTATGATTCTTCATTTTTCTTTTTCTGCTTCTTTCATGGGGCTTTCCATGTTCTGATTTGTTTTCTCACCCTGCTGCTGCCTTTTTTTTAGCAGAGGATGAAGACTTGGCGATGCCTGAGGTTCCGACCGATGAGGCGGTGATGGAGCCGGTTATGGCATCTGAAGAAGAACCGAGGGACTCTGGAATGATTCCAGAATCTCCAATTGGTATAACTTCTTTCGCTTTCTCTTTTTTTTTTTGCCTGCGACTTGATTTGCTAACGTTTTCTTGTCAGCTGACTTGCCACAGGATTCCGATGACTTTGAACCATCAATGGACGCAAATGCCGATGATGCTTCTGATGAGTTCATGGAGGAAGAGAGTGTTCCGCCAGTCGTCGAAGAAGGTACTTTGTAGTGATGACCCTGATGATTTTTTTTTGAACAGGATCATATTCATACCTTTTTGTGTTTCATTTGCAGGTTTTGAAGTGACAGAAGAGAGTCCATCGCTTTCTTCAGAACCAGAGCAAGGGATGCCAGAGGTCGATCCGGAGGTAGAGACTCCTACAACCAGTTCTGACGCGATAGAGGAGATACCTCATGCTGAGATTCCTCCTCCAGTGGCTCCAAGTGGAAAGAGTTCTTTTGTTACTCTTCCAATGGGACATGACATGAGCAGCCGATCAGAGGAGAAGGGTGAATCTTCATCCAGTTCGTCTCTTCAATTTGCGAAGAAGGTGCTGGCTCGGGTTTTGAGTTCTTGGGTCAAGATTCTCCTTTCTGGACACCTGGATGCTGGATTTGGCATGATCCCACATGTACAGGAGATTCTGACCGACACCGAAGAGGTTGGTCTGAATGTCACAGGTGCCAGGGCGATCGTTGATAGGATCATTGCACTGGGTGACAAGTGGTTTGAGACCATGGGTTTCCCTGACGACCAATTCTTCAAGGAGATGTTCTTGGACCCTGCTGATAAGGCTAAGTCTGACCTGAATGAGGCTACACAAAGCAAGAAGCAGCTAGTTCGGGAGAAGAACAAGGAAGAGCTAGCCATCATCGGATTGAGGCATGACCTTAACGTCCTTGATAGGGAAGTTGAGGAGGCCAGGAAACGTCTTGAGCATTTGAAGGCACAAGTCGATGCGAAGTGGGCTGCTATAACAGAGGCTCGTGACAGGGAGAGTACTCTGATCCGCAGGGTTGCAGATGCCGGTCAAGTTCTCGAGAGGAGGACTCTAGAAAACAAACGATGGCAAACTGCTGGGGAAGAGCTTCCCGGTGTAAAAGAAGGGTTACGGCATTCGCCAGCATCTCATGGCAAGTTCCTGAAGAAGCATGCCTTGGAAACTCTGACGGCTGAGGCCAAAAGTTTGCTTGAGGAGCTGAAGCTTTGGCTGGAGACCATTTTTGGCTGAGCTCCTGATTTTTTATAGCAGAAACCATTCTTCTTTTTTTTTGGTACCACATGTATTTTTTTGGTACTCTTTTTTTTTTTAGTGCTTGTGAACACTTTCCTTTTTTTTGGTACCACATGTATTTTTTTGGTACTTTTCTTTTCTTTTTTTTTTTTTTTTGTTTTCCCTACGCTCACTCAAATCTTTTTGTGATGAAAGTAATTGCTAAATGGGATTTGATCAAAAGTTTTGTCATTTTGTGAAAATCTTTTGTCAAATGATTGTTTTGGTAGGGGAAACGAATTTGGCATGAAAGCCGGATTTTTGTGGCATTTACAGCCAGTTTTGACATGAGAGTCAGGTTTTTTTTTTTTGTGTGGCATTTATAGCCGATTTTTGAGATGGCATAAGAGCCAAAAATTTTGTTCGTGGCATGGGAGCCAATTTTGAGATGGCATGGAAACCGAAATTTTATGGCGTAAAAGCCAAAATTTGGGTTGGCATGGAAGCCGGTGTTTTTGTTTTGTGGCATCTATAGCCAGTTTGGTGGCATTGATAGCCAATTTGTGGCATTGATAGCCGGTTTGGTGGCATTGATAGCCGGGGTTTTTTTTTTTTTTTTTTTTTTTTTTTGAAAGCCAAGTTTTGGTTTGTCGGCGTGAAAGCCAATTTTTCGTGGCATTGATAGCCGGTTTGTGGCATTTATAGCCGGTTTTGACATGAGAGTCAGTTTTTTTTTTTCGTGGCATTTGTAGCCGAGTTTTTTGAAAACCAAGTTTTGTTTTATTGGCATGAAAGCCGGTTTTGGCGTTTATAGCCAGAAATTTTTGTTTTGGCATTTATAGCCTGATTTTGGCATTTATAGCCGAGTTTTGGTTTTCAAAATGCAGGTATCGACTAAATGTCGCCTCCCCGCTGAATGGTCTTGCAAGTATCGATGGAATGTCGCTTCCTTGCTCATTCGGTTTTGCGAGTATTGATGGAATGTCACTTCCTCGCGGGTTAGGTTTTGCAAGTATCGATGGAATGTCGCTTCCTCGCGAATTGGGGTGCAAATATCGACTAAGCGTCGCTTCCCTGCTTTTCCCAAGACTTTTGGTTTTGCGGGTACTGACTTGATGTCGTTTCTCCGCGATTTTTGAAATTTGAGGTTTTCTCGAACCATTTGTAATTTTGGTTGTGGATAGCAACTGGTATGTTGCATCTCCACGATTTTTGAAATTGGGTTGTGGATATCAACTGGTTTGTTGCTTCTCCACGATTTTAGGTTTTCTCGAACCTTTGAAATTTGGGTTGTGGATATCAACTGGTTTGTTGCTTCTCCACGATTTTTGAAATTGGGTTGTGGATATCAACTGGTTTGTTGCTTCTCCACGGTTTTTGGATTTTGCAAGTATCGACGAAATGTCGCTTCCCTGCGATTTTGGGTGCAAGTATCGATGGAATGTCGCATCCTTGCTTTTTTTCAAAAATTTTTTTTTGCGGGTACTGACTTTGATGTCGTTTCCCCACGATTTTTGAAAAACCATTTTTTTTTGTTTAAAGACACGAGGGTCGTAAATTTTGACCTAGAACCATTTGGCGGTAAAAGGTAAGGTGGACTAGGGTGGAAATCCCTGAATCCGGATTTTTGTTTCAAACCATGAATTTTGGTTCAAGGATCGAAAGTTTTGGTCAAGTCAGGGAGAGGCTCCTAAACTTGGATTTTTTTTTTTTTTTTTTGTTTTTGAACAATGAAACGATGAAAGTAAGCATTGTTTTTGAATCTCTAGAAATTTTGACATTTGATATGAAAATTCTAAAGAGAGTGGGTTTGACGAGCGAGTACCTGAGAACAGGTTTTGGCCATACAGGCATTGCTCTTACCCAGTTGGGTAAGTCTTCAAGGGTAGTACCGCTTCAAGAACTTGCCGTTGATAGGCAGCATACATCTGTCGCCTTCCATGTTTAGGAGGGCATATGCGCCGTTGGAGAAGACCTTGTCGATGACGTAGGGTCCCTCCCATTTTGGTTCAAATTTGCCTTTGGATTTGTGTGCGAAGACCATTGGTCTTTTTACCGCAAGAACCAAGTCACCCTTTTTGTAGGCGCGTTGCCGGACCCTTTTGTCAAAAGATCCTGCCATGCGTGCTTGGTAAAGTTCAATGCTTTGTCGAGCTTCGAGCCGTCTCTCGTCGAGATTGTCCAGCTCATGGAGTCGCAATTTGACATTGCTTTCTTGAGTCATGTCATTTTGTAGAGATACCCTCAGAGAAGGAATTTGTACCTCTAGGGGCACGACCGCTTCGCATCCATAGACCAAGGAGAATGGTGTGCTATGGGTTGGTCCTCGAACGGTGGTTCGATAGGCCCACAAAGCTTCAGACAGTTTGTCGCTCCAGTCTCTTTTGTGACTAGAGACCATTTTCTTGAGGATTTTGCAGAGTGTCTTGTTGAAGGCTTCTGCTAATCCGTTTGCTGCCGGATTGTATGGAGTCGAAGGACAGCTTTGAATTTTGTATTTGTTGCAAAACCTGTAGAATCGATGATCCCGGAATTGTGGTCCGTTATCATGGACGAATCTCTTGGGTATGCCGAAACGACAAATGATGTTGGTGCGCAGGAACTGAAGAACTGATGAGGTCTTCATTTCGTTGAACGCAAATGCTTCTGACCACTTGGAGAAATAATCCGTAGCGGCGAAGATGAAGCGATGACCTTTGCTTGAAGGGGGAGAGATAGGACCTATGATGTCCATGCCCCATGCTTCAAAAGGCCATGAGATTGCTGTAGGATGCAGCCATTCCGGAGGCATGTGAATGTAATCTCCGTGAACTTGGCATAGCTGGCAGCGTTTGGCAAATTGCATTGCATCAGCAACCATGGTAGGCCAATAGTAACCTAACCTTTTTATCTGATCATAGAGCTTAGGACCTGCCTGATGGGCTCCACAAAGACCAGCATGAACTTCTTTAAGTGTTTCTTCGGCCTCTTGTTGTGACAAGCAGCGTAGAAGTACTCCGTTGAAGGATTTCCTGTAAAGGATTTTTGAAGGAATATCCAAATGAAAGTTTGGGGCTCGCCTTTGTATGCTTACCCGTTCTTTTGGATCTTCAGGTAGGATTCCGAACATAGTGTAATCAATGAACGGATCCCTCCAGTCGCCGATTGAAGGTTGAAGGATAGAGATCCGACTTCCAACCACTCGGTGGCATTCAGTAACTGCTTGGTGTGTGTTAAGAGGAGGGAGGATCCTTCTCTCGCACACTGTAATTTGCATGTTTTCCCCTTCCTGGATCGCCATTGATGCGGCAAGTCCGGCCAGGGCATCTGCACGGATATTTTCACCTCTACGAATGTGGGTGATGTTGCAGATGTCAAACTTTTGCAGAAGCGATTGTGCCTTGTTGTAATAAGGCAGCAGATCGGGCTTCCTGACTTCATATTTCTGATTCATCTGGTTGATGATCAGTTGAGAGTCTCCAAAGACTTCCAGCATAGTGATACCGGATTCGATGGCGAGTTCCAATCCTAGGATCAGAGCTTGGTATTCAGCTGCATTGTTTGTGCATGGTTCCAGTAGCGAGAAAGCGTGTGGAATCATGCATTTGTCGGGGCTAACAAAGAGGATGCCAACTCCCGAGATCAGCTTTCTGTTTTCATTTGTCCTGGTTGCACCGTCAAAGTACATGTCCCAGGAGGCATTTGGTGAGGAAGTCTCCACGTTGTAGACAGGTTCGTCTGGGAGATCATCTCTGAGTGGTGAATCTTTAGGAAATGGATGCTCTGCGAGGAAATCTGCTAGAGCTTGGCCTTTGATTGCTTTTTGTGGCACATACCTAATATCAAATTGTGACAAGAGGATGGACCATTTTGCCAGTCGGGCATTAAGAGAACCTGCCTTGGTGACAAGAACACTCAAGAGATTGATCCTTGAGATCAGGTAGACTGTGTTGGAAAGCAAGTAGTGACGTAGCTTTTGTACGGCGAACATCACTGCAAGGCATTCTTTTTCGACTGGAGAGTAGCGATGCTCTGCACCTACTAGCATGCGGCTGAGGTAGTATAGAGCAGCTTCTTTTCCCTCACCATTCTCTTGTGCAAGCAGAGCGCCTACAGAATGATCAAGAGCTCTTGTGTACAGGATGAATGGTTTTCCAGTGGCAGGGGCAGCAACACTGGAGGTTTGGTCAGGTATGACTTGATATCTTGAAATGCGGTTTCGCAGTCGGCATCCCAGACAAAGTCTACACCTTTTTTCATCAATCGAGAGAATGGACGGCATTTCCCCGAAAGATTGGAGATGAACCGTCTGATGTAGGCCAATCTCCCTTGAAGCCCTTTTAGTTCCCTTAGGGTTCTTGGAGAGGGCATTTCTAGAATAGCCTTGACTTTTATGGGGTCAAGTTCTATTCCAGCTTTCCGAACAAGGAATCCGAGAAACTTACCCGACGAGACGCCGAAGAAGCATTTTAGAGGATTCATCCGCAGTTTGTGTTTGCGGAGTCGGAGGAAGACTTCCCGAAGATCTTTGAGATGGTCTTCTTTTCTTCTGCTTTTGACGGCGAGGTTATCAACGTAACATTCGACCGTCTTGTGCTGCATATCTTGGAATATTTTCATCATAGCCCTCTGATATGTGGCACCAGCATTTTTCAGACCAAATGGCATGACAGTGTAGCAATACACGCCAAATGGAGTCCGAAATGAAGTGTGTTTTTCATCCTCGGGATGCATCTTTATCTGATTGTAACCAGAGAAGCCATCCATAAATGTCATTCGCTCGAATCCGCAGGTATTGTCAATCATCACCTCCGGTATGGGGAGCGGGAATTCATCTTTAGGGCAAGCGCCATTCAGGTCTCTATAGTCAATACAGACCCTGATCTGCCCAGTTTTCTTTGTCACGGGGACAATATTGGCCAACCACTCTGGATGTTGTTCCTCACGGATGAAGCCAACGCTTTTGAGTTTTTGAACTTCTTGTTCAATTTTATCCATCACATCTGGACGGAATCTTCTTTGGCCTTGTTTGACAGGCTTGACGTCTTCTTGAAGATTGAGTTTGTGGACTGCTACTTTGGGGTCTAAACCAGGCATTTCAGCATAGGACCATGCAAAGCAATCAACGAACTCACGAAGAAAAGCGATATACTCGGGTAACTCATCATCCTTTATATTCTTGCTTATGAATACAGGACGTGGGTTATCAGGTGTTCCCAAGTTTATCTTTTGAACAGGATCTTCTGTCGGAAGGTTCGAAGGTGGTTCCTCCACAATATTTTCGGAGGCTTCCAACTCAACGAAACCTTCTGGAGTTTCAACTGCATTACCAGACCAAGGCTCTGTTCCTTTCCATGGATTTTCTTGATTGGTGATCTCCTCAAGGCTTGCTATGAGATAGTCCCAATCGCCTGTTGAGTCTGGTATTTCTTTTGGAGACGAGGGTTCTTCTGGGTCAGGATGCCACAAGTCTGTATTATCGGACGATTCCTCTTTATCATCAGAGAAATCATACCAATTGGATGAGCTTCCTGGATCTTTGTCAGGTAACTCTTTAAAGAGATTTCCAGGGAGATCGATGTCTTCGTGGACTTTAGATGTTGAGGCTTGGTCGGTAAAATGACTTTTAAGCCTTTGTGTCAACTGTCTCAGAGGAGTGTCGGGATCATACCCTAACCCATATGAAGACTTTTCTACATGACCGTAGAGTCTCCAATCTTCCAGCTGGCTTTTGGTCAAGGCGGGCTCCAATGGCGTGAGAATACCGCGTCTTTCTCCCAAACCGACTGGGTTTTGAACGTCATAGCCCATTTTCTTCATAATTGCTTGTGCCACAGGACTATATAGAGATAGCTGAGGCATACCTGAAAGTCCAAGATCGAATCCTAGAGGGGGGGTGAATAGGATTACTCCTAAGAACTTATGCAACTTTTAAATTTCTTTCACTTTTTAAATATATTATGCTTTGATAAAAAGGAGAACTCCTAGATATTCAATCCTAAGCATTCATATACCATTCATGAAATAAAAATAAAAGATCAATCACCATAACACAATCAATTATAGTGGTTCGGCCAAAATGCCTACATCCACTCCCGGTAATCCTACCGGATTTTCACTAACCAATTTTAAGGTTTAGGATCACCTCAAACCTTACACATACAACATTATGCTTTTCAAGGCTAAGCATAAACCTTTACAACCATAACAAATGCTTTCCAAGGCTAAGCACTAACCTTTACAACTTTGATTTTTCTCTTGTGAAATATGCCTCAACATGCATGAATAAGAGAACTAATCAAGCACTAAGTTTTGCCTCTAAAAAGGCTGATATGAAAGTGAAAAATTGGACTTCTAGATGCGTGCAAATAAATGACCAAGAGTGTAGTAGATGCAAGTTCTAGAAAGACATTCAAACTCTTTTTAGAAAATTAAATACAATATGATTCAAAGAAGCTTAATCATATGCGATATAAAGAGTAGAATGATTTACACATGGTTTTCATAAAGATTCAACTTGTATATTGTAAGATGTAATCACAAGATAAACAAGTTGATTTTGAAAACTAGGTTTTGAAAAACTCATGTGAAAACAAGACTTAAGTTGATTTCATAAATCATATAGACTTTAAAAGATGAAACATGTTATGAAAATCAACTATACAAGGAAACAAGCAACTCTAAGATCATGCTTTAAATAGAAACATAAAGATTTAAGAAAAGAGCATGTTTTTGAAATTTAAAGAGAAGAGAAGCACACCCATTTGAAGATCAAAGGTTGAGTCTAATGAGATGGCTTCATAATCCCTTCACAAAGATGCTTGAAAAGTTGCTCTTCCTTGCTCTTGAAAATCTCCCAAAGTTCAGCTCCTTTTCCAAAAGAGAAAACCACTTTTTATAGAAAAAGTTGTTCTAACGGCTAGGCGTCGGTTAGCCGACATATATGTGTCGGTTAACCGACACCCCAACGGTCACTCCCCAACGGTCATAATTTCAAAATATAGCTGTCCAAAAGAAACATGGTCGGTTGACCGAACTCTTTCGGTTAACCGAAGGCTGACCGACACGATGACCGACAGATCAGAATGGTTCAGAAAACAGCTCTCTGGAATTCCAACCGAGAGAACTTCGGTCAGGTTTCGAATGAAGTTCGGTTAACCGACACCTAACCGACACCTTGACCGACCAGAGAGAATCAACAAATTTTTGAAAATGAAGTTCTCTGGAATTCTAACCGACAATGTCTCGGTTAGGCTCGGTTCACTGTCGGTTGGCCGACACTTGACCGACAGGTGACCGACAGGCCAAACATCCAGAAAATACTGAAAGAGCTGAACAAATACAAAGCTTTTGAAAACAAGGAAGAATACCAAGACTGAACTGAAAGCTTTGATAACTAAGAGTATGATGAAAAACCATGCATAACTTTGAAAGACCAAAAACCATGAGGATAAAAATGCATGATGATCCATGAATGAATGGGAGGACAAGCTTACGAAGATGAATGCATCCTATCAAATTGCAACAAAATAAATACTCTAACAATCTCCCCCTTTGCAATTTGATGGCAACTTTAGAAGCTTGAACACTCTCTCTCAATCTCCTTGAAACTTGAAAAACTAACTTCTTTGGATATTAAGGAGCTTTGGATGCTTGGGAGCATTTGGATTTTCTGGAGCTTTGGATTTTCCTTGTAGGAGCAACTATAGGCCAGAAATTCTCCCCCTCAACTTGATAGACCTTGATTCTACTCCCCCTCAATTGGAGACCACTTGATTAACTTGAGACACTCTCTCTCCCCCTTTGACATCTAATTGCAAAGGAGTCTGCCCAACCACAAGAAAAGCACATAACCTTGTTAGTAGCACCTGATTAAAAGATAAAACTGAAATGAAACAATCAGGGGATATGTCAACAGGGTTTAAAATTCAGGGCAAGGGCCAATGCCCAATTGATGTCTTAATTTGATGAACCTTTCATTTCCTAGGGGCTTTGTAAATAGGTCAGCCAATTGAGAATCTGTCGGAACAAATAGTAACTCAATAGATCCTTGATCAGCATGATCACGTAAAAAGTGATAACGAATGTCAATATGTTTAGTACGAGAATGCTGAACAGGATTTTTAGAAATGCTGATTGCACTAGAGTTATCACACATGATAGGCATACATTGTTGTGGAACATTATAATCTAACAAGGTTTGTTTCATCCACAATAATTGAGCACAACAGCTCCCTGCAGCAATGTATTCAGCTTCTGCAGTGGAGAGGGATACAGAATTTTGCTTTTTGCTATGCCAAGCTACTAGGCAACTACCTATGAAGTAACAACATCCACTGGTGCTTTTCCTATCATCAATAGATCCGGCCCAATCAGCATCACTGTAACCAAGTAATTGTAAAGTTGAGTCACAAGGATACCAGATACCATAATGAGATGTACCATTGACGTACTTGATAATACGTTTAACTGCTTTGAGATGGGACTCTCGAGGATTTGATTGATATCTAGCACAAATCCCAACACTAAAGGAGAGATCTGGTCTACTAGCTGTGAGGTAGAGAAGACTTCCTATCATACTTCGGTAAAGTTTTTGGTCCACTTTAATGCCATTTGGATCACTGGAAAGTTTTGAAGTGGATCCCATGGGATTGCTACTAGGTTTAGAGTTTTCTAGGCCAAATTTCTTAATGATGTCTAAGGCAAATTTGGACTGGCTAAGAAAAATCCCTTTCTCAGTTTGATTAACCTGAAGACCAAGGAAGAATTGAAGGGGACCGACCAGGCTCATCTCAAAAGTGGAACTCATTAATTCTGAAAATCCTTGGGCAAGCTTCTCTGATGTGGATCCAAAAACAATGTCATCAACATAGATTTGAGCAACAAGAATATCTTGATCAATTTTTTTGATAAATAACGTCTTATCAACCTTCCCACAGTCAAATTCATTTCCAATCAAATGATTTGTAAGCTTCTCATACCAGGCCCTAGGGGCTTGTTTTAATCCATAAAGAGCTTTCTTGAGTTTATACACATATTCAGGATGGTGAGGATCTTCAAAACCTTCTGGTTGAGTAACATATACGTCTTCCTCAATCTCTCCATTCAAGAAGGCACTCTTGACATCCATTTGAAACAATTTGATTTTCATGCTACTCGCATAGCTCAATAGGATTCTTATGGATTCTAGTCTGGCTACAGGAGCAAAGGTTTCTTCAAAATCAATACCTTCTATTTGAGCATATCCTTTAGCTACAAGTCTTGCCTTGTTTCTCACAACATTTCCAGACTCATCTGATTTATTCTTGTAAATCCACTTAGTGCCTATGGGATTTTTCTCTGCAGGTAAAGGTACAAGATCCCAAACATCATTTTTCTTGAATTGATTTAACTCTTCTTGCATTGCTTCCATCCATTCTGATTTGGATTCAGCCTCAGAAAAATTTTTGGGCTCAATTTGAGATACAAAGGAATAATGAGCACAAAGATTTTGTACTTGTTTCCGGGTCATAACCCCACTGCTGATATTTCCAATGATATCATCCAAGGTATGATTTTTCATTAGTTTGACTGGTATAATTGCTTTGGATGGAATGATATCACTTTTATCTGTAGGAGATGTTTGTTCACACTCAATCTCGACTTCATCATCTTCTTGTAGCGTTCTTCCGATTTGATTCATATCATCTATAACCACATGAGCTGATTCCATAATAGTCATGGTTCTATGATTGAATACTCTATAGGCTTTGCTTCTTTCAGAATATCCTAAGAAAATTCCTTCATCAGATTTAGGTTCAAATTTCTCCAGCTGCTCCCTATCTCTTAGAATATAACATTTGCTTCCAAACACTTTCAAATACCCCAAATTAGGTTTCCTTTCAAAGTAAAGTTCATAGGGGGTTTTGTTGGTATTCTTGGTGAGATAAACTCTATTGATAAGATAGCAAGCAGTATTAACAGCTTCAGCCCATAGATTTCGAGGAAGATCCTTTTCATTTAGCATGGTCCTTGCCATTTCTTGAATCACTCGATTTCTCCTTTCTGCCACTCCATTTTGTTGAGGAGTCTTAGGAGCTGAGAATTGATGATTGATTCCATGATTCTCACAAAAATTTGCGAATTTTTCATTTTCAAACTCTCCTCCATGATCACTTCTAATTTTCTGAATTTTACAATCCTTTTCAATTTGAATCTTGTTGCAAATCCTTATAATATTGTCCACGGCATCAGATTTTGCATGAAGAAATGCAACCCATCCAAAACGAGAATAATCATCTACCATAACTAATATGAACTTCTTTCCTCCAATACTCTGCACAGGTGCAGGTCCAATCAAGTCCATGTGGATTAGTTCTAGAGGACGAGACGACGATATATCCTTTAATCCTTTGAAATTTTTCTTGATTTGTTTGCCCAACTGACAAGCTTTGCATATTTCTGATTTTTCGCCACTTAACTTGGGTATACCTTTCACAATTTCATTTTTCGACAATATTTTCATCAACTTGAAATTTATGTGACCCATCCTTTGATGCCATAAATAATTTTCTTGATCTTTGGTTATCAAGCACCTCGATTCATTGTCATCACATTCTTCAATGATGTAAATATTTCCCTTTGTCCTTGATCCAGTAAGAATGACTTGATTGGTTTTGTCATTAACTACTTTGCATGAAAGACTGTCAAAGACTACTTTGTTTCCCTTGTCACATAATTGGCTTATGCTAAGAAGATTATGTTTTAATCCTTCCACTAGAAATACATCATTTAGAGTTGGTATTTGATCTCCTTTCACACTTCCTTTGCCAATGATTTGAGCTTTGCTATTATCTCCAAAAGAGACATTTCCACCATCATATTCCACTATGGAGCTGAACCTAGATCGGTCTCCAGTCATATGTTTAGAACACCCACTATCTAAGAACCAAGTGGGATTTTCCTTAGCTTTCAAGGCAGTTTGGACTATAAGATTCTTAAGATTAGTTTCTTCAACAACCCAACTAGCTAACAAAGGTTTAGAAGTAATGATCTTGGGGACAAATTTGAATGAGATCTTAGAGGGATTTTTGAGTGACAACCTAACCTTGTAGGGACAATTAGGAACTAAATGTCCACTACGATTGCAAAAGTGGCAAATCCATCTAGAGAGATAGTTTCTTTCAACTAAGGGTTTTTGAGAATTTTTTGTGAAGCTTTGAATGTTATTCTTTATGTTATTCGAGGAACCTTCAAACCCAAGTCCACTCTTATCACCATAGATTTTATGCATGCCCAACATTTGATAAGCTTTATCACTTCCCAAGGTGAATTTATCAACAATGAATTTTCCTTTGTTAAGTTTTGATTGTAGAGAGTTAATTTCAAGTTGACTAGATTCTAACTTGAATTGTAAATTATGAATGTTGTTTTGAGCAAGCTTTAGATCTTCATTTAGAGTGGTGACTTTTTGTTCTATGCTCTCTTTCTCAACAACTCTTAATTTCAAGTCATCCTTCAAGATGCTTAATTCATTGACAAGCTTTTTTGACACTTCTTTTAGTGATTTGTTTTTCTTAATCACAATCTCCCAATTTTCATAGAGTTCATCATAAGCTTGTTGTAATTCATTATCTTCATTTTCATTTTTGGTTTCTTCTTGCCCTAATAGATTCTCTATTAATGAATTATGCTCATTAATTTCTTCAATATGTGTCATGAGAAGCCAATTAGGGGAATTTTCATCTTCATCATCTTGGGATTCATATTTATTACTTTCTTCATCTTCATCATCCCAAGTTATGTTTAAGGCTTTCTTTCCTTTCTTGTCTCCTCTTTCAAATTCTTTAGGAGTGGAGCAATTTTGTGCAATATGTCCAAACCCTTTGCAATTGTAACATTGCACATCCTTTTTAACAAATGATCTCTTGGGGCTTCTTTGAAATTTTGGAGACTTGCTTTCATCTGAATTTCTTATGTTCTTGTTTGTTCTAAAGAATTTCTTAAATTTTTTAACAAACAGAGCATTGTCCTCATCACTGTCACATTCACTTTTATTTTCCTTAAATTGAGATGAGAGGGCCACTCCTTTCTTTTTGTCTTGCACTTCAAAATCTAATTCATAAGTGAGTAGATTTCCTCTTAGTTCTTCAATTTTAATTTTGTCAACATCTTTACTCTCAGTTATAGCCACAATTTTTGGTTTGAATCTTTTAGGGAGAGATCTCAAAATTTTTCTAACAGTTTTAGCTTCATCCATGACTTCTCCTAGTCCTATGAGAGAGTTGACAAGTTCCATTATCTTTGTGTAGAACTCATCAAATGTTTCTTCCTCAAGCATTTTAATGTCTTCTAATTTAGAGGTCAACATTTGTATTTTAGCTATCTTGACTTGATCCGTTCCTTCATGAGTGGTTTCTAGAGTATCCCAAACTTGTTTAGCAGTATTGCAATTTACTACTCTATTAAATTCTTCTTGAGATAAAGCACAATATAGAGAGTTCTTAGCTTTAGCATTCAAGTTGGCTCTATCCTTCTCCCCTTGAGTCCAAGCACTCTTGGGTTTGAGTTTTATGGATATATCATTTCCTTCAGAATCCTTTTCTATGGTAGTGGGAAGATGATAGCCTTCTTCAATAATGTTCCAAACATCTAGACTTTGGGATTCTAAGAACACTTGCATTCGAATTTTCCAATATCGATAGTGTGTTCCATTAAACAAAGGTGGTCTATTTGTGGCATTTCCTTCACCCAAATGAGATTGCATGGTGGCAACAAAATAAAAGCACTCACTAGGATTCTAACTCTAGGTGGTAAGACCTAATCAAGAGCAACCTTGCTCTGATACCAATTGAAAGTCCAAGATCGAATCCTAGAGGGGGGGTGAATAGGATTACTCCTAAGAACTTATGCAACTTTTAAATTTCTTTCACTTTTTAAATATATTATGCTTTGATAAAAAGGAGAACTCCTAGATATTCAATCATAAGCATTCATATACCATTCATGAAATAAAAATAAAAGATCAATCACCATAACACAATCAATTATAGTGGTTCGGCCAAAATGCCTACATCCACTCCCGGTAATCCTACCGGATTTTCACTAACCAATTTTAAGGTTTAGGATCACCTCAAACCTTACACATACAACATTATGCTTTTCAAGGCTAAGCATAAACCTTTACAACCATAACAAATGCTTTCCAAGGCTAAGCACTAACCTTTACAACTTTGATTTTTCTCTTGTGAAATATGCCTCAACATGCATGAATAAGAGAACTAATCAAGCACTAAGTTTTGCCTCTAAAAAGGCTGATATGAAAGTGAAAAATTGGACTTCTAGATGCGTGCAAATAAATGACCAAGAGTGTAGTAGATGCAAGTTCTAGAAAGACATTCAAACTCTTTTTAGAAAATTAAATACAATATGATTCAAAGAAGCTTAATCATATGCGATATAAAGAGTAGAATGATTTACACATGGTTTTCATAAAGATTCAACTTGTATATTGTAAGATGTAATCACAAGATAAACAAGTTGATTTTGAAAACTAGGTTTTGAAAAACTCATGTGAAAACAAGACTTAAGTTGATTTCATAAATCATATAGACTTTAAAAGATGAAACATGTTATGAAAATCAACTATACAAGGAAACAAGCAACTCTAAGATCATGCTTTAAATAGAAACATAAAGATTTAAGAAAAGAGCATGTTTTTGAAATTTAAAGAGAAGAGAAGCACACCCATTTGAAGATCAAAGGTTGAGTCTAATGAGATGGCTTCATAATCCCTTCACAAAGATGCTTGAAAAGTTGCTCTTCCTTGCTCTTGAAAATCTCCCAAAGTTCAGCTCCTTTTCCAAAAGAGAAAACCACTTTTTATAGAAAAAGTTGTTCTAACGGCTAGGCGTCGGTTAGCCGACATATATGTGTCGGTTAACCGACACCCCAACGGTCACTCCCCAACGGTCATAATTTCAAAATATAGCTGTCCAAAAGAAACATGGTCGGTTGACCGAACTCTTTCGGTTAACCGAAGGCTGACCGACACGATGACCGACAGATCAGAATGGTTCAGAAAACAGCTCTCTGGAATTCCAACCGAGAGAACTTCGGTCAGGTTTCGAATGAAGTTCGGTTAACCGACACCTAACCGACACCTTGACCGACCAGAGAGAATCAACAAATTTTTGAAAATGAAGTTCTCTGGAATTCTAACCGACAATGTCTCGGTTAGGCTCGGTTCACTGTCGGTTGGCCGACACTTGACCGACAGGTGACCGACAGGCCAAACATCCAGAAAATACTGAAAGAGCTGAACAAATACAAAGCTTTTGAAAACAAGGAAGAATACCAAGACTGAACTGAAAGCTTTGATAACTAAGAGTATGATGAAAAACCATGCATAACTTTGAAAGACCAAAAACCATGAGGATAAAAATGCATGATGATCCATGAATGAATGGGAGGACAAGCTTACGAAGATGAATGCATCCTATCAAATTGCAACAAAATAAATACTCTAACAATACCTTCATTTTGGAAAGGTTCCAGCATGGAGTTTGATGAAGAAGCGTCCGATCTATGGAAGAAGATCGGCTTTTGCTTTAGTGATGTTGCCGGAACAACAAAGGTAGCAGACGTAGGATCTTCTACATCAGCAGGTGTCTCCATCGGAGTGAGAGCAGGCTGAACTTGCTGAGTGTCAGCTTGGCTTGACGATGCATCGTCTTCTGGCTCTGAGTCCGAGTCTGTGTCTTGCATGATAGACACGAGAGAAACAACAAATTTGCCCCCAGACTTTTGTTTCGCCTTCTTCACTTTAGTCGTGATGACCAAAGGTTTTGAAGATTTGAGGGAGATGACGAAGGGAGGTTGACTACTCTCTTCTAATTTGCCGGAGGGTTTGTTTTCTTCAGGTGATTTTTGAGGGGCCTTGCCTTTATCTTTCTGGAGATTTTCAGCAGGGGGTGCTATTTCCTCTTCTTCTTCTTTTTCGCCTTCATACATTTGGGAGTCTGCGAAGTGGACTTATTTACCTTTGAAGGGTTTCCTGTCCCCAAAGACTCGATGTACCATGCCGTCGTCGCCGACGAACTTGATGCATTGATGTAGAGTTGATGGAACAACACCATTCTCGTGTATCCAAGGACGTCCGAGAAGGATGTTGTAGCATGAGGGGGTTTTTATTGCATACACAGTGACCTCAGAGATAAGATCACCGATTTGCAATTTGAACCTGATTTTGCCGATAGGCCTTTGAGTGCTCCCATCGTATCCAAAGATAGATACAGATGTGTGGCTTAGCTTGCTGGGTGGGATGCCCAACTCTTCAAGAGCCGAAGTGGAGATAAGGTTGAGTGCAGAACCTGGGTCGATCTGAACTCTATGTATCGGCATTTCTTTGATGTACCCTGTGAAGTACAGGGGTCGGTTGTGCCTTGCTTCGCCAAGTAGGAGGTCTTCCTTAGTGAAGGCGATGGTTGCACTGGCTGCCTTTTGAACCGAGAGGCATTGGATGCATGATCCCTCAGTTTTCTTTTCTCCCTTTGAGGAAGTTTCAGAGTTTTTGACCCGGTAGTCCATTTCAATTTGGAGGACTTGCGGGGCATGTTTGTCGACATCCTCATTCAGTTTTTGTAATTCTAAGATGAGATTATCACGAGTGCGTAGAGACATTCGTAATAAATCCAGGATGTGAAGACGTGCAGGTATGTGTTTGAAGTGCTCAACCAAGTCATACTTGAAAGCCTCCTTAGGGCCTGCATGTTCATTGTTTTTGCCACTGGGGGCACTTACAACATCTTTTCCCGAAGGATTTACATAAGTAAAGGAAGATTGGTTGTAATTTTTGTGGTAGTCCCGGCCCGAACGGGTGCCTCTACCAACTTCGAGAGCTTCTTGAGAAGGGTCTTCGCTTGGAAGATTGTCCTCAGGATCAAGAGGCTATCGTTTTTCATCTACTGGGGATGTATCTGCAACAGAATTGCCATCCTCAGTGATTGTGTTGCACGGAGCATTTTCCGGGAGCAAGTCCTGAACAGCATCCAGCAGCTTTTCTTCTTCGTTGACCCATCCATCACCCCAAGTTGGGTTTTCTTCATGATGATGAGTCGGGAAGAATGTGTATTCTGAAGTCACAGTCTCAGGAGAAGAAACCTGAGAGGGTGTCATCTCTGTGAAAGTCACGTGAGACGAGGTAGCTCCAGAGGATACATTGCTAGGCGTTGTCGGAGTATAGGTAATCTCATCAGACGACGCTTCAGAAGAGCTATAGTCCTGATATATTACATTACAGGAAGCTCTGATAGGAGATGTTGCCTGCTCGGAGTCAGACTCATCCTCGGATGTAAGAGGATCATCTATCCAGCAATGTTCTCCATTTTCAGGAGTTGAGGGAGGAGGTACCTGATGGGCTTCAGGGACTTCCGGCTCTGGATTGTGAGGAATCTCGTTGACGCGGTCTTGCTCTTGTTCTAGAGCGAGACGCTGCAAGATCCTTGTATATTCTTCAAGATCAGGCATGGGAGCCAGATCCTCTTCTTCGTCTTCTCCGTGTGGCTCAACATAGTTGATTTCCACTGGAGCAATGACAGATGCTGGGTTAACAGCATCTTCTTGTGCAGCCTCTTGGTCTTCTTCATCATCAGACCAGGATCCTTGTGGTTGCAAGGGGTTATACCAGATTACTGGCATGAGGTGAGTTTCAGGAACCCATTCTTCATCGGAGAGATATTCTCCTGTTTCAAGAGATTCCTCCCACTCATCGGTGTAGTTGGGCTCGAATCCATCGTCGGTGTCGCTAGACTCGTATTCATCAATGGAGAATCCAACTACCGAGTTGCAAGAGTATAATGCCCCCTGCATGGCTTCTTTTTTTAATTGAGGTGGCATGAAATCACTGAGAGTGAAGTTTCTTACCGCCTTTGAAGTCTCTGGAAGGGACGTTTTTATTGCCCCGAGTGAAGTGGTAGAGGAGGCCTCTGCCTTTTCATGGACTTCTTGTTTTGGCTGGGTCTTCTCTTGCCGTTTGAGCCTGAGGAGATGTTTCTTGGCTTGCCTTCGCTGCTGAGCGGTCGGCTTTGTTTTGACGATCTCCCAATTTTCATCTTCCAGGAGATCGGGATGTACCCATATGGGTTGTCCGTCTGGTGTCGGGCAAGGAACCAACACTTCGGACGTTTGAATTCTTTTTATCACCTTGAAGGAAGTAGTGATCTTCTTCTTCGGTGATTTTGGTGTTTGTCCACATGACACCATGTTGACGGAGGCAGGGCCATAATTTTTGTCAAAGGTGATGACTCCGTTTTTCCACATCTCGTTTATCTTCTCTCTCACAACAAAGCATTGATTGAGAGGATGCGAGACCATCTGGTGGTATGGACAGTACCGAGGATCATTGGTTTTGCCAACGTCTCCAGGTCTTTTGGGCTCTGGCAAAATGAGTTTGCCATTTGCTAGGAAAGCCTCAAAGATTTCTTCGACGTCTTCATCGAACGGATATTTCTTTTCTACTCGCTCTTTGAAGGCATCAGAGAGTTCAGGTCTCTTACCTGCAGCTCTATTTTCAGCTTTCTTTGGTTGCTGAGGAGCTGACTTGGTTTGCACATTAAGGACCTCTTTCTTCTTTGGTTTAGAGGTTGCAATGGCGGTTGTCTCTTTTCTTGATGACTTCTGACTGTTGAGGTCTTTAATCACCGTTTCAGCTTCCATAGAAGCTTCCAGGAGTTCTCCCAGGTTTTTTGATTTGTTGCCGATGATCATGGAGCGTATTTTTGCTCTCATATTGTTACGGCAGATGTCGACTAGCGACGCTTGTGGCAGTACATCTGAGCATTTGTACGCCATTGCTTTCCACTTGTGAATGAAGTCATAAGTTGACTCATTCTCTCCCTGTTTTAGGCTGCAGAGCTGAGCCATAGTAACAGGATGATCCTCACCTTGGAAGTGGGTCAGGAAGCGTGTCTCCAGCATAGCCCAGTTCTGAATGGAGTTCTCCGGCAGAGTGGAGTACCAATCGAAGGCCGTACCTTTTAGGGTACTTGCAAAGAGGCGAATCTTGAGTGCATCTTGATCCGCGATAGCTCCCGTCAAGATCTTGAAGTGGATGACGTGCTGTCTGGCCGATCCTTTCCCCGTATATGTTTGGAGAGTAGGATGTTTGAATTTTGTGGGGAACGGGACCGAGTCCATCCATAAAGGATATGGTGGCTTGATCCCATGCTCTTTGAGTATATCCTCTTCTTTAGCTTTGGCGAGGATACTGTCTACATCCTTTTTGGTAAGGGCGCGTGACTCATTTTCTTCTCCATTTTCCTCGTTATTGCCATGATTCGAAGGAGGCTCATTGTTCACCTGATTTTGGACGACAAGGAGAAGGTTTTCCATCAGAGTTTCAATCCTCTGCTGGCCTTGTTCCAACTGCTGGATGCGTGTGAGCGCATCATCTCGAGGTGGATTCTGAGGTGGCGGCTCAGAACTTGTAGCCAAGACGTTCATCCCTCGGGATTCGAACGAAGAAATCGTCCTGGTGACCGAGCTGGGGCTCATTCTTTTTGATGAAGAGCTTGATGAAGGATTACTCTCCCGTCCTTGGCTGGAAGGGGCAGGAGATTCTTCGGGATGTCTTTGTGTCCTGGTGACGCTACGGGTCATCGGACGTCGGACATGGATTTTTGATGCTGACCTTTGGCGTCTTCTGGTTTTTCCAACCATATGGACGGCAGCAACTTGGTCGGGTCTTTCTTTTTCGACCCATTTACGGGAGACTTGAAGTGTAGGAGGCTGGGTCCTTTGCTTCTCTAGTCTCTTTTGTCGATATGACGCACGGCGGCGTGCTCGACGAGCGATTTGAGCTTTGGTCAGCTTTGGCTGGGCTCTGACGATGAAGGATGTGCTCCCTCGGGCGCAGCAGCCGAGCTTGTCTTCTTTGTGGTTGGGCAAGGACAGGATGCGGACCCGGTCCTTTGCCTGTTGCAGCGAAGCTTTAAACCTTTCGAGTTCGGCCCCTGTAGAAATAAAGGGTCGAACTGAAGGGGTGTAGGCCCTGGCAGGTGCTTGTAGAGGCCTAGTGATGCATGATCTGATTTTGGGCCTGTAGGAACAAGCCGGCTCATGCTGGGTTGACTTGGGAGTCAAGTTGGAGATGGGTCTCTCCTCTTTCATGTAGGCAAGAGGGTAGAACTGGTTCTCCTTAAGTGGGGCCAGGTATGCTGGCTTGGTGGAGGTTTGAGACCTCCTTTGTTTTGGGGAAGGTCTTGGAGACCAAGTCTTGGGATAGACCTGGTTGTTTGTGGGTCGAGGCTTCGCGGGGGTGCCGCGGGCTTCGGGCTTTTGGGCGCTCGCCTTTGGTGTCACGAGAGTGACACGTTCAGAGGCGATCTTCTGCTTTTTAGCAGGCGCAGCTTGTTCTTCGGGAAGTGGGAATGGTCCCAGTGTCCCAAAGAAGATAGTCCGGGGAGTCGAGGTCGACCCGGAGTTCAGAGAGTTGCCGAGGGAGTTGACGCTTCGGCAGCTGGCGGGGCGCTTGTAAGTGCGCTTGGTTTGCTTCTGTTGAAGCATGAGTTGGTGCTTGTTCTCATCGAAGATAATGGTTAAGGCTGCCATTGTTAGTTTCGAAAAAGTTCTGAAACAAGACCACATCCATTAGTAATCACAAGAATATAATGATCATAAATGGGAATTTCTATGGTTGTCTTTTCAAATCGCTTAAGGGATATGACCCAAGCGACATGAAGAAGGCAAAAAGCCATAGATGGTACAATTGTTCTGACAGCAAGTATGGTGAGCCCAGAATGAGCGTTCCAGTGACTGCTAGAAGCAATTGTAAACCTAAATTCGACTTATCGAGAAGCAGGGCTTGCTCGAGATAAGAAGAATTAGAGGTAGGAGTTACAAATGTGCCGGTCACAGATACAGTAGACCCTGAAAGGGCGTACCAGTATTGCTAGGCACAAATGTTGGAGATCGCATCCATGAGATGGGATTCTTTGTTTTGAAAGGTCAGAAATGGATTCGTCAAAGAGAGCAGGTGGCATTCCGATTCAAATACGGGCTCAACGATTTCCGCGAGCGCCAGTACTCAGAAGGGAAGAGACCACAATTTCTCGAATCTGAATCCAAAAGTGACGAGTTTTTGGAGATTTTTTTTTTTTGAAATGATTTTTTTTTTATTTTATTATTTTTATTTTTTTATTATTATTTTTTTTAAAAATATATTTTTATTTATTTTTTTATTTTATTTTTTTTTGAAAATTTTTGTTTTTTTTTTTTTTTTTAAGATTTTTTTTTGAAAATCTTTTTTTATTTATTTTTTTTTTTAAGATTTAAAGACGAGAGAGTACACATAGGCCTCCTAACCCGGTCTTATGAAACCTCAATTGATAGAATTGGCCCCAGGTAAGGGTAGGATTACTTAATGAACCCGTTTGGAGGACCCTTGCCTAGAACAGTCAAGCTGTCTCCACACTCTGGACAAGGCTTTTCTTGAATCAATCGTGATCAAAGAACGCAATTGGTTTAACCTTAGTGGTCTATGTCCTTTTTTTTTTTATAAAAATCCCAAATAGACTCATCGAAGAGAAACGATGGCCCAAAACCTTAGTCGAACGGGCTCAACATTTCTGCAAGCACCAAAGAACGATAGGATAGGATCAAGGTTTCTCAATTTTGAATCCAAACTAAGAAAGCTGATTTTTTTATTTATTTATTTATTTTTGAAATCTCTAATGAACTCATCGAAGAGAAACGATGGTCCAAAACCTTAGTCAAACGGGCTCAACATTTCTGCAAGCACCAAAGAACGATAGGATAGGATCAAGGTTTCTCAATTTTGAATCCAAACTAAGAAAACTGATTTTTTTTATATTTTTTTTTTGAAATCTCTAATGAACTCATCGAAGAGAAACGATGGCCCAAAACCTTAGTCGAACGGGCTCAACATTTCTGCAAGCACCAAAGAACGATAGGATAGGATCAAAGTTTCTCAATTTTGAATTCAAACTAAGAAAACTGATTTTTTTTTATTTTTTTTATTTTTTTTTTTTTTGAAATCTCTAATGAACTCATCGAAGAGAAACGATGGTCCAAAACCTTAGTCGAACGGGCTCAACATTTCTGCAAGCACCAAAGAACGATAGGATAGGATCAAGGTTTCTCAATTTTGAATCCAAACTAAGAAAACTGATTTTTTTTATTAATTTTTTTTTGAAATCTCTAATGAACTCATCGAAGAGAAACGATGGCCCAAAACCTTAGTCGAACGGGCTCAACATTTCTGCAAGCACCAAAGAACGATAGGATAGGATCAAAGTTTCTCAATTTTGAATTCAAACTAAGAAAACTGATTATTTTTTTTATTTTTTTTTTTATTTTTTTTTTTTGATATTTTTAATGAACTCATCGAAGAGAAACGATGGTCCAAAACCTTAGTCGAACGGGCTCAACATTTCTGCAAGCACCAAAGAACGATAGGATAGGATCAAAGTTTCTCAATTTTGAATTCAAACTAAGAAAACCAAATTTTTTTTAAAAAAAAGAAAGAATGGAAACAAACTTAAAGAAGTAGAAATTTCCAAAAAATCCCATCTCATGTTTTTTTAGGATGCAAAATCCAACATAGGCTACCAGCTAGAAAGTAGCCAAGGAATCCGGAAAAGAAGTATAAGCATAGAGCAAAAAGTATGATATGCAAATATTTCATTTCCAAGCACCGTGTTCTCAAATGAACGAGTCCCACCGGGTGTGCCAGCTTGATGGAACGCGCTCCGAGGCGCCGTGGGGCGGCTACCGGGGTCGGCGGAACGTGGGAGTCCGTCGGGTCCGACCTTTCGCGCCCTGGCGGGCCCTGAAGCGTGCATCAACATTTCTTTTGTGTGGGTGTGCCAGATTTTCTATTTTACTTGGAATTGCAAGTGGTCATCCGGAGATCAACCTTCGCAAGTAAAAAAGGAAATCAACTTCTTTCAAGTTTTCCATTGTACAAATATTTAAGAAAAGATACATTTTCTTGGTTTGCCGTGAAAGGCGATTTTGTTTGGCATTTATAGCCGATTTTGGCGTTTATAGCCGATTTACAATTCTCATCAATAATGAAAGACAAGAGTTGTGATTTTTGTCTCTTTTAGAAAAATACAAACTACAATGAAAAGCAAGAAAAGGAAGATCTAACTTTTCAGGAGATTGTGGGGGACTCGTTCAGATTGACGGTCGCAAGCCATGTATGGGCTTCGCCATCATCCATGCAGATGAGAATAGAAGATGCTCTTGATTCGCTTGGCTTGGCTATAACCTCAGGTTTTTAGAGGACAAAGACCAAGAGAAGGTCCTATGTCCAATAAAAAGCTAAGTAGACGGGCTGAAAAGCCACGTCTAAGCCATTGGAGGCAGCGGGAGAAGGCAAGGACCTTGGGGGGGGGGGTGCCCCCCAAGGGACTTTTGTCACCTTGTAGTGGTGGCCGGTGCAGAACTTCAGCAGAGTTTTTCTCTCTTTTTCTTTCTCTCAGATCTCTTTCTGATCTTTTTTTCTGATCCTCTGATTTTCTCCTCTTTTTTCTGATTTCAATTTCAATGGAATGCTCTCCTATTTATAGGCTTTTGGTAGCCATTTAGGAGGTTTTATGAGCCTTAATGGCTTTAATGGGAGGAGTTACAAGATTTATTTCTTGATTTTGTAACTCCTTTTTCCTTGAATCTGATTGGCCGATGGAGATTAAGGGCTTTTAATCACCTTCATTACCATAATGGGAGGAGTTTCATGGTTTAAATGCCATGAATCAATTGACTTGTAACTCCCAAATGCTTGCTTCTGATTGGGCCGTCCAAATAAATGAATTAATGACTGCAATAAAGCTAGTCAATTAACCACATTAATTGGTCGCCGAGCAGTCGAAGAGTCGCGGGCCATGCCGTGTCTTCTGGAATTCTTCTGGCGATGATCATCGATGGATCTACATGCTGATCGACATCGGATGAACATGTAACTTCAGACATTGATAGCTAAGAGTGGGCCGGTGACATCTGTCTTGTCGATTTCACGATCGGTCGGACAGAAAGTGCACTTTCTTGGTCGACCGGTTGGCGATCTTGGAGCGATCAATGATGATTTTATGCTTTTGGAGGTTGACCCGTGATTTTGACGGATGTCGGAGGATATGAGTCAATTTCAAGCACTAAAAATCACATTTTCAGGAAACCACAGGGGCCAAAGTGCGCGAAACGCGAAAAAAAGACGGAAAAACGGGTCACCGGCGGAAAATCCGGTGACCCGGACCTCCATGGTCGCCGGCGACCATGGACCGGCGACCATGGGCCATGGTCGCAGGGGTCTGCGACCCTGGGGGATTTTTCCCCTTCGGAGCCCGTTTTGCGGTCGTTTTGAGGTCTTTTTCGTCGCCGTTTTCTTCTGTATTTTTCTTGACATTTCTTCTCATTTATTGGCTTGATTTTCCTGTAGAAAACTTGATGAGAATCCTTGCATTTTTAGAGTGCAAAGTTTCCAATTTTCCGGGAAAGCCGAAGACTTTGTCGCATAGAGCTGCTGATTTTCCGCCAGAAGCTGAAACTTGGTCAAACGATGTCGGAATGACCTGAAATTTGAGGTGAAGCCTCCTGAGCAATAAATAAGACCAACCATAGGCTTTTGTTTGAGTTTTGAAGCCGTTTGGGGTCCCGTCGATGCTTCACTTGATTTTGCTGCGGGGAAAATGCCGAGCTTTGATATGTGGCCAAACGATGTCCGATTGACCTGAAATTTGACGGGGAGCCTATTGGAGTCATTTTGAGACGTTCCATGGCTCCGTTTTGGATGTCATGGTCCCGGGTTGCTCCGCCGCCGGTAGGCTTGATTTTCTCTCGGAGCATCGAAACCTGGTCAAACGTTGTCGGAATGACCTGAAATTCGACGTGCAGCCTTTTGGAAGCATGTTGAAGCCACTCATGCACTTGGTTTGATGAGCGAAGGCTTCGGTGGTTCCCACCGCCGGGAGGCTTGATTTTGCTGCTCGAGCATTGATGGAGGGTCAAACGTTGTCGGTTTGACTTGAAATTTGGCATGGAGCCCTTTTGAGACATGCTGGAGTCATCTGTAGGCTTTGATCGAAGTTTTGACGTCTCCGATGATGTCGCCGCCGGGAGCTCCCGTTTAGCTGTCGGAGCAGTGAAGTTAGGCCAAATGTTGTCGAAATGGCCCGAAACTTCATGTGTACTCTTCTCTTGGCTATCTTGAAGGATCTTGCAATTTTTGTTTGATTCTGACAAGATTTGATTTTTTTGAGAAATTGCATTGCCTATTTATGGCAGGTTGCGACTTCATGCAGCTTTCTTGATGTTGAAGAGGCAAAGTGACATTTTTGGTGTCAACAAATACATCCGGGAACTCCCAAACAATAGGGATCTCCTCCACCCCTTGGGACCGTTTATCCTCCGTGATAAACGCCAAATAGGCTTCACATCCACTTCTTAAAAGTCTATCAGCCTTCAACGCTGAGACAAACCCTGCACGAGGATTTCTCCTCTCTCCCTGGAATAACACTCCTGCTGGTGTCTCATCCAACTTGAATGTGAGGGTTTTATGGAAACAATCCATTGTGGCATGGTACCCTGCCAGCCAATCCATCCCTAGGATGACATCAAAATCCTTCATCTCCAACAGAATAAGATCTGCGGGTAACACAACTTCTCCTATCCGGACTGTACAACTAGGGTACTGAACCGTACATACAACTTGTTTTCCTACTGGTGTAGCTACAGTCAAGGTGTACTCAAGATCTCTACCATGCACATCAATCAATTTAGAAAATGCATGGGATATGAATGAATGCGTAGACCCAGGGTCAAATAATATTCTAGCTTCAATCCCACTGACAAGAAGTGTACCTTCCACAACATTGCCTGCTGCCTTTGCATCAGCTCTGTTGACCGCGTACACTTGTCCTCGCTGTTGTGGCCTTATCGGTGCCTGTTGTTGTCTTCCTTGCGGGGCATTTCTATTCTGTTGCGGTGGACGCTGAATATGCTGCTGACGGGCCTGCTGCTGCTGCTGGGGCCTAAACTGCTGCGGTGGTGCCTGTTGCTGAAGTGGCCTTGCCTGATTCTGCACTACCAGTGCATTCTGTGGCGGGGCTGGACGCGGTGCTCCTTGAGGCTGCTGATTTTACCTATTCGGTCTTGGGCAATTTCTCATCTGATGATCCATGGAACCACATCTAAAGCACGCCCCGGTGATGGTGCGACATTGGGCACTCTCATGGTTCTTGCCACAGTGGGTGCAAACGTGCTGCACATTGTCTTGCCTCTGCCTCTTGTTCTGCTGGTTCCTTTGCTGATGATGCTGCTGCTGGGGCTGCCCTTGTCCCTTACCTTGAGATCTAAGGACCTTGTGGTGGAAGTTCTCGAACTTGTAGGCCCTCTTGATCGCCTCTTCAAAAGTGACCAGTGGTACAACTCCCGTAGCATCTCTCTCGATGGTGGGATGAAGTCCTTCAAGGAACTTGGTTATCTTCTTCTCCACCGTGTCTACTAATTCGGGTGCATATCTTGACAACCTCTCAAACTTAGTGAGGTATTCTTGGACAGTCGTATTGCCTTGGACAAGCTGTTGAAACTCTACAGCCTTCTGCCTCCTGATGTGCGTGGGCACATACTTGTCACGAAACTGTATCTTGAAATTCTGCCAAGCAACTGCGTAGCCATTGTCCTATACTCTTCCCTTACAGTTTTCCACCAGATATCTGCCAACCCGGTGAATAGGGACGTTGCCAGCTTTACTCTCTCACCCCCTGTGCATCTGAAGACTTCGAATATGTTTTCTGTATGGTCTAACCAGTCATCCGCAGTTAATGGGTCTTCTGAGCCAACAAAATCCTTGGGTGCCCTTTTTCTAAATCTCTCAAATAAAGCATTGGGGTCATACTCTCTCTGATTGATAACAATTGCAGGTTGAGGCTGGACTGGCTCTGGCCTTCTCTGTAGTACCTCCAACAACTGTCTCTGCATTTCTGCCAATTCTCTGGCATGATCCTCATCCTTCTTTAGCATTTGTTCTTGAAGTCTAGCCTGATTCTCATTAGTTTGACGCTGTTGATCGAGCATAGCTTGCATCATCTGCTGAAACTGATTTGGAATTGTGTGTTCATTTCTATCTTCTCCCACTGGTCCTGTACCTTCTACCGGCCCAGTATAATCACTGTTGCTCGCTGTGGGGTTACCGTTCACTGGGCGCTTACGAGGTGGCATAATGCTGCAAAACAAATTGTTAGCACATGATAATCAAGAATGGGGTCACACATTGCTCACGCGATTCTAACTAACGGAAGATCTAACGAATCCTCGCCACGTCCTTAGGATTTCTAGTTTCTTTTAATTGCTTGAAACACGTCTCGCTCTGATACCAGTCTGTCGCGACCCCGGACCGGGTTCGGGGAACCAAATCCGGGATCGGGACTGTTTGTGATGAAGCCGATGATATAATCATATGGAGTAATGACAATAATTTAAGGTATGTTTATAATCAAGCGTACACGGGTTAACAAAAGAACACTCCTTACCCGTGCACGTGATTTCCCACAGGTGTCCGCGGTGAGGATATTCCAACACACATAGTCATATAGTAATAATTGCGGAAGCGTATGGTAAATCATACATGTATTTCATTTCACAAAATATCAAGGCTAATTACATTTGAATATGAGTATCAGAATGAGCAATGTCCTAAAGCATAACCCAAAAGTACATATTCAAGTTTAATCAGAAGATCGGTTAATTACAGTTCCCAAAAATAGAGGCCAACAAAGGCCAATATACAAAACAATAACCACCAGAAATCTATCCAACCACCCCCAAAATGTTTCGCAACTCGGCAGCCCGATGTTTACATAACATCGTCAGCACGCCACTCCACTAGTGGCTGCGGTTCTCCGACCGCCTCCTCTGGCTCCTCCTCGGGGAAACCAACAACGGGACCTGAGTACCAAAGCAAAGGGGTCAGACACGACGGTCTGGCAGGTAGATGAAAAAATAAGTACATTTAATAATAAAGACCTTTACCTTTGAAAACATGTAAACCTGTTTAACAATGGCTTTCAAAGTAAATGAATCGTTTCATTTAAAACACACATGCAGTAATAAAATATGCAAGGTAACCAAGGAAGTCGGGAAACAATCAAGATGGCATCCACAAGAAGCTAAATCCTCTATCACCGAAGTGACGTGAGTATCGGGTGTTGACCTCGGTCACCGAAGTGAGGAGGTGCAACCAAGTTACATACAGATATACAATAATACGGGACGGGACCGCGGTAGCAAACCGGGTATCGGGAATCACGGTAGCGAACCGGATATCGGGAACCACGGGAGCGAGCCGGGTATCGGGACGGGACCACGGTTAATAAACCGGGTATCGGGATCCAAGCTGCAGCTGGCGGGACGGGAAGGGATCTCCAAGTCGGTAGATCAGACCGACAAGGTCATCCAAGCTTAGTGGTGCCGACTCATAGCTCAAATCACATAAATCGAGACATGTATAAAACAAATCCAGTGCAAAGCTATAAACGGGCAAGACGGGGTGCTCAAGGCACAGCTATCATATCAGGCCTGGCATGTATATCAAAGCTAGCAAAACAGTACAAGTATACTTTCAAAGTTTTCGGAATGATAGGTTCCAAATCATAAATTTCGAGAAGAACAAGGTAAAGTACTCTTTTGAAAAGCCAAGACAATGTCGGGTTAAAACTAGTCCAAGTGAATAGGGATCCCATATGTCTGTATAATAAAGGAAACTTGGTACTCTTTGAATTTGGGAGACATTCCGGGTTCCTTATACACTATAGTAGCCTCAATGCTTAAATGAATCTCGATGATGTAGTTTCTCTCTCGAACGTACTACCAACAAACACTTCACCTAGGCTTCGAACACAATCCCAGGTGAGCGGTGCCCATTGCTCTCAGAAAGGTTCACAAGCAATGGGGTGAAAGCTCCCTTCAATCCTTCTTTATTCATAGAATTCAGGGAATTTCGGTTACCTTGCGGTCAGATGGCGGTTAGCCGCCAGTGCATCCGGCGGCTAACCGCTGGCTGACCGTGAGGCTGACCGTGGAATTGCAGCTCTCGGGAAAAGTGATCGTAACTGTGCGGTTAGGTGGCGGTTAGCCGTCGATGGACACGGCGGTTAGCCGCTAGCTGACCGCGGAGCTGACCGCGAGGTTACAGCTTCTGGAATTGTGACCGAACTTGCTTCGGTTAGCCGCTGGTCACCAGGCGGCTAGCCGCTGGGCGACCGCCAGCTGACCGCCGGTCACGGGAATCTCTTCCCTGGGTTCAGATTCAAGCTTTCCTTTCCCCAGACCAATTCCTTTCATTCTCCATTGACATTCATACAATTACTAAGGGAAGGAGGACAACCAACATCACAAGGATTCACTTAGGCATTGTACAAAAGATGAACTCAAAACTACAATCCATGATTTAAAGACAATAGATGAAAACAAAAGCTAGAAATTATATTTCAAGACACTAAAGAGGCTTACCAACCCCATTCAAAGCATTTAATATCATGGAATGTGATTTAGACAAAGCATTAATGAAGTCATGATTTAAACACATTTGTCATAAAATCATTGAAAACTAAACTATCCATTCAATCCACTTGCCTCAAGGTTCTCTATGCAAGAAATCAAAGCTAATAATCTCTTCCTCCAAGCCAAGAATGCTATCTACACAAAACCCCCAAATCCAAACCCCAAAATGGGTCAAACAAGGAATAGAGAGAAGGAAGCTTCAATAATGACAATAGGGCTCCTCTAAAACTAGAAGAACACAAATCTAAGAGATTGGAAGGGAAAACTTACTTGGAAGCTCTTCAAATGGTCAAGGTGAGCTCAAAGAGGGTCTTGAGTTGAGTAGATCCTTCCACAAATGGTATCAATGAATAGCTCTAGTAATGGGGAAGAAGAGGGTGAAGTTCATCTCTTGATTGGTGTGAGATTTGGTAGGGTTTTGGTGGTGAGGAAGCAAGGAGAAAAAGAGAAGAGATGGAAACCCTAGGCTCTCATATGCTTGTGCTGGAAAGGGGAAATGGAAGAAGAGTGTTCTTCTTAAAAAAAGCAATGGGTGTGGGCTCCACCACTAGGAAAGCTCTTTGGGCTGAAATCGTTAATTTCGGGATCTCGAATGAAATCGACGAAGAAGAGAAAAGTGATCACCGAAATATCTAGTTTCGGAAAAGTACATGTTTCGCGGGTTTCGAGGATATCGAGTGTTGGGCACAGATTTCATGTAAAAAGACCGTTTTGCCCTCAAAGCAAGAAGATCGGGTTTCGGGGTTCCGGACAGGTTCGGGATCAACGTGAAAGTTGTAGGGATTAACAAGACGAGTAAAACGGTATAGAAATGTAAATTACCGGAATACGAATAATCCCCCAGCACTTAGTAAAACTAATCAAAAAGGGAACCCCCCAAAGGGTCCCACCAACACGAAGCACTAAAATAATTTCCCAAAGCTATCAAGAACTATACTAATCCAAGCTTAGTCAAAAATCACTAATCGAGCTTAGCATTAACACGCAACATAATTAGTACTAATCGAGTCACTCGGGTCGGGGTCTTACACCGGGCAAGCCATTCCCTCATGTCATCCTTGTCGTCGAATGTGAGCTCTTGCTTTTTCTGGGAACAGCTATCGCCCGAGCCTTCGACGTGATCTCGGGAACGCCTTTTGTGCTTCAGGTGTTTCCGCAGATCATTGTGGATGATAGGACGTACGACGTTGTTCGTGGAAGCCTTTTCCATCTCCTGGAGCTGCTGCTGGAGCTGACGGATCAGCATATCTTTTTCTTGGATGATCAGGTTCTGTGTCCTGATATCCGCGAATGAGGGGGTGGAGTCATCGTTCGCCTCGTGCACCACCGGGCCTTTGCCCTTCTGAAGCAGCTTTGGTGGAGCGTCGTTTACCGGAGGAGGCCTTGTCTCCTCAATTGGAGGTGAGACAGAGCTAGTATGGTAACTCTCCACCATTGCCGGACGCTCGCCAATATTCTCTTGTCGAGATACTGCCCGGGATGGCCCAGGAAGTTCCCTCAATTCTGCAGATTTCGTCTTGCCACCTCTCTTGGCATGGTGTAAGGAAAGATTTCTGAGTAATGAAAAGATTACTGTATCGTTTCCCACAAACGGCGCCAATTGTAGGTGCACAAAATTTCACGGACCCGGAGGTGGTGATTGTAAGACCCCGACCCTCAATTTTTGGGTTTAGCATTGTTTTAACCATGATTTAGCTTTTTAAACAAGATTAGAGATGATTTGACTTTGTTTTTGAGTTTGAATAGATTTTTCATAACTTTGGAGAGTTTTAAAAGACCATTGACTTTGTTTTGACCCGACCCTTGTAAATTGTATTTTGTGAGAATTTATTATTGGTTTCTAAAAATCCCAAATTTTATTCCTTTTGACTCATTTTATTGTTATAAACAACTTTCATGTTTTGACCATCTTGATTTAATACTCAGAAATCGCGTTTTTCAAGAAAAATGGCAAAAATGACAATTTTCACTAAATCTGTCCATGAATTTCGAAAATTTCAGAAATTGGGGAAAATATACTTTTTGGAAACTAGATATTTTGAGGATCATTTTAGTCTTCTTCGTCGATTTCATCCGGGGCCCGCAAGACCATGATTTAGCCATTTTAAGTTTCAGCTGAATGGGTCCCATTTTCAAGTCACATAAGTTGTCTTCCTCCTCTTCCATGCCCATTTCTCAAATTCCTGCAACTTCTTGACCTAGGGCTGGAGAGAAAACCCTCTTTTTGCCCCAAGCTTCTTTCTCTTGGATCTATGGCTAGGAAGCTCCATTTGCAAATCTAAAAACGTGGTTTTCTTCCTCTCAACTCGAGCTCTCCATTACACCCATCTAGTTGAGGATTTCAGCTGAGCACCCACTTCGTTTTCTTCATCTCTTCTTGTTTGGGCAGCCATTGGTAAGAGCTTGAACCCATCTCTTCCATGGAGTTTATTTAGCTCATAAAGAGCTCTTTTCTCTAACTTTCAAACCCATTTTCGAAATGGGGGTTTGTAGTAGCCAAAATGTGATTTTTGTGTGTTCTATTTTGGGGCTTTTGTGTAGATTTCGTGGATCAACTCTTTGATTTGGATTTGTGAAAGATTTGCTTGGCATTTGGACAAAGGCAAGTGATCTTTATAGGATTTTTCATGTACATTGTTTTATGGTTTCATTATGGTTTCATTTAGACATGTTTTCTATGTTAATTTTCATAATGCAAGTAATCATTTTGGGTTTTTATGATGTATTATGATTTTTGACATTTTGCTTTGAGAAAATGATGCCCTTATTTCTAAGTTTTTCCATTTCATTTAATGTTTGAATCTCTCTTGGTTTGCTTAGTCATGTCAAGCATGGTTACTAATTATTTTCCTAATCTTGAGGTCTTTTCTTGATTGAAAGCATATATCTTGCTTAATGGTTTACAAGTTGTGTAGTAACATGATTTTTATAATGAATGATTTTGATGACTTGAAGGTTTAGATTGAAATATGAATGGTTTATTGTGCATGGAATGCTTTAAAAGTGTGTGAAATGTATCCCTTGGAAAGCATGAAGGCTTGGGGAGTGCATGTGGTTCAAATGTGGAAGTGAAGAAGGGAGAGAAGTGTGAAAGAAATGAGCTTCAGAACCCTACCGGAAGTTCTACCGGTAGAAATGGTTCAAAATTTGACAAAGAGTTGAGAAAACCGTGAACCCTGAGTTCTACCGGAATTTCTACCGGTAGAGGTATTTCAACCGGAAGTTCTACCGGTAGAAAGGGCCCAAAATCTGACAGAGAGTGAGGAAATTGAAAAACCCCAAGTTCTACCGGAAGTTCTACCGGTAGAAATAGCCCAGATTTCGGCAGAGAGTGAGAAAAGTTAAGGAGCATGAGTTCTACCGGAAGTTCTACCGGTAGAAGTGCTCCAACCGGAAGTTTTACCGGTAGAGGTGGTTCTACCGGTAGTACTACCGGTAGAGACGCTTCAACCGGTATTTCTACCGGTAGAGAGGCGTGAACCACAACCAGAAGTACTGTTTTTGAAGATTTTTGCGGGAATGAAAACTAGACTAGGTTTTAGACCTTTTTATTGACTTTGTGCACTTGAAATTCCAAAATGTACTATAACTTCTGGGGCACCAAATCTTGTTAAAAACTCCGACATTTGGGTTTCAACTCCACAAGGGTCAATGATTGGTCTTAGCCTAAACTTGATAGATTTCGTGTTTGAATTCTTGTTTTGATGCTTCATGCATCATCGTGTCCTCGTTTGATTTCCAAGTATAAGTTTGTTTGAAGATTTGTTTCAAGAACCAAGACCATTGTTTTGATGCTTTGTGCATCATCGTGCATTCGTTTGAATTTCAAGTATAAGCTTGTTTTAAGACGTGTTTCAAGAATCGTGTTTCAAGAAAGAAAAAGGGGATCATTTCTTCAGTTGTTAAGCATTTATATTATGCTATCGTGCTAGCCTTGTCGTGACGTGTTTGACAAATGATTTCCCTCTTGTTTTGTTGTGCTCTCGAACGTGTATCGCCATGTTTTATGCATTCATGATATAAGTGATTTCACTGAGCTTGGACCGCCCTTTTAGCTTGATCCACTACCTGGGGGTCCTTAAACTCGTGGACTGTCTGCAGACTAGTCGTGTCTTGAATTGACACATCGTGCGTGTTCGTGGTCCGGTTCCGCGGCCGGACACCCCGTCTACCTTGTGTGACGTGGGATCGTGTTTCTTGTCGTGCTTGTCGTGCGTGCTTACTCTTATCATCATGTATGATGGAGAAAGGATGGGCTCTTTGTGGATTTACTAATCATGATATTATATGTATTCATACCTTGTTTCGTATATCGTGCATGCACTAGTGATTTCTCGATAAGTATCTTGTACATGCATTGTTTTTAAATCTTGTAAACTTGTTTCAAGTTCAATGAAGTGTTTTTAGTTCTTGTTTCCTTTAAACTTCGGTTTTGTTTATGCTCTTGCCTATATTGATTACCTGCCAGACCGTCGTGTCTGATATACTTCTGCTTTGGTGCTCTAGATAGCAGGTCCTTGTTTTGAGCTAGTTCGCGTGCGGAGGGCTGTTGAGCCACGAGTTTTGCAGTCTTGTAGTGTCAGCGATGTCATGTTGACGTCATGCTTGACTCCGGAGTTACGTTACACCATTGGGTAGTATTTGTTCTAGCTTGTTTTTGTGTACGGCTTTTGTTAGCCTGTTTCTTGGGAATTGTAATCAATGCACTTGTTAATTTGAAACTTGAATATGTTGGGTAATGATAAGCCTGTTACTGTCAGCTTTGTATATCTTGATATTATGAATTGTTCCAGTCTGAATTTAAATATGTCTATGACAATTTTGTGCTGACAGATTGAGTACGACACGGAACCCGATGGATACGGATTCCGGGTCGTAACGTCTTGTATAGCTTCCGCGAAATATTTTGATGTGTTGTGAATTTGTTATCCTCACACACGCGGATCCTGGGAGGGGAAATACTACAAATTCTCCCCATGCTCGCGTCCCCGAGATCGGATCCCGGTTTTGGGGGCGCGACAGACTGGTATCAGAGCGGCCAGGTTTCTAGGAAATAAAACACTCTAGTAACCTTAAGACGTGTGGTGAGGACTCCTTAGGTCGTGTGGATTTTGTTTTGGCTAGCCATTGTTTGTTTTATCAGCTCGGTTTGTTTTCTTCTAGTGGGGGAGACCCTCTTTGTCTCGTGCTCTTGTCCTTGTTGTTAGGGAATTTGGAGGACCAAATTCTTTTCTAGTGGGGGAGGTTTTAATGTATCCGTACCCATATTTAGTATCTTTTGCTTGTTTTTGTGGCAAAGAGTCGATGTTTTGTGGCATTTTGTGGACTTAGCGTGTGGTTCTCGAAGGACTTTGGCAGAATTTTCAGCTTTTCGATGTCGCAGATGGAGTTAGCGAGGGAATTTGTGAGTAGTTGTTAGTCAGCAAGTTATGTGAATAGCATATCAAGATCCAATTATAGTTGATCGTGTATCGTCAGATGGTGTGTTAGACAAGTAAGTGCAGATTTTTGGATAAACTTGGATTATCTTCCTAAGTTAGAAGACTCCAAAAGCCGGATAAGTGGTGGACTTTATGAGGTTTGAGGTGATTTTCAGTGGTACGGCTCCAAGAAGATGTGAGAAAGTTAGAAACTTCTCGAGTATTGATGAATTTGTGACGGAGAATTGTTCGAGGAAGTTCAACAATTGTAGCTATGGTGGTGAAGTTGACTCAGCGAGGTGTATCAGTGAACGGTTAGAAGCATGAGAATTCAGTTTTTGGCAAAGTGTAGATAGTAGTATGCAGAATTGATTGTTACCTGGTTACATGATAGAGCAAATTTTGCAGACTTTACCGACTCTTGGAACATTAGTTTGGGCAGAGTACAGATGCAAGCTGAAGAATCATAACTCATGGACGAGGTCAGTTGAAAGATATAGAAAAGAATGAAACATGTGCGAGACTTGAGGATGGTGAACCTGAAACAGAGGCAGAAGATTGAGCAACCAAGGTTTGATTTGAGCAGTTTCGAGATTTAAATGCGGAGTTGTAACCGTTGAGGTGACGTGAAGTGAACAAACACGTTTGGTTAGGAATCGATTACTATGCAGAGGACCAATGGCAACTGGACAGAAAGAGTCAGAGTAACAAGAACTTTTGGTTATTTTGAAGAAAGACTTTATTCTAGGATTGTGGACACAAATCGAGCTCGCAAGGTCAGCTATGCATGCCTGGGTAAAAGACCGGAAGACAGAGACAGAGTTTGATAGAAGCACACCTTACGAAGTTTGGAAATGTGGAGTAGCATGACTGTTAGAATGTTAGCAGGTTTGGTCAGAGCTGGAAACCTACAGAGTTGTGAACCTCTTGGTTTGAACAAGCAAACAGAGATGGCAGAAGTGTACCGAGGACTGGACGACATTGCCTGAAGTAAGACACATCTGGTAGTACTCAGCGTCACCAATTTTCCGAAACCAAGGGTAGAGAGGAGAATTAGTAAGAGCAAGTGGTAGAATTGTTTCAAGGCTTGGGTTGAAGATTTTGGCTTTCCATAGAAGGATACCAAGTTGACAGATGTTTTGTTGATAACGCATCTTCAGATAAGAGATCTAGAACAATAGGCAGACATAATCAGATGTAAACAGGAACTTTGAGTATAGCACAGAAAGGTTGGACTCCAAGACTTTGAACACAGATTTGAATTCTAAGACCAGTTATACATGTCAATGGTAAGAGATTTAGAAATAAGATTTGAAAGAGGCAAACCATACAAAGTGTTGAAACTCAAAGCAGCTCAGCAGGTTATGGCAGTTTAGCATCTGGTTTGTAGTAGTGAAGTATCTGAGTTGTAACCGACTGAATCAGAAACAGGACACTTATAGAATTTTATAAGACGTGGCAGCATAGTTTCAAGAATTTGGATAACATAGATAGAGGATGGAAGAGACTGGTACGTGGTAGCACTTCAGCTTCGCCAATTCTTCGAAGACCAGGAACCAGAATCTGAGTAGTACAGTGAGAGCAGATATATGGGATTCCAGAATTTCTCCGGGATGAAGATTATTTCAGAGAAAGCATGTCTACGATCACATCTACATGAAAATGTCAGGATCATCGTGTACATCTCGGTATAGCATTTGGCATAAATTTCAGGGTGATAGAATGAGACAGAACTCGTTGTTCCTCGGACAGACGGTGATTAACGAAGTTAGTAAGAGATGATCCAGTGTAAGGACGTCAAATGACCACAGAAGGATGACTAGAGAAGTTATTGAACATTGGGATTGTTAGAAGAGCAGGTTGTTGGACAGATATGTGTGATAGTGTGAAGTTTTCAATCGAATCAGACGTGTTGTTGCCGGCGCTTCTCTTTGTCAGGATTGATCAGGGATAGCTCAGTTTCCGAGGTTCAACTTAGGGTGTCAGTGTTTTCTTTAGTCTTCGGGTCTTCAGTGTTTTCTTTAGTCTTCGGGTCTTCAGTGTTTTCTTTAGTCTTCGGGTCTTCAGTGTTTTCCTTGATCTTTCGAGTTTTTGATTTTTGATTTGGTTTAGACCATTTGGAGGACCAAATGGATTCTAAGGGGGGGAGGATGTAAGACCCCGACCCTCAATTTTTGGGTTTAGCATTGTTTTAACCATGATTTAGCTTTTTAAACAAGATTAGAGATGATTTGACTTTGTTTTTGAGTTTGAATAGATTTTTCATAACTTTGGAGAGTTTTAAAAGACCATTGACTTTGTTTTGACCCGACCCTTGTAAATTGTATTTTGTGAGAATTTATTATTGGTTTCTAAAAATCCCAAATTTTATTCCTTTTGACTCATTTTATTGTTATAAACAACTTTCATGTTTTGACCATCTTGATTTAATACTCAGAAATCGCGTTTTTCAAGAAAAATGGCAAAAATGACAATTTTCACTAAATCTGTCCATGAATTTCGAAAATTTCAGAAATTGGGGAAAATATACTTTTTGGAAACTAGATATTTTGAGGATCATTTTAGTCTTCTTCGTCGATTTCATCCGGGGCCCGCAAGACCATGATTTAGCCATTTTAAGTTTCAGCTGAATGGGTCCCATTTTCAAGTCACATAAGTTGTCTTCCTCCTCTTCCATGCCCATTTCTCAAATTCCTGCAACTTCTTGACCTAGGGCTGGAGAGAAAACCCTCTTTTTGCCCCAAGCTTCTTTCTCTTGGATCTATGGCTAGGAAGCTCCATTTGCAAATCTAAAAACGTGGTTTTCTTCCTCTCAACTCGAGCTCTCCATTACACCCATCTAGTTGAGGATTTCAGCTGAGCACCCACTTCGTTTTCTTCATCTCTTCTTGTTTGGGCAGCCATTGGTAAGAGCTTGAACCCATCTCTTCCATGGAGTTTATTTAGCTCATAAAGAGCTCTTTTCTCTAACTTTCAAACCCATTTTCGAAATGGGGGTTTGTAGTAGCCAAAATGTGATTTTTGTGTGTTCTATTTTGGGGCTTTTGTGTAGATTTCGTGGATCAACTCTTTGATTTGGATTTGTGAAAGATTTGCTTGGCATTTGGACAAAGGCAAGTGATCTTTATAGGATTTTTCATGTACATTGTTTTATGGTTTCATTATGGTTTCATTTAGACATGTTTTCTATGTTAATTTTCATAATGCAAGTAATCATTTTGGGTTTTTATGATGTATTATGATTTTTGACATTTTGCTTTGAGAAAATGATGCCCTTATTTCTAAGTTTTTCCATTTCATTTAATGTTTGAATCTCTCTTGGTTTGCTTAGTCATGTCAAGCATGGTTACTAATTATTTTCCTAATCTTGAGGTCTTTTCTTGATTGAAAGCATATATCTTGTTTAATGGTTTACAAGTTGTGTAGTAACATGATTTTTATAATGAATGATTTTGATGACTTGAAGGTTTAGATTGAAATATGAATGGTTTATTGTGCATGGAATGCTTTAAAAGTGTGTGAAATGTATCCCTTGGAAAGCATGAAGGCTTGGGGAGTGCATGTGGTTCAAATGTGGAAGTGAAGAAGGGAGAGAAGTGTGAAAGAAATGAGCTTCAGAACCCTACCGGAAGTTCTACCGGTAGAAATGGTTCAAAATTTGACAAAGAGTTGAGAAAACCGTGAACCCTGAGTTCTACCGGAATTTCTACCGGTAGAGGTATTTCAACCGGAAGTTCTACCGGTAGAAAGGGCCCAAAATCTGACAGAGAGTGAGGAAATTGAAAAACCCCAAGTTCTACCGGAAGTTCTACCGGTAGAAATAGCCCAGATTTCGGCAGAGAGTGAGAAAAGTTAAGGAGCATGAGTTCTACCGGAAGTTCTACCGATAGAAGTGCTCCAACCGGAAGTTCTACCGGTAGAGGTGGTTCTACCGGTAGTACTACCGGTAGAGACGCTTCAACCGGTATTTCTACCGGTAGAGAGGCGTGAACCACAACCAGAAGTACTGTTTTTGAAGATTTTTGCGGGAATGAAAACTAGACTAGGTTTTAGACCTTTTTATTGACTTTGTGCACTTGAAATTCCAAAATGTACTATAACTTCTGGGGCACCAAATCTTGTTAAAAACTCCGACATTTGGGTTTCAACTCCACAAGGGTCAATGATTGGTCTTAGCCTAAACTTGATAGATTTCGTGTTTGAATTCTTGTTTTGATGCTTCATGCATCATCGTGTCCTCGTTTGATTTCCAAGTATAAGTTTGTTTGAAGATTTGTTTCAAGAACCAAGACCATTGTTTTGATGCTTTGTGCATCATCGTGCATTCGTTTGAATTTCAAGTATAAGCTTGTTTTAAGACGTGTTTCAAGAATCGTGTTTCAAGAATGAAAAAGGGGATCATTTCTTCAGTTGTTAAGCATTTATATTATGCTATCGTGCTAGCCTTGTCGTGACGTGTTTGACAAATGATTTCCCTCTTGTTTTGTTGTGCTCTCGAACGTGTATCGCCATGTTTTATGCATTCATGATATAAGTGATTTCACTGAGCTTGGACCGCCCTTTTAGCTTGATCCACTACCTGGGGGTCCTTAAACTCGTGGACTGTCTGCAGACTAGTCGTGTCTTGAATTGACACATCGTGCGTGTTCGTGGTCCGGTTCCGCGGCCGGACACCCCGTCTACCTTGTGTGACGTGGGATCGTGTTTCTTGTCGTGCTTGTCGTGCGTGCTTACTCTTATCATCATGTATGATGGAGAAAGGATGGGCTCTTTGTGGATTTACTAATCATGATATTATATGTATTCATACCTTGTTTCGTATATCGTGCATGCACTAGTGATTTCTCGATAAGTATCTTGTACATGCATTGTTTTTAAATCTTGTAAACTTGTTTCAAGTTCAATGAAGTGTTTTTAGTTCTTGTTTCCTTTAAACTTCGGTTTTGTTTATGCTCTTGCCTATATTGATTACCTGCCAGACCGTCGTGTCTGATATACTTCTGCTTTGGTGCTCTAGATAGCAGGTCCTTGTTTTGAGCTAGTTCGCGTGCGGAGGGCTGTTGAGCCACGAGTTTTGCAGTCTTGTAGTGTCAGCGATGTCATGTTGACGTCATGCTTGACTCCGGAGTTACGTTACACCATTGGGTAGTATTTGTTCTAGCTTGTTTTTGTGTACGGCTTTTGTTAGCCTGTTTCTTGGGAATTGTAATCAATGCACTTGTTAATTTGAAACTTGAATATGTTGGGTAATGATAAGCCTGTTACTGTCAGCTTTGTATATCTTGATATTATGAATTGTTCCAGTCTGAATTTAAATATGTCTATGACAATTTTGTGCTGACAGATTGAGTACGACACGGAACCCGATGGATACGGATTCCGGGTCGTAACGTCTTGTATAGCTTCCGCGAAATATTTTGATGTGTTGTGAATTTGTTATCCTCACACACGCGGATCCTGGGAGGGGAAATACTACAAATTCTCCCCATGCTCGCGTCCCCGAGATCGGATCCCGGTTTTGGGGGCGCGACAGTGATCTCGAGGCCCACTAGAAGAGAAGATGTGTTGCCATGAATAGAACCTGAAAGGGGGAAGAGGAAAAGAGCAGTCAAAGACCCTGGCTGTGGGCAGCGCAAGGCTCTCCGATGCCTAAGTCGGTGTAAGAACGTGACAGTAGGTTAGAGATTTAGAGAGATAGAGTGAAGGCTCTGTAAGTAATGGGTTGTATGTCTGCGTACCTTTGGAGGAGACTAAGTCCTCTCTTTTATACCGTCGTGAGGATCCAATATTTTAGATAAGTATTGTAGCGCGATCGATGCGATTCCCTCAATCAGGGCAACCATTTCAGTCGATCCTGCTCCTTTAATTTAGGCAACCGTTCAGTCAATGCCTATCCCTCCATTATAGTCGTAACATCACCCGTTCCCCTTTCCTTAATGTTCGCTACCTCATAAACCGTTCTGCCACGTCTCTCGGTCTTTACGCCACGTCTTTAACGGGGATGATGGGTTATGCCCTTTGTCCGAGATAGGTGGCCGAGACTGAGGTGAGAACGTCCGAGGTTAGATACATCCGAACTTAGGTAGAACCGAGCTGAGGGAGGTGCGTGGGCAATGCAAGCAAGTCTACCGAGCTGCGTGGCAAGGACGAGCTTTTTGCCGAACTGTGAATGGTCTTTTGGTGCTATAGCCGAGACCGAGACTATTAACAAGTTCGGTTCTGAAGTGGCACGTAATTCTCCTTCATTACTGGCGGAGTGGGCCCAATCTCGGTGTTCGAGGAACGGCCCCACACAATCTCAATAGATTCCAATGCTCGTAAAATTAACTATCTTGATTCTTGACACCATATAGTAGGCCTTCAATAAAAATGTCATTTAAAGTTTTCCTCATCTGCCTAAATTTTTCCATAAGTTTTTTTTTTATTACAGAAAACTGCTTCTGTTATGGTCATCCATGGTGTAAACCAAATTATTTTTTAAAATCTTATATTCTTATCTTAGGCGTTTGTCTACTACTTTTTGTTAAAAAAAAAATTTCAGTGTATGAGTCAGAATTTTGATTTTTTGGTAGTTAAGTTGTTGTCAGAATTTCAAATATCTACTCCTCTATTTTTAATTTTTTATAATAAGGACCACAACTATGAATTAAATCCAGAAAGTCCAGAACTATACAATATTTTGGATTTTGGACATAAAAAAACACTGATATGGACTAATATGGCTGATAACTGATATATTCCACTTTTTCAGGCTGGTTGATATGCAACAGATATGATGACTATTTTGAACCATTATCTGGATTTCTTTTCTACCGAGTAGATACAGGTTTTGGTTTCAATTAACCTTAGCTCACCTGTTCTTTCACATTTCGTTTACATTATCTAAATATTGCAGGAAAATTCATCCTTAAAAAAATAAATCTAGCAATAATATTTTCACATTTTAGCCCCAAAACAAGCAAAATATGACTCCTTTACGTGATGCATCAATTTTCCATACTCAGAAACAAAGAAATAATAGAAAAGAAAAAAGCAGCAATACTTGATTGCATGATTCCCAAGACAGGCCCAAACAACAGGTTATGCAACAAGTTCGAAGAAAACATTTGATCACTTCTGGAGACCACCCTACCATTGTGATTTAAACTTAAACCGAAAGTTTTTGTAAAGGTTTCCCAAGTTTTATTTGCCAACACTCAGTATGGTGCAACCTTTGCACGCTAGCTTGGGACTGGGGCCAGAGTGTCAACATGTGAGGCAATTGGGTTATTGTTTTGCAATAATCATATTTTAACATATAAAATGCTTCATAATATCTTGTTTATTGTGATTTTATTAATTTTTTTTATTTAAATGGCTTCTGTAACAAATGGAAAGGATTGATGCATTTTACTCTATTTTTCTACATGGATTTTCATGTATTTAGTTGCATTATATGCTCTTGTCTATTGTTCTTCATAATTTAGATTTTGAATTTAATTTTTAATGGCACAGTTGGGTTTTGATGGTTTTTGTTTCTATCTATATGGCTCTACCTCTAACAGATAGAAATGAATGAATATAGAAAGAAGAGATTGGATATGGAACCTATTGCATTAAATAGCATTTCTCCTTCAGATGGAGATTTGACATCTTCAGAATTCAAGAGGGTGGTATGCGAAGGTGTTTTTGATGAGACAAAGTCAATTTATATAGGACTACGATCTAGAAGCGTTTCTGGAGTGACTTAAAATGGCTACTATGTCGTCCTTGAACAAACCCGACAAGTGACTACTCTGTTTTGAGAAAGTCGTTAAAATTTATGGCTTAAATGACTCTGTTTGCTAGTCTTTCTTCTTTTCTGGATCTATGGATTTCTGCTTTTTAGCTGCTGGTGACAGTGGAGTTCAAGAAATAAAATTATTCACTGACCATCCCATTTCTTTTTTCATGTGTTTGGTTTTTCTTCTCTCCTGCCACTGCCAGAGATGAATTTGGGGTCTCCCTAGATGTACTAGAAAGAAGGAACAGTTAATTTTTAGTTCGTAACAATCTGGAGAAAGCTGATGAAAGGGTATTGGTTCTTCTGATATATCAAAAATTGAGGAGAAAAGCCATCTCAAATGAAGTATGGTACAATTCTACTAGGCATTCGTTAGTAAAAAGATATAGGAATTTTGTGGGGGAAAGAGACTTCTTATCTATATATACATAAATCAAATGAAAAAAAAAATACATACCAGCAGTGGGTGCACAAAAATTCACAGACCCGGGGGGGTGGGATTTTTGTGGTGTCTTGAGGAGTATGAAGCTCCTTATAGATGAGAAAAACCGTTGCCTTGAACCTGAGAAAGGGAAAGAGAAAGAAGACGGTGAAGGACCCTGGCTTGGGCAGCGCAGGGCTCTCCGATGCCTAAGTTAGTTGCAGTTGCAGGACTAAGCAAAGGTAGGAGATGAAGTTTGAGAGGAGATGGCATGCTAACATGTGAATGGCCCCCCTTTACCTGTTAAAGGCTTATGAATATTTATAGAGGGAGAGAGCTTACTTTGGGGCAAACACTTGAGAGGCTGTCCCATCGTAGCCTACTTTGTCCCATCGGACCTTACCCTGACGCCTCGAGAGTTGTGGATGTGACATTCAGATAAGGACAACTCCTTATCTCTATTCGGCGCCCGTCCCATATGTCAACACATTCTGCAACGGGGTCGTACCTTCACATGGGCGCGCTGGCACTATTGCCGAGGTCGGCTGTGAGCTTGATCTAGCCTTATTACCGAGATGGGGCATTTTACCGAGGTGGTGAAGACCGACCTGGTGATCTGGAGCTTGATCTAGCCTTATTACCGAGATGGGGCATTTTACCGAGGTGGTGAAGACCGACCTGGTGATCTGGCCAAAGTCGAGACATGGTGCCAAGGCGGGAGCTCCTGGCAATGCCGAGATGGAGAACCTGGCCGAGATGGGGGACCTGGCCGAGATGGAGAACCTAGCCGAGATAGAAAGCTGGAAGCGAGACCGAGGCCGAGACCAATTGACACTTTTGCCGAAGTGGACTTTTTGCCGAGGCCGAGGGCTGAGGTCGGTCGTCTTGGGGAATATCCCCACACAAAGCCCCCCAGCTTTTGACCTTCTTTAGAGTTCCCAACTCTTTGAGGTCGGAAGCTATAAAAGAGAAGTTTTTCTTCACGCTTGCAATCAAACGTTTACTCTGTGGTAGCTGATTTCAGCCTGAGCTTGGTAGCCTTCAGTGATCCGGTTTGTCACCAACTGAGAGGCCGGGACATAACTGGATGGTACTCGTACCGGAGCCAGTGTAGTTTGAGACTTGTATGAGGCCGAAATGGAGACATACCCAGCTGGAATTCTTCCTGAAGCTGGTGCAGTCGCTTTGGCTGCGATGATGCTGAGATGAAGAATTGACCTGCTGGCTCGTCACCAGAGGTGTAGCTTTTGCCTGCCAGTGATCTGGTATGCATACCGAGATCGTAACAAGACTGGTTGGTACTTTTACCGGGGACTTTTGGCTAGCGGTATGGTACTGTTACCGAGATGCTTAATGCCGTTAGCGATCTGGTACTGTTACCGGTTCAGTGGTCTTTTTGGATAGCGATCTAGTACTGTTACCGAGATGCTTTATGCCAAGATCAGGATATGACCAGCTTGTACTTTGACCGGGGCCACGCTGTATTTTCGGCTAGCGATTTGGTACTATTACCAAGATGTTGAGTGGCGAGATCGTGACAGGACTGGTTGGTACTTTTACCGGGGCCAGTGCTGTCCTTTTGGCCGCGTAGGCAAAATCTGGCGCGTAGCCGAGATGAGGGACATTACCTGCTGGCTCGTCACCAGAGGTGTAGTCTTTACGGCCGGCGATCTGGTACTATTACCGAGATGCCAAGCTGCCTAGCTAGTGCTATCACCGAGCTGAGGGGCGGAGATGCCTAGCTGCCTAGCTGGTGCTGTTACCTAACTGAGGGGCTGAGATGCCTAGCTGCCTAGCTAGTGCTGTCACCTAGCTGAGGGGCTGAGATGCATAGCTGCCTAGCTGGTGCTGTCACCGAGCTGAGGGGCTGAGATGCCAAGCTGCCTAGCTGGTGCTGTCACCTAGCTGAGGGGCTGAGATGCCAAGCGGCCTAGCTGGTGCTGTCACCGAGCTGAGGGGCTAAGATGCGAATCTGCCTAGCTGGTGCTGTCACCTAGCTGAGGGGCTGAGATGCATAGCTGCCTAGCTGGTGCTGTCACCGAGCTGAGGGGCGGAGATGTGATGAGAATGCAAAATGTCATATTTTTCTCCTTTAATGTTTATTGCTTTATATTTATTTGATGCCTGAATGTACTCATTATTCTTATATATTTTTATTTAGGTGCAAAAGAGGCATTAAGTGCAAAACGAAGCTAATTGGGCGATTCTGGACTGTTTGGACATCACTTCGTAATCTAGGCATAACTCTCTCATCCGAGCTCCAATTGAGATGATTCAGATGCTATGGAACGCCAAGAAAAAGATCTACAACTTTCATGTTTTAAGTTTTGAGAAATACTGGCTGTATCAAGGTTGAAATTGGGCTTGAAGTTACTGCACGTGCACTGCTGACATTCTGGATTGTTCTAAAAGCCTGTAAACTTTAATACGCGGATCTGACGCTGTTTTCGGAAGCATCAAGATCTGAGTTGCAAGAGAGGTGTTCGTACCTGATGCTAAATGGATGAAAAATCAAGCAGAATGGCATTATGGTAAATTTGAAGAAATCAGGAGTTCGTTTAAACATATCCAATATTGGGCTCATATTGTGCAGAACGAAAAATAATGTAACTTTAATTCTTGGGTTGAGTCCAACAAAAGCTCGAGTGAGAAGATATGGTCAAAAAGAAGATTTTGACTAAGTTAGAATTTAATTGATTATTTTATTCCCATCTCCAATTCCACTCCACTTCAAATTCTCTCAAAACTCACGGCTGCAATGTCCTCTTTCTATTTCTCTTTCATCTCTCATCTTCTCCTACTTTATCTCTCCCTCATTCCTTTTCTCTCCATCACATGCAACCCATCATATCTCTCTTTCCTCTTCACCTACGTCTCACACTCCCAGTCCTAGTGGGTCTCTCTCTCTCATCCCTAATATTTTATTTTAAAAAGGAGAAGAAACCAAGGCACGAAGACCACTATGCACTGCACGTTCTGGCTTGCTACATCTTCTCTCTGACGAATTTTCTCTTTCTTTCTTCACTCTTTTCTTTTATTTTTGCAAGTCTTTTTATGGCCCTGCGTGGCTAATTTTCAGTAATTGTTTGAAGGAGACTGAAGCCTCGGAATAAATACTGTGAGATCTAATTTAGTTTCAATGTTCAATTTATGCTTTGAATATGGGTTGTTCTTCTGTGCTTAATTTGTTACCATGATTATTTTGTTTAATTGCTAGGAGGCCTACTAGTTTATTTTTCGTTGCAATCTACTGCTGAATTAGAAATCAAATCCGTAATTGTTTGATCCCCCTAATTTGCGAAGCATCTGATATTTAATAATTTACTGCATCAGTAATTGTTAGATATTAGGAAGAACACTTGGCTAAATTAAATGCAACCGTGTGTGTTTGTGTTGTTTAGATTCATCGACCTCTCTAATTTTAATGTTGTTACTAAATTAAATCTATAGCGCTTGTCTTAGGTTGTTTAGTAATTAGGGTTAATTAGAGCGCGTGTTTTCTAATTAACTAATTAAGGAGGTAGGAATTTAATTCCAACGATGAATATTCAAAGTGTCAATTGATTTATTTTTGCATCAATGATCAGTTCTGAATTTCCGATGGTGGATGTTAACTTTGACCAATGCTTGCTCATTTGATTATATTCGTTACTTTATTGCTCTTTATTTGCATTTATTTATTTTTTTCTTTCAGCATAGACAAAACCCCCCATCTTTGATCACATAGCATAAAATTTGGTTAAACACTCTCTGTGGGAACGATCCTTACTCGCACTA